>JASFXZ010000004.1:35631938-36250138 GCA_032209605.1 Mactromeris polynyma
TTTGGTCCACTGACGCCTGTGCCACTGCTTTCCCAATGAATAGTTCCTTTATAGAGATAATTATAGATATATGTACATGTATAAACATGTTGAAAGGTGCATATACACAAGTATAGGCATTACAATCATTTAGCCACATTTAGAACCTGGAAGGTCTATATTATCCTTAATTGCTACATTAAAATACCAATCGTTAAAATGTTTACGCTTACCTGTAACGTCCGATTTTACTTTTATTGACAACAACACATCTTTCAACCTATTACGTTTAGGACTCTTACAGAGAGCCAGAGCATACGTGATGATGGCCAAGCCATGTGGATTTTGTTTCAACCATCCCTCGTCAACATTCTCTAAATATGTCTGAGCTGATCCCACCGCTGGGCTAATGCTCTGTAACGATACGAATTTCCGTTTCCTTCAATACTTAATTGTTTTCGTTATATTCACATGTTAATGAGGGCACAACATGCCAAATAGCCACAAATGGTACGTCAATCCTATTAATCAATGAACTGTAAGCCCAATGATAACATCTTTTTATTACAACTACGCGGTTTTCAACAATATTTATATCATAAACATGTATCTTAGATGATATATTAATTTTCTTATTTCAGTATAAAGAAATAACTATCACATAGCTTTCGGTCAGCAGAAATATTGTCAAAATCAAAATTCTCAATAAGGCAAATATGACAAATGAATGGGGCACTATTATGTTTAAATATACTGAACAAAAAAAGAAGCTTCCGATTTGTACACATAGTGTTTGTAATGTTAAAGAAATCCTTGTGTAAAGCAAGTAGATAGGTAATATAAGACTTGACCTATGTTATCAGGATTCATGAATTTTAGCGATTATGTTTGCACTGTTAATCGTCAACAATGTGAAACTTAATTTGCACGTGCATGAATTGTTCACTATATCCCGTGTGGTATTCTGTCAATGTGTTTTACTTGTCTTACTGACATTGTTGTCAAGTGAACTAAAATGCATCAAAATTTGTAAAACATTTTTTACATTGTAGCATTTTAGTATGCCAAGAATACTCAATAGTTTACGCGAACGTGCGATTGGCATGCTTGATGATGGCATGTCGACAGAAGACGTTGCAATGCATGTTGGGAGTTTTAGTCGAGCGATACGAAATCTTCGCGCATGATTTAGAACGACAGGACATATCGACGATTTGCCACGTCGTGGTCAAGACCGCTATATCATGAACACGCATATGGCAATCGATTCCAAACTGTCACCGCTACAGATGCTAACACACCTGGGCTTCATAATAACCGAATCAGTGAGCAAACTGTTCGTAATCGTCTGCGGGAGAACGGTTTACACGGACGACGTCCATACGTCGGATGCGTTTTAACGCAACTTCATCGTGTAACTCGTCTTAATTGGGCACGTTTACACACTCGTTGGACACGACGACGCTGGAATATCGTTCTTTTTTTCGGACGATTCCAGATTTTGTTTACATCGTGGTAATGGCAGGTTGCGCGTCTACCGTAGGAGAAATGAACATTATGCTGAACGAGATCGTTTCGGGATCGGGGGTTCTGTCATGGTTTGGGTAGCCATTGCCCATGGTTATCGTTCACCACTAGTCGTCATTAAAGGCTCAACGTTATTGTGATGACATTCTCGCTAATCTCGTCATTCCTCTGTTTCATAACAACGCCAATATCTCGATTTTTCAGCATGATAATGCCTCATCTCATACAGCTACAGACACTGTAAATTTTCCTATAACAAATAACATTGATTTCATCGATGTTAAACGACCTGATCTCAACGCAATCGAGCACGTCTGGGATATTCTAAACAGAGGAATGGAATGGAACAATATTCCCCAGGCTGAAATCAACACTTAAGTCAATTCTATGCGCCGGCGATGTACTGCAGTGGTCAACTCAAAAGGTTATTAAGTGTTATTTTTGGTTTTTAACCCCTACCTCACTTGGTCAAAAGTTTCCCCATTTTCTGTTAATCTTCGGCCATCTTTTTTGCACCAAACGATGCATCATGGAACACTCTTTAAACGCATATATATAAATGATTCCCCCGTCTTCAAGCAAACTTAGTGGAAGTTTCTTATTTTGTTTAGTATATAATAAATTGTTTGTATTGTAAAATAGTATTTTCAAATGAATACAACATGGGACTTACAGTGTGATAAATATCACATTCTAGCAAACTGATTAGAACAAATGCTGTCAATGTCCGGTCGTCTTTTCCCATCTGACCCTGATTCGTAAAATATAATAGGTATTAACAAAACATGAAACAAACCACTTATTGTATAGTAAATATTACATTAAAAGACATTTGATTTGCTGATTAATCAATAAGATATTTCTAAATAAACAGTGCATGAACATAACATACAATGTATCTACATGTAAAGTTTTAAGTTATTCCAGAATTATATTTGTCAGAAGTAGATCCTGCACGTGCATCATTTAAAATAATTCAAATAAAATTGTAACTGATATTATTATGAATTATAACTTACCATCATACTTCTTATATTTACAGATTCAATTTCTTCAAAGTTACCACTACGAGTTTGATGCTTAACGAGCCACATAAGTGTATGGTATAGATCGTCCGTCTCGTCAAGAACATCGTCAACAACTCGTTTAGCATGACAAAAGACCTTCATCACAAAGGAAGTGAGCCTGTAATATATCGTAATAAATAACAAGAGTGGCACACTGTCACAAAATACGCCCGCCATAAGTGATGTGGCTGGTTATCGAACATTGCCGAGATATTTTGCCCACACACATCTTCATGAAGTTTGGTAATGATCGGATGAAAACTGTTTAACTTAGAGAGCGAACAAGGCTTATTTTGCCAATTTTGGATAATGCAAGGGCCATAATTCCGAAGTGCTGGAACGATGTGGCTGGTTATCGAACTTGGCCGAGATATTATGCCCACACACATTTTCACCAAGTTAGGTGAAGATCAGATGAAAACTGTTTGACTTAGAGAGCGGTCAAGGCCAATTTGGCCAATTTTGGATAATTTAAGGGCCATAATTCCAAAGTGCCTAGGACGATGTGGCTAGTTATCGAACTTGGCCGAGATATCATGCCTACAAACATTTTTACTAAGTTTGGTAATGATCGGATGAAAACTGTTTGACTTAGAGAGCGGACAAGTCTTATTTTGCCAATTTTGGATAATTCAAGGGCCATAATTCCGAAGTGCCTGGGACAATGTGGCTAATTATCGAACTTGGCCGAGTTATTATTCAATGATAACTTTCACTTTAGCATCTTCCATAGAATAGTTCGGTGATATGAATGATCGCTGTGTCTGAATACTGTTAAAAAGTGTGAATGCATGCACCTATGACCTAAATATGCAAATACACTGCAAATACCAGTAACAGCTAAGTGAACTATAAACATCGTATATTACATGTACACCCATAATTATTACGAAGCATCTTACCAGACACTACTAGGTTTAGTGCGACTATGAAACCATCCTTGATTTCTGGCACCGACGCGGGCGTTGCAACAAGAATATGAATGATCGCCGTGTCTGAATAATGTTATTTCTCTGTTGACACCTGTAATGAGGAAATTAACAAAAACAAAACTTTAGTGATTGGGGAATACATAAAATCAACGAAACATATTGTTCAGAAAAAAATGAAGATTTGGGAGAAGCAATCGAACTCAGCAAAAATAAGGAATTATGAAGCAGGAAAAACAGCGGGGAGAGAGAAGAGTATCTATATGGGTGAGGAGTAGATTTAGAGATAAAATGCAGATAAATATAACCTAAAACTATGGAGTGAAATCGAGTGTTAACCTAAAACGTCCATATAATTGTTGTTCGTTATCTTACAAATAAGCCTAAATTTAGTTTTTTTTTTCATTCTGCTGTCCTCAATACATTTTATTTTGCACAAATAATATATGCTGCAAGGTGGACAGGCGAGTATCTGTGTGCATTTACTGTGCTTCTTTTCCCAACATTATGGTCAAAGTAAACGTGTGTGTATTATTGCTGTATATCTATTCACTTCTTTCCACAGCCTAAAAGTAACCATTTAAATGCTTACTTCTTGTCGAGACATGCATACTATTATTCAACACTTGACTTACCAAACCTTATGTTTGCAGTGCCTTTCACCTCAGCATCTTCTGTCATTTGTTTCGTTGTTTTTAAGTAGTGCAGAGCAAAAACACTTGGCGCTGTGTATATCATGGTTTGTTCACCACAGCCATGAGGTTTACCATTAAATACCGATTCTGTCCCACTGATAACAGATTGGATAACATTCGCCATTATATCGCCTGAAGTATATAAATCATGAAAATGCTACTAGAAACTAACATAATGTAAATATGTCGATTTACTCCAAATTTGTCTTCTGGTTCATAATTCTTAGAAGATGTAACTATGTTTATAGGTTAGGACCAGTAAGCTCTCAACGGCCGTCAGCAATGTTTACGTTCTGTTTTGCGCCATAATATATGCAAGCATGTATACAAATGTAGCGTACTTTTACGACATTGCGTGTAGTATTTCTGCGTAATATATTGTATCGACTAAATAATTTCACCAAGGGTAGTTTTGTTATGAAGTGTGGGAATCATCTTGTTTATTCGAGATTAGACAGCAAACTATAGCAATCCTTTGTTGCAAGTAGAATAATCTACAATTAAAATAAGGATTAGTATGCATGTATCATAACAATTATAAATGTTTGAACGTAATCTGTCGTCGAGAAATATGTTACTATGAGTTATTAAATCAGATTTCGCGTATGCAATTACATAACTAAACGGATATTCCAGTTTAGTTTTAATTGCTTGCGAAACCGTCGCCTCGTACACTTTTATTGTCAAGTCAAATATTAAAAAAACAATGATGTTGCTGTTTCAATAAAAATATACCTATATCACAACATATTTGCTAATATCTAGACTGATCTTGCTGATACATATATGATTGTATTTGTGTTTACCTTGAAGGTAACCTGTAGCCTCTCCAGTTCCCGTTATTGCAACAGCTGGCAATGTCAAATCAATTGTCGATAGCTGTTCATTTTGTCCCGGGTCTAAATACATAAAATGGCATACGTGTAAATAGAATGACATAATAAGGGTCAGACTTAACGGAATGTTATTCAATAATTAAAATAACTAGATACGTAATTAATATACCAGTACATGTATTACTTAACAACATAACGTGGATTATATCAGTGTACACAAACTAAAAACTAGAACATCGTTAATTTATTTACATGTAACTAGATTGTATGGCGATAGAAACAAAACAAGGCGAACATACAACGAGTTGTTACTCTGTCCTTGGAGTCTACACAGTCTTTCGATCGATTAAAATAATCGAGGCAGATTTGAATAGTTTCACGGACCTGTATTCCTTCGTTCTGAAAAAAGTTGGATAATAAACATTCGTTGCATTGCTACAATTTAGTCGTTTTTCTTACGTTATTTCAGTTAAGGGAGGCTTTTATACGAATATAAGTAGTTTGTAAAATACATATAAATATATAAGAGACCAAATAATTAAAATGTATCTAAAAACATAATACACAGATTAACAGTTTCAGTGACAATGTCAGACGGACTGTTTAATCAAAGCACTAAAAGTGCTGACAGCAAGGGGCTCACTGCAGATCACAGATCTCAGTTTGACATAGATTTACCTATCACAATAGTCTATCAAGAACACCTTTTAATGTCAGTATATCAAATAATAAAGGAGTTGAACAGACAAGATTGTATACAAAGAATTGGTATAGACAGTCATAAGGATAGATCATCATTATGTCAAACTCGACAATCTGTCACAGAAACGGAAGAATTACGTGGTTGACAACTGTCACCTACATGTAGTTGCACTTTTTGTACAAGTTACACGAATCATGAATGCATAATTTTTCATTGTAAAATGAAGTACCGATACAAAAAAAACAGTACAACAGTGTTCTGTTTCTATGTTCAAACACATCTTATATGCGCACAGCAGTTCACGTATTTTCTCCATTGTCGTGCGTTTTCGTGGACGCCGCCATTTTGTTCACTACATGGAAATATAATTTTATAATTTTGTATTCTTAAACTGTTATTTACCTGTCGTTATTAATAGTTCAATCGTTAATATTTAACAGTCGACAAAGTATGTGAATTTATTCAATTTAGATCAGTTCCCGTAAAACGTCGATATTCATCGGAACGATGACGGAAAATTGCATTTCCCATGATTTCAATATACGTATAATTGTTCGTTGGATATATTATATGTTGCACCGTTTTCTTGTATGCGTATCTCTGCATAGTGTACACTAACTAAATAATTAACACAATCGCCCGCAGACATTTGTTTCTGTAATTTGCAATATTTAATCAGCAAGTTTCTTTGGGGTTCTTTCTTTTGCGTAAGTAATGTCAACTCAGACATGTTTTCTAACTGATATCGCAAATGCTTACCGCTATTTTTGTTAGACAATAACTACTTTCTTCAGGAGTATGTAGACTTTGGTGGTTCATAATTACAGACTTGGAATGACTCATCCGATGAGTGTCGGCGGTTTTCGTCTACTATAGCAAATGGCTCTTACGAGCCCCTTGCTAAAACTGCATGTTCTTGAAATATTTAGAGTAGCGCAACGACTTTACTTGCAATTCCAGTTAGGTAACTCTTTGTTGCACTCGATACATTTCTGATATTCACGATGTACAGTGTCAAAACTGCTTACATATTTATTTTCGATTATTTATTAAATGATAAGAGTGCCATCTACGACGAGATAAATGTACATGGCAGTTGTAAGACAGTATACACGGTACAGGCAAAACGACCAATCTTTCGTGGTTACGTCAGGTCGGCAGAACTCGATCACAATGTTTTGGGAAGTTTAGATTTCCCTTAGAGTTTCATTCATAATTAAAAGGCATTTAAATCATTAGTCCTTGTCAGCTTGACATTCGCTGATACAACTGATGTTACTATAAATCAAATAATGTCCTAGTGAAACACAACGAAGTTTGATGACTACAGCTGAAATGTTGACGAATGTGTTTAATTGGTAAAACATGACCGTGTATATGAACCTCATGCAAATCAAAATATCGTATGGTGCATGAAGACGCATTTTCGGGCTATCACTAAACAATTGATCCATGAATCAAAGCATTGAAAGAGTCGAATGTTGCATTGTGTTTCCAAAAAAACTGCTGACCGTTTGCAAAGGCTATATACACAGTCTGGTTCCAATTGTGTCCCGAGTCAACCATTTGAATAACGTATCGATCAAAACAATTGTTCATATGCAGTTAAATTTGTAAAGTTCCTGTGCTAGTGTATTGTGGACATTTACATATACATTTACTATAGTTGCCTGAAAGAGCTTGGATTACTTCCCTTGGATGTAAATTAGGTCCTCTATGTTGAATATGCAAACTATTATATGTTTCATGTTATGCGGTTCAGTGGCCCTACCAATACCTTGTAAAAACGATGTCTGTATGTACCACGCTGGAGAAACGTGGTATGATACAGCACTACATTATATGCCGACTTGGTCAAATTTACTTATAGTACCGCTGTAACGTCCAAGGTACGTCGCCGAGTTTGTCAAACTGCAACCTTCCGCACCCTGAGGAAAAATGCGTCGAATGACTATTGTTATTGTTCGCAATTACGTGTAAAGTATGTTACATTTTTACCTCAACAAGTAGATCCTTTTTTACCGAATCAAACGCGACATTTGATTGGTCAGTTACAATAGCTGTTAGTGTGATACTAAATTTTCCAGCCTTTAAGGGCATTACAGGAAATCTAACCGACTTGACGTCATTAGATCCTATTTCAACAGTCATTTGATGTGATTTTTTATTCGGCTCGCCATCATAACATAATCCAGGCGTGGCTTGCATGTAAAGATTGACCTGGAATAGAAATATTTACAATATTTATGTAATCAATACAAGCTCAAACTAACAAATGTATTTGGCCCACATGCACGTGTAATATTTGAACATGCGTCATACAGTATTGTTGCTACATTTACCTAGACCAATTTAATATGAATAGTTGCAATGCAAAACCCAATCAAAATGTTATCATTTTACGCCAGAACAAAATTGCTTGTTTGAAGAAGGGGAATACATAGCCAATGTGAAGATACATTGGCAACGTACCTTCATCTCATCACCGTTACTTCTATAATTGAATATGGTAGCTTTAACTTCAAACAATTCCAGTCGTTTGGCCTTGTACGGTAATTCCAGTTGTATAAAAAAGTCTTTCATAACAACAGTTCTATTAGCTTCGGTAATGCACATCGCCCCAGTATCGGTGACACCTGCAATCACAAATATAAACAAGCGCATGCAATAAGCATTTCAAGATGCAGGAAGTATTCATTAAACAGATTGTGGAGAGAAAAACACAAAAACAAGGAGAATACACACGCGGGGAAGGTCACAAAGAACAGGCAACTCAGAGAGTCGAAACAGAAATAAAACTAAATGGATCAGACATGGAAATTAAAAAATAACGTTGCCACCAATCTTAACACATGATGGAATTGTAAGCTGGAATCTATGACCGAAGCATAAGTCGTTTGGTTGATGTTTGAGCAACGTTTTGTTGAAAAATACGGAACCAAAAAAGAAACATTTTCGATATTTTTTTAAGTTATCGTTTTGAAACATGTTTGATATTGTGAAATCATTTATTATCAATTCATTAAAACATTAAATCGGTGAAAACTATCAATTTAATTGTTTTATTTGATTTCAACTTAGGTAGGGGTCTAAAATTCTAACATCAGTAAAGCGTATAACCACCGCGTGCATTGATGACGGGTTGGCAGCGACGTCGCATTATGTGTACAAGATTGTTGATTGAGGGGTATTACTCCACTCTTCAAGTAAAGCATCTCGGAGCTCATTGGCGTTATCAGGTGGATTCGGGCGTCGTCGTAGACCTCTATCCAGATTATCCCAATGATATTCTATCAGATTTAAATTCGGGCTTTTTGAGGATCAGTTGTCTATGAAATCGATGGTGTTATTTTGTAAAAAGCGAACGTTATCACGAACGACGTGGGCTTTAGCGTTGTCTTGCCAAAATGGTGTAATGGCGTCTTGAGTTTGTAGGAGAGGGACAACGTGAAGCGTTATGATATTCTTCCTGAAGATATTAGCATTTAAATTACCCCCAATGACCACAAGTTGGTCCGATATCCATAACAAATACCGGCATATAACACAACTGACCCTCCGCCCCCAAACGATCCATCTGCAGTATGCAACAGTTACATAACGCTCGTCGGTAGGTTCTCGCTCGGCCATCATACTGGGAAAATGCAAACATCGCTTCGTCGGAGAGAAGACTCGTTCGCTAGTTCTGACTGGTCCAATTAATGTGTTCCTCGGCCTATTGAAGTATGTCACGGCGATGACGGGTCGTCAAAATAGACACAACATAGGAACGACATACGTACAAACGGCTTTCCGCCAAACGCTAACGTACGGTTTGTGCGGAAATCTGGGCATTGTGTATACCGTGGTGACGGAAGCTGTAGCAGTTGCGAAATCGATTTCGTAGATGCAGGTTCAAGATATAGCGATCTTTTCACTAGGAATTCATGATTCCAGCATCCCAATAGCTCTTTCCCGTATTTTTATGGAATCCGCGGCATTAAAATTCAGTAGTCAAACCTTTTATTTTAAATGTTTTTTTTTTCTGACTGAAGTAGTCTAATTCAATATATTGAAGTGAAAATCTTTTCTATATGTGGACCGGATATGCCCACCCCGTGCGTGCATGTGGAAATGCATTTTGGCCAAATACGCTGCCCTTGTTTTACAGATGCTTAGTTGACCGACTTTGCAAAGTACAAGGTCAATGCATACTACTTCGAAAGTTTCTTTTTTGGTTCAGTATTTCTACGAACACTTAATTCGTTGTGATATTTAACAGCCATCTGTATGCAATTGCACAATTCGTTTTCATGTGTTCGAGACAGACTTGTGAGGAAACGCATTGTCTTATGTATGCGGCGTCCCATGTAGCAGCTTATTTTCTCAAGTATAATTATTTCAGTTCCATTTGCATTTCTCTACATTTTGTGTGTTACAGAATAAACGTTAGATACTAAAGTTACACTACGGCTCGGTTCCTCAGCATTTGTACAGTAAAATATATACAAGTAATAAAGGACAGTATATTCCGTCATTATCATGTGTAAGTAAACTCTGTAGGTGCCAAGCTTCGAGTAATTCAAAAATACACTACACGTTTCTATTCTCATGTACATTTATCTCAAAATGGCTGCAAGTGGATCGATATTGTTTTTATTATTTATTCAAGGCAGAACGTGGGTCAGTTTTTAACAATTCGTACAGTGATTTTGAACACAGATATAGCTTCAAAGTGATTAAATCGGGGCAAAGTCATGCGCATTGTTTGATCTTACCAATAGCTTGGATGTGCCACGTTGTAATGGAATCCGGGTATAGAACGTCTTTCGTAAAGAGTCCCGTTCTGTAAGTATATTCATGTAATGTTTAAGTAAGAAAACATTATCGTTGGTCATTTTAATGACATACATGTACAAGGATATGACTCGAATACCCTAATGTAACTATTTTAATTGACTATACCTTAAGGATAAATTGAATACATTTATGCTGAATTGGACATATTAAGATTCCTTACATAAATAATGGACCTCACAAGCATTATTATATTCAAAGTAATAAAGTTATCGATTCAATTCCAGCATAATGTGAATATTCAAAATTACCTATAACAATGTATTTGCATTAATATATTAAATATTTGAGATATATAATATAAAAAATATAAGTATGTGACTGGAAGGACTACAGTAATATGCTATTTAAAAGGAATAAGTAATGCGAAAAACGTCGCCCAGTCACAGGTTACACTCATTTCGGCCAGTTATTAAGGTTACAATGGAAATAAACAAACATTTTGAAACATTCCTCGTATGTCCATTAGGCCTTCTCTACCTTTTCAACAACTAAATACATTTAAGGACATCTAAGTTACGTGAAATACACAAGCATGTAACTTGGTAACACATATCTAGATTTTACTCACGCGCTTAAAGTGACATCGTCATTGAATAAAATTGACTCCTTGAAATGCGTCCTACTTTGCACATTTTTCAGACCAATTGCCTCTAAATCCAATTCGTACTGTGAAGTACGTGCTAAGGCAGTACGCGCGGTCAATTGTGTCACATCTATAATAACATAATGTATGTTTTTTATCAATGACGACGTGGTGAATACAAACAACTTTACATCAGTTTCTTATATGGAGACACTACGTATGTGTTGCTTTTCCGTAAATATATAATTTTTAAAAACAGATCTTTATTTCCTGAAGCTAGAAATCAGTTATAAATCATACTGTCTCAAACTGTATTTGCATTTAATATAAGCTGGGGTGCATTTTAGTAAGTTATTTACGTAATGGATACAAAAAATAACAACTCACTTTTTTCGAATGGTCCGAGGTACCAGTGCATATCCAAATTACAGATTCTAACAACATAATACTTAACATAAAATACAAATCCATATTCTGAAAATGCTACATGGAAGTATTTCCTTGAATTTTCTGCTTGACAACAACACGAGTAACTATCTAACTGTCTATATATTGAAACGTGAATTTAGTAATATTAAACTAAACCTGATTTTAGCAATTCCATGTGATCTACGCAGGCCCTGTAAATAGCCAAAATGCACGGAGTTTTAAGATCGATAAAATCGTCTAAACTATCATATACATATGCGTAACATTTCCTTTCTGGGTCCATCCTAACTTTTTCATCATCGGTCGTTCCATTCATGACTGATTCAGCATAATCAATCCCGTTGCTGCAGCATTTAGGTTCAATTCCACTACAAACTGAAAATATAATGAAAGTATAGTAACTATGGCCGTGCAGTTAGCCCCAAATCATCACATAAATGCTGTTACGACGTATAATAACATTAGACCAAGTTTGAAAACACTAAAACATCACTAGTGCCATCAAACCGATTCTAAAGTTGTCTGATACACTTCTAAAACGATCAATCAGCACTGGAATGTCTAACGCATACCATGTTATCATATGACACAGAATATGACACAAGTTGACGTTATTGAGCTTCAGATGCTTGATTTGTACCATAGACATCCAACATCACTAAGCATAACAATGAATTAGTGTAAAAGTGTAAAGGTAAAACAGAAACTAGTGCAGGTCCAATGGCATAGTTCAATGTGAAACAATCTGAGCGAGTAATACGTATTGTTATGTTTGTGTTTAACATCTCACAGTGTGTGTCTCTTTTGCGTCGGCCTTGGCTTATACACTCTGGGTCTCCATGTGATGATGAATCTGGTTCTTCTACCGTTGCATCTATTAGCAACTGTACACCAGCATGCTGCAAAAGGAATATGAACCATCTTTTTTTACGATTAATGATAGCATGTCTCTAATTTCTTGTTGAATACAATGTTTCAGTGTATGCATTGTGTCATTACGTTCAAATTATGTTGAAGTAGGTCAAATTACTGCTATGTTTTACATGCTAATCACTTCGCGGTGTTTTGGTTAATAAGTTTAATCCTCATGTACACACACTATATGTGAAACTCATCGATAAGAAGGAAACATTTAAAATCGTATGTGTACAGTTAATTCTCATTTTACCGACCATTATTTTTTCCTGGATTTATGTCGTTGTATTGAATATGTCGTTATATTGAACAAGTTCATTTACAAAATGTGCAAATTCGTTCCCACTGGATTTGTGTCGTAAAATGAATATTCCATTATAACGTGTGTCGGTGTAATGAGAGTTGACTGTGTTTTTGTAAAAGCGTAAACATCTCATTATCTTGAAATTGTAATATATTTTTGGTTCCAATTGTAGTCGTATTACTCATATAAACAAATGTTTATGAAATGACTTGAAACTTGTCTGTTTCATTTCTAATTTAGTTCAGTTTAACATAATCCTAAGTGAGGATATCAACCATTGTTTCCGTCACAATTCTTTTATTACAGTGGTGTGACAATTAATGTGCAAGTGTCTTAAATATCTGAATCGGCATTACCTTTAGAACTTCTCCACTTGTCAGACCACCACCCTGTCCGCATCCTCGATCCCGTTCCCGAAGTTCTTGGAACAACTGTAAATAATCACACTATTTAAAGGCACAGTAAGGTAATAAGGGTAAAAAAGGGCAACAAAAGTAATATATACTGGTGGAAGAAACAAATCGATGGATATAAGTAATTTCCGTTCAGTCTTTGATAAGAAGACAACGTATGTGAAAGAAAGCAAAATGCGGATTACAAAATAAATCATGATTGACATTGTCTCGACTGTCGTAAATTTCCAGTTTGTTTCCGTGACTTTCAGTATGCATTATTTATATTCATCGGAGCAAAGGTATCGATGACGTCAAACCCAACTAATAATACTAATACATCTATTTAAAAGTGAATTCACGTGATGTCACTTATCTATGTGCAGCTACCGGGGGCAGATCGACAGTGAGTGCCAACTAAAACATAGAAAACTAGGTTAAACTAATCGGTCGACAATATAAGAAGTTATTGCATTTGGCATTGGCATCGATCGTCTGAAATGTGATAGGCCAACATAAGAACGCGAATAAGAGAGTTTTAGGGGTCTACATAAGTATGGAAATATTTTTGACAATGCAGACGTTTTGAAATAAATTTGAATTTTACGACTCATATTATACCTTTAACTAAATGTAACCAATTTAGCAATATTGTGTAGAAATCAGAACAGATGAGAGTGGGTGACTTTCTTTAATTAGATATCATGATAGAACATACATAAGATAATCGATATTATAAAAAATTTGCAAGATGCTTTTTCAAATGGAACACTGCGACAAAGAAGTAAGTGAAAGGTGACAATTGGTAGAATACGAACGCTACACAGTGAAACTACCATTGTTTTAAACTGCTTTCACCGAATTTCCTAAATAAAATTCCTTGACATTTTATGTACATCCCAATGACTAAAGTGCTTGTATTTGTATGAAATAAGAGAACTTTACCCAAACTTCTTGCAGCAGTTACTTCCCTTTGCATTTACAATTAACCACTGCCACCCCCACAAACTCCTTCCTGGTCTGGATTGATTCTTACTTGTATAAACAATTTAATAAATGTGAAATATATGCCGCTTGCCAATGGTCTATAACACATATATCCACGAGAATTTCAAAAAAATGAAAATGATGGCCAATCAGTTAGTCGTGACTTAGAAGATTGAGATCGGATACGTTTTTGTAAAATTGAAGTATTAATACCACACATTTATATTCGAACCGTATCATTTAATTTCATCTTGATAAGAGATGATTGCAAAATTGTAAGTTCAACGAAATGAAATTGTCGGGCCATTGATCAGGTCGCTATCTTTGTCCCATGACATTCCATGTGTCTTGTGGTTGTTGGTGAAGGCAGGAATTTAATGAGAGTTGTGCTCGGAACCAGTCAAATATCTTTGAGGAGGTTGACATTTACCCTGTCAGTTTTGAGAACATTGCCATCGTCCAACGCCAAAGTCGCAACATCTATACCACTGAGACCAACATGCATGTATGGCTCCCCTGTTATTTTGAACTTTATTACTTTTCCTGGCTCACAGTTGGTTTTTTCTGGTATCATCGTGAGCTAGAATGGCAATATATGATGTTATTGTACAATCATGCCTATTAATTAAAAAACGTCCCAATGCAAATGCAAATGCAGTTTAGGTCCAAATCTGTAAAAGTGGAAACTGAATGACGTTTAATTGGTTATTGCCATTCCGAAAGGTATATTAGAGCTCCGGCTTCGCTCTAGTGCCAAAATAGGTTTAGTCAAGCAAAAAATCAAGCCAATGGCACACCATTGCCGTTTTGGGCTCATTTTACCGATTGATCGTTCAATAGTCTACACAGTATCATCAATCTAACAACTACTGTATTCGTACTGCACGACCCAGATAAAATTGACAGACAATACTTGAATTTAATATGAAGATTGGGTACCTGTGGGCCATAAACGTTCTACTTGTCATTACGACAATGTACAATGTAAATTGCTAATGAAGTAACGTATAACGTCTGAGTGGATCCTACATACGAAAAAGGGCTTTTAATTCGTAGCAACATCACATACTTTAATACTCACACTACCTCTGTTTTCAGGATAGTTTTAAAACGAGTCAATTATCATTGCAAGGCGCTACTAATTACCGAAGCTACAACAAAGCATCAAAACCAAATTAGAGGTAGAGTTGTTTATATTTTAAAACACCTGGCAGTGTAGAGCCAGACATAAATGACTTCTTATGTGCATTACAGTCTTCCAAGTCAGTTTGCAGGCCGTGAACTTCAAATAGTTCGTTCTAAAAACTGCTGTTTTCAATTGGTTAGGATACTACCATCAATAAATTGTTTTAACAGAACGTTTAGGCTTACCCCCCTTCCTTTACATTTTGCAGTCAAGTCTATTTTTATTGCGTCTGTTACCACACTTCGATCAGCTGCGTTTACATACATAGCTACAAATCTGGCTCTAGGACTCAAGTCTTCTTTTAACCTGTCTATATTTTCATGAAGAGTCCCAGCATCCTCACTGTATAGTTGTGTGACAATCTTCCCTCTTGCTATGCCCTAAAATACACATTAATACGTTGACAGCGTGATATAAAACAGTAAAGTGAACTACAAATATATTATGTTTGCCAATGGCCGACATCTTTACTTGCCGTTAGCGATTTTTTATCATCTTTGACGGCCACACTAAGTACGAGCATTAGTGTCTTCGATTGTCGTATACAAAACTGATATGAGGTTTGCACATGATACATACTAACACATAATCGACTAATGACATTGAACAAAGTTCTTGATCAACAAAACAAATACATATTACACTATTAAGTGACTTATACGTCTGTTTGAACTACCCGACGCTTTCCGTTTCAGTTGACTCACTCGGTTGAGGCGTTTATATATGAACGATTTGAAGGCAAGATGGACAAATTATTGAATATTCATTTTATTTTCATAAATGATAACAACACTAACAACCTGACGGTAATTCATTGAGACGTTACGTCTACAATAAAGGAGGCATATAATCAGTCACATTATGAGTGCATCAATGCCAAATGAGTGTTACGATGCCAAGTGTGAACTCAGGCAACCACCGGAACATGCGAACTTGGTCATGAGGTGGTCATTGGTATTGAGTGTGGTTTATTGGTTGAAACGGAAACGGTATTTTTTAACAATATTTCACTTACACATGGCATTCAGTTGACCTACCGGTTACCAGTTTTACTAAAATTTAATTATCAAACGGCAAAACTTGTCCCACATCAAGCAGCTACTCAACAAGATGAAGGACAAATGATCGTAGCCAAATGTCAAAAAAGTACTTGACATGCCTAGTCTGGGAATCGAACTCGAACCTCCAGGGTGATAGCTCAGATCTACCTACTGAACTAACCGTGCAGGCTTCGCTTAGATGTTCTGCCCAGAGAACATTGCAACCTTTAAACGGAAAAGCTTGTAGGGTACATGCCGTTCATAGGCCTAAATTCAATCACTAGAAATGTACAACAATGCATTAAGATAGGCTATAGTGTTACCGTCGCTGCCAGAGAAATCAAACAACAAAGGTAAACCTGACCTCGGGTAATTGAAGATGCGCTATAGTAACCTAGATTGAAAGTCTTGCAATTTAACTGAATGGCTGAAGTACATTGTATCTGTTTTGATACTCCGCACTGGACCCACAATTCCTTCTGTTGTTATTCGACACATGTCATCAACATGAGGAAAATCATTGATATCAGATTTGAAGAATCAGCGAGTGTTTATATTCATAATGATGCATTTGCACATTTAGGAAACACACCATCGTGTGTATTTTAGATCAGGAAAAGTACGTCGTTAACGGTCGATGTATATCATGTTATATGACGACTGCATTATATAATGGGACATGCCATAATTGTATTCAGTTTTCAACATTGGGCAATGGTGCAACAAACGTTATAAAAGAAGAGGGCATCGATTGTCTTGTATCGCTTATTGGAAAACATCAGAAAGTGTGCAAATTGTTGTTTCACGAAATGTGGCTGGTTATGTTATAACAATGTCAAATAAGGTAATTTTGACTAGCTAACGTGATTATCCTGGTGATACTTGGCAATAATTGCTCATTAATTAACTTTTGTTATCACATATATTGATAAGGTTGTTCGCATAATGTATGACTTAGTTTTTAACCAAAGACAAAATCTCAACACCAAATATGTATTCAGGCAAATTAAATAGTTCGGTGAAATGTTCTTCATGCTTCCGCTATCAATTAGTATATCTGGTATTAACATAAAATTGTAGATGGAAAAGTAGGTGATACGATTGTTGATGAGTAGATATAGATGTAGATATAAGATCTGATTGTATAAGCAATGCTAGACGTGTTACCAAAAGCAATATCCCAGTGTCTACATTCTGCCGTCTGTCACTCATCACATCAACAAATGTTTTTCCTTCTCTCTGTAACAAATATAAATATTGAACTGGATTATGAATTGCCGCATTCCATATGCACATCTGTCCCAAAACCACAAGGAGGCACGACGATATATTCATATATGAAAAGAGTTGATACTTGGATAATTCATATTTTAATTCGGTAAATATGAATGCAGCAATCCAGCAGGAAATGTCTTAAGTCCCAAAGCATAATAATTTGAGCGCCGCTGTACAATTTCAAACCTTTTCTTTAATTCATTTCCAGAAAACGTCACATGTGATGTACTGACAATAAGCAATATTTGCCCCATATGGCAATATGAAAACGAAGAGACCATACGGAGTAAATATTGTAAATATTGTTTCCTGCTTGCAAATAGTGACATCAAATGTTGCGTTGTCTTGAAATGACACCACATAAGAGGTTGTATATATTGTATAAATATACGCACATCTTAACAACTACAAAAGCAAAAAAGGGCACAGACATGGAAAATGGGCGGTAGTAGGAGTCCCGCTATGAAAACGTCGGTTACAATACCATCAGTTGGGGATTTAACCATGGTTTAAGGAAGCTACGAACCCCACACCTATCCTCCAACCTCCAACCATTGCAAGAAGTGCGATGTCAATAGAGGTAGAATTGAAGATCTCAATTACATACCCGAGAAGCACCGCGAAGGTTTGACAATATATATCTTGAAGTTACAAGTATTGCAGTACAGTTCATGTGCTTACCTCCGGAACTTCTAAGTGTATCATTTTTGTTCCCTTGTAAGCATATATCGTGAATTGTTCTTTTAGTACGTCTCCAGTACTTGAATTGATTGATGCCTGTGTAATAAGATTTGAATAAATACGAACGTGTGAAGCACATTTATAATAAATACATACATAAGCTATACACTTTATTAATAATCAAGATAGAAGTATGATTATGCTGTAGTTAATATAGTAGTGAACTTTGAAAACAAATTACATTAAACAAGAAGATAATGAGAGTGCTATATATTTAAGTGAGCAATTTGGTCAGAACTTCAGATACATCTAGACCGCCACTCCCATAAGGAACGATCATTCGGCAACGACATTGTCAATTTTCCGTCATAAACTAACTGTTGATCTAAGGTGGATTATACCAGTTTTCATTTTGCAATTACGCATATATTTTGAAATTGTGCAAAAATGTCAAAATTACGACGAAAATCACGTCGCGCTATGCAACGTTTTTATATCCACTGAACGTTATATTTCAGATACAAATTACAAAATATCCAAAAGCCCGCATTTTATACGTTTTTTTTTGTCCAGAGATCGTCAATTTTTTATCAAATATGGTGCGTCCACCTTATCGTAGAGCGACAACCTCTCAACAACGTCCGAAGCATATTTCAAAAGGGTGTCGCTCTGGAAACGGTACTGTCCATAACATGCATTCAAAATGACTTAAATCACATGAATGCTATGTAGTTAAGTATAAGTGTTATGACTGTGTATCTAAACTACATTGTATATGAATTCCTATGGATTGCCTACCTGAATTGTAATTGTTTGTTGTTTCGGTGCATTAAATATATGCAGAATATGTCCCCCGCTAGATGTCGCTTTTTTAGGGTCCAAGAACCTACCACCATTCAGCGTTCTAATCGTCACTTGTTTTGGAGATGGCTCAACTACACCATTCGCTTTCAGAATATCAATCTGTGTATACAAATTTGCTTTAAATTATCGCTATCAAAAATGCCTTTAAGGGTTGTGTATCGTCACATACCAGAGCGTGTTTTTGCGAATAATTACTTCATATAAACTGCAGCATTTTAGCGTAGTGCAACAATAGCAACCAAAAAAACACCCAAACAAACAAACAATAACGTCAGTATCGTCCGATATTACAAATACATATTTTCCAGTTTCCTTTGCTGCATTAGTCGTCTGCTGTACACGAATAGTATATGCCTCTTCGTGTGATCTTCTCAAATCCTGTCTTTGGATTTTTAGCCCACCTGAATACGTAGTGCTCGGGGTGAGATTTTCTCATCGTTCGTCGTCCGTTAACAATTGCTTCAAACAACATCTCCTCCTAAAGCGCTTGGCCGATTTTAATGAAACTTTACCAGGATATTCCTTTTATGGTTTAAAAAAAATAAATTCCATGTAGAACTGTTGCTGCCGTGGCAACGGAAAGGAAAACATTTTCTTGATCAAAACCGTAAGGTGTAGAGCTTAGCTATTTGGTATGTAGCATTTTCTAGAGGTCCTCTACAAAGTTTGTAAAAATTATGCCCCTGGGGTCAAAATTGGCCACGCCTTGGAGGTCGTTTGTTTAAAGAGAGAATACTTTAATAATATTCTTGTCAGCTTAGATAGTTGGTGTGTAGCATCATCGTCTAGTGTTCCTCAGTGACCCAGTGGATTCAAAATGGGCTCCACCCTAGGGACCTCTTGTTTTATATAAACATAATTATATTGGAAAAAAACTGAAAATCTCATGAATCAATCAATAATACCGCACTCAGGTGAGCGATATAGGGCCATCATGGCCATCTTGTTACATTTCGGTTTATTTCAACACGTTTTATGCTCCTGGGTTACAACTAACTTGTTCGAAGACTTGCAGTTTCTGGGAATTTAAGTTTTCCCCCATCTCATCCACTATTCGGGATATCAGCTGTTGCTTGTTTACAGGAACAGCTATGATGTTTTCTGTGCCGGCAATCGCATCGCGACAGAGAATGTGTATATTTGACTGTGCCGTGCAGCTCTCCTTCAGCTTTGCTGACAACGTTCGTACTGTATTCCCTTTACCTATCAAACACGAGCCACACTTCACTTGGGGCCAACTGTCGATGTATGTACTTACGAAATTATGCAACGTAATGTCCGACTGTTTCACGTAATCACCAACGAATGCAATAAAGAATCACTAACCCATCGATGACATCGCAGACACCCATGCAGACATCTGCAGATAAATCTTACGGGTTGACTTGTCTTTCGATGTTCTCATTTCGCCGGACTCCGCACAAATAGACGGAGGCACTGGTGCAAGTTCGTATGTTAGTAGCTGGAATAAGTCGGTTTTAGCTCAAATACCTCAGTACCTCCAAATCCGATGAACTGTCGTGCCTCTGCTTGAATTGTCACGACATGCCCTATTTTCTTATGGAACTTCTTTAGCCACTTGTTTTCATATTCTAACATTTGATATGGCTCTATCTACGTTCACAGAATCTAGCGATACTTTTCCCCAGACAAAATTGGGTGGATGGCCTTCAGGATTCTTTGGATCAATGCATGAAAGTTTGAGTTATCTCTCTCTAGTATTATGATCATTTTTAGAGGACTACACATTAAAGTATACAACTGTGCAAATCCTGGTTGTTTAAGTTATATACTCATGGTTCATACAAAACATAAAACTATACCGTAGCAGTATAGATGGCGAGAACGTATAACAAAGACGGAAAGTGATAGATACATATAAATCCTGGAAACCTGCACATGTCAACCAAAAACACTAACGGTTTATGCGTAAAATGAGTCAAGCAACACATCCTGAAATTCTAAAAACGCCAAATAGTGGCATATTGTAATCGGATTCTTCAATCGGACGATATAAGCAGCCAAAATCATGCAAAACATTTATCATCTTCCCCAAATCTAGGTCCACATGTGTTTCTGCTGGACTATTCATTGAATTCGTATATTAGAATAGATAAAAGCTCATCAACATATGTTTTTTTTTTCTCGATATGCTAGCATTTCTAATATTCGCCAAAAGTATATGCTTTCGCGCAATTTTTCGTGTTTTTTGAAATAATGATTTTTATTTTGTAAAAACTCTTTTCACGGATAAATAGGCTAATAACATATAATTATGTTTATCGAGTTTTGTGTGATCTGGCTTGTTCTTGGTTCGAATATATTTGCTGTAATATTAATGATTACCTTACCTTTAAGTGGTAATCGTGGTTTGGATGAAACGTATATTTTGACCGCGCAAAACTGAACTTGTACGGATGTTCTGCAAATAATGTTTGGTCGTTATATGCCTCCTCCTCGTTGCCAGTTTCTGATTCAATGACAACAGCTTGAATCCTTAAATATTTGTTGACTGGGAAAGGTTGTACCATGTCCGTCGTATTGATAGTGAAGGAAGCCAAACCATCTGCTAACTGCAAACCAATATTCGGTATGATTATTAGCAATGACTACATGCATGAATTCAAACATCAGCAAGTACAGTATAGGACAGATAACGACCAACTCTGCCTCGTCAGTATTGACTCATGTAATGTAATACCCTGTGGCCAAACCACAGAAAGTCGCACTCAATTCATATTGTTGTTTTCAGCATTTACAAAACGAAATAAAACCCAGGAACAAACTTGATATTGTAATATCTACGTACGGTAAGAGAGAGAGAGAGAATAAGTTGCTATGGGGAACGCCACATATATAAGACAGTGCTTCCCCACACAGACCTCCGGGAAAACAACAATCCATAAAACATAATGCGCTTGGGGAGGTTGAAGGGTACATACGTTAAGGTTAAAAGGCACAAGGAATGGCCTGGCAGACCATAAGGAATAACTAGGAGAATCAAAGAGGACAGTGAAGGAGGAGGGGGGGGGGAGAGATTAGGGGTGGAAAAGATCACATGACAAGTCAAGACAGCTGACAACAACAGGCCCAAATGGGTAGGAAATAACCAGAACACTATATAAAGTGACAGAACTGCACAGGAAAAAGGGATATACAACACACATTCAAAACACAAAAAGAAATAATAACCAAATAACAGCCTTGGAACTGTCAGTAAAAAATACTGGAGGTTTAAATCGATATAACAGCTAGCTAACTTCTCACTTAATCACTATATGGTCATTGATTTCCAACATATATGCATACATTTATTAAGTAGGCAGTAACTCATCTTTAAAAGCAATTAACCATTACGTAAATAACAACAGATGAAGCTATTTTTATCAAACCGCGTAGTTTGTGTGATAATACATAAAATGTTAATGACTATTCGAGTTCGGTGCCCATTCGTTAGATTATACGTGGATTGCAGCCGTATTTGCTACAAAACATATAATATTCCAATGCAACAATTTATTTATAGTTCGAGAGGTTTACCTTCATTTGCATGGCAGTTGTTAACATCTGACTATCTCCCATCTTGTCTGTTATATTGAACATAAGACTTGCTTTGCCATAGACCGGTTTTCCAAACACATATCTTCAAAAGTGTAGGATTTTGTTTTATAGAAAAAACAGTTCAATTAGTATATACTTTGTTGATGAAATGAGTTTTTTTCTGCAAATCTAATATCACATAGTCGTTCTCGTAAAAGTATATATCGGTCATTAGTAATGTAAATATAATTATGTACATGTAGTATGTACAGTTACGTTCCTTGTGTCATTCATTAACATTATTTCAGTAATATACGGCGGTAAGTTGACATAACCAATGTTGCTAAGTACACAATCGGTACCAACTCGTTCTTCATCAAGTAACTGGAAACGTTAATCAGACGTGAGGGCAAATCACGGTGAATACATTATCTCTAATCAAATTGTAGCGGTGAACAGAGGTATCACCTAGTGGTCGTATATCCGACATCAGGATTGCCTGTCAAAGGCTAGACCGATTGAGCTAAGGGGCGTGGCTACCGACACCACATGACCGAAAATAGACGATTTTGTGATCTCGCTAAGGTTTCATTTATAAGTATTGGAAACAAATTTTGTCCAAATCTGAACACGTCTTTGTTATATAAACAATCAGGGTGTTAAATTAGTTCGTTCATAAAGTATGGAGCATTAATTTACTTCTACATGAGAGTTCTTAGAAATGAAACAGATATTCATGAAAAAGCAGTATCCTTCATGATGCTAAATAAAGCCAGTGTACACAGTATTAAATCATTTATCTAAATTCAAAGTTTGTGAACAAACCTTTTTTATACCCTGTATATAAATCTAGTAACATTGCACAGAATTCTTATAGCATTTTTTGTTTTATAATAAACTTTAGTACAGTAAAACCTCAATAATACGACCACCCTTGGGACCCTTGAACAATGGTCTTCCTACGGAGATGATCTTAATACTGAGGTTGAATACAGACTAAACCAGTAGCAAATGACTTCACGATTGTGTTCTTAATTTTGTGATGTTCTTATAATTGAGGTAGTTTTTAAGTGAGGTTTTACCGTATATGATTATAGACACGACCATTTCTATACATGTTCAAGTGTATACGTACATAGCTGTAACCGTCGCAGTGACTTCCTTTGTATACTTCATAACTACGTCCCGGTCCAAGGATACAGATACTTCAAATGTGGGTAGGACTAAAATATGTTCAATATACTCGTTAGGGCCTATCCTTGAACATGTCTGTTTTGGCTAACCCTATCCAGCAAATATCAGAATAGTGGCAAACTATGTTTTATTTACTACTTTATACATTCAATCCAGTCTATATTATCAATAAACAGCCCCAAAAATCGTCTCGTACTCAGACATCTAAAGGATATTTTGTGTTCCAGAAATGTCATTGGTTAAAAGCTTGCGTATAGTATTCTACGGCACCGATAATTTCCCGCGATTCATGACCTGTTTGTTCGCTTGATGTCCGCAGGTTACTAGCAATTGACAATTGATCTTCATACACTAACTATTAAAATTGTACACAAATGTACTTGTACTAATATTAAAAAAACATGTGTCCATTTCAGTTCGATAACGTTAATGTGATTAGACGCTTGCAATTTAAGTCTCAAGCGAGCGCTTAACAATGTGTATTGAGGTACTGGAGTATACACAATACATTCAGGCAATATACGTGCGAGTGAAGTAAAATAAATGTTATCTACAGAAATGTAGTTTCCGTTATGTTTCAAAAGGAAAACGTTTTTATTATTGAGACTATTCATGATGAAACAACCCAAAAAACCCAAATGAAATGCATATGTCCAATTATTAGATCCAGACTAGATCTATATATATATTATGAAATGCAAAGCTAAACATGGAACACTTTGCTCGATTTACATAGTTCTGATGGAAAATAATTAGCAATATTGTCGATATACAGGAAGTTGAAATGTTATATGGGGAAATATAACCTGCATGTGATTCACGGATCGTAGGCAGGTTGTATTCCACCATAGACCCTGTCAACAATCTGTATAACTAATATAAATATAAATGATGTGGAAAACATTAGAACATCAGAGTTAGGTGTTAAATAAGCATTGCGGTCACGGATATTTTAAATGTAATTTTCAAATTGTATGTTCGCTCCAGTCAAATTGTTATGGTAATTAAATGTATCTAAAATGTTTTTATAGACTGTTTCAAAGATCACTTAGTTAATCAGCAGGGAATAAATAAAACCATAGAAGTGTTACACATGCTTACCGTACTCCATTACTTTAAACAATGCTCTGCCCTCAGTTTCATACTGAAAAAACATCAACATAATGTTTGTTGTATGTGATCAAAACGCTTTGTTTTCGAGGTACTACATATTGATATATGTCCGTCAATGGTGCGTCACGTAGTTTGCTGTCTGATTGTCTCTGTGTGTATGACTCGCCTGATTTGTGCTCAAACGACTTGCACTCTGACAGTTTTAGGTTCGAATATCGCCAAAACAAATAACTGGATGTATAATTCCAAACACATATCTACCTGATCAAAGTTTTAAGCGAAATATTTAAACCGTAGTTTAGAACAAAGTACAAATAAACCATTGTTAACTAGATGTTTGATAATAACATATGACAATACTATAAAATTTATTAAACACAGCACTTAAGTAGAAGGATTAAGTTTTAACAGGAAACGCCATATTCAAGAGACAATACTTCACCAAACAGATACGAAGGAAACATCATCGCACGAAACATTTAGAGTCGTCGATGATGTGTAAAGGCAAACATCTAAGGGAATTGGAAAGAAATTATCTGACTGATTATCAAAAACAACCATTGGGAATAGCAGGAGAGCTTTGTGAAGCAATTGGTGGTATTATTTTGACATCTAGTTGACACTGGCGATTTTATTAGTGCTTTGCATATTTTGTTATATTCTAATATGTATAAACTATTATAGATCCTAAATACTTAATTAGTACGCCAACTAGCATGACGTTTTGACGTCGTCTCCTTTCTCTACGTGTAACGTTGATGTTTCATTTTCTGATGAAGTCCAACGTGGTTATCAAAATAACCATTTACATGAATAACAATATCGGCGTTTCTTTTGATTAACCAACTAAGCATATTTTGAATAAATAAGCAAACCTGTCCCGTGTATCTGACACTAGCTGACCAGATGCCCAGTTCTGGGTACGGTGGTAAATCAAATCTATGTTTATAGAAGGCAGGACTTCCGGTTGGTAGTCTCTTCCGTCCTAGGGTCTGATTACTTGGACTCTGCAACAAAATAACACCACTGTTGACACTGATCGACAACATGTAAGACGTTTTCTTATTTCACGAGCATTAAGTATTTAATAAGAAATTGGTTGATAACATTCAAGAGGTTGCAATTTGAGGTATACAACAATCTGAATTCGCTTCATGTAAATTCAGTTTTTTATGTTATGTGCATAGATTTATTTATTACTCCAGTTACTTTAGATTAAAGTATTTAGTATTAATAATTCCTGTTTTTATTCATGTGTCGTATTTTCGTCTCCATGGATTCAATGACATTCTTTAGCCTGCTTCAGACAGTTCATGAGTCCCATTTCCAGGATTGTGTTAGGTTTAAACGTGATTTTATGCTTGTTGAGAAAAAGGTAAGTCCATTTTTACAGACATTTTATTGATAATTGCTTAATTAAGTTACGCAGGTTTAAACTACATTTTCGTTAAGAACGCTTTTAAGTTAAGGACAAACGTTTAACACTATGACTTATACTGAATAGATACCTACAGTAATTTCAAACGTCAACTTTGTGTCCTTCATTGGTTTCAGTAATTCGTCTACAGCGGCAACCCGTACGTAAACTAAAAAGGTACATGATATTATAAGGAACTACATAAAACTATATAAAACAAATAAATGGTACTGTTATGAGAAGAGCACCGGAATCCTGATCAGGAGGAGTGAGTTTGGTTCGAGTTCTTCAGCGAAAATTGTATGGGTGAATCACCAAAAGCTAATTTAAAAATGTTTCCAATGGAGCATGCTTGGCGGAAAGAGTAACGTTATACCAGGGCGTATTGTCAACGGCAACCAACTTGGTGTTTTAGTGTAGTCTTACTGGATATAATGTGCACCAAAGCAAGTATATTGGTACGAATTTATATGAAGTGAAATTGCGCTTTATTCTTGGTGATGTTGCAACAATTGTTCAACATAATACTTATATTTCAACGTAACTACGAGCAGTTAGAAATATATAGCGAAAGTATTCAAATTTTGAATTATATGTTACCTGTTTGTTCGGGAGTATATACTGGTTTGTCTGTCTGTACGATCAAAATGCCAGTTCTGTAGTCAATCCACAAATCTTTGCATTGTAAATTAATTCTACCAACCCTAGCACATAACTCGACAGTTCTTGGTTTGTCGGATAATGTTTCGTCCAACACATCATGCTCTGTCACCAGAAGTGTCGTCTTGTAAGGAGTTGCTTAATGTAATTTGAATGAAGGGTGTTACAACATATATATATATATATATATATATATATATATATATATATATATATATATATATAATTATTTACATGCAAATACATCGTCGCATTATTTCCAGAACCCAATAACTTGTTTTTCATCTTTTTGAGAAAAAACAACTTTAAAGTTTTACGCTCCTGTAGATACTTGTTACATACGGGGTTATGAAATTGCATTTTTTATAAGTTATGTGCATTCCAGAACAATATTTGAGTTATGGAGTTTTGGAAATAAGGCGACGACATATTGGACACAAATTACCATGAAAGTCTTAAATAACGAACGTGTTCTAGATTAGTGTGTATGTGTGATTCATACGAATGTTGTCTCAGTGTTACTTTAAAAATCAACACTGTACTGTGTATTTATACAAA
This sequence comes from Mactromeris polynyma, assembly GCA_032209605.1. NCBI lineage: Eukaryota > Metazoa > Mollusca > Bivalvia > Venerida > Mactridae > Mactromeris > Mactromeris polynyma. The sequence continues at coordinate 35,659,652 of JASFXZ010000004.1, forward strand.
CCAAACGCAACAACACAGCTGAATGTTTTCATTGATATTGACATGACCTTTGTACATACATTTCTTAGTTATTATTATGTGTAATTAGTTAATAAATATTGAGAACATATGTAAAAGACATAAATCTTCTGGCAAAGAACATCGGAGTGTACATGACCTTTTAAGTAGCATTTAAAACAGTATGCGAAGAAGAGCAAACAGAAGAATATGCCCTGGTTCTACGGTAATTATCGGGATAAAGAATTGAACTCAATTCAATTCTGTTTTTGTTTTCTTAAACGGAAAAATATCTGACGACCATAGTGTAAAAGAAAAATGTCAGGTGAAATTATTGAATGCACTTTTACTTTTTAGTATCTAAAAACGATCAATAATATCTAATAAAATCAGTTTAAAATATACTTTTGTAATGGGGTTTCATTTCACATACATTCATGTAGTAATTATATCAGATATATTAGGGAAGAGGAATTCACCAGGCAGGCACTAGAGTATAATCACCGACCTTCCGTACTGAATGACTTTCTCACTTTCAAATTATATATGACATGTGGGGACTCGAACAGCTGTGAGGAATACGTGGTTTAAAGTCAGCAACCATGACAACTCGACCACAAAAAGTCACCCATTACAATATGATTAACGTCGTAATAGTACCTTTGTTTTTCACGGTGCCTGTCTGTACAGAGAATTGTTTGTTTTTCGAGTTAACCAACCAAACCTGGAATGAATATATCAATTAATATTTCCTTCAGAAAAATGGAAAGAACTGTTTAAGATTTAATTAAAACTAATATATATTGTCGGTATTGCTTGTATACTTGATGTCGATTTCTTTTGCTTTATTCTTTTGACTTTTTTCAGAAAATACAATAAATATAGCTGTAAAATTATTTGTATATTATGATATTCGTATAACGATTAAATGGAGCCGAAACAGCAAACGTTTGGATATATGTTCGGCGCCTTTGTCTGTCTTTTATCGAAAAAAAGGGAAGCCTTATATAAAAGTCGACTGTGAAGCTGTACAAACATAGCCCTTGTATGAAGAAAACGAAATATGTTAAAATATTACCATCATATTTTCATATTGTACCATAGTATATAATATGTTTTTTCAAGTGATACAATTATCAATAAATTGCAACACGATCGATATTTCAGACAGAAAACACTGTAGGCAACACGCTCTGCTAAACATGTAACTTATCAGATCCACGTGACTGCAGATATTCCCTGTTAGACAATTGCTTCGAACGTGAACAGAGAAACGACCGTTATATGTTTTAATCAAAATAAGGCAGAAACTGAGTCAAGGGTATACGCTCATTCGATCCAGGCACAATGTACTTACTTTGAACGCTTGAAATCTCTTGGCACCAAACGTTCCAACAAGGATGTCTTCAGTGTGATTAAATTTGACCACGCGAGGTGCAACAACGTATGCATAATCAGCAGCTAGTCTACAAAGAAAATAAGCGAACATAAAGACATTGTCAGTACACTTTTACGAAAACCAGCGTATTTGCCAACCAAGCATAACTGTGACATGTACACTTTATTGATTGTGTTATTGTTTATTGCTATCTGTCCATACGTTATCAATGATACTAAATTGAACTTTGAAACCTTTGTAAGAGCGGAGACGTAAACCAGCAAGAAATTCCGGCGCTCAGTATCTGACATCAGAAGTAAGAAAATATATCGTCTTATTTCGATCAACAATATATGTGTATAGAGCGGATAGGTACGCGCGAAACTCTTCAATTGTAATAAATATTCCTCTAGCCATGTGCCTCTGTGATTGGTTTAAAACTTATATAATACATTTTACTCAAGCTACATTGCTTGGTGATCGGTACGATCATTAATTGTAAAAATGATTATTTCAAACGATAATTTGTTTTAATCGAGTAGGTAATGAAATCAAACCGTGGCACACAGCTATAAATATTTCAAACTCCAATTTGTATTCACAATCAATATAATGTCTAACTCTATCTATATGTTTGAAACCAATCACCACTATATTCAATCGGTTTACAGATGTTTCTCACCATAGACGTGTCTCCCCTAGTCGTTTCTCCCCTAGTCATTTACCCCCAGGACGTTTCTCCCCCAATATTGAAGTATAAAGAAAAAGGTGCTAATGGGTGCTAAAAAGTGTCATAATTGGATTGATTGGATTAATATCTCATATTATGTTGTTTGTTTAAAGATTAAATTAATTTCTCCCCCAATATGACAATTAGTACTTTAATGTATTATGTATTATTTATTTATTATGTATGATAATTTATTTGTGAATAAAATGTATTCAAATTGAACTGTTCATGAAATTAACTTAAACTTGATTGTATTTTATGTGAAAGATATGTATAATAGTATGTGAGTTATAGTATTAGTACTTTTATTTCCAATTTAACATATTATAAATTGAAATATAATATTTTATTTACATTTACCAATTCCATTTTTTTTTAAATCAAAATATACAGGGTGACACTTTTGATATGCTAATTGATTATTCGGACTGTCGGTAGTTTTGACCTATAGATAACAAAAAAGTATAAATAGGCAATTCCATGAATCTATATGAAAAAAATATGTAATAACATTTTCATGTTACATATGTTTTGAAATTGATATTGTTTTGTTATAATATAGCAGAATACAGAAAGAAAGTGATTAAAATCAATGCATTTTATTTCAGTATTTAACATTATTTGAGATCTGTAATTTGACCTTGCCTTTGTGACAAAACAGTTAATGTTTCAAGTTGTGTATAAGTAACGATTGTTAACAGCATGATACTATTATTGAAACTGAAGCGAGATTAAAAACACTAGTTTTCAGGTTGAACACAATAAATACATGAGTGTTCATTTGCTAACATAGATTTAAGCAAAGAGTGATATTTTGCAAAAAAATAAAGTTTCTACAATAGTAATTTACAAATCTAGATCCTTAAATTTTATATTTGTAACATCCATTCTGAATTATAGCTGTGAGGTAGGGGAGACCGGGGCACAATGTTACACGGGGTAAAGTGTTACGTTTAAATTTTCAAACAAATGACGTTATTTATTACATCATAACCATTGTAGTTTAAAGTACTTTTGGTGTAGCCATTTTATCTGATCGGTCGTGGACATTTCCAGTCGATAATAAAGTATCAGTGATAAGACAACGCATATCCGGACATGTAAGTAAATTTTCATGAATTTGGAAAAAATCGATTTCCTTTAAATTCACGACTTTGCTGATAATTTAGCTTATATGTTACATTAGGGTACGTTATAGGCATGACGTCGCAGAATGAATCGTGATCCGGTCTACCTTAGTTATTACCCAAGGACGTTTGTATTTCCATCAGATAGTTAGGGGCAATGTGTTACATGATACCCGGGGCATAGTGTTACAATGTAACACTATGCCCCGTGTACATGCCAACATATATCTAGCTACAGAAAACTACCACTGAATATTTGTAAACTTACGTTTAGTATGTTTTACTGTTGATAACGTATAGATCTACATTTAACTTAACATTTATCATTTTTAAATAGAGATCTCAAGTACAAATAATTAGATCGAGTAGATCTGTAAATTATTGTCTTTGTAGAATGGTTCGAAACTAAAAAAGAACAACACCGCCACGAACGTTCATGCAGATGTCATTAAAGGGGGATTTAACGATGTAGTATATATGGACAAAGTATCCGATCAGTTGCCAAACAGATTAAAATTAACCCTATGACATTGTGTTGATACATCAAAAAGCAAATAAATCTGGAACTGACAACATGTTGCAAATTTATCTAAAAACAGCACGTAACGTGTATTTTGGTCTGAGCCCCTATGAAGTCCGTGTCTTAGCCTTTCTCATCCGGGATTGGGACTGTATATGGCGGAGATACAGAACATGTGTGATATGTTTAAAAAACTGATAGTGTTAACATGATGATGATTTGGTTTATATTTAACTGATGGCGATATACTTCACCGGATGTTGGTACAGTTTGTATCATGTTGGTACCAGTTTACGTGCTGTTAGTACAGCCAACCTGATGTTGATACAGTTTATTTCATGTTGGTACAGCTTATGTGATGTTGGTACAGCTTACCTGCTCTTGGTACAGCTTACCTGCTCTTGGTACAGACTATGTCATGTTGGTACAGCTTACCTGATTTTGGTACAGCTTACCTGATGTTGGTACAGCTTACCTGATGTTGGTACAGCTTACCTGCTCTTGGTACAGTTTATGTAATATAGGTACTGCTTACCTGATGTTGGTACAGTTTATGTCATGTTGGTACTGCTTACCTGATGTTAGTACAGTTTACGTCATGTTGGTACACGTTACCTGATGTTGGTACAGCTTACCTGCTCTTGGTACAGTTTATGTCATGTTAGTACAGCTTATGTCATGTTCGTACAGCTAATGTACTGTTGATACATCTTATGTCATGTTGGTACAGCTTATGTACTGTTGATACATCTTATGTCATGTTGGTACAGCTTATGTCATGTTCGTACAGCTTATGTACTGTTGATACATCTTGTGTCATGTTAGTACAGCTTATGTCATGTTCGTACAGCTTATGTACTGTTGATACATCTTATGTCATGTTGGTACAGCTTATGTACTGTTGATACATCTTATTTCATGTTGGCACAGCTTATGTACTGTTGATACATCTTATGCCATGTTGGCACAGCTTATGTACTGTTGATACATCTTATGCCATGTTGGCACATCTTATGTACTGTTGATACATCTTATGTCATGTTGGTACAGCTTATGTCATGTTCGTACAGCTTATGTACTGTTGATTCATCTTATGTCATGTTAGTACAGCTTATGTCATGTTGGTACAGCTTATGTGCTGTTGATACAGCTTATGTCATGTTGGTACAGAGAGTGTCATGTTGATACAGCTTATGTCATGTTGGTACAGCTTATGTGCTGTTGATACAGCTTATGTCATGTTGGTACAGCGAGTGTCATGCTGGTTCAGCTTATGTGCTGTTGATACAGCTTATGTCATGTTGGTACAACGAGTGTCATGTTGGTACATCTTATGTGCTGTTGATACAGCTTATGTCATGTTGGCACAGCTTATGTACTGTTGATACATCTTATGTCATGTTGGTACAGCTTATGTCATGTTCGTACAGCTTATGTACTGTTGATACATCTTATGTCATGTTGGTACAGCTTATGTCATGTTCGTACAGCTTATGTACTGTTGATTCATCTTATGTCATGTTAGTACAGCTTATGTCATGTTGGTACAGCTTATGTGCTGTTGATACAGCTTATGTCATGTTGGTACAGAGAGTGTCATGTTGATACAGCTTATGTCATGTTGGTACAGCTTATGTGCTGTTGATACAGCTTATGTCATGTTGGTACAGGAGTGTCATGCTGGTTCAGCTTATGTGCTGTTGATACAGCTTATGTCATGTTGGTACAACGAGTGTCATGTTGGTACATCTTATGTGCTGTTGATACAGCTTATGTCATGTTGATACAGCTTATGTCTTGTTTGTACAGCTTACCTGGTGTTGGTACGGCTTACCTTATGTTGAAACAGTTTATGTCATGTGAGTTCAGCTTACCTCATGTTGGAACAGCTTACATGGTTCGTCTGTGGTCATATGCGATGTGTTTTGCTTTGTTGAGACATTGAACTGTACTATTATATGCACTCAGTTTTATTTATTGTCATTAGTTACAATACGTTTTTGTTGAAAATTGAATATATTTATAGTGTAACATTTTGCCCCAAGGACTGTAACACTTTGCCCCAAATCTTGGGGCAAAGTGTTACATATACTCGACAATTTCAACGAGTTCTAAATTGTAAATAAGTAGTTTATTTATGTTATTTAATACATTTTACGATTAAATTTTCGTTGTTTATTATAGAAACCTTAGTTACATTGTTGTAAACGAGTTTATATTATCTATAATTTAAAAACTTTGAAAAATGTAACACTTCGCCCCGGTCTCCCCTATGGGGTTACATCAATCTCATTCACATCCTGTGGATTTGAGTTTATTTACCCTCGCCACCGGGAGATCCCATATGGGCGAGCAAAATCACATCCAGTCGCACGCTCCTATATTATACGCTAACTGGATCTGATGACTGAACACTACAGGTCACGTTCTTGTGACCTTTGAGTAGCCAATCAAATCGTCGCATGCAAAAGGCTTTGGTATAGAGTTATGAATATTCGTCGATGTCCGACGAACTCCGTAAATTCTATTTGAGCGTAGATCACCAAGACGCTCCGATTACGTATTTTCGTCAATTTCAATATGGCTGCGCACATGGACACAACCGCAACTCCTACACGGCAACATTCTTTGGTTGATCGGTGTTGTTTGTGTGGTGTTTTGTTTTTGAAAATATTTATAACCGGAAACGGCAGGAAGGACGTTAAAAACAGAATAAACGAAGAACGACAAACACGGTTTTGTAAGGAGAATTTCATTGGACCACAAACGAACACCTGGTTACGCATATCTATTTTAGAGAGGTTATATATGAACGTGACCTCTTACGGAGTGTAGTCAGATCCTTACAGCGGAAAGTAATCGAGCTAAGGTCTGGTTTCAATGAGATTGGGGGATACATCAAAACAAAGAAGATTGAACGAGTACATTTAAAATTTTGTAAAAGAGTATTGGGGTTAAACAATCTGCAAGCAATTGTGCAGCTTACGGCGAATATAAACATTTGAAACATGTATTTGAATACCAAACTTATCTTAACAAAATTACAAATAAGTATTGTGGAAAGATTTTAACTAAATTTCGTGTTTCTGAACATTGTCTGAGAATGGAAGCAAGCAGATATGGAAGATCTCGTATAGAGAGAAATGAGCGAATATGCTGAATTTGTAACAATGGAGACTTAAAAATTGTTTCATTTTATTCTTACTTGTTGCAAATATTATATTTTACGTAGGCGATACATAAATGAATATTACTGGCGAAAACCTAGTATGTGTAAACTGGTTCAATTATTTAGTTCAAATATTCTTGTAGTTTTAAAATAATTGACAATGTACCTACAAAGTGCTGTTAAAGCATGCACTAACTTATTATGTTCTTGATTTGATGTAATAACAATAATGCTGTTTTTATATTTATTCATATTGTATCACTGTCGTTCGTCATGTGTATAGTAATATTTTGTTTGACAATGTTGTATGTATAAATGTACATGTACTTACTGTCATAGAGTATGTTAATATTATCATTTTGTAAATTGTATACATTGGATGATAAGTATTATACTTAAATCCAGATATTAATAAATCATTCTGTTCTGTTTTTAAAATCGCAATTTTACATTTAACACCTTCTTTACTTTTGCATTAAGTTTTTTTAATACATCTTAATCCATAAAACTCATAGAATTCTACATTAGTCCACTGCATAATTTTATCTTTAAACAAACAACAAAATATAAGATGTTAATCCAATCAATATAATTATGACACCCTTTTCTATAACACCCATTAGCACCTTGTTCTTACATATATTGGAGGAGAAATGACTTGGGGGAGAAACGTCTAGGGGGAGAAACGTCTAGGGGGAGAAACGTCTAGGGGAGAACCGTCTAGGGGGAGAAACGTCTAGGGGGAGAAACGTCTAGGGGGAGAAACGTCTAGGGGGAGAAACGTCTAGGGGAGAACCGTCTAGGGGGAGAAACGTCGAGGGGGAGAAGCATCTAGGGGAGAAACGTCGAGGGTGAGAAAAAGCTGGATACCTATTCAATCCATATCTCAAGAACATACGGCATACTGTAAGTTTATGGACTGGAGAGCTCTTCAAGAATGAGAGACTCTCCTCATAAAGACCTACCGAAGTCCAGCCGAGACCTCGTTTCAGACCAAATTTCTAATTTCCACTGTACCTATTTAAGGAACAACACAGTGTTCTCTTAAATCATCAGCTTATACTACCCCCTGTGCTTATACAATATAATATATGTCTGGAGAAATATGAGAAGCCACCACAGGCCTATGTTAACTATGCCAAAGTCCCAGTAACAAGACTGGTTTTGCTGAACGATTTAATTACACGTATTATTTTCTTTTTCGATACAACATACGCATTCAACTCCCGCTATCGCATTTATGTAGTAGAGTATTTTCGAGCCAGAATTCAGGTTATCCAGTTCCGCTATCGCAATAATCTCGATCTCTGATAAGAGGTTATGACTTCCAGACGGTTACCGACAAACACATATTTTAAAGCAGACGCGCTTTTGTAACCGGAACTGAAGCTAAACGTCTTGTGAAAGATTCAGTGTAAAATACTGACTAATGCTGAATTATCGCCACCGTCTACAAAGAATATAAAATTTCAATTGCCAATACTTATGTTTGCACAATGATTAAACATGTCTAATATTTTCCGAAATAAACGACAGCTTATTTCCTTGCTGGCTAATATATATGTAGATACTTGGAATGTTTCACATAAATGTTAGGACAAAATAAGAGAGATGAAGTACAACAATTGGTTAATACAGATAACTAAGTGTGCTTGTTAGGGAGCCAATAAAGTTAATTTACTCCAAAATAAACGGCAGTGTGCATTAACAATATATGCACACTATGCTACATGAACACGTAGAAAACATTATTCGTGCTGTCTCTTAAATCATAAATTACTCCACCAAAATAACGCCAAGTTCTGTGAAATGATTCATTAAAATTGAGAATTTTTAAAAATAACGAGGTTACAAATTTTAACAAACTACGTTATTTTTAAAATTAAGTATTGTATTGCACATTAAAAACTGTTTCTCTACAAGTCAGCAATTCGATGCTTTTTGCGTTTGTTTTCAACAAATACCAGGGTACCGTTTTACTAACATACTTACGCTTGCGTAAGTCAAAGATTTTCGTAAGTGTTTGTGTACGTACACAATTTCTACGTAAATGCATTTCACTAATATTTGAGTTCGTAGGTATTTGCGTAAGTTCGAGCGTAAAGTTACGTTAGAAATCACCAACCGTAAATCTCTACGTGTTGCGCAAAAATGGCTGACCGTATGAACGCTCGAAGAGCTCGACATTTCAGAGCAAAACCTGACATGTTAGACGCGTAATTTGATAGTTAATGATATCAAGCCTCGTACAGAAAGGATCCACCGTATCTCAGCGAAGACGGAGGTAAGTGACGCTAAAGTTGTGTGCATAATTTGCAGACGATAGTTGTTTACAATTTTGACAGGCGCGCGCGTTATTACGTTATTACCTCCGATTGAAGAGCAACGAACAAATTTCACGTAAGTGGAAAAAAAACTTACGCAGTTTTAATGAAACGGACTTAAGTTTTGCGTAAGTTAATAATTTACGCAAAAACTTACGCAAAACGTAGATATGTTAGTAAAACGGTACGCAGTTATTTAGGTCTTTGTTTAAAATAAAGCATGTATAGGCGGAGAGAGTCGTTTATTTTAAAAGTCATTAACTATTTAACATTTTCATACACATTTGTTTCGTAGTTAATGCGGTTGATGACTTCTATTAGTCCGATAATGAGGCATTTATTAACCGAATTTTCTTTTTAAAATTTTATTATGATTTTTAACGGTCATATTTATTTAAATTATTTCTTTTCATGTAAAGACATTGCGTCGGTAAAGCTTTTCTTTATTATTATTTTTGTCGCGATTATTTTTAGAAGGACAGCTAATAAAATATCAATGGGTATTTATATCCATCGACTTAAATCTCTGATGAATTATTATTTGAGAAAGTGTTAACACGAGATGAAATGTATTATTAATAAAAATGACACAATGAATATAACGGTTCTTTTTTATTATTGAACTTGAAATGTAGTTGCATATTGTACTACCAAAATCACATCTCCTACTTTAAGATGCGACTGATTTCTCATCAATGTTTTTTTTATAAAAACACTACATAGCGTGCATGCATGCTTGTACGATATTGCCACGTTATGTCGATGCCTTATGCTCATTTTACTTATCTTCTATTCTTTGTATAGTGTCTCTTTTGTATCACATGCATCGTCAGTGCGAGAGATACAGTTAATAATAATTGCCATAGTTGTTGCAAATTTTTAAAAATCACGCACTTGACTGCGCTTATAAGTAAAGTATATACACAGTTCTCATTTGATAAAATCTAAGCTGAATGACGTCAAACTGTTTATAGTAATAGGAAAATAAATACATACCCCTGCTGAACCAACATCAAAATTGCAATCAATACAAACACTGTTGTTTTATTCATTGTTGCATCGATGTATTATCCGTCAGCCTGCCTAGGAGAAAGTCTTTCACTAGATGCGCGTTTTGCGAATAATGCTTGAAGTCTGTACAAATCCTACCCTTTTCCCAGGAATTGCGAAGACAACAAATATGTCAAGGGCATGAATTTACACGCTTGTTGTTCCTGAAGGTCAACTGTTTATTGCCGTGGGATGGATATACTGGCTTCACATTCTCTTGTTTCAGTTTTTACCAGTTTTCTAGATTTTACTCCGATTACTTGGTACCGGAATATATAGACAAATTCGTAAACAACGATTTTATTTTCATCATATTTTATTTCTGGTAAACAAGACGCAGTTTGCTGTTGCTGATTATCAGCTGTGTGTTGCTGGGTGGAATCTATTACATGGGTAGCTATTGTGCCATTGTCAAACATTAGTGCATTTAATGAATTGCTTTGAAGAAGTTTACGCTATGTGGAAATGTGTAATAACTCCATAGTGTATTTTCCACACATAGTGTCCACACATAATACGTAGATTTGACCACAATTGCTCGAAGCTCAAAAGCAGACTATTTTACTCCAACATAATCAGATATTTTTACTTGACTAATAATTTACGCTTTGAAACTATCAGGTTATTGTACGAGGTTAAAAGTGTTCGCGAGTCTCAAATTTCATTTTTGTCTTAATATAAACACAATAATTAGTGCGACTATTTACTTTCGCTGATATAATGATATCGCAAAAATTGCGAAAATTAATTCTCCCGATTTTTTCCAATTTTACGGTACCTCCCGGACCTAACATTTTACAATTTATCATAGCAAGCTCGCAATGCCGGTATGCTGGATTGTCAGCAAACTGTAAATAGTTGGGATGTAAAACGATATTTCTATACACTCCATATCTCGTAAGAAACTACGATGTAGTGTAGTTTTCATGTTCTTAAAACGTACACTTGAAACAGATGTATATAAGCATGGCTATATTTTCTAGGAAAGTTTGAGCGAACGTTTCATTTCTAAGAAAATGTGTTCAACTGATAAGCTTGAAAGGCGGTTCCAAGAAACACTTAAACATTATTTATGTTTACTGAATGTAACATGATAGATAGGGTTTTTTACAGTGTAACTGCGCAATTCGTTCCGTGAACATCGCTTAATGATAATGATAAGAGCTCGAATTCTAACAGTGAGAAATCTGCACACTGTTCTGAATGTTATCAGAAAATGCACTTTGCTTTAGATTTGATCATAATTTTTAGTTTTTGGTGATTAAATAATATTCGGTGTTTTTGTATACGTGTGTCGATATATTCATTACATACGTCTTACCTTAATAAGAGTAATATTAACATTTCGAGTCCAATATTTCTCTTATTATGTTAATAACTTTGGTTAGGAAGTATGTACCTGTCAAGGGGACAGTATTCATGTATTACTGCATTAAACGTGTTACGAACACTGTGCATGTTCGTGTTGTATGCACCATACATCTATTTGCTATAATATGCAATATCTATAAAGATATATAAATATTAAAGTGTGTTTCTGTACGATGTAACAATGATAAATAAATACATTCATTTATACATAAACAAATGCAATTCAATTTTATAATTATCTATTTTAAAAAATACGTTTAACAAGAGAATATTACATTAAACATTTAAACATAAAATTATGAGATTCAAGCTTTAAATGTAAGAATCACTAAGATGAGTTTTAATCTTTAATATAAAATTAAAACTTTAAAACTCAAATATTACGTAATTACTCGTTACCTTCATTTCTTTCACCAACTTTCTTTAATGAATCATAAAATGTTTACATAATTATACAGTAACAATTTATTTAAGAGATTTATTTAGACATTTGGCCCACGTATCACATATACGTATATATAGATTAATTAACTGCGAGGTATGTGTGCACAATAATATTATTATACATGTATACATTAGACTTTACAGGCTATGAGGGTATACCATTTACAAAACAATACATTGATCATTTGTCATGTATGATCAATAATACGTATATGAATCATAACTATAAATTATCTTGTCGAAATTAATCCAAGTGGGCGTACACGATCTAATAAGTTTTTACACAAATATATAACTTAGTTTTACCTAAGTTTATAGTGTACATTTATTATTGTAACGTTATATTTATAGAATAATTGTCCTTGAACCAATATAACAAACACTCTGAAACCATGATGTAAGGATTGATCTCTACAAGGTTTGTTTGTCTTAAATGACATCATGTGATGTACTTTCGGTTTCTATATAGCGTGCATCTATGTTTAGATGCGATCAATGTGCAAATACTATTTAAAATCTCCGGTTTCGGTTTCGCTAAGCGTATTCTTTAAATATCCGTCGTTTATTCGTAAGCCATTCTGCTGGGGTATTTTAGTGTATTGTGTTGAATGTTTTGAATAGATATGGAACAAATGGAAAATACTTGTAATAACAATCAGTTAACAAATTAACAAACGTTATTGCATATCGGCAAACATATTTACCTTTGTCCACGGACAACGTGAATATTTATGCAACAGTTACACAAAAAATAACAAAACTATTACTCATTTTAGTAAAATAGTGACAACGATAATAGATTTGTGTGAAAAGTAAATATATTTATTCATACGTATTCATATTACCAATAAAACAAAGCAGAAAGGACTACAAACTCAAGATTAGTGACTGAAGAAGCAGAAAAAGAGATCATATAGGCACAACAACATTTTAAGATTTATTCCGTGATATTGCACATGTCTAGACATATTTTAACTTACAACAAATGTTCAATCATGAGAAGATTTTAATAGCTGCCTCGGTTCATGCATGCATGTTTTCAAATGTGTACTAATGTCACCCTATGTCAAATTTGTACGTATTGGTATGAAGTCCTTGTCCTGTATCACGAGTGCGTACAGAATCATTTTTTACTGGAGCTCTTCCAAGCCAGTCGATACATCCCTCAACTGTAAATATACACTTACCTATTCATTGTACTTCATATATAAACTGGTCAAAAGTGTTAACCAGCCAGAACTATTTCATATATGTTCTAAAAAGGTATTGGGTGTAACTTCTGGAGATTTTAACTGTAGTACGATACAATCTTTAACGTTCACATAAATTGAACTATAGCAATAAGTTGATGTAAACCTGTCGAAATTATGTTTCAGACAACTTTGTCACAATGTGGTGTGTTACCTCTTTTGACCAGTATATTTTAACTAATTATTTGTTATTATGATCTAGTGACAACATGTGTTCTCTGTTATCTAACTGGTAGCAATGCTATACATATGATTGGTTAGTGTCTGGGCAGTTTGTAAAATACAATGCAAATAAACATCTACATGCTTTTTCATGTATAAAGAAACGTTTTTCAGCGATATTTGATTTCTAGAGTATAAACATAAAGACGCATCGTTACTGGCTATGTCGACACATATATTCATATTGTTTGGACGATTGACCTTTGTACGTATGACAGACGGTTAGTTCCTATTGTATAATGTAAAATACACGTTACCCATGCGGCGGTAGAATACAGGTTTCCTTACGATCACAATTCTTACTAGCACTATCACTACCAAGACCACTAGCACTAGCACTGACACTACCACTAGCACAACACTGCTATTTGACGTGTTTTCTTCAGGCATTGACGGGGTCGTTACTGCTATGTTTAAAATAGATAAAATGGCATAATAAGCGTCACACCGAATTATTGAATTAGTGGTACAAATTCATGACAAGCTGAATATTAATTAACCGGTTGTAAAATATGTGATCACTTTCGCTGTAACTTACAATTCGTTTATATTGAGGGCACAAACAAACTTTATATATAATGCATGCGAGGTACAATATCACATACCCTGAGCCTAATCCGTAACCAAAATTTAACATTCAACAAATGCCAAAACAGCGCGGTCTATATGAGTACATACCAGTTACTGCAAACGATATTGTGGCTGTGTATGAGGTCCAATGACATGTGAAGTCAGCACCATCGTCATCACTAGTGACTTCTCAAGTTTGAGTTCATAATTCCCATGCTCATCGCGTATGTTATCTGTTGGGACGCATCCATTGATTATTGTGGAACAAATACCAAGGTCTGAGTTATTTGTTCTGAATGAAACCGTTAGCCAGCTTGACCTTTCATATCACGTCAATGTCACGGTGTCTCCAATATTGTATATAGTTCTTGTAGTATTAAATCGAACTTGTTCACTTTAATAGAAAATACGCTTTTCAAAAACTGGATGCATAGCAGCAGGTCTAAGCTGTGTGTATTTGAAAATTACTGAATTGTACATAAGTGTCTAAAATTGACCAATATGACATGATAAACTGCAATTCGGGGTTTTAACCGAAGGTCCTGTATATTATTAGTTATACAGGTTGTTGACAGGATATATGGGGGATTATAACCCGTTTGTGTGCCATATAACCCGAGGCGTAAGCCGAGAGTTATATGAATCACAGACATGTTATAATCCCACATATACCCTGTCAACAACCAGTATAACGAATATATAATACCGCAAATGCATGTTTTCATACGAATTGTTTAAACAAGCACTGTTTCGATGCCTAGCTCTCTCACTGGTATGCAACCATGTCAATGCGTGATGCAGTTCTAAACGACGACACGTCATCGATTCGCAACGAAAAATGTTATCGCGTCTCTCCGCTAATGAGGACACGCAGACCATTTCGCTGTATGGTAAGTCTAAAATAATTAGATTCCAGAGACGATCGTGATTTTTCTTGGCTGCGTAATTTAACTTTTGACAGTATGTAATCCAAGCTTATGTATTCAATGTTATGTTTTCCGAAATTATACGGATAAACAAAATTATTGGCACATTTGTACAACTGAGGTTTAAGAAATATTATTAAATATCATTTATTTTAGTAAATATACTGTAAACGGCAATGGAATAATGCACAACAAGAGTTTTAATGAATTTTTTACTCATGTTATATAAAATCATGTGCACTTGATTTATTTGCGATGTAAAATAAAGCTTTGATTTGGTGTTGAATGATGTTATTGATGCCTCACCAAATGTCACCATTACTAAACGAAATCAAATGTTATGTCATCTTTCTAAACAAAGGTGTAACAGATACTAAACGACGACCATGGAAGTTTCCTACGATGATGGAGAATCTGTTTTCGTTAATACGCTGCAACACACCTTACCTTTTGGAATAATTAGCTTACCAGTCTGTTTATTGATAAACACATTTTTAGGATCACATTCTATATCCCTACCAAACACAATAAAAGAACGTGATTTAAACTTCAATTTGCCACCACATATTAAAAACTGCAGAAATGAAACTTTTTCATGTTTATGATATCGTATACAATGCCTTACTGCCGTCTCAGCACTGTCATTCCATAAGTCGCAAAAGCTGCATTAAAACCGGTCATCCAGAAACAGAAGTAAAAGAATAGCGAAACAGGTCGATGCAAGTGTATAAAACAAAGTGGCTTAAGAATCCCCAATTAAAAATTAATAGAAGTACCTTTCTATAAAAAACTCATATATTTTATATGCGTACAGAAATCACATTGTTTTGTGTGTAGAAGTAATTCGCCTCCAATCACTTTTAAAGTGGGAAAACTGTCAGTCGCTTGCAGCGGAACCGAGAAATGCACAAGTTGTGAGAAATACAATTGTATTTGTTCCCAGGTATATCCTATATAGACTGACAACGTCTGCATATGACATTTAAATTATCAAAACCATCTCGCACGATTTGTTCAGTAAGGGTGCAAGCAAACGTTAGTAGTCCGGCGGTTAACAATTTCATGGCGTTTGATGCCGAAATGATGCATGCAAGTGCAACGTATATAAATGCATCCATGGTGGTCATTGTGCACACTGGACTGGGCTGGAATAATTTGGATAACTGTGGCAAAAGGAGGATTCATGTCAGTGCGAGGTAACTTTGACTTCTTACTCTAGTTTAGGGAATGGAATTCTGATCGTAGATTGTAGACAGAAGATTTGCAGCAAATATGATAAAATAAGCAATTCGTTCTTAAAATTTATAAAAAAAGAAACACATTAAATTCAAGAATATGTGTACGCTCTTACCATTTTACTAACAGAGATTCGTTATTGATCGCTTGTTAACCTGAAACAAAATTAAAAACGCTTAGAAACTATTCCATTTGCATTAATGCTTTCGTTTAGAGATCATTACATAAAATCGGATTTCGTTGAGACATCATGGCACTCTCTGCGAGAAACCATGACATTTGAAGAAAACTTAATCGTAAAATATACAGTTACCAGGCGTTATTTTTGTGTGAAATTAGTTCTTTTGGCATTATATGGACAATGTTATACTGAGAAAATCAAAGTTGTGATTAAAATGTATGTTTTTAAGCCATTGAACTGCAATGATAAAATACACTCCAAAGTAAACGATTCTAAACGATAATATGACAAAATACCAATTTCACTCGTACTAGTGTAGCCGAAATAAATACTGAAGGACATAGACATGCACCGTGGTTCATACCCTGGCTGAAAAACGAAGAAGAAACATTTGCTCTGTTTTAAAAACAACATAAGATACATACTTACCGAGATGTGTCATCATAAGAGGAGAGAAGCGATGACATTTTTCGTTGCGAATCGATGACGTGTCGTCGTTTAGAACTGCATCACGCATTGACATGGTTGCATACCAGTGTCTCTAGATCTAATAAATAGATCTGCGTATTTATGCGGTGTTTTTGTTCACCAAAATTTATTTGAGTGTTTTAGTTATGTATAATATTAGTTATTAAAACGTATTCCTTTTAAAATATATCGGGAATTACTTGCTGTAGATCAAAGTTATTTTATTTCACTCGCACGTATATTGCCTGTATTGTATACACCATAAGGTTCCTCAATACACATGATTAAGCGCGCGCTTGATTCTGAAATTCATCCAGTATTTTTTGCTGACAGTTCCAAGGCTGTAATTTGCTATATTATTGTTGTTTCTGTTTGTGTTATGAATGTGTTTTGTATTTCCCTTTCCCCTGTGCAATTCTGTCACTTTATACTTTATTTTTGGCCTATTACGGCCAGTTGTATTGACTTGTCCTGTGATCTTTTCCATCCATTAATTCCCCCCTCCCCCTCCCTTTACTGTCCACTTTGATTCTCCTAGTTATTCCTTGTGGTCTGCCGGGCCATTCCTTGTGCCTCAGTTCCTTAATATTTGTACCGTTTGACCTCCTTTAGTGCTTTATGTTTTGTGGATTGTTGTTTTTCGGAGGTGTGCGTGGGGAGGCACTGTCTTATGTATGTGGCTTTCCCTGTAGTTACGTATTCTCTCTCTTTTATATGGACAATATACTTCTGATGATTAATTTATTCGGAATGATACATTCTGCTTGAATAAAGGTGTATAGCTTAAAACATACCGACAGGTTTCCATACGATCAAACGTTATAGGTTATATGATAGATAAAATATTAAAACCTATATAGTATTAATTGTTTGAATGCAATTGTTTCAATAAAAATAATAAGAAACTCTAATTCAACTCGTACAACACTCGACATTTGATTCCTCTATATATTAAATGAGTGGTCATAAAGTATTGAAGTGTACACGGAATTTTACAAACATCTAAAACACACACAGAAAATTAATAATAACCATACAGCGATTTACAGGTTTAGTAAAATACTATAAACATCATCGGTAAAATAAAGCGCAAATAGGTGATACAAAATAATAAAGAAGTAAAAAAGATGTGAGCACGGCGTGAACAAAATGAAATAGAACAAACAATAATGTGAACTAACATTATGTGTTTATTATGCTTTAATGTGTAACTATATATTGATGTATATGAAGTACATTTGTAGTTTTTTGGTAGAAGATGATGAGGAACTAAATAATTAACACACTTGATTTTGTATAGACAGTTAAATATAAATAGAAATTGATGCAAACATTGATTTAAACATATTTACATGAATCACAATCATTATCACGGTAGAAATAAATAATGAAATACCGACAAATTAACATAAGTAGTACTTACTAAAAATAAAACAAAAATTACTAAATGATAGTGCATATCATGTCAAAATGTGAGATCACTTCAGTGTATTTAACAAACAGAAATCCAGCATCACACACTAAATGAATCAAGCAAGGTGTGAATGTAAAATAAGTTTAGACATTTTGAAAGTTGACAATTGCCAAACATTTGGCCACACGTTTGTTTCAGTTTTTTTTAAACTCCATCTGACAGATTGGAAAATATATTTTAACAGCATTTTTACATTAGTCAATCCAGGACTGTGACTTTCTTTATCAAACTGCCATTGTCTTCATGAAAACACAAAGATGGTCAACAGTCCAATGGAACGCTTTTACACCGTCTTGCGTTGTCTCTTCGGTTTCACTAAATAAACAGAAAAATGTTTAAAGCGATTTTCACAAATACATGCATATGTACATTTTCTGAATAAATGATATTTGTCACTAGAGAGTCACAATAAATCCTGAAGAAAGAGTTATGTCCATGTCTTGTAGAATGATGAAGAGCTGTGGTAATATGTTGAATAGTTCTCAGGGTATACATATCTGGATACAATGGAGGCAGGTAATTTCTTCAGTATAAGTATATGTTGATCTGGAAACTGTACATGGAGAATTTAGGCTGAAGATGGTAGTTAAGGTATATAATATTGCTCGTTATGAAGTTGCAGTTTCCTTCCTGGTTACTGTCCAGATTTTGTGACTCAAAGGTTACACTGGGATCAGACACAGACTTGGTCTCCTTATTCTGAAATTGTGCCATAACAGACATACTAGCTTGCACAACTCAAACACAGGTCGGAAATACATTCCAATATATATAAGGTTACTACCGTTTTTCCGACGAAAAGATGCATTCTCTAATTGTCGACTGTCCTTCCTTTCTAAGTCACATTGAGTTAAGAGAGTCTTTGTCTGAAATAATAGACAATAAAAATCAACATAATGTTTTAAATAGTATTAAGCACCTATTCATTTTATCATCTAACTGGTATTCTATCACAACTGTGAACTGCATACTTGGTATGATATGGTAAAAAAGGATATTAATGTCACTGGGAAAATTCAAGTACTGGTAACTTGTCAAATAGGCAAATACGGACACAATATTGTCACTGGTAATGTGACGGTACTGGTATGGAACTCGAACGCAACATTTTATTAATAACATGTCACTGGAAACGTGATATTACTAACATTGTATTTGGACAAAACTTAACATAAAAATGGACAAAACATATGTGATAAGAAGTTTTCTTTTGTTTTCAGTTTTCAGTACAGTTTTGCACGTATTTTGGCATACATCATAACATTTCACACATGTAATGAGGATGTGGCCTTCATTTTCTACAAGGTGTTTAAATAAATAGTAAGCAATCCCTTACACACATTGACTTACAACATGGAGAACATTCCATGATAACAACATTTAGTGCTGACAATTTAATGTTCACTATTGTTTAGTTTTACCTTGTTAGGTAGTGTTTGTATTTTGTATAATTATCAAAAGTGTAATCAAAATGTTGTTACAAGGAAACTAGATTTAGTTGCACTGGCATTCTGGAAGTTCAAGGCAAATGTAATAAAATATCGATGTTCAAAATCAATGCATACAGTTGTACATTACATTCTGTACAACTATTCATGTCAAACAGGCGACTGATTGATTTATTCCACTAAAGTGAACGTTGTAACACTCTGTTCATGTTTACTGTGTTTCACTGTCCACTTTGATACTCTTAATTATTCCTTATGGTCTGTTGGGCCGTTCCTTGTGCCTCTGTTCCTTAATATGTGTAACGTTTGACCTCCTTAGGTGCGTTATGTTTTGTGGATTGTTGTTTTTCCTGAGGTCTGCGTGGGGAGGTATTGTCTTGTGTATGTGGCGTTCCCCGTAGTTACGTATTCTCTCTGTTGTTTCACACTGATTGATCAAGATTAATGTCCTAAATGATTACCTCATCTTTGTCGCCACTGAGTAGTGTCCGTCCTTTTTGAAGTTCTTGTACTTTACCAGTATTTTCTGCAGTTTGTTCATAATTGTCCATACTATTTCTACGCCATTTGGTAAAGTTTGCAACTGTAAATACACAATAACCTATTCATTGCACTTCAATATTTATATACTGGTCAAAAGTGCTTACCAGCCAATTTTATTTTCTAATAAGGTACTGGATATATCTTCTAGTGATTTTGATTGTAGTATGCTATAATATTTATAGTTGAAATTATGTTTCAGACCAATTTGTCACAAAGCTGTGTTTTACCACTTTTAACCAGTATTTTCAACTAGTACATTATAATTATGATCGTTGGACAACATGTGTTCTCTGTTATCTAACTACCAATGATATACATAAGGTTGTTTAGTGTCTAGACAGTGTGTACAATGCAAAGCAAATAAAGATATATATGGATACTGAATGTATCAAGAAACGTTTGTCAGAAATATTTGATTTTTTAAGTATAAACGTAAAGGCGCATCATTACTGGTTAGGCCGACACATATCGTTTGGCGAATGACCTTTGTACGTATGACAGACGGTTAGTTCCTATTGTATAATGCAAAATACACGTTACCCATGCGGCGGTAGAATACAGGTTTCCTTACGATCACAATTCTTACTAGCACTATCACTACCAAGACCACTAGCACTGACACTACCACTAGCACAACACTGCTATTTGACGTGTTTTCTTCAGGCATTGACGGGGTCGTTACAGCTATGTTTAAAATAGATAACAAGAGAAAGTCGCCGGGAAAATGTTTAGCAAAATAATTATTGTAAAATATTTGAAGGGAAGATGTTGAAAAAATAAAACAAAAGTGACGGTTTTAACACAAACTGAATTTTGCAAATATTGAACACGCAATATGTTTTGGAAACCATATCGTTACAATGTTTTAGTTAATAGGTTATAGATAAACATGTTATACAGTGTTATATTCGAGCAAAAATTAATTAGTATAAGTTGTGTAAGTACGACTGTTGATGGCCATCACAATATATAATATTGTAATGAAAAAAAAGTATAGATTCTACCTCCCAATTGTGTCAGAACTGTTCGGCGCGGTCTCGCTACCATATGAGCCGTGGCGGCTGTAAGATAAATGGAATCAATATTACTTTATTTTAGAATGTTCTTTATACATTGATCTACGCAAGAAATACATAAAAAAATATTACTGGTCACGTCCTAATATGTTTAAGCTAAAAGAATTATTTGAAAGTAAAAACGAGTTTTTAATAAATGGCCTGAGCGCATACATATTCAATGCTTTTCAGTTACGCGATTCACTTACCTAATTTCAGTGTGAAATGTAGTTATTATATAACTAGCAAATGTAAATACATATGTTTTGTGTTGTTATGTCAACCATGTATGTTTATTTTCTATGTTTACAAATTGCTGTTTGTCTCATTTCATTTGTTCCTAAAAAATGTTATATCAAGCAAATCACTATTATATTGCACACCTTCTCCGCCCCTGCCGAACGATTTCGCTTTCTTCTTTTTTGTCGTCTTCTCGTAATCTTTAATGCGACTTTCAATGATTCATATATCTAAAACATGTAACTTTCGTTTCACTTATTTCGTACATTAAGATACATGTATACGTTTTCTTGATATTGACTAGTTGCCACTTGTTACGTCTGTAATGTGAAATTGTATGTACATGTATTTATGTTCACATGGGCCTTTGGCTTACTGAATTTGCAATAAATTATCTATCTATTACAATAAATAGTTTCGCTTGGTATTTGATTACCTAATTTGATCAATAAAGGTGGCTAAAGCATTAACATATTGCATGACGTCACTCTCAACTTATAGTGGTATACTTAAAGTGCGAATTGCATTGTATCCCATGCGTACTCGACCGAAATGTTTACTTCAGGTGCGACCTTGAACCTTGAATTAGACTAAATATAGCCGACGCGATCCGATTTCTCCACCTCATTCCTAAAATTACGGAAACACGGGGGAATGAATTGTTTAATAAAACATACCGTAACGTTTAACAGTAACTACAAATATTATAAAACGAGTGTGTAGAATACGCTACAGTATTCGTACAGTAAATTAATGGTCAGAATCCATTCCGAACTATTGTTACGACTCGTCTGCCGAGCGCGTCCAGGTACAAAGTATTTCATTAGGTCTATAAATAGCGATTTGCGTGCGCAAAACGGGCATATCGAGGGTCAAGCACAAAACTATCCAAACTCCTATGTATTTATATAGGAGTTAGTATAATCATGCACTGAACCCTCGATACGTTTATGGGAATGGGAAACACCAAACAATCGAAATATTTTTTTCAAATCCGAGTAACATTTACAAAAAACGAAAGGATTTTTTTCATTTCCGAGCCCCATGTGGCTTAATAAGCGTCTCACAGAATTATTGAATTAGTGGTACAAATTCTTGACAAGCTGCATATTAACTGGTTGTAAAAGAAGTGATCACTTTCGCTGTAACTTACAATTCCTTTATATTTAGGGCACAAACAAACTTTATATATTATGCGAGGTACAATATATCACATTCCCTGAGTTTAATCCGTAACCAAAATTTAACATTAAATTGTATATCAACACATGTCAAAATAGCGCGGTATATATGAGTACATACCGGTTACTGCAAACGATATTGTGGCTGTGTATAAGGTCCAATGACATGTGAACTCAGCACCGTCGTCATCTATGGTGACGTTCTTTATCACCAACATTGGATGTGACTTCTCTAGTTTGAGTTCATAATTTCCATGCTCATCACGTATATTATCTGTTGAGGCGCATCCATTGATTATTGTAGAACAAAGACCAATATCTGAGTTATTTCTTCCGAATGAAACCGTTAGCCAGCTTGACCGTACATAACACGTCATGGTCACGGTGTCTCCAACATTGTATTTAGTTCTTGTCGTATTAAATCGAACATGTTCACCTTAAATAGAAAATAGGCTTTCCAAAAGCTGGATGCATAGCAGCAGTTCTAAGCTGTGTGTATTTGAACATTACTGAATTTTACATATTATTTAACGTCGGTCTAATTCCAAAGGGTCGTAAGTCCATTTTTTGAAAAAATGAGTGTTGGGTATCGTTGGAATCCTCTTTTCATATAGAACTTATAGTTTGAATGTAAAATGCAATTCCAATAGGGCGTAACTCTAAAAAGTTAGAGCATTCCAAAACTTCAATCGCGTTTTTCTCGAAAGTAATGAAATGCAACATACGCCCCTTTGGAATTAGACCGACGAATTAAGTATCTTAAATTGACCAATATTACAAGATAAACTGCAATTCAGGGTTTTAACCGAAGGTCCTGTATCTGTGTCAATATACTTCTGATGATTAATCTATTCGGAATTGATACTTTCTGCTTGAATAAAGGTTTATAGCTCAAAACATACCGAAAGGTTTCCATACGATCAAACTTAATTGGTTATGTGATAAATACAATATTAAAACCTATACAGTATTAATTTTTTGAATGCAATTGTTTCAATAAAGATAATAAGAAACTCGTATTCAACTCGTACAACACTAATTTGATATCCTCTATATATTACATGAGTGGTCATAACATTTTGACTTGTACAAGGAATTTTATATACATCTAAAACACACAGAGAAAATTAATAATAACCATACAGCGATTTACAGGTTTGAAACTGTCAGTAAAATACTATAAGCATCATCGATAAAATAACGCACATATAGGTGATACAATATAAGATAACATGTTATAACTTCAGAAACAGCTTCTAAATATTCCCAGTATGTATATTGACTGTAGGTAATCCATTATTTAAATAATCCATGTAAACCGTCTAGTATGCAATATATGTCACCAATCTGATTAAAGTCACGATTGTCCTACTTTCTGTATCGGTTTGATTGAATGTATAAAGTAGTCGTAAATAGGAGTTAAATATTTTAAATTGTCAGACATTGCATGTTAAACTGGTAAAGTATAAACTTATATTTCAAGTGTCATCGGGTTACATCGACAACTTTCGGGTCTAATCAGCCATCAACATTGATTAAGGGATGTGAGGTGTAAATTATCGACAAACATGAGTGTCTGCATTTTGCTGCTATGCATTTGACCATATTTCCTTTAAGTGCAATTTACTACGCGGAAAGTAGTTCAGCACGGGCTACTTCAAATTCATATAACAACAGCTGAACAATTGATAAGACAAGCCTTCAAATCAATCAATTCAGTCAATCTGAAAGAGGATCCAAATGGGTTTTAAAAATCAGTGCCCTCTCTGTCGATCTCAATCGGATCCAATTCGCGAATGTGGCGATAAAAAATCAGTGAATTCCTGCTTTAAAATTTGAAAGATGATCATAAAATTTGATTGATCTATACATTTAATTACATTGACCGCCACTTGACGAACAACTGCTGGTACTATCGCCTGTCAATTTTCGCAACCAAAACACGTTAATAGATATAATCCGGAATTCGCTAAGAATGGATTGTTTTGAGTTTGTTTTTACTGTAAGCAAGTCCGCCACTGCTGAAATCCAGTGGGTGGGGTATTGTTCCGTTCGTAATGTTATCAGTCAGTTTAAACTGTATGTACAGTGATTATTGCACGCACTATGATATATTTTATGCATAATATCATTATGATCACCTATATTTATCAAGCTTAACCGTGGGACACATTTTATTTCGGATTCATCCGCATGTTATTGTTGTCAAAGTAAAAGTGCTGTCATGATGTCACATTCCGCGTGCGCGTTCTTACTGGTTATAAACAAGAGTAGATCTATTTTATTTATTGCATTTTATCACATATATACTTGATGGGTGTAACTCATCTGAATATCACCTAGACAACGACAATTTCTTACGCAAAATCTAAAATGTAAGGGTTAAAGTTTTTAACGTCGTTGACAAAAAACAAACTTAGCAAAGTTTGTCGGCAAGTACTTTTTGTAAAATAGATTTTTTTGTAAAATTCCAATTCTAATAATAAGTCGAAACTAATTTTTGTGAATAAGTGTTCAGTATTTCCTTAACTATGACGGCTGGTAAAATCAAAGCGCTGAAAGCGCAGAAAGATTGGGGCAGATGAAGTTTCTTGTGTTCTGTAAAGACTTGTCAACCAGAGATTGAAGAAGCATTGTACAGCCTCACTCGGGGGTAGAAAGAGGGACTGATTCATTTACAAACAATTTTACTTTCAATGCGTCCATGTATGGACTAGTTTAAACTGGACCATCGATAAGACAGGTTTTAGTTTACCGGCTTCACTTTGAAGCGATCTGTGTGTCGGCGAGTACTCTCACTGTCTTAACGTTTCTTGTTTTTAAACGAACCTTGTTATAAATCATTTGATTGCCAGTGGTCAAGAGTTGTCGTTCCCGGGAGGAATTCAAGAAATAAAAGTTGGGGAGTGCATCATGAAAGGTGTCTTTCTGGGAGGGAACGCAGTAGGGATAAAAAAATACTTCAATAGTTTGTAAAATAAATTGAAAACAAAAAGGCTTTAAAAATGTTTTGGTAATTGAGTTGAAGCATATGTATGCATCGTATCGGAAAATGTCGTATCTCCATGTAGTTTTATCGATTCATATACGTAGTATCATGTGATGACCGAATCGTGTCATGCCCTACATGTAATACCCGTCGAGTGACAGAAATGTTTAACTTTTCACAATCTAACTTTGTCTGCTTGTCATCCAGTTATAAAACCCGGAATCGTTTATAATATGCTGAATAGGGATATGTCCAAATTCTGGTAGTTTCGGCATACTGTTCAGGTCTGTATAACAGATACTGCATTTGCCCGATCATGAGTTTATCCCAAAAAGATATTCGTTTCCGTAAAATCTATATTTGTTTAGCTCCATCAGGGTTTCAACACTTTTCATTCATATACAGTGGCCAATTGACCTTACCAGTCTTCATGGAAGTAATTATCAACCAGTACTGCCAACTTCTTCACATGTGCAAGACATTATTATTGTAGCCAGTCACTGAATAACATAACCTGTCCAAAACTGGTAATCGAATCTGGATCTGCTGGCTGATAGTATATCGCTCTACCAACTGAGCTAGCCCGGCTGGTTTCTTATTTTTGTAAAATGCAAACTTTAATAATTTCCGAAGTTGATGGGAAAAACTAACAGACTCACATGACAGACGATCTAAATGCGTTCCTCCGATATCGAAGCGTCAGTACATTAACTTTGTTGATGGCCCGACTTATACCATAGGTCAACAATAAAAGATTACGTAATTAAGCTGGAATTTAATCTAATCTAAAATTGAAGACTCTGCTCATAGTCATAGACATCGCGACCATTTCCTTCCGTGTCACAGAACGGCGTATGTATCGGGACCACGAGAGCGAATAATATCCTCTAAGAAATTGTTCCAAGATTATACGAAATTCGGTGTGGATGCCAGTTAATGTTTCCATTCGATATCTCCATGCATTGCGGTTTAATAGTGAGAATCGCATCCCATGCTTGCTCAGCACACATGTTTACTTGTATTGCGACCTTTATTGAACTCTAGCTTCAATCGCAACGTCTCGGCAATTTCCGTACAGTTCGGAAATCAGATTAACAGTAACTGCAACTGTTATTTAACGATTTGCTACAGTATTCAGTGTGCGGTAAAATAATGGTCAGAATCCGATTCCGGAATATTGTTCTAACTCGTCTGCCGAGCGCGTCCATGTACAAGATAATTCCTTTGTTGTCTATAAATAGTACTTTCTGCGAGCGGGAACTTTTTATGAATGAAAGCGGGAATTGTTTGTGAATGAATCGTAGTAACCTCGGCTGGCAACAAACACGGGGTCAACAACAACAAGAAATGTATCCGAATGAAGCACTTGTTTCCGATAGAAAATAGTCCTCCCTCAATTCATCGATTTCTCATTTTTATGTATCAAAAAGTAGTTGTTACCTAGGACATTTTAACCACAAACACTTTAACAATAATTCAACAATAATTTTCGAACCAGATATTTCACTTTAAAATAAAATTCTCACGATGGATTCGCGGAAACAAAGATCGGATGTCACGTCAATTCGACATGTTGATTTGTCGAATTAGTCGTATGCAAATGATGCGCAGTGATACATAGAATGGTATCAAACTCGTCTAACTCTGCCACGGCTGTTTCCAAAATTACGGTTACTAAAGACATGGGGCTAACGCACCAGTCTAAAAATCCATTCTTAGCGAATTCCGGATTATATATGATAAGCATGTCATTACGATTATACATGTAATACAAGTACATGTATCTGCTTTGCTCTATGTACTTTTTGGTCGAAACCTGTATCGTTATTAAGTTTTTTTTAATTAAATATGAAGTTCCCAACGCAAAATGCCGGGCTCTTGGGTTTCTATTGACAACTACGTAAATTCTAAAACCATCAAACATTAAATACATACAGATATTGATTTCTTTTGTTCTTTCGCTTGTCGAATGCCAGAATGAAATAAAAAGCAAATCGTTTTATTGGTTGCATAGATATATAGAGAATAATAGGTTCGTGACGTGGAATGAGAAAGTTTATCGGGCAAGGCGAATGAATTTATCGGGTGAGAAGATACGTCACCGACCTATTATTCTATTTATCATGTTACATATTGTGTTAAGAAAGGGGGAATATCTTTAATTTCAAATATTACCGAGTTACATCCGCTAAATTGGGACGTAATTAATTTTGTGGCGTATTAAATATCTTGTGACATATTGAATATAACTGTTGTGAGCACCTTACGCGGTGAGAAATAGTTCCCATGATTCTGACACATGCGTTCGGAGCATCTGATGAGCATTATTCAATAACAATTAAGAATTGAGTAATACCCAAAATTAAACATTACAATTAGTTCATACGCAATTTCCCACGGTTGTTTACAAATAACAAGAAATGTCAAGTGATATTTACATTTATTCATCAATATTTGGACATTAACAACTGCACTAGAAAACAAGGAATTCATCTGAACATTCATTCTTTCAGTCAGTTACGATTGCAAAAGAGAAGGAATAAGTTGCTACAGGGAACGCAACATCCGGGTAAACAACAATCCATAATTCATAAGGCATTCGATGACATATGTTAGGACAGAGGCACAAGAAATGGCCTGACAGACTTTAGAATAACTAGGAGAATCAAAGAGGACAAACAGTGAAGGGGGACTAATGGATGGAAAATATCACAGGACAAGTCAATACGGCTGGCAACGATAGACCGAAGCTGGACAGAAAATAACCTGAATGCTATATATTGTCTACTAACCATTACATACATAACAACATACACACTGTAATTAATCCAGCACGAAGGAACAAGCAGCCTTATACTGACCTCGCTCCCAGTAACTAAATTATTAATATCATAATGTAAAATTATTTTAACATATCAAATTAATAATTTAATTTAAAGTTAAGTCAACGTGATAATGTAACTAATCATTAAACAATTCTTAGATACTAGTGAAAGGGAAATGCAATTTAAAACAAATAGAAAAATATATTTTAAGAAAACTAAAACAAAAACACAAAAAATAC
The DNA here is from genome assembly GCA_032209605.1 of Mactromeris polynyma. Lineage (NCBI taxonomy): Eukaryota > Metazoa > Mollusca > Bivalvia > Venerida > Mactridae > Mactromeris > Mactromeris polynyma. The sequence continues at coordinate 35,688,609 of JASFXZ010000004.1, forward strand.
GACCGTACCGAATGAATATTAAGATGTGTTATAAAACAGCATTATAGAGAGTAAAGTGTTCTTATAGTGCCAACCGTCGTCATATGTATAATAAAATGTTGATGATGTCATTATTTGTTGATGACTGGTAGTTATATAGAGAGAAAATACGTTGCTACTTGGAACGCCACAGAACAAAAGGAAACAAGGAAAACACCAACGTATCGGATCGAAATTACTGCAAGTGACATGATAAACAATACACAAACAATATGCACAGTAACATTGAACTGATTTGAATTATATTTCGGTTTAATCTGTGAATGACATATTTTTCTGTACATGTTATCTTCCACCCAAGACTCCAACGTTTATAAAATACGCCATCGATACCCAAGCTATTCATAACAAATATGATACCCTGGGCAAATTGGCTAGCGAAACTTCGTTATGCATGAATATTCATTCGCATTTCTCGGCTAATGAAATGGACGATAACAAAAAAGAAGGAATCGCCTTTGTGAAAAGCTATCTCACAGAACCGCGAGTTCATCCGTAACTACTCGGCAATTTCCAAATCGCATGAGGTGTGTGTCATGCGTCCAATGAAACGGATGGATTTCACCTAATTTATTATTCATAAGTAAGAGATGTGTACAGTCAGTTTGCCCAGGGTATCCTATCTGTTATGAATAGCCTGGGTACGAAGGATTATGAAAAATGACATCTAGTTTGTTTGAACAAATTAATAATTGACTATAAAGTTGTAATACAAGAACCGGCCAAAAACAAAATGTTATTGACAATGTAAATCTGGATGGTTACGTAAACTGCCAGTAGATGATTTACACACTCGAAACATACCACTTCGGCCATCACAAGATAATGTAGTTACATGTAACAGTTTAAGATTGTTTTATTTCTGCAAAGGAAATAGCATTATTATTGCAAATGGTAGACTCGAAAAAGGCAATTGTGTCTGAATCTCACGCCTAAACGCCAGGCAGTGTAGTCGATTAATTAATCACTGAATTCGAACATGAAGACACGTGACTTTACTGAGTTCTCTGATGGCTGGCCAATGGAATTCTAACTGAATTGAAAGAACATCTCGGTATAATACAATACGATAACATATCGTGGTCCGGAAACGACCCTCTCCTGTTAAATAATGCTTTGCTATATATGATATATCTTTCAAACTTCATGGAAAATCGCTCAAAGTCTAACAAGTAAAGAAAGATTGCAAAGCATTACTCTGGAATGAAAACAGATGCATGTTTTGTATGAAGTGTATTCAAGCAAACCAAAATCAAGGCAAAACAAATGTTTTATAATAAAGAGAAATCCAATATCTCTGATTTAAAGATGTATCTGGCTCATCTGAACATAACATGTTTGAATTGGCTTTATCCAGTATTGTTGTTACATTGGCTAACACATCTCTAACAAGAACCATTGCAATGTAAAACCGATTGAAAAAATCTTTTTGTATCATATTACTTACAGTCAAAACCGGTAAAATAGCCTGATTGTTAAAAAAACTGGATTTTTTTTTTTAATTTTATGATGTACAAACATCTTTCTTCAACAAATATGGATTAATACATTATGAGTTCATTCTTTATAAATGCATGTTTATTGATGTTTTAACCATAGGAAATATATTTTTCATGTTTGGTTAATTAAACAAATGAACAAAAAATGAGCATAGTATAACTTTAAGTAAACAAAACCCACGGACATTTCGGAAATATATAAAACAATTAATTTGAAACGAAACAAACTGTTATCTGATAATAGTTTATTTGAATTTACAGAATGATAAAAACACGTCTAACATTAACATCTAACATTCAACATGCAAATGTCGGACTTCTTTGATTAAGACAGGGGAACCATTGTCCCTACTCATGATTTAGCGAATGTATTGATCTTAACAATCTCACTCCGAATGATTTAACTCAATTAATAATGTAATGGATAAAAGGTACATTGCCAATTACACCATTACATATTAAAAAGTCATTATATTGTCTTAACATTATAACCACACCAATAGTTTATCCGAAGGCTATTATATAAAAAATGACTTTTTTATATAAGCGTAGTCGATGTTAATTCAAAGCTTATACAATCGCTGCGTCCACACTGATTCGCAAGAATAGGGTCTTATCTCTTATCAGATTAATCGGTTGTAAGACTGATAAAACTGGTCATTTTAGTCACTGTGGACAACTAGAGTGTAACATTATTACTATTGATGGGCAATAACCCAAGTATAAACAGCATTGACTCGTTGTAAGAGTTATCTTTCTTTGGATGCTGATTGCTTTGATTATAATGATGTAAACCCCGGTTGTTATAAATAAAATGGTTGAATTACACGCTGGTTATTTATCTGAATATAATATCCATATTCATAGCGATAGGGCGTCAAATCTTCCACAAGGTTTAGCATAACGTTACATGGTGTCAGGATTAACTAGATTAAGGACTAAATATGGATCTAACCGGCATTCCACCTCCCAAAATGGACTGGGAATCGACGAACCTTCCTGATGCTTGGCGGAAGTTCAAAAACCACGTGGAGCTGATTTCCTCAGGACCCTTACACGACAAGGAAGAGGAGATTCAGTGTTCATATCTTCTTCTGTGGGTAGGAGTAAAGGGCAGGGACATTAATAATACCTGGACAATATCGGAGGAAGACGGCAAGCTTTTGAAAACTTTTTACGACAGGTACGCCGCTTATGTTCAACCAAAACTTAACAAAGTTTTTGCTCGTTATAAGTTCAACAACGAGACACAAGGACAATGTTCTTTTGATCAATATGTTACAAAGATTAAGCTTTTGGCAGGGGACTGCTCATTCAAGGATCATACCGACGAAATGATCAGGGACCGTATAGTTTTCGGGGTCAGCTCTCAAAAGGTGAGAGAAAAACTTATCAATGAAGGTGAAAAACTAACACTTGAAAAGTGTATAAGCATTGGACAAGGCTTTGAATACTCGCAACAACAGCTGAAGACTGTGTCAGCGTCATCATATGTACATTCTGTATACTCAGGACATTCCGATCGTTCCACGACGTCACGCCCGTCAAACTTCAAGGGAAAGAGACACACCTCGAGCAGGTATCAACACGCGCACACACAGTCGGCACCACCAGTTTTCAACGGACCATCATCACGGAAATGTGGGAACTGCGGACGTTTACATGGAAAGGACAATTGTCCCGCTAAGGGCAAACGTTGTGATGCATGCCAGAAATGGAACCATTTCAAACTCATGTGTCGCTCAACAAATAATGACCATAGATATTCAAATGCTCATAAACATAACATAAGTGAAATTCTGGCTAAACCGGCTGCAGGAGGTAGTCGTTATAGATGTGAGTCTCCGGACTTCTTTGTTGATACTATTAATGCTGGCCATAATAATAAGTATATACATGACCAGGCATTTGCTACCCTTAAAATTGGCCCTAGTATTGTAACCTTCAAACTTGATACAGGTTCACAGGTCAATATATTGCCCAATGACTTGCTCTTAAGTATCAATCCGTCCTTACCCTTGCAAAAGCCCAGCAGGCATTTATCGGCATACAGTGGTTGTCCTATTAAGACACTTGGTCAGTGTGACTTAGTCTGTCATTACGAAGGTCGTAGCACAAAGGCAGAATTTTATGTTGTTGATTCTGCATCTACCCCTATACTTGGTCTGAGGTCATGCCTAGACCTCCAGCTCATACAGCTTGTATATGCCGTTACAGGTACTAGTCCCGACCCCTCAGGTAAACCCATTGATAAATCCCAGGTCTTGTCAGAATATTCTGACGTGTTTGAAGGCTTAAGCTTATTCCCGGGTGAGTGCACCATACACATAGACGCTGAAGCAACCCCTGTGGTTCACACACCTCGTAAGGTGCCGGTAGCGCTTCGCGATAGACTTAAAGTTGAGCTAGATTGTATGGAATCTATGAATGTCATAACTAAAGTAAACGAACCTACACGTTGGGTCAATTCGCTCGTTGTAGTCGAAAAAAAATGTGGTAAATTGCGTGTATGCCTAGATCCGCAGAACCTCCTTCGCGCCATTCTCCGTCCTCATTATCCTATGAAAACTCGAGAGGAAATATTACCGCAGCTCTCTGGAGCTCAATACTTCACAAAACTTGATGCCCGTTCAGGTTACTGGGCTATTAAGTTATCAGAGGAATCGTCATTCCTTACTACATTCAACACTCCGCATGGCCGATATAGGTTCTTAAGGTTACCTATTGGCGTCAAATCCGCTCAGGATGAGTTTCAACGTAAAATAGATGAGAGCTTTGAAGGTCTCGATGGTGTCGCTGCGATAGTCGATGATATATTAGTATATGGTAGCTCACAGAGTGAGCATGACCGCAACCTTAGGGCTGTTCTTAAGCGCTGTCAAGACATTGGCATTAAACTAAATTCAGATAAACTAGAGGTTAGTTTAACTGAAGTGCCGTATTTTGGATATATATTGTCAGCTAAAGGACTTAAACCAGACCCCGCCAAGGTCGCAGCCATAAGAACCCTCCGCAAAATAAGGCCGAATTAGAAACCATATTGGGCATGGTGAATTACCTTGCTAAATTTGCTCCCAATCTCTCGGATATTACTAGTCCTCTCTTTCTCTTGGGACCAACCACAGGTTCAAACCTTTCAGAAAGTGAAAGATATGCTTACGCAAGCGCCGGTTTTGGCCTATTATGATCCCAGTAAAGATCTCACCTTACAGGTGGACGCGTCGAAGTTCGGGCTGGGAGCCGTACTATTTCAAGAAGGTCAAATAGTTGCTTGTGCATCTAAGTCATTGACTTCCTGCGAAATAAACTACGCGCAAATCGAAAAAGAGATGTTCGCTATACTTTTTGGGTGTAAAAGATTCCACCAGTATGTGTACGGTAGACACATCACTGTCGAGTCAGACCACAAACCCCTGGAATCTATTGTTAAATCAAAGCACTGAAAGTGCTGAAGGACGGTGCCACGCACACGTAATTATTACAAATCTCACCTGGCCTACGCGCCAAGATAGAACATCAAATCGGAATTTGCGTTCTTTAATTTATACGTTAAATTCATTATAGGCATCAGGTGTTTTCTTGGTATATTTTACTTCATTGAACATAGTGACATATTAGATTTTTTAAATATTATTCTCAAAATGCAAATCACAACCTTTAAGGAGTAATAATGCATGTGGATTAGGATTGTGGTGCTCAAGCCTTCACTTTCTTTGCTTGGGATTTTTCTCTCTCCAAACTAACGTAATTCTTACTGCATACATAATACTTGTGCTGGCAGAAGGACTGACATGGTTTGCAAGGTGATTCAAACAATTTTTGGAAGCACACAAAATGCTTATCAAGTACGTATTACTTGTAAGGAAGTGGGTGATAACGAATAATTGGAAATGATAAATGTTGATGCATGAAACACTGAACTAAAGATGTAATTTCAAATGTTTATTAACGAACAGTTATTGGTCATAAGTATCAGCAATGGATTGTATTTATGTCAATTTTAATCTGAAATAAGGTGACCACATGGTACCTTTAGGTGGATGTATATTTTAAAAGATTGATTAAAGAAATATTTACCGCTAAATGAACATTAAAGATATATCTAACTAAAACGAAAAGGTAACAGGATTAGCGTAAAAGGCTGCTGCTCAACACAATTCAATGTATACAGACTAAAAGAGTATAAAGCAAGTCATTTATGGCAATATTATCATCATCATATGAACACATAGCTGAACACATAACATCCGATTTTTATAGTGGCACAAATATTAAAAAGTGTATGGTGTTTGTCACTGACATTGGATCATGTGAAAAAATAGTTTTGTTAAACCTATTATATGTAGTGTTCTGTCATCTTACAAAGTTTGTACATAGTTTGAAAGTAGTCATCGAAATGTAGTAATGAATATGTTATATTGAAGATGCTTTGTGGAGTTATCTTGTACTTGTTTTGTTTTTTTATGACTTAAGAAAAAGATGTTTAAATTTATCTATAAAAATGGCATTAGAAATATAACTAATATATAATGACTAGATATATTGTAATATAAAAATGAATAGAATGAGCTGAATTATCAAAAGTACAAAAGCAAGACATCCAAGTGTTTCATAACATAAGTGTCAAAAATGACAAGACATATGCATGGAAATAACCAAATATTGGCATATAAACAAAGTTGCATACATGAAGGAAATTGAATAAATATGTAATGGCAGATTATTATATATTATGTTTTAGTAGATCAGCACTTGAAATGATCTGCATAAAAGAAGTGCCTAAAAATTTGAGAGAGATATACCATAGACACAGAAATTGTAATACAGTTTTGCATGTAGTTTAATCTAAGTAAACTTTCAGCTTGTGTAAAATGTTTACAGATAGGAAGATCTATGTTAAGCTGTAAGAAGTGCATATAGTACATTGTATAACACCAAGTATAAATATTTATTAACTTATGAGAAATAAATACATGAATGATATGAACAAATACCAAAATAATGAAAAAATTGGTGCCAAAGTTAGCAGTGGACATGACATATAACAAGCACTTTTCAAAGTTATGTACATTTATCTACCAACATAGTTATGGAAAATTAAAGGCATACAAATAGTACATTGATCAGAATACCACTGGCCATAATCACATAATACAGTGTTAAAAGCAAAGCACATATGAGGTATAAAAGAATTGTACTTTGTTTCCAAATTTCTGGCATTGTTAGAAAAAGGTTTAACAATGATGTATATAGATGAAGAAATGTAATTCGTTTTATTCACACTATCATATCATTAATAAATGTTAGTTTAGTTAAAAGGTGAACATTAAGGGTAACATTGAGAGGAATGATTTGAATGAGTTTAAAATATAACAGAGCTGATTTTTGAAACATTTTGAATCAACGTTTTTATAGCAAGGACTTCGGATTGGAAAAAAATTATAAAAGAAATAATGCAATAACGTTTCTACTGTCTAAATAGAGTATACATGTGAACATTCGGTTTAAATTGAAAGTGAAACAATTGTACATCTGTCATCAGGAATAATTGCAATATGACATACTTAGTAATTTCATGTGAACCAAATATATTGCCTTTATCGTCATTTGTAAAGATATTATTGTATAATTTTGATTACCTCCTGTATGGGATATTGTTCTAAACTTGTTGAAACCTAAACCAAAAAACTCAATGGAAGCATATGGATATTAGTGAATTCTGAAAACTTAAAATATTACATTTTTATTATATATTTATAATGTAATGTTCTCTAGGTGAATGTATTTGAAAATATCTGCATATAATATTTTTTTTATTTATTAAAAACAAAGATGAGTGTCCATTAATAAGTAAACATGTTATTAAAGGAAAGTTTGAGTATTTACAATGAACAGTTATAATGAAAATCAGATAAATAAACTTTACTGACTAGTAAATACCAATTTTTAAAGGTATATGGTAATAATGAGTGAGATCATTTAAAGGTACATCATACATACAGTATTGGCACAAGTGGAAAAATGATCGTTTTTAAAAATGTCATCACCCAGCTCATATGTTAGGTATTTCAATACACAAAAGGATACCGTAATGGTCTATCCAATTCCAAAAACAGTCAAAAGATGGTAACAGTTTTGATACAAGTAAAATAAAAACCCTGATGTTTCAAAAAGCATTACTTCATGCCTTTAAAAGTATATACATATTTCTTAATCCTCAAATGTTGAAGAGTTAAAATATAAATCAAACATACCTTTTTACAAAAAAGTAAGCCAATCGACTAAACATCAATACAGAAATAATGAAACAATATAGTAAAACAAAGGAAAAGGGATAAACAAAACTTCTATGAACATGCAAGAGATTATTACATCAGAGAATTGAATAGGAATAGTGATTAAGCAACAGAAAGATGGCCAAAAAGTTAAGATAATATTGAAAGCAATGATTAATTGTTAGCATAGACCTTTTTGTAACTCTAAACCAAACGAAAAAATATGAGTAGTGTATACATTTTTGTACATGCGAATGTATATTGTACTAAAATACAAAGGCTAAGTACATAAAACAAATACATTTTTGTAAATGATGCGATACATTATTTCACAACTAATGAACAGTCCTCTACAATTGCTCCCCTTTTCACAAATTTCATAGCCACAGGCACATGAGAGATGAAAAATGCTTCAATGTCGTCCTCTGTTGCTGTCTGGAGCATTTCAGCGTTGATGCTGATGACGTCTCCTGTTGATGCCAAGAGGTCAGCTGTTTGACCATCAATGCTCCCGCCATTGATTGTGGGAACAAAGTCTTCCAGTGGGGCTTCAGCTGCCTGTAAAAAATGATAAAAATATGGGCTAAATGTAGAAGAAATGTAGCCTTAAATTATGAACAAGAGTTGAATTACAAGTACATGTAGTTTATTCTGAATGTTTCAATTTCAACCACTATAAATTTTGATCACCAAAAACATAATTTTTTAATATTTCATTATTGACTAAAAATTATTTGAAAAAAAATATATCAATACATGAGTTTCAGCTGAAGATAACAACTAGATCTGCTAATGTTATTCGTTATTTACTATTTATGCAATATCCTGACAGTATCTTCACTTTATATTTTAACATTCACTCAGGTCAGGAGTGCCTACAATGAAGCTTTCAAACATTTGCAACATACTATTGCCTTAACTCTTCAATTCCACAGCCATACATATTATATATAACCACGCCAAAGATTCATGAACTACACCAAACAATGTCATGGAAAAAAAGACAATTTAGTAATTATTTAAAGATTTATTCTTTATACAACGATGGTTTAATAGTGTTATGACAATAATAATATGTAAGTACAATGTATAAATAAGTATTAATAAGAAATGTGTACTAAAGGTGTTTGACACATGCCTTCCTTACAAACAGAAATCCAATGTACCGTCACAGGTGATGATCAAAACATATAACAAGCTTTAGTCAGTATCCTGTTTTTCTTTTTATGTAATTGCGAATTTTGCACCTTTCTCAACTGTCTGTGACAATACTAGAAAAGCGGAGCAGTTACCTAGCTCTTAAGTACAAAGATATTATTTGCATAAATAAATATTTTTAAGAGAAAAAACGACGCCTCGGCCCACTTTTAAAGCTCTTCCAATATAAATCTCAACTCTGCTGGTTTATTGCCGAATATCCGGTATAGCTTACGATGGATATTGAGCAAACATACAACTTGAACTGAAAAATATGCCAGACCGCCTCATGTGCATTTACTGCATTTTTTATGTCATTTTACTTGTGTTATTAAGTATGTTTTTGGCAAAACGAGGCTCGTATAGTTACAATAAATGCCTTATATGATGTGAATATGTGGCATGTGAAACAAATGCTTAAGTTTATCTAGATCAATTAAAAAGATTTTAATAAACAATTATGATATTGTAAGTTGTTCTATAATTCTGATGTTGTAATAATTAATAGATTTACCTTGACTTTAGATCGATTTGTGGAGGACAGGGAAGCATCTCCCTTGAACACGTTCACCACTACATCAGTAACACTGATGAAGTCTCCTGTGTTAATGTCTGCATCTGCACCTTCCCTCCACAATGTCACCTTGGCTTTAACCGAGTTTTCTTCCAAGGTCACCACCTTGATTTCTATGTCTTCGCCCTTCACTTTTACAGTTCGCTTGGCCTCCTCCTAGATAATCACAACATGTGTATATCATTCATTAGCATAATATAATAAATAGGTGTCAAATGTATTAGGATATATGTCTCTGAAATACATAACTTATAGATATATGCGCAGTAAATGTTAAAGTGTTTAAAGTTTTGGTCCTAAGAATTATGGAAGTAGGCCATGTACATGAACAAGATACATAATAAGACTAATACTATTGGTTTTAAAAGGTGTGAATCGCTATAAGGATTAAAAGTATCGTAATTTTACAAATTAGTATTCGATTTTTGAACTATTTGCAGAATGCGATTTCCAACTTTTAAGTAAAGAAGAAACGTTATCAAGTGATGTGTCTATTGCGTTTTATATCTTTGAAAAAAATTGCAGTATATTGTTAACATTAGTTCTCAATTTAATAAATATTAAATAGTAACATAGTTGGTATGCACATAACATTTATTGATTACATTGCTACTGTGGAATAATACCGAATTGCATACACTTGTTAATTGATTAAAAGAAATTAGTTACAAAACCTCCAAGTACAAAAATGAGAAGAGGAATATGATCACAATATTTTCTATAGTATATTAATGACAAGCACTACTCAGAACAAAACAGATGAGTTTGTATCAAGTACCTGCACAAGACGTCCACATACTTTGCTGGAGACTTCATGGCGGCTTGAAGTGGTACCACATCAGCTGGCAGAGGATGTATAATTGCCTGGCCTTGGGTTAGATGGTCGTCTGGGATGTTCTTCGTCCCCACAATGTGACGGGAGTCATCTGTCTTGTGACTAATGACGTTCCCGACGTGAACTTGCATAACTTGTTTTCATCATTTATCTTGCATGAAATGCATGTTGTTCCATCGCTAATGGCAGCACTCATTCATTTGCGGTCGCTACCGTCCTGGCCCCGGTACTTGCTGGCCTCGTCGGACGCAACGACCACTACCCTCAGTGGCTTGCTGTAAGGGCCAGAGTCCCTTTTGTCAAAGAGGTCATTGATGGCGGACATCTGGAACAAAGAAATATTTATTTCACGCGTGTTATATGATTAATTTTTTGACAGCATAACAGGTTTAACATGGATAGTCAATAAACTGAAGACAGACGTAAGTGGCTATGACACATGTGGAATAGTTAGTCATTTATACAACATGGACCTCTAGAAGCAAAGATACAGTAATAAAAAAAAAGAGTCAGTATAAGCTTTTAAGCTTTTTTTCTCAATTCTGTAGGCAATAATTTGTAAATATATTTGTTTTTCTTTTTTTTCAATGACTCTTCTATTCATGTATATATCACCAAAAAGCTAATGTACAAACTATGTACAATTTGATTGTAATATCATGAGTATATATTATGAAATAACTATTGCATTTATTAGCTACTAGTATTACTACTTCAAATTCCAGAAGTATTAACTTTTTCTTCTTTAAAACTTAATAGTAACATGGAGTACAATTGGATTAATAAAGAACATTGATTGGCTAACCAGTAATTTATGCGTATAGTCCAAACCCCGGTTCCACTCCACTAAATGGTTTTAATAAATTTTGTACAATGCCATAAATAATTTTATGTTGGCATAAAATTCCATTTATCTTATTCTAGTTTCATGATAATAGTAAAGTACAGATCGAAAGCAACATTTACAGGGTAACATTAAAATACTGATAAGATCCTTTGCAACGTGCACAAATGTCAGTTCACTTTCAGTTTCATTATCAATGTTTGTTTGTTTACATAACCTGATATGTAGGTCACGAACGTTTTCTAAAAATTAATTTAGGTCACGGTTCGACATGGGATTGTTCACTAGCTACGGACGAATTTACACAGTAATTCAATCAAACACAATCAATATATTAACGCAGAACATTCATATAAAGATTCAGTTATGGTAAGCGTTTTATACCGCTATAATTTTACGGAAAATCGTAAACACGAAAATGGGACATAAACAGATAAATAATACACCGCATATCAGTATTCTCGCGGTACTTATCGAATAATGAATAATAAGAAAATCAATTACCAACACATAAGCATCAATTCCAATCCTATCCCAATTCTTAACAGCATTAAATTAATTAAAGATTGTTTAAAGTTTGTTACACAAGTAAACAAATGTACATGGGGTCACCGCCATATTTACAGGATGACGTCATACCGCGAGAATAGTGATGATGACTATACTACACAATAAGCATATGCATGCATACACATCGAATGAAAATAATACAACATAGAACTAAGCAAACCTATAAGCATTTAAATGATATCGTAAAAAATACTCACAATGACCTGAAGGCCAGGATATACGGCGAGTTGACAAACGTAGAATTTCGCGACTTGGACAATGGCGTTCTGAGTAAAATCCGGGAATCTCCACGCGCTGCGCAGTAATATATTCGATGTTTTGAATTTGTAGATATATCTGTTTACACACGTCCTTTAAACAAAAGCATACACACGCATTTTCTTTTTGTTTTGGTAACACGCACATAAAGTTTTCAGAAGGGAATCTTTTAGTGCAGTTTTTCGTCTGGCGACCAGATCTATTTAATTCCTGTTAGGTAAATTGGTTTGTAGCGATTGTAACCACTCAAGCGGAACGGCGGTTTGCGCATGGATACTTTATCATATTTAGCCTGTATCATCGAGCAGCATTTATCAAAATATGCTAAATTGATGAATTTTTGCTATATTTTATCATATTAATTGGAATTTCGGAAGGGTATTTAATTTGCCATGTGTATTTAAGTATTGAAAACTGCACTATTTTCTTCAATGCAGAAAGCTATATTCCTGTAAATTGGTTTGTAGATTTGAAATCAGTTGTGCATACTTGGGGTGCACCGTCCAAAAACCTCTTGGTCAAGCACCTGCTCGTTTGCAGCGCATGATGCTGCAGTTACAGAATTATAACATAACCGTGAAACATGTACCAGGTAAAGATATTCCTGTTGCGGATACACTTTGGCGCAAATTCATGCCTGATACTTTCCCAAACCTCTCGGAGGGGATGGATGTTCAAGTACATACCGTTATGTCAAACCTACAGTTCAGTAGTAACAAACTTGATGAAATCAAGCGTACTACTGATTCAGACCCGCAACTTTCAACACTTTGCGATGTCATTTTACAAGGTTGGCCCGAGCTTAGAAATAAGTGCCCAACATAAATTCTTGATTTCTGGACATTCCGCGATGAACTTACTGTCATGGACGGTATTGTGTTTAAAGGACAGCGAGTTATCATACCTAAGAGCATGAGAAATGCAATTCTTGAAAAGATTCACTCAGGTCACATGGGTATAGAGAAATCTTGCCAAAGGGCACGCGACATACTGTTTTGGCCCAAAATGACTAAAGACATAACAGACTTGGTTTCTAACTGTCATACTTGTCTAGGAACGCGTAACTCTAACCCTAAAGAACCTCTTCAGTCTCATCAGATACCCGATAGACCATGGCAAGTAGTTGCCTCTGATCTATTTACTTGGGACGACATAGAGGTTATTATTGATCGGATTGTCTCCCTTATCCAACCGTACATGGACATGGAGACGTAAATAATATGAATAGCGATAAAATATAAGCTAAATTGGTTTACCTCTTGAACAGCAGAAGCAGCTACAAAATCCTAGTACGTACATTAACTGTAGGTAATTCATCATCTGTATAAACTGTGTAAACCATTATGCGATATATTGGACACTTTGAAATTATCGCTATGGGGTGTAAGCTATAAATATTTTACTTTCGGTTTCGGTGACGTAAATAGAACTAAGGTAATGTCATTTTCTAGAAATTGTTTTAAGGTATTCCACCCATAATGGACATTTCTCCAAAGGCAAATTAAACTTATATTGATTCAATCTGTCCTATAATGCTGATAAAAAATGAACTTCCTTCCTGAAAACATTATCCGTACAAAAATGACCAGTAAATGGTAAATTATCATTTCACTTCTCATTTTGTAATATTTCTTGTTTAGGAAACCATCTTAGTTCTAATCGGATATGTAAGAAATTCAAAGAAACTGTTTTTTTTTTACATTTATGCATATAGCATTTAAGAACTTTCAAAATTAAAATAGTGTTATAGCAGATGACCTAAATTAAATTGATGTATCAATGGGGCATCAACTTGTCTGTTTTAAAAATTAACCAGAAATGGTATTAAAAATAGTTTACGTAAGCATATATTACTTATTGCTAAAATTATACCAGATGCAGTAAATATAGTACACGTAATCTAAACGGAGTTATAAAGCTGTCGGTGCTGTGGAATCCCCAACCATGTGTATGGTGTTATCTCATGCTATAAAAATATCGCCAGATTGTTTAATACATGACAACATTGTGAACTTGGAAGTCACATGATTGCAATGACCAATAAGAATGCGTAATTTAGTCTTATAAACTTTGAAAACAAATCTTAATACAGAATGTCTGTCGTAAATACTAAAATATGTTTGATGCAGGAAAGTGTACACTCTAAGCAAACAGCGAGTTTAAACAAAAACTCGTGAAACTTAGTTAATTAAACCGGTCGACACGATGAGAAATAACTACATTTTGCATCGATATTTGATAATTTGAAAGTTGGTGGTAAAATGTTAGTACGGGCATAAATAAGTGTGTGGGGTGCACCTAAATATGGGAATATTCTCGATAATGCAGATGCTTCGTAAAAAATGTATTTAAGACCCTTAATTGACTCCATAGTGTGAGTTTTTCAATGTACTTAGTGTAGTATACAGTGTGATATATATATTCGCTTATATTAATAACAATGTTAAATACAATTTAAACGTATATAGTCTAAAATAAGTTAACGAGTATTCGTCCACATAATTAGCAGAACATTTTTACATTATGACAAACATTCGTTGTTAAAAATAATTTACAGTAACTGTTTCAAAGGTAACAATACATAGAGGTATGTACTTTGATGCAATGAGTAACGTCTATATATAGAACAAGGGTTGTATTCAGTGTGATTTATAATTCAACGAGGAAATGACACTGTTTATTTAGAGTATTAATGTCTTCAAATATTTTATTTTTACTTTTGTTTATTTAAATATATATTATACATGTTTCTGTATCAATAATTTTTGTACTGGTTATGTCTGCTACTTATTCACACATGTCTACATGTACAAAGTACTTTCCGGAAATAACACTGAAATCTCACGTATTGTGTAAGTCTCCTAGTTTATCAACGTGCTATAATTTAAGATTGATTCCCTATTCTTGCACATTTGACAGAGACACAAACGATTCATTTGTTGCGATATTGCACCTATAATCGCATTTACAAGTCAGATAAACGCTAAGCCTTTATGAACACTAAAGCCATTTCGTGAAGTAAAAAAATGTTTCATACATTCGCATTCATGTTTCCAGTGTGAGTCATCAACGTATATATATTTCCTTAAATTATGTAATATTCCCTCCAAATTCCTTACATGCATATATTTATAGCATCTATATTGTAATCTTCATTACACTGTTCCAGTAAAATTAGCGAATATGGCTAAAACTGGTTTAAGACCACAATAAATGTTAATGACAGTTTTAAGGTTGTATAGCTTTCATTCACCTGGTGTTTCGTCCTCCGTTCTTGTGTCTTTTTGTTATCTTTTGCTTTAGTTCGTTGATCATTTATTGCTTCCCAGTGTGTGCCCCCTGGTCCGTTTGGTACTTCTTGCGAGTGTTGCATAACCTTTCCGTTTATCTTAAAAGTTATATGAGCGGTTCATGACAATGCGTGTATTAGTTACGTTGGTTATGCCATCGTGTACTTCCAACCAAATAAAGTTTTGACGTCACAAACTGAACGCTTTGTCCGAAGATCATTTAGATACTTTATTTGCGATTTATATATTTAAACGAACGTGATCATGTCATAAGTATTGCATTTTGTTTTCATTTGAAAAGTTTATCGGTATTATGAATTATGTTTATTCTGACGCGACTTCATCATTTTTTCAGCTTACTTTAGCATCTTGTTCTTAATATTGAAATTGCTATAAAAATAAAAGTATACGATTTCAATATTGTTGTGTCAAATGAAAGTTGAAAAAATATAATATGTTAGAAAAAAGTATAACCCTTAAATTTGACCTTTTGGTCATTATTACATGTTTTGTAGCGGCACAGTTTATATATTTTTTTACACACGTTCCATCCAATTTGCACGTATCGTAAATTACCTGATCCGTCGTTTGCCCTAAAATGTCGATTATCTCCCTTTGACTGTTAAAACAATTCTTTCTTGCTCCACGTAATCCTCGATAAACTTGCTAGATAACCATAAGTAAGTGTTTGAAGTAATATATTATTCCTTAACAGGGACATTATTATTTAGACTATGTTTCAATAACTGAACAATTTTACCTCAATGAAAAAAATGTATCTCGTCTGAGTATAGGTAAAGTGTGATTGCTTGCATGTTATACAGACGATATTTCAGGTAAACCAGGTTAAATTTAAAACTAATCTACATATTTGCTGCAAGAGATAGCTCGTAACATTGTCATAAACTTCGACATGGTCTGATATTATGTGTTTCTTGACATCATTACTTTTAAAAAACATTTGATACAATGGGCATATCATTATCAAACAGACGACCATTGAAATTCCTCTTACTTTGTAATAAACTATGTCCTTTGACGTAGGA
Organism: Mactromeris polynyma; assembly: GCA_032209605.1. NCBI lineage: Eukaryota > Metazoa > Mollusca > Bivalvia > Venerida > Mactridae > Mactromeris > Mactromeris polynyma. The sequence continues at coordinate 35,705,036 of JASFXZ010000004.1, forward strand.
AAACGCACTTGAAGTTATGCAAATTGATTTAATTTGTCCATTAACAAAAAAATAAAATGGTTTATGTTAAATATTATATTATCAATAAAAATGTATTATCAAATAATACGCTAATACTGTATTCCTCTGTATTTGTCGTGAAAATAATTTGATAATATCTTTAATTCTTAAATCTTAACAAGCGGGGATTTTTACAAGTTTTGTCCGCGCTTGAAGATTGATAAGATATTTGAATCTGTATCGCATTACAATTGCTCGTATTAGGCCGTCTTATGCCAACGTAGCAACAACACTGGATGAAGCCCGTTCAAATAGTTTACGCTTAATTGGGTCAAATACTGAAACTGAAACTGAAACTGAAACTGGTTTATTTGGTTAAACGCCTATTTTTACATATAACATATTCAATGGCGTTGTACAATATTCATAACATGATATAACATATTAAAATGACAGAACAATCAACAGTCATAGCGTAAAATAATGTACAAGCATAATAAAAGTACGACCACTATACAGCAATCATCAAATAGCATTAAGAAAAATACACATTTAAGTTAAAATTTGAATAGAACCTTTTAAAATTAAAGGCATTATTAAAACAGTCTGGTACCACTTAAAATCTAAATCAGTTCGCTTTCTACTGGCATAAAACAACACATTCTCTTAAAACAGTTCATAAAAATCTCTAAAATAGTGGGTTTTTAGTTTTTTCTTAAATGCATCTAATGTGGCTGAATTTCGAATGGTAAGAGGCAATAAATTCCACAATCTTGGTCCAACAGTACCAAAGCTTCGGTCACTGAAAGTTTTTCTCTTGTTAAAGGGAACAACATAGCGCCCTGTACCTGAGTCAGAGGATCGCAAACTCCGGGTTTGAACCTGTTTAGTGAGTAGCTCAGTAAGATACGCTGGAGCTTGACCAATATAACAATTAAACATAACAGTCATCATTTTGAATGTAATTCTGGCTTTGATTGGTAGCCAGTGCAGATCAAACAAAGCTTGCTTAGAGCTATCATACTTTCTACGGTTTAAAACCAACTTTGCACACATATTCTGAACACGTTGCATTTTATTAAGTTCAGTTTGTGCTAGTCCAAATAAAATGACATTACAATAATCTAAGTGAGAGATAACTAGAGACAACACTAGAGTTTCTGTGGCTTCTTTGGTTAGATATTTACGAATACTTTTGATTCTAAAATAGTTTATCATAGCTGTTCGGCATTTTCTTTTCACATGTTCTTTAAAGTTTAGAGTTTCGTCCAAAAATGCACCTAGATAACGAATACAGCTTTCAGATTTGACATCATCACCTGCAATGTTTATTGTTTTCGTACTGCATTTATTTAATAATGGTCTACTGCCAAACATTATGAACTCCGTTTTTGAAGTATTCATTTTAAGTTTGTTTTCGTTCATCCAATTATTTATTGTGACTGCACATTTTTCAAGATCAAGTATCGCATTAGACTCCCTTTCCCAAGATGTTGGCTGAAAGCGCTTGTTGGCAGTATGGTCGTCTGCAAAGCCATATACTGAGATGGATGGTGGAATGACATCGAAGAGTGTCCCAGCATATGTGAGGTATAACCAAGGTCCTAAACAACTGCCCTGCGGAACACTACACTGTAGTTGGCGGGGAGACGATAGGGTCGTGTTAACACTTACACGGCAATTTCGTGGACGTAGGTATGAGTCTACCCATTTCAACGCCGTTCCAGTTACACCGTATTGTTTACTCAGCACGTCAACGAGAATGTCATGGTCGACAGTGTCAAAAGCTGCACTGAGGTCAATTGCGATGAGTGCAGTAACTTCCTGTTTCTCCATGGCATCCAGCAAGTCATTAACAAGCCTCAGCAAGGCTGTTTCACAGGAATGAAAACGCCTGTATGCAGATTGGTTTTTAGGAAGGAGCTCGTTTGCATCTACATAAATACACCTTAATAGATAACAATTGATCAAGAACAAGTTATTGGCGCGATAATAAATGATAACGATATTTGATAAAATGTGCAATAATGTGAGTAGAAGTGTATCCAAACAAAATGGTATATATTGTTATATACACATACTTCGTTCTGATTTAAAGGTTTAATGCATTATTGACGCGTTGTTTATCGTATAGTATTATCGTGAAATTAAACGTTTCGGTACAACTCGGATCACTTTCGCAAAGCTGATACATCGTAGATTGTTTGAACACCAGATCTAGTCCCTTTTACTTTATTAAGTAACATCCCGTCCTTGGTCAATAACACATGGATTACACATGTTCTGCTGTATACATGACGTAATGCACTACTAAATTTACAATAAGACGCTTTGCGTAATATTTGCAGTGTTACATGGAAGTATATGAACTACCTGATTTATCTGTGCGCGACTTAAATGAATTCATTCATAACTCGATACTAAGATGTACACACGGTAAACATGATTGAGACGTGCATGAATATGATTTATGTCCACAAACTGAAGTTTCATTTTTGTGTAGTACTGTTAATGTTTATGTTTTTACTTTTAGTCATACATAAGTTAACAGCGTCAGTATTCTCGGGTTTCAAACCAGCACTTGATTATTACAAATGAAACGACATCCGTCGATTACTGATTTGAAGTGGAGTATAATCATCGAACGAATCTTAATATTTATCAGGAGAATAAGTGCATTTGTCCGACTTTTCATGCATTAAATTACTCAGGGCGTAACCTTAACACGATTACTGTGCCCCTGTGGAATTCAGACTGTCCCCTCGTTTATTCTGTTTAAATGCGATAATCCTGGTTTCAAGAATAATAAATCAGTCCGTCAATAATTATCGTGCATGCAAATTTTGATATTCGACACTACGCTAGAAAACACAACACGAAATTTACTAAACAAAAACGAAATATAATATTGGCATGTTTTGACTGGCACCACAATGAATGACGAAATGGAACATTTCTGACACATAACACAACTTTTATACATGAAACACAATTATACATGTATTTCTGCAGAATATTTATATGTTTAACTATAGTAATACAAATTAATTTCAAGAAGGTCAAATAATAACAATTATTTTAGTACGGTTATATACAAACAGGATGATATCACACATTATCTATGCTTTGCAATATAATATACGTACAAGTATAGTAATATGCATGCAGTGCCAAACATGCAAGAAAGTCTTTTTTTTGAAATTCTGATCTAAAATTTAAAGTTTGTAGTTTCGTCATTGTTTCCAAGCGGTACTCTAGTTACGCCTGTTTGTTCGAATAATGTGTGGTATTCCTCTGATAACTGTTACGTCGTTGTACATATTTCATGTCACTGAGTAAATCAGTAGTTGAGCCACAGATTACAAACTGGAACGGTTATTGTATGTACGTTAATCATAACTAAACTTGTCAAGATTGAAATAAATTAATTTTCAATGAGACCATATATTCCAAATACTTGCATTGCCCTCGCACATGCACACTGTCACATAGCATGCGGGAGATGGACATGTCGAGTTACATAATGTGAAAGATGGACATTTCGAGCAATCATTATGTGAGAGATTGACATGTCGGGCTACGTTATGTGAGAGATGGACATGTCGAGCTACGTTATGTGAGAGATGGACATGTGGAGTTTCATTATGTGAGAGATGGACATGTGGAGTTACATTATGTGAGAGATGGACATGTGGAGTTACATTATGTGATAGATGGACATGGGGAGTTACATTATGTGAGAGATGGACATGTCGTGCTACGTTATGTGAGAGATGGACATGTGGAGTTACATTATGTGAGAGATGGACATGTGGAGTTACATTATGTGAGAGATGGACATGTGGAGTTACATTATGTGAGAGATGGACATGTGGAGTTACATTATGTGAGAGATGGACATGTCGTGCTACATTATGTGAGAGATGGACATATCGAGTAACAGTATGTGAGAGATGGACATGTAGAGTTACATTATGTGAGAGATGGACATGTCGAGCTACATTATGTGAGAGATGGACATGTCGAGATACATTATGTGAGAGATGGACATGTCGAGATACATTATGTGAGAGATGGACATGTCGTGCTACATTATGTGAGAGAGGGACATGTATAGTTACATTATGTGAGAGATGGACATGTCGTGCTACATTATGTGAGAAATGGACACGTCGTGCTACATTATGTGAGAGATGGACATGTAGAGTTACATTATGTGAGAGATGGACATGTAGAGTTACATTATGTGAGAGATGGACATGTGGAGCTACATTATGTGAGAGATGGACATGTCGTGCTACATTATGTGAGAGATGGACATGTCGAGCTACATTATGTGAGAGATGGACATGTCGTGCTACATTATGTGAGAGATGGACATGTCGTGCTACATTATGTGAGAGATGGACATGTAGAGTTACATTATGTGAGAGATGGACATGTCGTGCTACATTATGTGAGAGATGGACATGTCGTGCTACATTATGTGAGAGATGGACATGTACAGTTACATTATGTGAGAGATGGACATGTCGAGCTACATTATGTGAGAGATGGACATGTCGAGTTACATTATGTGAGAGATGGACATGTCGAGATACATCATGTGAGAGATGGACTTGTCGAGTTACATTAAGTGGGAGATGGACATGTCGTGCTACATTATGTGAGAGATGGACATGTCGTGCTACATTATGTGAGAGATGGACATGTAGAGTTACATTATGTGAGAGATGGACATGTGGAGTTACATTATGTGAGAGATGGACATGTCGAGCTACATTATGTGAGAGATGGACATGTCGAGATACATTATGTGAGAGATGGACATGTCGTGCTACATTATGTGAGAGATGGACATGTCGTGCTACATTATGTGAGAGATGGACATGTCAAGATACATTATGTGAGAGATGGACATGTCGTGCTACATTATGTGGGAGATGGACATGTCGTGCTACATTATGTGAGAGATGGACATGTCGTGCTACATTATGTGAGAGATGGACATGTCGTGCTACATTATGTGAGAGATGGACATGTCGTGCTACATTATGTGAGAGATGGATATGACGTGCTACATTATGTGAGAGATGGACATGTCGTGCTACATTATGTGAGAGATGGACATGTCGAGATACAGAATGTGAGAGATGGACATGTGGAGCTACATTATGTGAGAGATGGACATGTCGTGCTACATTAAGTGAGACATGGACAAGTCGTGCTACAATATGTGAGACATGGACATGTGGAGTTACATTATGTGAGAGATGGACATGTCGTAGCTACATTATGTGAGAGATGGACATGTCGAGCTACATTATGTGAGAGATGGACATGTCGTGCTACATTATGTGAGAGATGGACATGTGGAGTTACATTATGTGAGAGATGGATATGTCGTGCTACATTATGTGAGAGATGGACATGTCGAGATACATTATGTGAGAGATGGACATGTAGAGTTACATTATGTAAGAGATGGACATGTGGAGCTACATTATGTGAGAGATGGACATGTCGAGCTACATTTTGTGAGAGATGGACATGTCGTGCTACATTATGTGAGAGATGGACATGTCGTGCTACACTATGTGAGAGATGGACATGTAGAGTTACATTATTTGAGAGATGGACATGTCGTGCTACATTATGTGAGAGATGGACATGTAGAGTTACATTATGTGAGAGATGGACATGTAGAGTTATATTATGTGAGAGATGGACATGTCGAGCTACATTATGTGAGAGATGGACATGTCGAGTTACATTATGTGAGAGATGGACATGTGGAGTTACATTATGTGAGAGATGGACATGTAGAGTTACATTATGTGAGAGATGGACATGTGGAGTTACATTATGTGAGAGATGGACATGTCGAGCTACGTTATGTGAGAGATGGACATGTCGAGATACATTATGTGAGAGATGGACATGTCGAGTTACATTATGTGAGAGATGGACATGTGGAGTTACATTATGTGAGAGATGGACATGTCGAGCTACATTATGTGAGAGATGGACATGTCGAGATACATTATGTGAGAGATGGAAATGTCGTGCTACATTATGTGAGAGATGGACATGTCGTGCTACATTATGTGAGAGATGGACATGTCGTGCTACATTATGTGAGAGATGGACATGTCGTGCTACATTATGTGAGAGATGGATATGACGTGCTACATTATGTGAGAGATGGACATGTCGTGCTACATTATGTGAGAGATGGACATGTCGAGATACAGAATGTGAGAGATGGACATGTAGAGTTACATTATGTGAGAGATGGACACGTGGAGCTACATTATGTGAGAGATGGACATGTCGTGCTACATTATGTGAGAGGTGGACATGTCGTGCTACATTAAGTGAGACATGGACAAGTCGTGCTACAATATGTGAGACATGGACATGTGGAGTTACATTATGTGAGAGATGGACATGTCGTGCTACATTATGTGAGACATGGACATGTGGACTTACATTATGTGAGAGATGGACATGTAGAGCTACATTATGTGAGAGATGGACATGTAGAGTTACATTATGTGAGAGATGAACATGTCGAGCTACATTATGTGAGAGATGGACATGTCGAGCTACATTATGTGAGAGATGGACATGTCGTGCTACATTATGTGAGAGATGGACATGTGGAGTTACATTATGTGAGAGATGGACATGTCGTGCTACATTATGTGAGAGATGGACATGTCGAGATACATTATGTGAGAGATGGACATGTAGAGTTACATTATGTAAGAGATGGACATGTGGAGCTACATTATGTGAGAGATGGACATGTCGAGCTACATTTTGTGAGAGATGGACATGTCGTGCTACATTATGTGAGAGATGGACATGTCGTGCTACACTATGTGAGAGATGGACATGTAGAGTTACATTATGTGAGAGATGGACATGTCGTGCTACATTATGAGAGAGATGGACATGTAGAGTTACATTATGTGAGAGATGGACATGTAGAGTTATATTATGTGAGAGATGGACATGTCGAGCTACATTATGTGAGAGATGGACATGTCGAGTTACATTATGTGAGAGATGGACATGTCGAGTTACATTATGTGGGAGATGGACATGTCGTGCTACATTATGTGAGAGATGGACATGTCGTGCTACATTATGTGAGAGATGGACATGTAGAGTTACATTATGTGAGAGATGGACATGTGGAGTTACATTATGTGAGAGATGGACATGTCGAGCTACATTATGTGAGAGATGGACATGTCGAGATACATTATGTGAGAGATGGAAATGTCGTGCTACATTATGTGAGAGATGGACATGTCGTGCTACATTATGTGAGAGATGGACGTGTCGTGCTACATTAAGTGAGACATGGACATGTGGACTTACATTATGTGAGAGATGGACATGTAGAGCTACATTATGTGAGAGATGGACATGTAGAGTTACATTATGTGAGAAATGAACATGTCGAGCTACATTATGTGAGAGATGGACATGTCGAGCTACATTATGTGAGAGATGGACATGTCGTGCTACATTATGTGAGAGATGGACATGTGGAGTTACATTATGTGAGAGATGGACATGTCGTGCTACATTATGTGAGAGATGGACATGTGGAGCTACATTATGTGAGAGATGGACATGTCGTGCTACATTATGTGAGAGATGGACATGTCGTGCTACATTATGTGAGAGATGGACATGTAGAGTTACATTATGTGAGAGATGGACATGTCGTGCTACATTATGTGACAGATGGACATGTCGTGCTACATTTAGTGAGAGATGGACATGTGGATCTACATTTTGTGAGAGGTGGACATGACGTGCTACATTATGTGAGAGATGGACATGTCGTGCTACATTATGTGACAGATGGACATGTCGTGCTACATTATGTGAGAGATGGACATGTAGAGTTACATTATGTGAGAGATGGACATGTCGTGCTACACTATGTGAGAGATGGACATGTAGAGTCACATTATGTGAGAGATGGACATGTCGTGCTACATTATGTGAGAGATGGACATGTAGAGTTACATTATGTGAGAGATGGACATGTAGAGTTATATTATGTGAGAGATGGACATGTCGAGCTACATTATGTGAGAGATGGACATGTCGAGTTACATTATGTGAGAGATGGACATATCGAGTTACATTATGTGAGAGATGGACATGTCGAGTTACATTATGTGGGAGATGGACATGTCGTGCTACATTATGTGAGAGATGGACATGTCGTGCTACATTATGTGAGAGATGGACATGTAGAGTTACATTATGTGAGAGATGGACATGTGGAGTTACATTATGTGAGAGATGGACATGTCGAGCTACATTATGTGAGAGATGGACATGTCGAGATACATTATGTGAGAGATGGAAATGTCGTGCTACATTATGTGAGAGATGGACATGTCGTGCTACATTATGTGAGAGATGGACGTGTCGTGCTACATTAAGTGAGACATGGACATGTGGACTTACATTATGTGAGAGATGGACATGTAGAGCTACATTATGTGAGAGATGGACATGTAGAGTTACATTATGTGAGAAATGAACATGTCGAGCTACATTATGTGAGAGATGGACATGTCGAGCTACATTATGTGAGAGATGGACATGTCGTGCTACATTATGTGAGAGATGGACATGTGGAGCTACATTATGTGAGAGATGGACATGTCGTGCTACATTATGTGAGAGATGGACATGTAGAGTTACATTATGTGAGAGATGGACATGTCGTGCTACATTATGTGACAGATGGACATGTCGTGCTACATTATGTGAGAGATGGACATGTGGATCTACATTATGTGAGAGGTGGACATGACGTGCTACATTATGTGAGAGATAGACATGTCGTGCTACATTATGTGACAGATGGACATGTCGTGCTACATTATGTGAGAGATGGACATGTAGAGTTACATTATGTGAGAGATGGACATGTAGAGTTACATTATGTGAGAGATGGACATGTCGAGCTACATTATGTGAGAGATGGACATGTAGAGCTACATTATGTGAGAGATGGACATGTCGAGCTACATTATGTGAGAGATGGACATGTCTTGCTACATTATGTGAGAGATGGACATGTAGAGTTACATTTTGTGAGAGATGGACATGTCGTGCTACATTATGTGAGAGATGGACATGTAGAGTTACATTATGTAAGAGATGGACATATCGAGCTACATTACTTGAGAGATGGACATGTAGAGTTACATTATGTGAGAGATGGACATGTCGAGCTACATTATGTGAGAGATGGACATGTAGAGTTACATTATGTGAGAGATGGACATGTGGAGTTACATTATGTGAGGGATGGACATGTCGTGCTACATTATGTGAGAGATGGACATGTCGAGATACATTATGTGAGAGATGGACATGTCGTGCTACATTATGTGATAGATGGACATGTCGTGCTACATTATGTGAGAGATGGACATGTCGTGCTACATTATGTGAGAGATGGACATGTCGAGATACATTATGTGAGAGATGGACATGTCGTGCTACATTATGTGAGAGATTAACATGTCGTGCTACATTATGTGAGAGATTGACATGTCGAGATCCATTATGTGGGAGATGGACATGTGGAGCTACATTATGTGAGAGATGGACATGCCGTGCTATATTATGTGAGAGATGGACATGTCGTGCTATATTATGTGAGAGATGGACATGTCGTGCTACATTATGTGAGAGATGGACATATCGTGCTACATTATGTGAGAGATGGACATGTCGTGCTATATTATGTGAGAGATGGACATGTCGTGCTACATTATGTGAGAGATGGACATGTCGAGATACATTATGTGAGAGATGGACATGTAGAGTTACATTATGTGAGAGATGGACATGTGGAGCTACATTATGTGAGAGATGGACATGTCGTGCTACATTATGTGAGAGATGGACATGTCGTGCTACATTATGTGAGAGATGGACATGTCGTGCTACATTATGTGAGAGATGGACATGTCGTGCTACATTATGTGAGAGATGGACATGTGGAGCTACATTATGTGAGAGGTGGTTTTGTTGAGTTACAGTGCGTGAGAGATTGACACGTGGAGTTACATTACCTGAGAGATGGACATGTTGAGTTACATTATGTGAGAGATGGACATGTAGAGTTACATTATGAGAGATGGACATTTCGTGCTACATTATGTGAGACATGGACATGTGGAGCTTCATTATGTGAGAGGTGGTTTTGTTGAGTTACAGTACGTGAGACATTGACACGTGTAGTTACATTACCTAAGAGATGGACATGTTGAGTAACATTATGTGAGAGGTGGACATGTGGAGCTACATTATGAGAGATGGACATTTCGTGCTACATTATGTGAGACATGGACATGTCTAGCTATATCATGTGGGAGATGGACATGTCTAACTATATCATGTGGGAGATGGACATGTCTAGCTATATCATGTGGGAGATGGACATGTCTAGCTATATCATGTAGGAGATGGACATGTCTAACTATATCATGTGGGAGATGGACATGTCTAACTATATCATGTGGGAGATTGACATGTCTAACTATATCATGTGGGAGTTGGACTTGTCTAGCTATATCATGTGGGAGATGGACATGTCTAACTATATCATGTGGTAGATGGACTTGTCTAGCTATATCATGTGGGAGATGGACATGTCTAGCTATATCATGTGGGAGATGGACTTGTCTAGCTATATCATGTGGGAGATGAACATGTCTAACTATATCATGTGGGAGATGGACATGTCTAACTATATCATGTGGGAGATGGACATGTCTAACTATATCATGTGGGAGATGGCCTTGTCTAGCTATATCATGTGGGAGATGGACATGTCTAGCTATATCATGTGGGAGATGGACATGTCTAGCTATATCATGTGGGAGATGGACATGTCTAGCTATATCATGTGGGAGATGGACATGTCTAACTATATCATGTGGGAGATGGACTTGTCTAACTATATCATGTGGGAGACGGACATGTCTAGCTATATCATGTGGGAGATGGACATGTCTAACTATATCATGTGGGAGATGGACATGTCTAGCTATATCATGTGGGAGATGGACATGTCTAACTATATCATGTGGGCGATGGACATGTCTAGCTATATCATGTGGGAGATGGACATGTCTAACTATATCATGTGGGAGATGGACATGTCTAACTATATCATGTGGGAGATGGACATGTCTAGCTATATCATGTGGGAGATGGACATGTCTAGCTATATCATGTGGGAGATGGACATGTCTAGCTCTATCATGTGGGAGATGGACATGTCGATTTACTATATATCTACCTTTCAGTATGTGTCATTGTTACCTGACAGTTACAATCTTGACAGCAAATTTTGACATGTGTTGTAAATCATACACATGTGGCAGAAATCCTCAAATAGTTATATGTTACAATCATAGTAGAACCGCTATATTCGTTACTTGCTGTTACTAAGACACCCTTTTGATACTTATATAGGAATATATCTTTGGAACGTCTAAAATTCTTATAGAAAGTGATATATTTGTGACTTAATTAGTTTATGGCAGGATATGATTCTCCAAGTTATATCTTACGGTCGGTCAGGTCATTCCTTGCGCTCCTGTTCCCTTTTGTAGGTACCCCTGAGCCTCCTCAAATGCCTTATGTTTTATGGATTAGACAATCTCGACTGTGTTTCAGTATTATATGATCAACACAATATATGATCTGGAAGTAAACTATAAAACATCTGTGAATAATTCATTTACAAATGTATACATGTGATCAGTTTTGAAAATACCGCCTGACAGATAATTCCAACTGCGGAATTACCCACCGATATTGTGTGCCTTACCGCCCATTTGAAGCATTGTTAACCAAAGTTCAACAAAACCAGAAAAGTATTTGACAGACATAAGCAAATACTGCTGAAATCAAGCGCTATAATGAATTAATATGTGGCCATAGCGTGTTGCATATTTGAATCTTAGAACCAATAGAATGGGTATTTCCTTTATACACCAGCTTATCGCAGCAGGAATGCATCTCTACTTTCGAACCCTTCTTATGTTGAAGTGTAATTACACCAGCCAATCCTGATTCTGCTTGGTTCCAGCGGAATCGAATGAAGCCACTATGATGGTGTATATGGCCTGTTGCACAGTAAATGTCCCAATTTTGTTAGCATCTAAGGCAAAAAATAAAGTTTCTTGTATTTTTATCATATTTACTTTTTTGGATACTATGATACATATAGAAACATGTCCCATTGATAAAAAGATAACTTTTTGTTTGGTATTTGTTATTTTTACCTTTAAATATAACTCTGACTGGGAGGGGACGGACATTACAAGTTAATGAAAAGTCTGTCTCTAAAAGATGAAGAAACACAAAGTAACAACTTAAAATGTATTTGTTTTACATAAGTATCCAAGAAATAGCATACTCTTATAGAATTTATACTTTTTAGCTAAAATTCTTGCTTAATTAATGTCATTCCAACCAATAATTTGAAATCGGTCAAGATTTTTTCTCTCCAAAATATCTATTTCTTGTCTTCTGGTTTTAATCAGTTGCAATTGATATATAACATAGATATATGAAATCATCAATATATCTGGATGCTGAGAGAACATTATATTAGTTTTCTAAACTAAAATAATTGACTTATGTCAGCATTCAAGCAAGTATTTGTACATTTTATTTGCTTAGGACGGACCTCACTTCATAAATTGGTAATGAAGGCTTATTTTGTTTAACTAAAATGACCAGAATCACTTATAACATCAATAATTATTGAGATTAAAGACAATAAACTAAAACATATATAGCTATAAACATGTGTGTAGAAAAAAAGAGAGTTAATTTTGGTAAATATTAGTGAAAAATTAAAATACAGGTGATATACCGGTATTGGTTTCTCACTGTTAAGTCTTTCTTTCAAAAGTGATTTATAAGAGTAAGAAAAGTTCTTATTTCTTCATTATTTCATTTGCACTGGGGTTTAACAATTTATGTAATTATAGAAATTTGAAATATACCATGTTTAAGATCCTAAATATCACACATATATGTTGATTTAATTATTTAATAAATACACTTATTTTCTAACATTCAAGGCAAGTCTGATCAACTATTTTTTATAAATTGTCTTTTAGTTTAAGTCCATAAAAATAATTTACACTTTCTCAACTTTACTGTATATATGTGTCAGATGGTGACAGCAAGTACTGATTGATGTATATTGGACTCCCACTGGGCCAGACACTGTGAAATGCTGATTAGGGGTCTGGATAAGATTGATATCTAGATAATGCACACAGGGGACAATATTGTTTATTGCATAACATTGTATAATGTGTCCAACCTAATACTGGCCTTGTTTCTGGCTCTGTTTCTGATTTTTATCATATTATCTTTAAGTATAATTTCTGGAATTCATAGCAATATGTGTAGCAGGATTTATTGAAGATTTGAGAAATTATCCTAATATTGTAATGTCCGTCCCTTTTTTGTAATGTCCGTCCCCACACTAAATTATTTGTTTTAAAGACTGTATTGTCAATTTTAAGAAACAATTTTTACTACATGGACTTTTAACATATATAGGCCCTTCATTATAAAATCTTTTTGATGATTATAATATAAAAAATATCCTTTTATTGTCAAAAAGATGCCAATTTTGTGCATTTTTATTGCAGAAGTATAAAATAGGTCCCTACCACCAAGATGCTTCACTATGAAGTCGATTTTTCTTTCTTTCTAGACAAAATAAAGGTTGTCTATGTACATAAACATAGTTTTTTTCCTAAACTTGATGCCTAAAATGACTTTCATTCACACTAAATAACATTATACATAAGGGGACGGACATTACGGGGACGGACATTACAGATAACATTTCATTTTTTGCAAATAATTCCATTATAACCAAGAATAAACCGCAAATATGGACTGACATGGTATTATAATGATAAAATGTATTGAATAATATGTGTTATTAAACATTTTTTGTACTTATTCTTAAAAATCACATGGGGGACGGACATTACACTTTTTTTGACACAACTTGCCAAGTAGAAAAATATTTGTAAAATAAAAAAATATTGTTGATATTCTTGGCATGTTTATTACATCATCCTTTTATTTGACTTATTGTCTTTATAAATATGTAGAGATTGTGGATTTCTTTTATTTATATTGTCCTTATAATTAAAAAAGTAGAATATAGGGAAATACAAAAATGGAGACCATTACATCGGTACCTATTTTGGTTTTTCAAACATAAATTAGCAAGTATTTATGCTACAGCATTATGCCTTATACCAAACTAACAAGCATGGAATTCTTCAACGGAAAAGCAAATGTCTTATGCAAAAAACCTATTGGTTTTTTCACAATAGTGTGTAGAAAAAGTGGGAAAAAACTGATGCTAACACATTACACATAAAAATGGACCATTTTTGGGTCTTCAAAGTTGTATAAATTTTAAACCGAAAAGGATTTCTCCAAATAATTCACATGCACATTTAAAACTTGATGTATGTTTGTGTTTGCATTCATTTTTTTCTAAATTAAGTATGTAGTTTTACAGAAATTAGCTTGTACAACTATTTTTAAAAAAATGGACAAAATACTGTGCAACAGGCCATATCCTATATTCCATCATAATGGCTACAATCGAATATATATTATTATATATGCAGACATCGCCCGTGGCGGCAAAAACGACTGAAAATTATTCCATTAAAAAGAAATAATTTATATTACAATGACCTTATTCAGTTCATATATATTTCGTATGCACCCATGTTCAAAAGCATATACCACATGCATGTTCTTTACCGAAAGAGCCATCAATGATCATTATGAAGATCCATTGCATCCGTGTATATTTTTTTAAACATAGTTTATGTGTATAGTTGGAGTTGTGATTGACTCATGATTCCTAAATGTATGTATGGTCCGTTAAATTAGGTGATGGTCGCTAATTTTCATCTCCCGACTAGCTATTTGCAAGTTTATAGGTTTAACCGACAGTGTCGATTGTTTTGACATTATATTGCTGTATTCCTTTAGATCTATAAGTTCTTACAATCGGAGTCAAACTATATGCGGGTCCAGAGTTTACAACACGTCATTGAGCAGTATTAGTGGGTTGGGCGAGGCTACACGGCTGACTGAAGTCATGTGATCTTCTCAGATTAACCGCTTCAGAAATAAAACTTGTTACCTCCCTTTAAACGTTCACTAGCTAATAAAAGTAAACCTCAGATGGTATATGTACATGCAGCAGCAATAACTCATATCCGCTGAAATGAAACGATGCACGATAATCTTAAGTTTAATTGCTTTACTAGAGCAAAAAGAAAAGTCTTCCACTGAACGAAATTAGAATTTGTTGACTTTTCTGTTCATAAATGCATTTTAAAAAGCAATAGTTTTTATTAGACATTTATTACATGACTGAAAGCTTAAGTTTTGTCCCTCACAAGCCAGAATTTTTGAACAAATGTGTCATAACTTAATTTAAGAATGAATTTACATTGTAATTAAAACATAACTATTTTTAGCATGGATGTGTTAAAAGTGTCATGCGCGTAGTAAAAAAATTAAAATGGCCAAATGCGTTTGTATTTTAAATGCAGTTCCAATTTATAATGAGAACTATTCTCTAATTTTGCTTCTGTGTTTAAAAACAGGGCCAACGTATAAAATCATTTTTAAATCTGTACTTTCATCGTTTCATGTACAATTCATATGTTTATTCAGCTGTATAGAAAACAAATCTTAATTGTAATTTCACAATCCGAAAACGATTAAAACAAACAAAATCGATATGATTGTTTATAATCAAGGATGCTATTAAATTACTCGTAAGTTCAATGGCTATAGATTGACGGCCCAACGTACACATACCCGGTGGAAAATAATCCAAGCTATCCCCTTTTACATTGACTCCCGGTTATCCGACAAATGTTTCAGAATACCCACTGGAGTAACCTGTACATGCTTTAAGTATACCCATGGGCATCTCTTACTCCTGTAGTTGATAGAGCTTTAAGTGATAAATTACATTAATTGAAAACCATGACAAGTTTATTGAAATAAACTTAAACATAAATATTGAAAGTATACATCAAACAGCAAACCATCACATATTAATTACATGATGTTACTGTAGTTATCGATGTAGGTGGAACTCGTGCTGTATTCGATTTGTTGCGTTTCATTTGATTTATTCTAGCACTATTTACTATTATTCTTGTCAATGTATGCATGGAATTAATATTTTACTCTGATTTTTTTGGTAAGCGTATTAGTCTTGCTTTAATTTTGATAGGATACAATGAAGGGTTACAATGTGTAATACAGTCCGCGTATGTCTTCTTCTATATCCATACTGCTCTTTCGAAATTATAATAAAGCGATACATTTTATGCTTCGTGGCGACATTCTAACTTTTAATAAATTTACAGATTTTAAAGCCATATGCTTATTTTCCATTATAACATAACGCGCGGTGTAGAGTGGTAATAACACCCATGTATTATTTTCGGTATTTCACTAGTGAAATAATAACTCACGTGTGTGTGACGTCACACCAACACAAGCGTGACGTAGACGCGCTCAAATGATGTTGACATTGTTAAATATTTATTTTGTGCGAAGTATGTTAAAGTCTTGTTGAATATGGTATGTGATATAATCAATTGAACTCGTGTCTTAAATGAATTGTCGGAACTACTTCTTGACGCGTCAGCTTTTGTTTACCAAATACCGAATTACTCACGTCATTCTTTGCTTGCATAGAAAGGGGTTAAGGTAACGTTTTTGCAAAACATAGCCCTTTCTGTTGTTATGTCATAAATAAAATCCTACATTCGTCTTATTTTGTATTGTTTTAGAAGAGCCGTTTAATAAATTCAATCAATAATGACAACTCATAATATATCCTCTATTTATTTACTTTGTATACAATGTAATAATTTTAAACTCATTACACAAGTTATTTCAATTCTATATAACAGTCAAGTGAGAGAAAAAAAAATTAAGTCCATACGGATAGCGGCATACAATGTGATTACACTTTCGGCGATTTCTGACATATCACGGTCATTGCACATCAAATCTTTGATTGTTCCATACAGATCCGCGCACAAAAAATGAAAAAAAAACAAAAAACAGGATATTTATAAACACCATGGCTTACCCAAACAGACTAGTGAGCTAAACATATATAATAAAAACAAAATGGGAGAGTTATAAAGGATAGATAACAAGGACATTTTTTGGAGGGACTACACAGGACTGCACTTAAGCAAACTTGGCAACACAAAGGTATCACATCATCGTCAGAAAATAACTAGTGGCTATAGCCAGTATTATGTCATGTCAGTCGCACACATTAACATTATATCAACAATATTTAACGTTTAAAAATGACTTAATTGGTAGACACTAAATTATGCAGCAAACACCGGACACTACATACACTATACAATCAAAAAACTAAGCGAAAAGGAGATGATAGCATATGAAAAAGTAAATAGGGATTAGTTACGCCCATTCATAATGAAACTGCTAAAATGGCTAGAGTAAAACTCAAATGAAAGTTTGTATTTAGTGCTATTTCACATATTGTGTGGAAACATTAATCCTTGCCGACATTGGTTTAAGTCTAACACTATTGAAGCCATCTTTAATTATGTTTATGTCTGTTAGAAAAACGCGTGATGAATTTATCAACACACTTGTTGATACACTTTGAATATGAACAGCACACAGAGATTAATACAAAACTTGGCAGGCGTGTGAAGTATATTTGGATTAACAATTCATTCCAGTTTCGATAACATGACGATTGGTATCGGAATGATGGAAAAAATGGAACACTACCTTTAAGTTTAAAATAATGTCACACATCTAAAACAATAAAATATCGCGGTTTGTGGTGCGATTTTATCTAGTGTCAGATAAACAATGTAAATTTGTGTGACATGCATAGAACCGAGCGTGGTGAAAAGACAACACAATTAAGAAAACATGATTGGTAAACAATGCACGATACACAAACTCGCCCGGTGCATATAGGGAACGTAATTAAAGTGAAATATCAACGAAACATAGTAACAAACTATGTGTTTACGCTATATAGTTGACCGAGGTATTATACCAATGTCACAGCGCTCTTAACTGAACTCGTTGTTCAAATCAATATCAAGGTAACAAAGCACTCTAGATTAAAATAAACCTTAACATATATTATACATACTCAGTACAATTAAAACGCAGAATGTCAGATTTCTCAAATGTCATGAACTACCCAGGGATGCAACACACGAACTTAATATGATATTGTTTCTTTTTACACAATGATGCACTCTAACTTTTATTTCAATAAACGGGTGTTTTCGTATCATAATTAGCTTTAAAACATGCTCAAATGACATTGAAAATACATGTGCGTTTTAAAATGTATACTGATGACACTGAATACCGGGGCGCACTGAACACCGGTGGAAACCGATAATGTCCGATTACAATGCTAATTTTTGTCACACATTGTAATGCCTGAGTTATAGCTTTTGAACATTCCACAGTTATTCAACTGGAAAACAAAGCATATATAATCATGATAAGTAATTTAATTGTAACAAAATAAATAAAAGGTTGCTATAGGGAAAGCCACAAACATTAGACAATGCCTCTCCGAACATACTTCTGGGAAAACAGAAGTTCATAAAAAATCAGGCATTTTAGGAGGCGCAACGGGTTGAGTGACCGGCCTGGCCGACCATAAGGGATAACTAAGGCAAACGAAAGAGGGGACAAACTAGAGGGTGTTAAGTGGATGGAATATATCACAGAATAAGACAGCTGGAAACAATAGGCCAGACGTACAGAAGACAAAGGAGAGTACATGCAAAATGATACATATGATTATAGCAAGCATGAAGTACACACCACGTGGGTTATAAACAGATTTCCGAGTAGATATCATCGTAATTACAATAAATAATCAGACACGATTATGTCACCTGTGTGGCAACTGGTACTCCAGTCAGGCTACACAAAAACCCACTATATACTACAAGTGTCGTATAACGTTCGGTAAAGTCATGCGTTGTTTTTCAATATACACTTAACGGATGCTGCGTCGATCAAAACATCGACGATCAAAAGAGCGTCAGATAGACTTGTATAGACTGTGTAGTCTAAGGTTTGTATCTGCCTCTCCAAAGTGTGCATTTCTTGTGTGCCTTTACCATCGAAACATGTTTATGTAAGCATTCACGGCTTGGTGGCAAAATCGAAGTTGTTTCTGAAAATAGTTTATGCATATTTTAGTCGGAAAGTACTGTATTGTTACCAAACTTTATGTTCTTGTGTCCGAAACATTGTACATTGGTTAAAACGAACGGTACTTAAATTGAAAGGCGATGCACCGTGTTAGGAAGCGATGCGCTAAAGGTTTCCGTAACCGTTCCATAATTAGGGTATGGAAATATCAAAACAAACACTAGATAAATACATCCGCTATGAACTACCTATAAACAATCAAATTAACAAATGCAACAGAATAATAAGTTAAAGTCCGAGTCTATAATTGAATAGCAAACACAATTTACAAACACTATTTCAGAGAAACACTGGCTGTGCTTTATTAAAGCGAATAACTTATGAATCTGGACTAATCAGACTTAGTTTGCACGATGTCGAACACTGTGTTACCATATTCTGTATTACGGTACTTCTCCTGCTTCGTATCTGTCTGATTGTATTCCCAATATTCACATGATGCTCGCATTCAATTTTCTCAATCATGGTTGCGATAGAACAGAATAGGCCACATCTTTCACTAGCGTCTCTGCAATAGCGTTTATCAAACAACACTAGCAATAGTTGCACTCAATTTAACCGTTTCTGTCAAAGATGTTGGTTTTACTCAATTATACAAGTTATTGTCAATTATCATAGTTGCACTGGATTATGTTAAGCACCGCTTACAATGTCAGTGACGCTCATTAATGCCTATTAAGACGGTTGCTCCTATTTGTGATAGTTACTGCCATTTATGACAGTTGCACCAAATCGTTATAGTTACTGCCAATCAATTAGCATAGTAGCACACACTTAAGATAGTTACTATGAGGTATAATATGTCAATCACACTGCATTCAATTATGTAAGATGCATCAGGCTACCATTGCAGGAAATAAAATTCACCTGTTTCCGAAAAATAATTCATATTATACTCAATTACCAGAAATACTTAAATACACAATTTATAAAAAAATATACGTATACATGTACTGTATATTCATAAACAAACACATAAACCACAACAGTTGCCACATGACTTGTGACATCACTAGAACAGCAATCATGCAATAGAATAGTTCGTTATGCAGATATAGAGTTACTTTTAATTGGTATTCATTATTAGTACAAAATGTTAAACTTACAAGCAATGAACGAGCACGTGTCCGGAACATTCAGTATGGCTGGTGATATATTGGTCGACATCTGTTATAAAGTTTGCAAACTCACTAGGATCATTAGGAAATACTTTGTCTACATCCCATTCCGTGTACTGGAAGTGATATGACACCTTCTCCTCCTTGTAAATCTAGATAAAGCAAATCATTTCATATATTGAAAGCAGGTTAATTAGTATTTAAGATATATAAATGCTAAACTTAATTGAACCATTTAAATATATTCATAATATACATTTCGACGGCAATTTTGTTCGCAACGTTAACAAACTCGTGTGATTTCATGACATCATAACATGTAATAAACATTTTATCTTACCTTGCTATCGTGTTTAACTTTCATTTGTCTGACAATATAATGTGGGTTTGTATTCAGCCTCGTACAGGACACAGTGAAGTTACCAACGGTAAGTGTCTGATTATCAGGGGGAAGATAAAGTCCTATATCCTATCAAAACAATGTATACAGGCGTAAATATCTCCTCAAACGTTTGGTTAAACAAAGTTAAAACGAGTGATAAGTCGAATTAAGAAATGCACCCATGATCATCCAGCGAACAGTAGATATTATTTATCCCAAAGCAATTGCTTTATTTACATACCCTTTTCGGAATTGTAATATAGTTGTGTTAATGCTTTTCTCAAAATATGCTGAATTATATTATTTTCAGAAAACTGCATTTAATACTCTTATGTCCACGTTACTCTTAAACACTGCATTATATATTTTCGGCGCAGCCGTACTAACACGGTTTTGCTATTTGCATGTCAGTGTTGTGTAAACCAATCAAAGCTTACGTTAACCACCAAAGCCATATCTCTTCAACCAAACAACGTTTGTAAACTTAAAGCGGATTGGTTAACCTTTCGATAAAGGGTACATTACCTTGCCGAAATCCACTGAATTTCGGTGAAATTTTCGAATTCCATTTTGGATCTGGAGTTACCAGCAATCGAAACATTTCGACATTTTATATTGCACAACAAATCTTAACCTTCAAATTGTGCCATTGTTTTCGGGATGTTTCTTGTTTACAGTATCATCTAACTGCAGGTATTACCTTGGCTAGTGCCAACACGGCGTAACGGTCGGTATAACAAATACCAGTAACTGACTGTGTTGTTGCTTTTTGGAAACATGTAAGAAAATGACAATGCGGAGTGGTAGTGTACATCGGTATTAAGGCATGTGCCACCGATCATCTCATATTTACGAGTTGGCGTATTTTAACATTCTATATTTAAGATGCTGATATAACGTATTCGAGTTAGAAGTTGTACATATTTCATAAAGTATAGCGGCTGCATAACGTAACGTGTTACAAGACATTGTTCAAAAATACTGAGTTCATGTACAGCATACTCGATTTCTATTAAAATAATAAAACAGTCATTCTAATGTTTATTATGCTGAGAATAGTCTTACCTCATCTTGGTAAACTTTTCCATGCGTCTCTGACTCACCGAGGGAAATGATGCAGATACAATTTTCTTGAAATATCATACGTATAAAATCCTCGATGGTGACATGAGTTGGGGTCTGGGCAGATATGAAGTATAATTTCTTTTTAAAGCTCTGTAAACAAGTGAAATGCTAACCGATCGTCCAGTATGTATACATCAAGCAAAACAAAAAACATTTACGTGCTTTTGAAACATTTCTGCTTCTGATAAAAGATGCTCATAAGCATTTTGTAAATGTTATGTTTTACACATTAGATACCGTTTTTGATCAGTGAAAAATACTAAATGTACCGCAATTCATTGCTT
Organism: Mactromeris polynyma; assembly: GCA_032209605.1. Lineage (NCBI taxonomy): Eukaryota > Metazoa > Mollusca > Bivalvia > Venerida > Mactridae > Mactromeris > Mactromeris polynyma. The sequence goes on from JASFXZ010000004.1 coordinate 35,727,346, forward strand.
TATAGTTTACTTACATTTAAATACACGGCGTTGATGTAGTCCAAATCATCGGCCTGTTTGTCGAGATACAACCTGACACGGTACGTATTTCCTAAAGTAGGACCAATATAAAACTATTTAACCCATATGTACAAAATCAGTCGAAAATATCGAAACAAAAAAATATGAATTCGTGAAATATCATATTAAATGATATATAAAGTATGCAAATACTAAATAAGGGAAAATGAGAACATGATTTAAACTTTCAACCAGGCTTTAATGTTGAGTTGTGTAGAAGATACCTATGGAAATTTAAGTACTGAAAAACGCAATTTCATTGTTCTCGAACGAATAACAATTCTCTTTAGCATTAGAAAGCTCAAACCACTTCGATTGTGATTAAAATGTGCAAAATAACCTGGAATGTCGGCACCAGAACGGTTAAGCATTGTTCGGTTTTGGTTGATCAATCGTGCCTCAACATCAGATTCAGACTCGATGTTCATCTGTAGTCTCTATAACAAAAACAGCCAAGTGTGTTATACATTGATCGTGGTAGATAAGTACAATGTATTGTTTGATTAATATGCTAGTCCAAGTTGGTTATTATCTAAATGAGAAAAGGAATTTCATGTGACACACTTGTTTACGTCTATTTAACGTTCAGTCGCCTGCCTGTGATCAAATGCCAGGCCGGTACTGCTAACGTACAATCCGGTGAGAAAGTAATGCTAGGAAATGTTGAAAAAGAGGAGGGTCGTCGTAATTGATATTCATATCACTATTTAAAACAAACTGATATTATTACTAAACGATCACTAATACTTATGTACTTGCATGTTTTTATAATTCTCTCGTGACTTTTAGGCGTGTGATTAGGCGCTTTTGTGTATTACAAAAATGATTGTGTATATTCATGCATCATATTAAGCTGAAATTTGCTTTGTTTATTGCAAACAGTTCGTTGTTGAAGAAATAGATTGTGGAATAGTGATCATACTAGCTAACATAAAACTGATCCATTACACGGTCATAAATGTTCAAATGTTCGTATTATACAACATCAAAGAGGCTGACAAAGTACATGCATTTAAATATGATCACTTACATCAAACATGCATTCAAAGAATGAATCGTCTTTAGATTCTAAGTACTTCTGGAACATTTCTGAGGTAATGCTATCCGTTTCATAGTTCAATGCATAAACCAACGTTTTATAGATAAAACAGTACTGTTGCTGAAATAAAATCAAACCATTTAAAAAAAATCGGAATATTTTGTCAAGCGTATCAAAACTTGAACAGACAATGATATACAATGTAGTTGTTAAATGCAAACTTTAGTGATAAATGTTTGTTCTGTAGACAATGTATACATACCTCGGTTTGGACCAAGTACACTCTTTGCTCTCTCAATCGTTTCACGCAGGCGAGGACATCGACATTTCCTTCACGATTCCCTTCATCGATCAAATTATTGATGGCAATAAGGGTTCCTGTACTTCCCACACCAGCACTGTTATATGAAAATGGATAAATGCGCAAATATAACAAAATATATTTTCATTCTGTTTATGCAGTGGAAGACACCGTTATGCCGCAAAATGTCGATGCATTATACACAATTATAACATCCATCGACATCTACTAACATTACCTCAAACGTATTATAAAATAGACACGTACATGTCAGCGGTAATATAAAAGTGTTTTAACATACTAACCATCCCATGTTAATTGCTATTGGACCCAACAACGTTTACTTCAGTCTCAAACTTCAAATATGTCAAATAGTTATAATATGTTACATTTTTAAGGTGGACAAAAACAATATCGCATCGGATTATTGACAATGTGCCGAACCGGTCGAAGTCAATGAAATCATGTGAAAACATTTACCTGCAATGTATAACAATGGGTCCACGACCTGTCGTGAAGGTCGTCTGGAGTCTTTGTCTAAATTCTAGTAGACTTGAGATATCATCAGGGACGCTTTTGTCAGGCCATGCAGTAAAATGCAACTGGTGCAATTGTCTCACAACTTTGTTCTGGCGAGTTGTGTAAAATATATTAATAAATAAAAATAAATACGACGTTTCGATAGTTAATCTCCCCGTGACATCGATAATGCAGATTTAGCATAACTGCGTGAACAGTTTATGTCCTAACGGCGACACTAGATATTGAATAATAGTTATCGAAATCACGACCTTATTGCAAGTCAAATAAAAGTCGATGCTTAATCCAAAGTTCTTGAATATATTACCCGATGGCAACAGCATTGTGATCAGACACATCATAAGATCTAATAGAAATCAGAAATGGTTCTTTCGAAATTGTTCATGTCAATTAATTGTGTAACATTGGTGTATTCAGCAAACCTTTGAGACGTCAAATGTTCTGTTAGTGTACTCAGCGAACACTTCCACGTGGCGACAATAAACTGCTACTTCACCATAGTGTCCCATTTTATCCAGTTCCGGCCAGTACTGCTGACATTTCATGCCCTTTTAGGATAGACGATAACCACATTTAAATTACATGTGTGGTCCGTGCTTTGAAGGACACTTCACAGAATGAAGAGACTTTTAAAATTTCGCAGCCGACTCCGCTTTTAAAATACGTTGTCCAATTATGAATATAAAGTGTACAGGTTTCAAGAATATAATACATGTACAATCGGTATCTCGTTCATTCGAAATCATCGGGTCCAAACTTATTCGAATAATACATGGTTTCGAATGGCCCATTTCAATTCGGCGTGCATAAGAAGATAACCAGGACATGCTATTTATTCCGGATGATACCTTGAATTCGGATTGAAGGATGACGAATAAACGTGGTCCGACTGTATATATCAATAATAGTGAAAATGAAAAACAAACGAAAAGATAAATTAATACAAACAGGACATTCCCACACATATCGAAAATAAAGGACATAAACTTAAGAATAAAGAGAGTAGACACTATAAACACTGAATAGCAATCAACTTCTCGTAAGCATGGACGAGTAATACAATCAACATTTCAGAGTAGGTTCATTTTTTTTTGGTATGGCAGAAATATAATGTCTTCTGAAACTTACTGATATTTCGATGAGATTAGTCAGCATGACTATAATATCTGAATGTTCGTACCACACCATTTTCCAAAATGTTATGTAGTTATTGGTAGTTTCTGCAGTTGGACCTAAATACAAACTAAAATACTGTACTGATGTTCTGAACAAACATAGTCAAGATGAGTAACTGAATTTGAAAACTGTGTCAAATTTACATGAATACCAGAAATATTTTTTTTACAAACTGGAATCGTTTAACAGCGATTGATTTATATTTATTAAAATACCGTATGAAAAACGTGATTCGAAACTGCAAGACAAACACTCACCTAAGGAAGCAATGTAAGCCTTTCGTTTCCTGTAGCCCTGAAAATATTGCAGTTTGAATTTATTAGGTATCTTAATAAAATTTTAATAACAATACAAAAATATCTTAATAATAGTTTGATCAAATAGGAGTGCAAGAGATTGTGATTAATCACATTTGAAAGTAATCAAGCTTGTGTGATATTAGACTATTTGACTTCTTTATCGATCGAAATATGTCCATAATTATACCATCAACAGAAATGATACAGTGATTCTATTAACATATACATTTACTTACATCTATATAGCAAGCGTTCATGTAGAAAGTAGGATCGTTTAACAGAACAACTCTTGAATGATCATCTGCAACAACATAAAACAACCAGGAAAATATATGCCAAGGCGTTATTCTTAACTGTTTACTTTCAATGGATAGTAAATTATGCAATGTTCAGTCTTCCTGTTAGTCATAAATAATTACTTTCTATTTAGATTCAAGCCATTAAGTTAATGACACTTGTAGCGTTAAAACCTCACTAACTATGCATGTGATCTTGACAATCCACGATAAAAGTTACAGAATTAACAATGGCAAACTTACATTATAAAATATGTTTGATACATATAAATGTAAATGTGAATAATATCTACTATACTATACTATACGTTTATTGGTACAATCTGCACATACAGTGCCTTTGACCATTAACAAAATAAATATAATACGAGATGGTCAAGATAGTAAATATACATGTTACAAATACAATATCAAACATATAATATAAGCAAACACAGAACAGAACAAAGATATTTGTGTATAAGAATGAATATTAAATGTAAGCAGCAATGAAATAACATTTTAGTGTCTTAATGTTACGCAATAATAAATATATATAACTATACGTGAACAGGAGAAGATATTTTAAGAGTAGCAAATCTTACTATGGAGCAATTAATGTTAGTTTGTCTTGTCTCAGTTTCATTGCATTAAAAACTAATTTAGCAGAGTTGACAATAACTGTGCTATTTTTATTAGACATAATATTATAAAATGTATTCAATGAAGGCCAGGAAGGTTGTTTAAGGAATTGTGTACGGAGTTCATTAAATGTTTGACAGCACATGAACAAATGATATTCCGTTTCTATTGTTTTATGAGAACAAAGTTTACATGTACGATTTTCTCTAATAATTCCATTGTATCTTCCATTTTCGATTTCTAAGCTATGTGATCCTAATCTAAAACGCGTTAGTTCTTTTCTAATGTTTTCATTTTTAATAATTTCTAGGTACTTTTCAAATGTATAATCTGTTTTGAACTTCCTGTAATAAAACATTTTGGACTGGATATTGAGTGTATCACTCCATGTTTGTACATACTGATCCCGAAGTCTTTGTTTAAGCATACTGAAGTAATTTATATTCATATTATACATGTTAAACATATTTCCATATCCTAAGGTGTTAAGAATTGATCTAATATTAAAAACCCAGCTATTTGTTCTTGCATTGATTAAGCATTGTTCATTATATAATTGAAAAAGTACAGAATCCTGATTATTTAGTATTTTTAGCCAATATTTGAGTGCTCTTTCTTTACATATCACTGACAGGGGGTATCGACCAAGTTCTCCTAACACTGCAGCATTTGATGTTTGGGTACGGACTCCTAATATGCGTTTGCAAAATTTGATATGTAGTTTATCAATTTCCTTGTAAGAGTAAGCTCCCCATATTTCACAACTGTAAAGAAGTATAGGTACAACTAGTGAATCAAATAACGACAATTTCGTTTTAATATCTAGATTAACCCTACTGAATACATATAAAAGGTGATTATATGCTTTAAGAGCTTGTTCTTGTAATGCTTTAGCCGCATATATTAAGTTACCAGTGTAGTAAAATTTAATTCCAAGATAACAGAAACTATCTACAACTTCAACTAATTCTTGGTTAATAAACCATCTAAAAACATGATTACTCTTTTTGCTTTCAAAAATACATATTTTTGTTTTATTTATGTTGATTTTTAATCCCCACTTACGTGAGTATTGGTATACACTATTTAGTTGATTTTGTAGACTATTAGGATCTGTGGTAAAAAGAACAATATCATCAGCAAATAACATCATGTATATAGACAATAAATTAATATCATCATCAGTAAGGTTGTTGCGGTCAATTATTGTGTCAATATCGTTTATAAACAAGATAAATAGTAAGGGAGATAACGGTTCTCCCTGTTTTAACCCAAGAGACACATCAAAGAAATTAGAGAATGACATATTATATGAATCTTTAACACAAGCTTTCACATTGTGGTATATGGATTTAATCATGTTGGTCATCTTACAGCTCAATCCTAATTCAAGTAGTTTTATCCATAGAGCTTCATGTATCACTGTGTCAAATGCTTTTTCGTAATCAATAAATGTACAATATAATATTCTTTTTTGAGATAATATATTTTGAATGATAGAATGTAGAATGAATATACAATCTGTTGTGCTACGTTTGTCTCTAAAACCGAATTGTGTTACATTAAATAAATTTTCGGATTCACACCAGCTGTTTATTCTATTTCTTAAAGTTAAGGAAAATATCTTAGATAAAATATTTATCAGAGTGATACCTCTATAATTAGAAGGATCATCTGTATTTCCTTTTTTATGTATAGGGACAATATATCCTTTACACCAAGCATCTGGATAGACTCCAGTTTCATATATATTATTGAAGAGTTGTACGAGATAAGGAGCAATGAAACTATTTGCATCTATGAAAAAATCTGCTACATTTTTGGTTAAATCACAACTTTTGTTTCTATGAAGACTAGCAATTGTTTTGGTAATTTCGCTGAGGGTAAAAGGCGCATCTAATCTATCGATATTTATATTATTTATATCGAGATTTTCATACTGTGAGGTATCAAAATCACTGTCATGAGGAGTATGTGAGACTTTTTTAAAATGATCAACAAAATCATTTAGACTTATATTGTCTTGTTGTGATTTAGGTTTGCTTTTGTATTTTTTGATATATTTCCAAAATTTGCGCGAGTTAGATTTACTAAGTTTTCTAAGTGTCTGTTTTTCTTTAAAGTGGAAAGAGCGTTTAGCTTTACGTTTCTCCTTACAAAAACGTTTTCTATATGATAAAAATAGCAAACGGTTGTCGTCTGTCGGAACTTTTCGGTATATTTGTTTATGTTTATAGAAATCAGCTTTCGCTTGTTTACATTCATTGTTAAACCATGCAGATTTTTTAAGCTTGGCATGAATTGGCGTGTTCAGTTTATAATGTTTTCCGTGTAATTCGAAAGATATATTAAAAATACGGTCAGACATACTATTGATGCACGCATCAACACCAGATTTGCCTGTCAGTAAGTCATTAATGTCGTCATCAAATAACGGTTTATTTTGGTTTAGTATATTATAAAGTTTGTCCGTGTCGGAATTTTCCCACACAATTTTATCACAGTATGAGGATTCACTAATATGAAACGGTCTTGCTTTTTGTATACATTCCATTTGCGTTGTATAATACAATATACAATGACTATTGTTTTGCATATTAGTTACATGATTGTATATTGGAACATAATTAACAAAACAGTGTTGAAATATCAGTTAGCTTACATGGAAAAAGCGCATTGTATCGGTTTAGTGCGATATTTTCAGGATTTCTTGCTACTGTCGCTGGAAACTGTAGACCCTTGGGCAATAACTGTCAGAAAAAGTAATTGCATTTCGTGATAAATGACCAATTGATTCAAACAACACTATTGATTAATTGCTCATAATAGTTACTCAAAGTGTGTGAAATGTGTACGTTAATGGTCATCTAAGACCACTCTGAAATACACTAAATGAGACATTTAACCTTTTCAATTACATAAACTTCGTCTGATATGCTTTACTAAATGTTATTGTTAAAACGTTTAAATGTACAAAGATAGACTTCTGTATTACCGCGATAAATAGAAATCCATGGGCAATGCATTAAACTTACTGAAAATTCCGTATCATATGACGAATTGGTAACATAACTGAAAAGCGACGAGACTGGTATTGTCGTTTCGTGTTTGCCATCATTTTGCAATACGGACTCAGGTTCTGGCTGTCTATTCGTTTCTACGCTATCTACACTGTGGCCCTCATCAGGACAGTCTTCCACGTATGTGACACGAGATGCACTTTTTCTTCCTTTATTCTTTTTATTTCTATTTTTAATTTGAATAGTCCTCCGTTTCGTACCTTCAAATACAAATACATATACTAGTAACACTGACCGATTATTTCAATGGATATATCAATAACGGAATTACACATATTATCGCTTCCACAACAAAACCTGTGACGGTGGTATTTCTCAATGCAATTTTGATGTAACAAACTACGCGCTTTCTTGGAAGTGCCTTTGGTTGCTTCATTCAAGATTTGTATAACTAAATGAACATGAAAATGTTGATACATGTAACGTATTTGTTAATTTTCATTACTATTTTTGTAAGAATTGATGTACATTTGAGGATAGCGTTCATGACGTAACGTCATTTTGTAGTTTGCATTCCCTATATGTCCCCTTTTAGTATCCTTGGTATTAATAAAACCTAGAAATCATATATCTGTTTAAAATTTTAAAATTGAAGTTGGATTGTTTCGTCCCATATACAGGTTTTGTCTTGGTACATCCCAATAAAGAACTCCTAATTCGGTGTTATTTTCTTCAAGTACTGCGATAAATACCGAACATGTTAAATTCGTCTTTTAAATTTACCCACGTACGTAATTCATTATTTTTTGTACTGTTCGTACCTTGTACGTTTTCATGTAATTTCTTTGAAGGCGACACACTCGACGTTGATATAGGAGATGTTGTAAATAATACATTTTCGAGAATGTCCATATCCTCAGATTCCTCGAGTGTAGACAGTGCTGCTCTTTCGTTTGGTAATACATGTCCACTTGTGTTTCGATTCTCTACAGTTGCCCCGTCAGAAGTGTCGGGTTTCTTCTTGTTGTTTCTAAAATTCGTGAAAATCATGTAAAAAATCAATCTTGCTTGCGCGTGAAATGAGTCAAACTACCGGTACATGTGAGTATTAAACATAGCTTATTCATCATTATGATAATAATTATTAGAAAGAATAAAGAAATACAAATAACATATTTTACCACGTACAAAGTAGAAAGCTTTGAACAGTAAAATAAAGTCATGTGTGAGAAACACGAAAAGTCGGTCAATGGCGCTACGGATTGCCGGTCCATTATGCTAACCACTACACCACAGCGACCTGACGTCACAATATGTACATGATATTAATTATAGTGAGCGGATTATTTCAAGAACAAAATTAATAATGAAATTGAAACAATTTTGATTTGAATAGTTAAGTAAAGACAAAATTCAAATTAATTCTGCAAAACTGTTTAAAACCCGACCTTCTCTTGTATACCACAACTCCAACAGATACGGCAACTATCACTAATATGCTGAATATACCACCAGATATCGCTGAGACTATAAGTCTACCCGTTGAAGAATTAACCTCTCCTAGCTCTAGAACAGATAATTTAACAATATAAGTCACGAATGAAGACTTCAAGGCAAATCAATAAACAACACGCTAATTGGTTAAATAAATGTTATGTTTTTCGGCGTAGCTGGCTGTACAATATTGATGTTGACTGACATTTTAGACCAATCCAATGTTGTATATGAAGAGCTTTGTTTCAAAATGCAACAAAGTAGACGATTTGACTATTTCATATTTTAAGCGGAGAGGCACCAAATGAGGTGTCTCAAAAATATAATTTACCTTGCCGTAGCATATCCCTCTGAACAATGTTCTGAAATGGTCGATTTTTAGGCATACTACTTACTATCTGCGCCGTTTATCATTTGTTAAAGATATTTATTGTTTATAATAATAACAAAGAGAAGCTGTCACTACAGTCGACTGGTATTAATTTCAAAAATCACTGTACAGACAATTTATTTCGACACATAAATCATGACCAGAGAATAAAGTATATTATACATAATATTAACATATTTAGAAAATGTCACTCAGATGGAATGGCTGGCTTCTTGATTTATTAAGCATTACATGACTCACGTTTACGGTTTGAAATAGTTTATACGACATAAAAGTTGTGAAAAAATACTCTGAAAATCTGCCGTTTGTTTAACCTACCTTACTTGTTCGTAACCTAAACCATAATATTTACAACGGTATCATAATAATTTTTATATGCAAACTTAAATATATCTTAATTACGGTAAAGCCTAATGTTAAGTTTACCTTTTGTTTTTATAGTCACAGGGCCAACTGCTGATGAATTGCCTTTGTCGTTTGTTGACATAATTTTGAATTCGTAAGCAGTACCACTGGTCAGAGAAGAAAATGTAGTATTCATTACGTTTTCTTCAGCGTGTAATACAGTTATAGGCGACCAATCATTGTTTGGTTCCAATTTTCTGTAATCAAGTATAAACGTCTGCGGATGACCACCATTAAATCCCGGTCTCCACGACAAACATACGGAATAATCTGTTGTTAACGCTTCTATGCTATGAAAGTGTGTCGGTGGCCGAGGTTTATCTTGAAACACAATTAGAGAATACGATATTAATACTATAATAACTATTGAAGTTGTCCGGCTTAAAATGACACAAAAGCACGAGAAAACTTGAATCTATTACGCACATTTGAATAATCGAAAATACTAATTGGACACAAGGCACAGATGATCGGCGAAAATAAGAATACCGCTTTTGAACATACGGTTATAAATGGTTGTAAGGGGTATTGATACAAATATGCAAATACATAACGAACATTGCAAACACGAAATTGCCAATGGACAACTACAGGAACAGAGCTATATAAAACAGTTGACGCTCCATAACTAATAAGACGCCAGACCAACTGAAGAAAAGTTGTTAATGGTACATGTATTAACAACTTTATAATATTCACGTTAGTATTATGATGAACTTTATTTATAACATTGAGATTGAAATACACCACGATTTTAAATGGCTATTCAAAGAGACATAACACCCTGGTGATGTATTAGATAATACTCAAAGTACGATATTGCATGTAGATGCCTACCGTTTGGAGAAAGCACAAACTCGTGCGTATATAGCCCAATATTGTTCGTAACGTTAAGTCGATATTTTCCGAATGATTGCTGTGTTATATTTCTTAATGTAAGATTGGACAGCAAGCCGGATGTTGATATACTTGTTGAATCACCATTGTGAAGATTGATCCACGATGTTGCATTCTCCCACTTTTGCCACGTAAAGCCACCCATTCCCGGTTCAGGAAAGGCATATATTTCAAAACTTATAGTTATATGTACAAACATGGCACTTGCAAAGAAGGACTGCAAACTCGTATTTTGATTCGGCCTTGGTGAACCTTCAAAACAATAACATAATCCTACAGATGCACACATTATTTATTTAAACTGTAGTTATTTTGTTATTCTAAATGACAATTTTTGTGGTATATTTCTGTTACCTGTAAACATCACAAAATAATTAGATACGTATGCTATCACTAGGGTATCATGTTAACGAAACTAGTTAATACCAACTTATCATGATACTTATAATTATATAATGTATCGTAACAAACTTCCATCCAAAATAAATGTCTTTTAAATAATTATTGTTGAAAGTGTCTTGGTTACTAGATATATTTCGTGTTAACTGACGAAGCTACTGCGCTACATACCTAGTTGCCGTATTTATTAACTAACAACCTATTTTGTTATCACGTAACGTATCTAGTTAAACATGTAATGGACAGGAAAATTATATATCAAACGCATTAAACACTTAACAGTTATCAATACATGTAGTATAATATAATAAAGAAATTAACACTACTTTCAATTATTTAACGCTACTGCATATCCAGGCGTAATATACGTCGTTAATAATAATAATAATTTGTTATATTCATCTAAATGAATGGTAACTTAAGGAAATTAAAATTAAAACAATTTTGAAGTTTAGGTCTCTCAAGGTATTCATATTACCAGTAGAGTTTCACGTTTTAATCAGCCTCATGCAAGTACTAATACAGTAGATGGGTATGTTAACATTGTGTTATACGATTTATGTGGAATGTTATTTATAGTACATACTAAGTACTTACAGAATACGAGCATGCGTACCCAACGGGAAATCCGACTATCATTGGTATTGTTAGCCGTACAGTTAATAGTAGTAAAATTGTCGAATCTGTTGGGGAACATTCTCAAGATGCTCATGTAAGATCTAGGATATTCATTTGTAGTCGCTACTTGGGTGATGGATGCATTGAGAGTTCCGTTTAGAAGCACGGCATCATTGACATACCAGAGAATGTCTGGCGCTGGAAACACATTTTCAGTAATGCAAACAAACACAGTTTCCATCCACTCCACCGTAGTTACTGGTGTATTACTCTCGTTTTGTAAAACAAGATTACTAACCGGTACTGAAATATAAAATTACAAACCGTTAGCTCTTGTATCAAACTGAAATACATACACTCACCAAAAGTTATAATGCATCACTTTTAGTTTACTTAATTTCGAAAAGACGAACGAGCGGTAGGAAAATTATGGTCATTGTAGTAGACAAAAAACACAATGAAATAACACAAATAACAAAAGTAAGTGCTTGAATAAGGTCCAGCAAATAAACGTGAAAAGATAAATCAGGGAGAATTTACTGATAATATATCGTTATGATTACGAACAGGAAATGACATCAGGTATCATTGCATCAAAAATACGTTCAAGTAAGGAGTTAAATGTCATATTTATCGTAAATCGTGACAAATTCAGCGAAATAAAAACATTATCGGCACGAATGTCATTCCTTACCAAATACGTTAAACCGCATGTTAACATAGTTAATTACATAACATAATCACCTTCCATTGACACAGTGTTAAAATCGTCAACCATGGCTAGTAGTTTGTCGAATATTATATTTGTATCAAGGGTATTATTTTATAAGTAGTAATGCTATGCGTACAAAATATATGGATTCTCTTATGTGTTATGTGTAATGAAGGGTAAGCTGGTAGTTATTGAGCACGGTAATGTGAGCAAGCAAACCCGACTGTTACGGCTTTATACTAAAATAAACATAGCATGACAATGGCTGGTACAGTTTGTGTTGATAACACATTCATATTAACTTACTTGTTACGTATAAAATCGCTTCGTTGCTGGAAATGGAATCGTTGGTGGTAAAAACACTATTACATGTGAAATGGTCCATGTGTCTCGATCGCTTTACCGATTGAAGTGTCACTATCAATGATTTGCTGTCTATGCAGTAGAAAGCATATGATTTAACATCTACAATTGGACCTTCTCCTTTGCAGTGTTCAAAGTAAATTGTACTTGTGCTTTTGACGTTATATTGGTTAATTGTTTTAAGTATCATAAATTCGATATGGCTCGAATGACTACAAGTTAGATTTATTGAACCAAATTCTCGGACTTCAGCAGACGACGGTTCCAGCAATATTTCGTGAGACAGGACGATGGCTGAAATACGTAAGTTAATAACAATATCTGTCACATCAAATCAACATATACAAAAGTAATATAATTACAAGATGATTTCACAAATATTTTCAATAAATATATGTTGTTTTATAGTATATCCCTCTCGCAAGCAAGACCAAACCCCGAGGTCGTAGTTCTAAATGCCGGCCAATGCGTATAATTGACGTTATTATTTTACTAACGACGGTAAGGGACATTCAATGAATGAAGACTTCAAGCGGAAAATAGCTCATACAAAGTACACATGTATCCCTAACGCACCATGATACATTAAATATGTGCATGCAAGTAAATAGGGAAATACCACACTCATAAGGATACCACATTGGAACAATCAGTGGTAAACATATCGCCGGGGTTCCTTAACCGTGAAACTAACGTCACATGTACATATAACAATCATAATAAAACAGACCCGCTAAGCAAGAATACAATGTATATTTCTATGACTTACTAGTCGCCAGGGCATATAAAGGGAAGTCGTTAAGAGCACGATAGATGGGCTGCATACAAACATTAGCCACATATTTTCCATTGCCTATTTTGCGAAATTCCGCTATCATAGAGTATTACATGTAAACCCGTCATGTTGTAAAAGAAAATATGGAAGCATGATGTCCATCTGTAATTGGGTCGACCACCAAAACATGCCATGAATACATGTCCAAGGATCTTGCGAAGTTTAAACTACATCACCCAAATACACCGGAAGTATAATACCTTGTTATATAAAATTATCATATTGCTATAATATATCATATGAAATCAACAAAACCTTACCTCCAAATGTTGCACTAAGCAGCAAGTGTTGAATGATTCGGAGTACCATATCTATATAAATGTAATATTCGATAATTATCCTGTCATGAATAATATTTTATTAAAGCAGCGTGTAAAGCATCTATAAAGGAAGAATGAAATTAAACCCGATTTAAAAAGACTGTTGCAGTTCATATAATGGAATGATGATTATAAAAAAATAATTACCTATCCTATGGTGTTATTGCCTCAAACTAAGACATTGTGGAATTTAATTCTCCAAATTTTTAGTTATGTTCGCCAAGCTGAAAAAATCATTAAATGTCTAAATGGTATTAAAACAATGACTATTTGTCACAATGACGTTGCGGACATTTAATCTTCATCACAAATTGCTAACGTTTGCTGTTGAAAGTCTTACATTTTATTAAATTATTAGTTTATTAGTCACGCAGAGCAATGTCAGTTCAAGGCCACAAGTGTCAGCGTACTGGTTTATATACAGCGTACTTGATATTGTATGCGTAACAGATACTTGCTTTTTATGAATGCCCTATTCCGGTACATTTTACATTGCACTTCCTCAGTGTCTAATGCTTTGTAGATTTATGTTTTCCCGGGGGTCTGTGTGAGGTTCCATTGTCTTAACGGTTGAAGAAACGGTTTTCGTAAGTATATATTTACCGAGTTGTGTTAACTTCTCATAGTGGGGCAATAATTGTGCTTTCGGTATTTATGGAATGCATTAGTCAAGCATAATTTATGTAAATGTAAACGAAACAATCGTCCTGTGAAAGTATTTCTTCTTCATAACTGAATTATTATACTATACTAACATTATCGCTGACATTTAGTGCACGAACTATCGCAAATAACATTATCAAAATGGACTTATGAAAGAATGAATCACTTTTTAATAATAACTAAAGTATTTGCGCCGCACGATATTAAATGTCCGCATGTGCAGTTTTATAAATTTTAAGCGCATTGTTTCTCTACACAATTAGGATCACTTGGCACAGTCATGTTATGGTTAATAAGTATCTACTTAACGAGTGACCCATCTCACTTTATACACTATAGAAAACAGTTTCGTATTCATACAATAGATAAAACATCATACGACAGTTTCATTACATCATGCATTATGTTACGCTTTAATATGTTACATACACTATGTTCAAAGTCCGAGTATATATTGATGATAATTGACATAACTGGTACATATTTAAAAATGAGCGGAAGTTTATCTTGTGAATGATATTGTTATTATGTGTGATGGAATAAAGTTCACACCGACATAAAGTTGTAATGCAAAAGTAAAGTAAAGTTTACTAACCGTATGCGAGATGGTTTGACAGAAACCGTACGAATAACCCATTGATCGACAGCAGAGGTATATCATTGGTATAGCCAGGTGTCAGTCTATTTAAAATTGTATGTACACAATGAACAGCTTTATGGTATTTTCAACAAGACACTAAAGACATCCACTTGAAATATATTCAGTATATTACATAGTATTTACGGTTCATAATTATTATATTTGTTTTAGTATACCATTCTTGCAATTCGCTTTTGAACAATATTTTTTCATCGGGGATGGAAACCAGAAAACAACAACATAATCAAAACGTGGTAGCAAATATGCATTATAATTCTTTCTCACATACCTAAATTTTACAAGAATTGTTTAAATCTGAGCAATATACGTATTAGTCCCACTTTAGATCCTGATCAACCACTATGCCCATATCCGTATAGGTTCTTAAGTAGTATATCTAAATATACTAAATACTATTATATAATAAACTTAACCGCAAAAGAAAGTGTGCACTTTTGTTTCTTTGATTTTCTAAATCCAATGACAGAATATGATCATGTGTGGTATCACATTTTAGCTAATTCAATTACCATTTCGTTAAAACGAACGACGCGTCTACATGCAGTAGGGGTCAACATCAAAAATGCACAAATAGCCAAAGGGATTCTTTCTTGCGTATATTAACTGTTATTTGTTGCAAAATGATGTTACTGTTGCATTATATCTGGTATGACTGTCATTCCGTCTAATAACTCTGTAGCAGAGACGGTTTGGTACCGACGTCTCATGTGCGATAACTAAATGTGACGATCCAGTCTAACGCCAGTCACGCGTGGCCTGCCGGATCGGGGACGGTCGGCAACAGTACCCAATTGCATAAACCTATCACGTAACTTGATTATAGTGTTACTATGGCAGTTAAGTGTCCGTGAAACTGAAGCGACTGAGTCATTAAGGCATCAATACGCTGTCGTTCCAATAGTCGTGGCATATTCTCTGTTATTAATTTTCTAAATCTACAGTGATACTCGCACTTTACATGTGTTTGAAAGAATGTAGAGAAAACAAGTTTGGCCACTTGTTCTTGTGTATAAATGGTCCAGGTTGAAATCCTGCAAAATCGCAATTCGGGCTATTACGTAATATGTATCCATAGTTTGACTGATGTTTCGTTGTTGCTATAAACCGTAATGACCGATATTCGTATGTGGCAAATTTGACAACTTTATACCTTGTAGAATTAAAATAATTAAAAAATCAAAAGTGCACTCCTTCCTTTGCTTTTGAGTATAGTATATGTGTGGAGTGTCCGGTGCCTAACAATATACACTCGTTTCGTGAAGATTGAGCTAAATGTGTTCCTATTATGCCATTCAATACATTGGTGTAGTCATTTTGAAGAGATAGTTCAATTTGTTTATCATATTTTCCAAAAGTATGGAGCATACTCCTCTTTTTGTAGGTCATTGATGCCGAAATCAGAAATAATTGAGGCTCATAAATGGAACTCTGTTGTACTACTGAGACAATAGTCCGTAGAAATGAATTACATAATTTCCTATAGGACTTTTAACAATTCAGGTTAATGGAGTAACATTTATATGTATAGTTTTCCCAAAAGCCAGTCATTCAATCATGTAAACTGCTTTTGAAGTTTATGAATTATCAGTAACACACAACTGGACGTTTTATTTAGTTTTTGATATAATGTATGTGCAGACTCAAATTTTCAGTGATAGTGATGATTCATGTTTATAGTTCGTAGTTATTTTCATGCAGTGGAGTAAAATACAGTACAAGGTAATATGTTATTTATAAGAATGTTTAGCAAATTTCATACTCACCTAATATATCTTCCAGAATGAATGGAAATGATATTTAGCTCACATAAACTAGCAGTAGAAGGTAATTATGTGAATGATAGCATTATTCTTTCTTTTTCTTACAAAAGGGATATTAGGCCAAAATACAAATTTGCAGTAATGATAAACTAACGATTTATTGTGAAAGTATTTTTCTTTTGAATGTTGGTTAAAGTCTATATGTATACATATTAAGTTAAAAGGTCATATTACTGGTCTCTGAGAAATACACAATATCTGTTGGAATCAAACTCCCCGTAGCAGTTACTTCCCTCTGTGTTTAGTAACCACTGTCACCTCAACTAAACCTTTCTGATCTTGAAGGATTTTTTATTTTGTGAACTTTCAAATTAATCACACACTTATATGCAGCTAGTCGTCGGTGAACAAATAATGCAACAGCATTATTATTGGCGAAGGCGAAAAAATCGTGCAACATGTTCTTTTGACTCGTACATGTAACTAGTGTGGAAATATTATTGAATTGTCCCACCCATCACACCCCATGATTTGTTTAAAGCATACTTACTGGTTTTCCTTCAAACCATGTTAGTGCAAACATACCCGATACATAACATATGTTCTTATTTCAATATATATGAGATTTTGTATCAGAATTGCTGCTTTAAGTATATCTTCCAGGCTTTGGTACATGATGATGTGAAAGGACGTTATCCGAAATGAAACTGCTAGTAGACGTCCCCGATACCTGGCTCAATATCAGCTAGAGGGGAATTATAGAACAGCATATAGTTTCCATACATGTATGGAATTTATGTATTGCTTGTCACAAATCTTGGAAGGAGCCTTAGCGCATACCCTACCAAGCTTTGAGCGGCCAATATAAACCAAAATTTGAAATATATTAAGACAAAATATAATTGTGTTATATATTATGTTCCTTACGAATTATCAGTATGGAAATACATACGACGTAGCAACTGCTATACACGTACTTGCAATGTGATTACAATGTAATACATATGGAAATGTCGCACTTTTTATCTTGATTTCGAGTAATATCAAAAAATGGCTTTTCCGTTTTTGTAGATATCCGTTTTCCTGCTTAAAATGGTAACATTTATTTAGAAATGAGAGAAGATAAAACCAGATATGCACGCGTGTCTTGTGATTGCGTGTGTTTTGCCTAGTGGTGCATGTAGGTAAAGAATTACAACTTGTATTAAATACACGTTCAATTCATTATCTTTATAATGCCATGTGTTATGATGTGAAGATAAATAACACAAGGAAAATGTTTTATGTCATTTGTATGTAAACTTATATTACTGAATCCATGTAATTGATAAACTGAACTTAAATAGGCGGTTTTGTATAGTGGTGTTATTGTAAAGTATTGTTTGTCCATTGGTTTATTTTAGCTCTTACACGTATACTATTTTGTTAGATCTTACGCTGTTTCTGATGTGTATTAAGAACACTCATGCAATATCTAAACATCTTAGTATCATAACACTGATTCAGCTTTAACTGTTGAGTTCAACACAACAACGAGGTTGTACAATGTTGTGACACTGTGACCTTGACCTGCTACGCAAAACACCCTGGTTAACTGTTTCTTTTCGGAGGAATGATAGTGACATCGTGGATTGTTATTCTTTTCGCAATGGATGTGTACGTACATTTAATGCTAACGAGAAACACGAACATTATAATATTATGATAGACGATTCACTCCCCACATTGGTCATCAATAATGTAACAAAAGACGAGTAAACTTCACTTGCCAGTGGACAACCTTTATAGACACAATATCGTTATGGGTTCAAGGTTTGTATGTATGTCAATTCATGCTTGTTGCTAAATGAAAATTGCGTAGTGGTTTAATACATTCAAAATATAAGTAATGACATTTCCGTGCGTGCTTGGGTTGTTTTTTATGGATGCAGACGATAGGTTTATTTATGCATGATGCTTTATGAATACTTCACTCGTTAAATTGCTCATACCAAAATAATACGTATCTTAATATTGCTGCTTTGTAATCAATTATACTCTACAAAAGCCACGCACACTATTCCTTTTTTTATTATTATTTGAGTGTTTAATTTAACTTGGATTGGATTTAAAATAATATGTTGCTTTTCTTCATTTTTTTGTAAATAACAACTTGACATTACGAAAGCACAAATTCACACATAAGCCTGTGTGCAGAACATGTGCCATATTATTTCTCATATATTATAATATTCTAAGGACAACAAAGGGCGATGTTTCTGGTAATACTTAAGAAATCAAAATAAATAAATAGATATAAAATGATATCTACATCTGAAACATTTGAAAACAAATCAAGCGAAACTGTATTGCATTCCCTGTAATATTTCCATTAATTGTATTGCATATTCCTGGGAAGAACAAAATGCCATATCTCTGTTATTACAGAGGAGACATAAAATGACTGATCCATACACACATTCACATCACATGTGGTAACTATGCCAAAGGGGTAGGTTCACTTTACCCCAAATTCGGCCGTGTGTCAGAAATGTTCACAAAAGTATCAATTACAAATTTCTCACGAACAAATAGTAAGTTGTGAGTTTTACAAAGAATATAGTTGTTATAGCAACAGAAACACTACATAGCACAGATAATTGGAAAACAAGTGTTTTTGTTGCCATGTCTTGTAATTTATTTTCTATCTTATATTAACGTAGAAATTTATTGAATTGTATTAATGTGATTTTTTTTTTTAGAAAAGTACGACATTCCATTTATATAGTTTAGGGCAAAACTCTTCACACTTCAACATTACAAAGATCCTAAAAACATTTTAGTTTTACAAATGCGTTTCAGTTCAACGTCATTTAATTTTGCTACCCTCTCATTGGCTTATATAAAGTGTATATATTATGTAGAAAACATCGCTTATTGTTAAGTAAAAACAAATTTGCATCTCAAATTTAAAGCCAACTATTTAAACACCACAACTTGCGAATGACAACTTCGAGCACCCTACTGTCATGTGTATCTAGCAAGCAAACTAACACAAACATAAATGTAAATAACCAACAAAATAATTTTAAATCATATGCAACTCATCGATAAAGTCAACAACCAAAGTAGCGGTTATTTTGTGCGTATCCGAATCATGTAAAAACAGGTTCTTTTTTCAAAGGTAGATAAGTGTGTTCTACAAAGTTGTGATTATTTTGTATTCAACTTTTTTTTGACAGTGAGTTATCAGTGGTTTGGAATTCATCGTTTGACAGATCACGGAATCAATCGAGGAAAACACTAGTTTTAAGCTTTAACTTAACTGAATAAAGATTATATTACAAATGTCCTTTCATTAAACATAGCATATATGGTATATATGGTAATAATGGTGATATATAGATTGATTTTTTATATTTGTTACTACATAATCAAGCACAACGTTTATTAACTTCATTACCATGTTTTTTGCCTTATAAATACTAGTTAAACTCATTGTTACTGTTGCTATTGAAACACGGTATCCAGATGGCAATAAAACTTTCATACATCAGTTAAAGACTGGATGTATTAAATCCAGTTACATTAAGTCCTAATAAAAAAGTTTTTTGTATTTTTGTATTTTGTTTCTAAAAACATTGTTACAATAGCAGCCACTTTGGCTAGCTTTTTTAATGTTATGCATACTTAGTATTTATGAATACAAGAAGTTGAATATTTGATTTATTTATAATGAAAAAGATCTCTTCATGATAAAAGTTGTATTAGTTTTGTGTAGATTCCTGAAATGTATGTAGATACTACGCAAGAATATTTTAAATTTCCATGGAAACAAGAAATAATTATTATAGCATAAGAAAGTTTTGTCGTTTATTTTGAAAACTATTTAGTTGAAACTGTTCCATAGTAAGATGCTTTTCAATTTGGGTGCATACATGTTACTTTCAAATATTTAAA
Organism: Mactromeris polynyma; assembly: GCA_032209605.1. Lineage (NCBI taxonomy): Eukaryota > Metazoa > Mollusca > Bivalvia > Venerida > Mactridae > Mactromeris > Mactromeris polynyma. Next base: position 35,748,155 of record JASFXZ010000004.1, read on the forward strand.
ACAATTACATTGGCAACAAAAACTGTACTATTGTAGAAATTGTCTGTTCAAATTTTATTAAATTGTGTACATATTTTTGAAGAAAACTCCTTTTGTTGCCATAAAGTGCTGTTTTATAAAATTCATCAAAGGGTGTTATCACAATAACATTTTCATAAGAATGTGGCACAATGCCGATTTTGGTTGAAGCTATCCTACCCCTTTTTGAAGACGTTCATGCTTAACTGTAGTTTGAGATGCGGCCATAATTTGTATTATATATAACATTTACCATACACTAATACAGCTTTTTCCTACAAACAAAAATGTCATAACTATGGTAGTATTTGAGATATAAGTCCAATTCCTGTGTAATTGTTAAAATACAGACGATGCATACTCCTAATAGAACATACACCCTTATATAATAAAATATAGGACATGCTGACTACATTTGTACCATCAGATAAACAACAAGCAATTAGGCAGGTGTCGTAAGAAATTGTACACGTTCAATTATGCATGGTAAGACAAATGAATTACAACAAGCCATCAGGCAGATCTCATAAAGCACCATGCACGTACTAACTTATCATTAGAATATATGCAGGACACTTAAATACGCATAGAAGTCGAAATACTTATAATACAAATATAACACGCCAATAATATGCAATTGATATTTAGCAGAAAGCGAATACGGCAATGGCTTGACTACGAAAGACCGTAAGTGAGTTTGCATTCCAACATGTCACGTCTGAATTCTTGAATTACCAATCATTAATCATTCACGTGAACAACGCGAACTCGTGAACCATGAAATAGTGAATTTCATTATCGCACAGTGCACGATTTTTCGAATTTTTATTGTATAAAACACAAACATAAATAAGGCGTGTCGTGAGATTTCCGACCTAGTGGACAAAATGACGTCACGTCAAAAACAGACGACAAAGTTTGGCGTCATGAATACGTCCTAATTGTTACGCGCAATTACCGTTCCATTGAATTGTCTCGTACAGCTTCATCGACTATGTGCGTAACCATTGACGTCATGTAAACAATGTAATACTTGGTTACTGGTTCACCGTTCTTCTGCATTAATCTGTTTTTTGAATTTGAAGTATTGTTTAATCATGAATGTATGACAGAAGCGGATGAATTATAGATGCTCTTAATGATCTCTTGTTTCATATGTTCCCCACCCATATGACCGCCGATCAAAGCACTATATAATTATAAAACAGTTTACAGTATCGAAGCATTATTGTATTTCAAAGTGGCCAAAATATTCACGATCTATTTTAAGAAGACAAAATTACCAATAACACATAAATCTAAATCTTGGAGTACACATATGGAGTACAGAATATAAATCAACAAACTCCTGACATTAACATCGGTGAAAATGACTAGCCAACGATTAGTTTTAATAGTTATTATTAGAGATCTAGACAATTCATACTAAAAAGCTAGTGAAATGTGAAATCTACTTATATCTAATTTAGAAAATATTTCATGACGGTGGTTATCTGCAAACGAAAATAAACTTGGACGCGCTTGGTACGGAGCTTGGTACGTTCGGCATTGATTACCAATCTACTACAACCTTGCGTAAGATGTACGCGAGCTTTTCTTTAGTACATTTGTCATCAAATACAAATATTTATTGATCCTGTTTTTGATCTGGCAATAAAGTTGACCTAAGTAGATGCTGTATACGATTTGAATAAAGCAAGCATACACATACACATGTAAATTAGATCTACCTTACCTCATCTACTGTATAAACAATTTAAAAAGACAGACCTTGTTAAACACTCTTCAAGAATTTATCATGAACGTTTCTATATGTTGATACAAAAAATGTACATCACTGGTATGGTAGGTCATTAGGATAACAAATATCATACATTCTGAAAGTGCCAATCTGCTAGCAATTATACATATAAGGGGTGCGTTTCATCAAATATTAGCGATGCGATGTCGTAAAATCGCAGATTGCTTTCATTTGCTAGTTCAATTGCGAATACCGCTATTTGCGTTTCATCAACGCCATCGCATTATACTTTCTGTCAATTTAAGCCGATCGCAAAGTTCCTTTTGATTCCTTATGGTCTGCCAGACCATTCCTTATGCCTCTCTTCCTTAATATATATACCCTTTAACCTCCTTGAGTGCCTTATGTTTTGTGGATTGATATTTTCTGCGTGGGGAGGCACTGTCTTGTGTATGTGGCGTTCCCTGTAGATACAAATGTACGTATTCTCTTTTTTACCTTCATTTAAGACAAACGTCATTATTCAAATTTCATAATATGTAAGAGAGCTTATAAAAATCAGAATGCAACTCAGATCGATACAAACTGTTGTAACGATTGTACATAGCGACATAACACTTATTATTGTATCACGATATTTAAGTAATAAACCCAAACAGTTCAACTCTACCTTATGTATTGAAAACAATATTTGTTTCATATTGAGCATACATAGATAACTCTTCAGTCACTGATTTGAAAATAAAAATAGTTAAACAGAGAAATAAAAGTAATATTCAGATAGTGTTTTTGTTTATATTACATATTACAATTTCTTACAAATTTAACTAATCGCTTTCGATGACTGCCTCTTAGTCTAGCAACAAAAACTCGTACCATAATTATGGATTGTGAAATTCGTGATCAAACTCCGCTCATCACAGGGCTCGAACTCACGACATTCGGATGAGGAGTCAGGCGCTCTAACGCTCGACCACTACGTCTCACTCAGAAAGTGTCTGTGCATTATTTTTACGAATTGTACGTTTTTCTGATATAAAACGATGAACCATAATCCATACATTCAGTAAGACGCACAATAGTAAGCGCAAACCATCAATTTTTTGTGAGAGCAATATTTTTATATTGCATTTATTACGTTGATAAACTGAGCATTGAATGCTTATAACCCTGCAATGACAATATTTTAACAATACATTTAGGGAGAAATGAAGTGCGAATGTCCTTTAAGTATTCGTACCTTGTACAACGAATTATTAAACATGGGCAAACGTTACTGTATGTAAGACGCATTACCTATTCCTAGTAACCATGTCCAAGATAATTTTACCCACTGACAATAAAGTTTTACAGAAAAAGTATTTGTAATATTTTTTTATTTTTTTTAAATATTTTAATTTATTCCCTCATGTGGTGCACGATTTCAAATGGTCAAGGTCTATTTTGACTGATAACATATTTGAAACCAGTCTACGGAAAGTTTATTTTTAGATTCCCTCATGTGGTGCACGATTTTAAATGGTCAAGGTCTATTTTGTATTTTCCAGAAATGAGAAGATTGCTTTGCTTGTACAGTTAAGATGATTTTCAGAAAACATTCATATTAACACTTGAAAGGTTGAAATAAATGTGGAGGTCAGTTATTTTTATATTTTCGAGAAATGAGATGACATATAAGTTTGACTTGCCTTACACAGTTGATTTCTCAAAACGAATCTATGTCTGATACATTTAGAGTGTCATGATAGTCTGAGATAATTATTTAGAAACTTAATAAGAATTTATGTAAATATTCAAAGAAAGTAATTTTAAATATTATTATTTTTGTGAACAAATACCTTGCTATATACAGATAAGTTGGAACTGGGTCTGTAAACAGATTAATATTTTTTGTTTACGTGTTTGATACTACTAAACTGGATTGTAATGCTTTAGTTACATGTTTTGTGTACAAAAGAATGTAAATAACAAACTATCATTCTACATTTCCTTTGCTCTTGTTCAATTCTTTTAGCGACGACCTTTGATGCTTTGCATCAATGATTTTCTTGTATTTGTTAGTCACAGCACAATTGATGAACAAATTGTTAATCGCTCACGAGATTTAACTATTCTTGGTGTTATTACTGTCCTCATTTATTCCATTGTAAATTGTATTGATTAAACTGCACAAATTGCATCGTAATGCAGTTTAACTGTGCAGACGATAACATTTGATCGTACAACTAGTACACTGTTTGAGTTTCTACGTATTAATATAAGTATTCAGCCGAAAAGAGAAACAAATCCTTCCTTAATTGTAAGAAATAGAGAAACACTGTTTAAATGCAGGTGTAGTCGCCATGTGAAGTACCATTGTGCGGTAGTCGGTTGTACTTGAATACCGGCATACATAGCGATCAAATATGAATATTCGCTGCGTGGGCTGATAATTATAAACAATTCACCGTTTGTTACTTTGCAGTAGCATGCGTATAAATGCATACTTTCAATAAAATCATCGTATACCACTAGCAATCAAAACCGATTACTTTTAAATATTGTGAAATTCCTCATAACTACAGTTTCTTTCACCAATTTGCTTTAATTAAGATGAAAATGTTTAAATATTCAGTAACAATGTATTTACAATATTTATATAGACATTTGGCCCACGTATTACATTATGTTATAGATAATTAACTGCGAGGTATGTGTGCACGATATAATACTACTTGATAGGACAGTTTATGTATCGATACATTAGACTTTACAGGCTATGAGGGTATACCATTTACAAAAGAATACATTGAATATTTGTCATGTATGATGAATAATACTTATATGAAAAATAACTATAAATTATCTTGTCGAATTGATCCAAGTCGGCGCACACTATCTAATAAGTTTTTACACAAATATATAACTTAGTTTTACAATAGTTTATAGTGTATATTTATATAGAATAATGGTCCTTGAACAAATATGACACTCTGAAACCATGGTGTAACGATTGTTCTCTACAAGGTTTGTTTGTCTTGAATGACACCATGTGATGTACTTTCGGTTTATAGCGTGCATCTATATTTAGATTCGATCAATGTGCAAATAATATTTATAATCTCTTTACACATCCGTCATCTTGTAATGTGGCAGTTTTTTCTTAAGCCATTTTGCTCGGGTATTTTAGTGTATTGTGTTGAATGTATTGAATAGATGTGGAACAAATGGAAAAGTCATCGTAGTTCGTTTTCTTTGGCAAGATAACGGAATCACAGTTTGCTCTATAGAAGCCTCTTGTACACAGATGTCGTGAACTTTTAAAACAATGTCTATATCTTGCTTGGACAACATGGAACGCTTGTTAATATTTTTTGCCAAAATAGTTATGTTTACAAATATTTATCTAGTTTGCTGCGTTACACCCACACATATTTCGTGAAAAACATAATACTTTTGTGCTAGAAAATAATAACAAAACATGAATGTCAGGATTCGAGCCGATTTGATATCTACGATATCTCGTATGCATGTATATGTTCCTTTTCAAAATCAGAAAATGCGCCTATATGATCATGATCATTGAACTAAACTGCACTTTGATATGGACTGACCTAACCAATGACGTTTTGTCAATGTTATTGTGCCTTCAGATCTTGGCCGTACTATACCACCCAACCCATGCAAAAACGTGTCTTATTATCATCATCAATTTCATAATACTAAATTTAAAGTGATAAGTTAATTAAATTTCAATATATGTGGACTAGAGGTATTATTCTTTGAAAACTTTGGATAAATATTTGGAACTGACAAAACAATTAATGTTCAGGATAAAACAAGTAAATTTGTGATTGGCTCACGACCATTGAATCCTTTTTACTACAGTATGACAAAAAATCACAGCTATATTTTAGTGCATTTATAATTATAATACTTCATTTTGTTATATTTCATTAAGATGAAGAGAAAAAAGCACTTTGATTTAAAATGTTGCAACAAAATTACTTTTGTCAATACACTGGTCATGTCTGGAAGAGTTACCTTCAGCTATACTACTGTAATCTGTTCCATGTTAACAATAAGACCTTAACTTGATAATGCTAATTGCACTAATATTATGACATACATTACAAATGTTCGATATATTTAACAGATCATTACATCCGTGCTTTCATGACACAATTTTAAGTGAACATGTACCATGTCTGGTCAACCAGACTGAACTTTTTTATTGCAAAATGCGTTTTTATTGCAAAACGGGTTGTAACAATGCTGCATATATCTACATTGTAATATCAGTACATGATCCAAAATATGATGTCTAGGAATTTTGGTAACATCTTGAAAATCGTGTTGTTCAAGGTATTATGTTTTTTAATGCCTCCTTACAACATTGGTAGTTACATAATTATTATCGTAGAATGTATTCGTTTCAATGAAGGCAATATAAAAAGTACATACATAACTAGTTCTGGAATGGAAAATGCGTTTTAAAAAGTTTGAAGATGTAACAAAGACACGAACAGTTAGCATACCCTCGTAACACATAAATGCTGATCATGTTGAGATAAACTCATAAGGTATTGCTTTTCTACAGAAAAAATAAAATCTGCAAAAGTATAAAAAATGTGTCTAAGAATAAGCAAAGCTTAACATACTGATATAGTTATTCAAATTTAACTATAACATAGAAATATTTCAAGATTTTTGCCACATGTTTATGATTTACAACATATATCTAAATGTTCAACTGTCAGGTAGCAGTGATACATACTAAACTATAGACAATGTCAAGGGTTTGCCAGAATTATATTTATGAACAAAAAAAGTGTGCCTACAAAAAAAACAATACATTAATAATTCAACAATTGCCAAAAAAATGTCCACACTTCTGTTTCTGATCTTAAAACTCCATCTGACAGATTGGAAAATACATTTAAACAGCATGTCTACATTAGTCAATCCAGGACTGTGACTCTATTGATCAAACTGCCCTTGTCTTCATGACAACACATTATTCAAAGATGGTCAACAGTCTAATTCAACTCTTCTCAGCGTCTTTTTATTACACTAAATAAAAAGAAAACAGAACATGATTAAAGTAATTTTCACAAATACATACATATGTATATTTTTGAATAAATGATATTTGTCACTAGAGAGTTACAATAAAATCCTGAAGAATAAGTCATGTCCATGTCTTGTAGAATGATGAAGAGCTGTGGTATTATTTTGATTATTTACAGGGTAAAACAATCTTGGTACAACGGGGGCAGGTTATTTCAATATTAGTATATGTTGATCTGGAAACTTTACATGGATAATTTAGGCTGAAGAGTCTAGTTAAGGTGTATAATCTTCCTCCCGGTAAAGTTGCAGTTTCCTTCCTGGTTACTGTCCAGTTTTTGTGACTCAAATATTATACTGGGGTCAGATACAGACTTGTTCTCCTTATTCTGGAGTTGAGCGATAACAGACATACTATCTTGCACAAGCCTCACACACAGGTCGGAAATACATTTCAACATATATAAGGTTACCTCCGTTTCTCAAACCAATACGCATCCCACTGTATTCTTGACGTAATGGCTGCATCTGAAATAATCGACAACAACAATTCAACATTATTTTTTAAATAGCATTAAGCACCTACTAATTTTCTCAACTAACTGGTATTATATCACAACTCAGGACTGGATGGCATGGCATGGCATGGCATGGCATGATATTGATGTCATTGGGAACATTCAAGTACAGGTTACTTGACAAACAGGCAAATACGGACACAATATTTTCACTGGTAATGTGACCGTACTGGTATGGAACTCGAACACAACATTTTATTAATAACATGTCACTGGAAACGTGATAGTACTAACATGGGATTTGGACAAAACTGATCATAACATTGGATATTATTGGAAAAATATGAGGGAGAACAATATGCATGTATATATGTAATATGAAGATATAATAATAGTACAATTTAGATTTAACTGAAGGCAATACGCGAAGATACATACAATGTCGGAAATGGTATAATAATTTATCCATACTTATTCTGCTACGTATTGCACAATACAAAAATACAAGAGGTAATCTCTAAAAGTCTTAATGCTCATATTCTAGCATTTTACGTTGGCCATGGCAAAACGAAAATACAAGCTTAACAAAGTGGTTTATAGGTATAACATCAATCGGCACTACATCCAACAATAATATCATAATTTTTTATTATAATGATTACATTATCGATACGGTTTGATGTTAAAGGATGGTTTCAGAAAGTAACATTTTTGATAAGAAGTTTTCTTTTGTTTTCAGTTTTCAATACAGTTTTAAACATTGATATTGAAGGCCATCTAGTATAAGGCACGTATTGTGGCATTCATCATAATATTTTTCACATGCCATGAGGATGTGGCCTTCAATTTCTACAATGTATTTTATAAAATAATAAGAAATCCCTTACACATATTGACTAACAACATGAAGAACATTCCATTATAAACCACATTTAATGCTCACAATTTAATTGTTAGTATTGTTTAGTTTTACCTTGTTAGGTAGTGTTCGTATTGTGTATAATTATTCAAAAGGTAATCAAAATGTTGTTACAAGAAAATTAGATTTGCACTGGCATTCTGGAAGTTCAAGGCAAGTGTTATAAAATATCGATGTTCAAAATCAATGCATACAGTTGTACATATGTATACATATTCATGTCAAACAGGCGACTGATTGATTGATTCCACTAAAGTTAACGTTGTAACATTCTGTTCATGTTTAGCGTGTTTCACACTAATTGATCAAGATTAATGTCCTAAATGATTACCTGCCCTCTATCGTCACTTATTGTATACGTATTGGTTTGAAGTTCTTGTCCTGTATCGTCACGAGTAGGTACAACTTCAGTATTTACATGTTGGTGCCTTCTTTCTCTACGCCATTTGTTCAATCTTATAACTGTAAATACACAATAACCCATTCATTACACTTCAAAATTTATATACTGGTCTAAAGTGGTTACCAGCCAGAACTTTTTTTCATTTGTTCTTAAAGGTACTGGATATATCTTCTATCGATTTTGATTGTAGTATGCTTTATTAATAGTTGAAATTGTGTTTCAGACAACTTTGTCAAAAAGCTGTGTTTTACAGTATTTACAACTAGTAATTTATAATTATGATCTAGTAACAGCATGTGTTCTCTGTTATCTAACTACCATCAGTGATATACATAATATTGCCCGGACAGTGTGTACAATGCAATGCAAATAAACATATGCATGGATACTGAAGGTATCAAGAAACGTTTGTCGGAGATATTTGATTTTTTAAGTATAAACGTAAAGAGGCATAATTACTGGCTTTATCGACACATATACTCATATTGTTTGGCCAATGACCTTTGTACGTATGCCAAATGGTTAGTTCTTATTGTATAATGCAAAATACACGTTACCTATGCGGCGGTAAAATTCAGGTTGCTTTACGATCACAATTATTACAATCGCTTGCACTATTACTATGATTATCAATGACACAACCACTGCCTCTAGCACAACACTGCTATCTGACAAATCTTCTTCAGGCATTGAAGGGGTCATAACAGCTATATCTAAAATAGATAATATGGCATAATAAACGTGTCACCGAAGTATTGAGTTAGTGGTACACACTCTTGACAAGCTGCATATTAGCCGGATGTAGAGGAAGTGATCACGTTCGCGGTGACTTACGATTCCTTTATATTTATAGAACACGCAAACTTTATATATTATGCGAGGTACGTTAATGTGTTCATGAGACGTTGTCATGGTCCCTGATTTTAATCCGAAAACAAAATTTAACATTTAATTGTATGTCAACAAATGTCAAAATAGCGCGGTCTATACGAGTACATACCGGTTACTGCAAACGATATTGTGGCTGTGTAAGAGGTCCAATGACAGTTGAACTCAGCACCATCGTCATCTCTAGTGACGTTCTTTATCACCAACATTGGATGTGACTTCTCAAGTTTGAGTTCATAATTCCCATGGTATTCTTGCATATCAGTTGTTGGGACGCATTTATTGCTTTTTGTATAACAAAAACCAAGATTAGAGCCATTTCTTCCGACTGAAGCCACTAGCCAGCCTGAACTTACATAACACTTTAAGGTCACGGTGTCTCCAATATTGTATATAGGTTTTGTCGTTTTAAACTGAACATGTTCACCTTAAATGGAAAATACGCTGTAAAGAAGCATAGCAGCAGTTCTGAACAGCGTGTATTTGAAATAAAATTGCGTGTCTAAAATTGACCCATATTACAAGATAACCAGTAATACAGGGATTGTAACCCAAGGTCCTGTAGATCGGTAAATATATTTCTGAGGATAATTAATCTATTCGGAAATGATACATTCTGCTTGAATAAAGGTTTATAGCTCAAAACACACCGCACGTTCTCCATACGATCAAACGTTATAGGGTATGTGATAAATAAAATATTAACAATCTAGTATTAAATTGTTGAATGCATTTTTTTAATAAAAAGAATACGAAACTCGTATTCAACTCGTTCAACACTAATTTGATATATTCTATATATTACATGAGTGATCATAAAGTATTGAATTGTACAAGACATTTTACATACATCTAAACAAAGAAAGAAAATTAATAATAACCATACAGCGATTTACAGTCTTGAAAATACTATAAGCATAAGCGGTAAAATAACGCACATATGCGATAACATGTTTTCCCTTCAGAAACAGCTGCTAAATATTCCCAGTATGTATATTGACTGTACGTAATACATTATTTGAATAATCCATTTAAACCACTTTGAATAAAGTCACGATTTTCAAATTCTGTATCGGTTGGATTGAATGCATAAAGTAGACGTAAATCGGAGTTAAATGGCTTTAAATTGTCTGATAATGCATGTTAAATTGGTAAACTATAAACTTATATTTCAAGTTATCAGCCATCAAAGATGATGACGTGAATTATGCGACAAATAAAACCAAAAGTGAGTGTCTACATTTTGCATTACTCATTTTTGGCCTGGGGTGATAGCCCAAGGCCATAGTATCTATGTTACATTTAGATGCTATGCATTTGACCCAATTTCCCTAAAGTGAAATTTAATACACGGAATGTAGCATGTAACAACAGCTGAACCATTTATAAGACAAGCCTTCAAATAAATCAATTCAGTCCATGTTTCAAGTATTGTTTTAGTCTTTATACAATGTAATTAATTTTCTGAATAAACACAATATATTGGACAGATTGTTACACGCGACGTATCGTCTAAGCTATAAATAGCGATTATGTTTGATAATTCTACTTTCGGTTTGGACAGACGTAAGATATTGTATCAGATACGCACTTGCTAAACGACTAAAGGTGACAATCATGTTTTAAGTATAACTGTGTTTTATGTGTAAATTATGAAATAAATTAAACCTTTATCGAGTGTCTACTTTTTGCTTCATTCGTGTTTTACCTATCATATTAGTTTGCTCTGTTTGTGACAAATGTTAGGTACATTATAGCAGATAATCACCGCCTGATATAGAAATGTATACCATAAAAGTTTTATTCTGTCTAACATAATATACGAGGGATAATCCAAATGCATGCTATACATGTCTAACATAATCCACGAGGGATAATCCAAATAAGTGATATACATGTCTAACATAATACACGAGGGATAATCCAAATGCATGATATACATGTCTAACATAATATACGAGGTATAATTCAAATAAGTGGTATACATGTCTAACATAATATACGAGGGATAATCCAAATAAATGCTATACATGTCTAACATAATACACGAGGGATAATTCAAATAAATGCTATACATGTCTAACATAATACACGAGGGATAATTCAAATGCATGATATACATGTCTAACATAATCCACGAGGGATAATCCAAATAAGTGGTATACATGTCTAACATAATCCACGAGGGATAATCCAAATAAGTGGTATACATGTCTAACATAATACACGAGGGATAATCCAAATAAGTGATATACATATCTAACATAATTCAAGAGGTGTAATGCTAACAAATGACTCACATGTCTAACAAAATACACGAGGGTTAATCCAAATAAGTGATATACATGTCTAACATAATACACGAGGGATAATTCAAATAAGTGATATACATGTCTAACATAATACACGAGGGTTAATCCAAATAAGTGATATACATGTCTAACATAATACACGAGGGATAATTCAAATAAGTGATATACATGTCTAACATAATACACGAGGGTTAATCCAAATAAGTGATTAACATGTCTAACATAATACACGAGGGATAATCCAAATAAGTGATATACATGTCTAACATAATACACGAGGCATAATTCAAATAAGTGATATACATGTCTAATATAATACATGAGTGATAATTCCAATAAATGATACACATTTCTAACATAATACACGAGGGATAATTCAAATGCATGCTATACATGTCTAGCATAATCCACGAGGGATAATCCAAATAAATGCTATACATGTCTAGCATAATGCACGAGGGATAATTCAAATAAATGCTATACATGTCTAACATAATCCACGAGGGATAATTCAAATAAATGATACACATTTCTAACATATTACCACCCCCACCCCCGTCAAATTTCAAACTCCTTTATGGTCTTCCAGGTCATTCCTTGCGCCCCTGTTCTCTTGAGTATTTACCCTTGTACCTCCTCAAATGCCCGATATTTTATAGACAGTTGCTTTCCCGGAGATCTGTGTAGGGAGGCAATGTCTTATGTTTGTGGTATTCCCTGTAGCAACTTATTCTCTCTTTCAGTACTTTGATTGCATGAAGCCATTGACTCTAGTATTCCGTAGGAAGATTTCTTTCAAAATACTACGTCGTCTGAAGGCATACAGAAGTGCGACGTCAATAAGTTATGTGTTCGGGCAGAAATGACACGGATAGGTCATCAGTTTTGCAGAATAATAGTAAGAAAGTATGCAGAAGGGTCAGGGGCGTAGCTAGGAGGTTTGTGATGTGTACGCAAGATCCTTTTTGTGAGGGGTTCGGGGGTACTCCCCCGAAAAAAAATGTTTTCTAGATTGTCTGTAGTGACTTCTTGGCGCATTCTTATCCCTGAATTGAACGAAGTTTTGTCAAAAAGTTGTGTTGAAAAGATGCTTTTAAGTTTATAATTTAAACCAATTTTCTATTTGAATTTAAACCAAACCAAACAAATTATTCCATTATAATACGTTACTCACCCTAAAACATGTAGAGGTCATTTTTTTAATGCAAATTTGAACTTTTTATTTTTTCGATTTTTCGAAACAATGTGTACGCAGCTGCGTACTCTGCGTACAGGAAGCTACGCGCCTGAGGGTAGTACATGTATTTTGATGACAGCACATACCTCGGAACGTCTGGTATTATATATCCATGAACATCAGAACGGCGAGGCCAGTTGAAGTGAGCTCGGAATTGAAGAAAAGTAAAGGAGCTTTTTTAACCAGATAAATGAAAACTATTGATGCGTTTGTTGTTCAAGGTGATGGTTCACCACAAAACGTTTCTACGATAATAGTTGCTATGAAATACAAATAGTATGAAAACTAATATACATTGTGCTATTTAGTTGCACGACTTGTTGGTAAAAGGCATTGTATGTCCAATGCCTTTTTCCACGTGATGCAGTGTGTAATGAAGATCAAACATCGTTTCACGTCGGCAGTTTGGCTTGATAACAAGGACCAAGTACATGTACTCCTCAGCTTTTATAAACACATATTCTGGAGTGTTGGCTTGTGTATGGCCAAATTCAGTCAAGATTTCTTCTAAGTGAGCCTTTAAGGCAGACAATTTAGTTGCCTGAATTGTCATGTCCTTAAATTGTCACATACAGTAAGAATGTGTGCTGTGGGTAACACACGGCAAAGCGATGGGTTTGACTCTGCTCTGCGGCGTTGACTGTGTGAGGCACAATACGGACGTCAGCTTCTTCAGATCGTAGTTTCAGCAACTCCAGAGCTATCAGTGTCATCTTTACTGGAAAACATTCAGTTGGCATTCAACTTCGTAGAGCGCTGCTTAACATAAGTTCAACAATGGTCCATATGTACCTTGTATTTGTTCTGATCCATCTGCTCAGAAGAGTCTGTAGTTTAATCTAATTGGAACCTGATGTCCAAAATGTGCATTATCATACATAGTGGAATCCTCACCCAGTTAACGCCACACAGATTTTATTTCTGAAACACATTGTCCAAAGATGGCCTAGAGGAGACAATGATTTTCATGGATCTGGTTCTTGATGGTTGAAACAATACATGTAACTGTTAATATTCATCACATATTACGATGGTGTTCTTCAGCTTTGTCTGAAAGGTCAGATATTTGAATAAAGAATGTTCATGTTATTATATGACATTTTACGAAGGTTCAACTGATTCTGATTGTATTGCATTAGTGAACAAGACATAGCTTTCAAAGGATGATCGGCACAATTTGAAATAAGCGAATATATTGTAATTTTACTGTTTAAGAATTTGCTTATACATGTAGCACGAACACATGAATAGAATGAATATATAAAGACAACGAAATATTAAAATTCTGCTTTCATTCAATGTTTTAACTTATATGTATGTAGTAAAAAATGATAGCAGGTGTGGTAGACACAGTTTGTTACATGCCCAAGTTATTCAACAGAATATAATAAGACACGTAAATAAAATTACATCAAATCTCCATTACCTTGTGGTAATGTCCATTTACCTTCCAGATTTCTATAAAATTACTGTTTAGGTGCATACTTTATAAAATAACATCTATCGATAAATTAATAGAATATTAAAGCATTTACCTCGTGTTTATATTAATGTTTTTAATGATACAAGGTGTAATAAATAATAATTGAGTCTGTCAACTTTAAACTATATCAAACAATTTAAAACTTTCAAACGATGAAGGCATTTAAAGCTTAGACAATATTTATCCCATAGTCCTCTTGATTTGGTCAAAAGCAAACAAAATTTCTTCGAACATTTATTTTCACTGTATTTTGTGTTGAATCCCTATGTCTATCACAACTATAGTGAACATATTTATTACTGTTGACTTTATCTGACTTAGATAGAAGTGAAAAGAAAAAAAGAAATGATCAACCTGTAAGCAAGAAACTCATATCACGACTATTTGTTCATTGAAATGTTATTCCTCTTGTAACCGCATGGAAATTTCGTGTCTTTACGAATGATGCATGATTGTATGATTAAAGCGCTATCAGCACTCGCATAAATACCGTAATCATGTGACATCGTAACAATCGATCCATCTGCCGCAGTTTCTGTTCTATTTTGTTCTGCATTATAATTTATTTAGCACATAATTGTTCACATGCACAGGATTTATTCAGTTAATTTCAATAGAAAATTCATGTTCGTGATTTGTATTGTTATTACTTAATTTGTTAGCAACGAAGTATTTAATAATTTAGAAAATGTTCGTAGTCTTCATATGAAACTCTGCCTCTATTGAAGACCAACAATGGGATACTTTTGTTTTATTAAAAGCAAACACGTTGTTATCCTGAATTTCCACTTCAATATAATGAAAATATGTAAATAGGTTTTAAAGTGAATGCAAATACATCGATCGCATATTTGATTCGGAAAATGTGATATGGACCATGTATGATATATACATGTACAGAATACTGAAGCAGTAGACACTTTAAAATTACTTTATTCAGTCATCATGTATTATGTTATCGATGTGCATGTTGTGTATGTATATATGCTTATATACTTTTCATTTCTAAATTTGTATGTCAAGATGGCTAGTCTATAGAATCAGTGAAGATCTTGAGTACCATGAGGTCGTATTTCTAAACCTTTGATCTCAATTTGGCTCAATACTGTTCAATTTGATAGACTAATATCATAAGCATAAGGCTGTTACAAACTACAAAATACTGTCCATCAATGTCATGTTTTCTTTTATATATAACGTATATATTTCCATCATGCTGGACGATATTACTCAAAATCTTTAGATCGATCAACATTACAAATTTGTATTTTTAAAGTTGATTTAATAAAGGGATTTAACATTTAAAAAAATATAAAAGTGAAAATATTTAGTCTGTATTCAAAAGTCAAGTAAGGATGTGTAGCAAAATTATAAATTAATGTGTCTACAGTCAAACCATAATTTAAGAAATACGAATTCATTAATTCCCAGTCCGTCATTTACAATGTGCAGATTTGCATATGCTTCGAGATTGTTTGGCTTACACACAGTTGTGACTCATGTAGCAAAAGCGAACATAATACGGTATATTCCACAGAACAACAGTGATAATCGGTGCAGACTACATGCGACAGCAGTATATTCCATAGAACAACAGTCATAATCGGTGCTGACCAGACGCGACAATGTATATTCCACAGAACAATACTCATAATCGGTGCAGACTTCACACGACAGCAGTATATGCCGCAGAACAACATTCATAATCGGCCAAGAGTACAAGCGACAGCAGTATATTCCACAGAACAATAATCATAATCGGTGCTGACCTGACGCGACAGCAGTATATTCCACAGAACAACAGTCATTATCGGTGCAGACTACATGCGATAGCTGTGTTTTCCTCAGAACAACAGTCATAATAGGTGCAACATACATGCAATAGCAGTATGTTCCACAGAACAATAGTCATAATCGATGCAGATCTAGACTACACGCAACAACAGTATTTTCCACAGAACAACAGTCATAATCGGTGCACACTACACGCGGCAGCAGTATATTCCTCTGAACAATACTCATAATCGGTGCAGACTTCACACGACAGCAGTATATGCCGCAGAACAACATTCATAATCGGCCAAGAGTACAAGCGACAGCAGTATATTCCACAGAACAATAATCATAATCGGTGCTGACCTGACGCGACAGCAGTATATTCCACAGAACAACAGTCATTATCGGTGCAGACTACATGCGATAGCTGTGTTTTCCTCAGAACAACAGTCATAATAGGTGCAACATACATGCAATAGCAGTATGTTCCACAGAACAATAGTCATAATCGATGCAGATCTAGACTACACGCAACAACAGTATTTTCCACAGAACAACAGTCATAATCGGTGCACACTACACGCGGCAGCAGTATATTCCTCTGAACAACAGTCATTATCGGTGCAAACTACATGAACTAGCTGTGCATTCCTCTTGACAACAGTCATAATCGGTGCAGACTACATGAAATAGCTGTGCATTCCTCTTGACAACAGTCAGTATCGGTGCAAACTACATGAAATAGCTGTGCATTTCTCTTGACAACAGTCATTATCGGTGCAAACTACATGAAATAGCTGTGCATTCATCTTGACAACAGTCATTATCGGTGCAAACTACATGAAGTAGCTGTGCACTTATCTTGACAACAGTCATAATCGGCGCAGACTACATGAAATAGCTGTGCATTCCTCTTGACAACAGTCATTATCGGTGCAAACTACATGAAATAGCTGTGCATTCATCTTTACAACAGTCATTATCGGTGCAGACTGCATCCGACTGCAGTGTTTTCCACAGAACAACAGTCATAATCGATGCTCACTACATGCAGTACACGAGTATCAGTGTTTTTAGTTATTCAATGTAGCTGTTGTTGTTGAGAAAGCAATGTGATGTGTGTGTCTTTAATGTATGTTGTATGGTGAGAGGTACTGTTTAGGATCAACCACTACATGTTTATAAACTTATAATATTGTATAATAGTGTTTGCCTACTACATGTTCTTGTATATTGTAATGTGTTCCATTGCAAGTCTTTAATGATATTTGAGACCGTACCAGGAGTCTTGCTATACGAGTTAGTAACAAAACTGGCAGCTTGTCTCTGAACGTTATCTATTTCATCAGCTGAAAAAAACGAAGCACATGCATTTAAACAATAATCTAACAGGGCCATGGGTTACTTCTTAGCGGGTTTTGCACAGAACCACAGGGGCAATGCCGCTTCTAAAATTGTTACAGAAAACATAAACCTACTCGCCTTTGTTCTTTACTTATGGTTCAGATGTAGTTTCGGTAATAAAAAAAGTTTCGGAGGGATCTGATTGACTCTTGTTTCAATTCACCTACACATATACTCCGGAGTGTATCAGTTTTGTCATGTTTATACGTACAACATCGTATCCTCGCTTATTCTGTATATACACGGTGAAATATCTCCTTCATCTGACAATTATGCTGTGTTATTTGGTATTTGTTTTGTTCTTATGCCGAAGTTTCTGTATTACACGGCTTCCTTCCAGAACGTAAACAGATATCACACGAACAATTAGCAAATGCAGCTGTCATCACATTTCATGAGCCCGCCTTCTACGGTCATGTGACATAATGCAGAATGCTCATTCCTTCGTTTGCTGGGAATATTACTATCAGTCGTACAGTAAGGTTATATATGTTTCCGCGTGTTACCACAAGCCTCAAACGTTGATTATCAATACTGTTAAAACATGAAACCACTTAATTGCTAGTTTCTATACAGCCAATATGTTGTATATTATCATTCCATTTTTCGGCGCCTTTGTGGCGCCACTGATGGACGCTCATACCGTGATAAGATATAACGATTTGCAAATTTCTTACCACGGAACGATGAACAGTACATGCGATGATGAGGAATCCAGATTTCAAGCTATCATGAAAACTAAACTATCTGACTGTGTGATAGAATGCGCGCTACGTGAACATTGTGTTGTAATGAATTATCGTCGGGATTACGCACTTTGTGAGTTGCACCAGATCAACGTTCGAGCGTCTAATCTCAATGGAAACTGCTTCCGGGTGGAGAGGGATGACATCCACATTACTCAGGTATGTAATTTATGTTACTTTCTACTTCAATATGAATTTGAACAAAAGTACACACTTTGTCTTCAAACAGTACATAACATGTCTATACCTTTATTCGTTCATGTAACGTACATAACTATCACATACTTTCGATGAATATTGTATAATAGCGTTTCAAAGACGTTTTGATCTTTTAAAAAATTTTCACGTTTGTTTATACCTCTCAATATAACATCATTACCTTTAAAAGACACACCACTATGGGAAATGAAAAAAATAAAGAGATTCCATGTGATTTGTCGCTGTCTACAATACATCAGTTATCAAGAACCACTCCGTAACATTGTGATTGTTATGGCTTCATTCACAACATAACTAAGCTTATTACATATCCGGCCACAAACTTGGAGTAAAACACGTTTGATTTATGTATAGCTGCTCCATAGACACATGTATAGTAATAAAATACGTGATGTACATAAATCACACACACTAAATTAAAAATACAGTGATACCTCGAATTCATTGGGTCCGAATTTTTATTTCGAATAATACTTGGTTTCGAATAGCCCTTTTAAATTTGACGTGTACAAGAAGATACATGAGACCTGATGTTAACTTCGGATAATATCAAGTAGTCGAATAGAAGCATGTCGAATACACAAGGTCAAACGGTAATATATACTAATATGTAATATATCGTACATGAGACGAAATGGGCGCGTCACCTTGTCATTGCCGTATGAAACACCCTTAAAGTTTCTAAAAGTAATCACTGGTCGAACAGTAGCAGAAAAGGAGGCTTTGGTCATAGTTTTTATACAAGAAGCTGCTTAGTGCGTAAAATATGAACGGAATTGTCCTCTGTACATTGCTGTAAATGCTTAAGAGAAAAGACTTTCGTAACTTAATGCGTTAGTAGAACAACTTTGTTTATGGTCTACAACTTGTCTAAACCCTTGAATGAGTCTTTGAAAAAGGGAGCATAAATATTAATTATAACACAGCTTAATGGAGCTTTGCTTTGTGCTTATATCTATATATGAGTCATTCTTTTGTAGTCACCTTGTCAAGACATGCGGTGTCAAAACGGTACCGCTTGTGATAGAAAGACAAAAACATGTCAAACCAAAGGTATGTTTTGTACAACAAAGTATAATCATAGATATAGTTACATTATTCTTCGTATAAAATGATGCTTCTTCAGAATATTCTCAATTAGATGTAATTAATTGTAGTTGGAACATCATGTACCTGGCTATTGTTATCCCTTAGAATGGCTTACAGTTCTGAGACATACAACTAGTAATAGTTTTCGTAGTTTTGTCTTCTGATGTACCAGCACGGTGTTGGGTTTTAAGTCTGGTTACTGAGTATGCACTTGTAGATTGTATTTATAAAGCTATTTATTGAGAATTTAAGAATTTAAAATATGATAACAGCCTACAAAGATCCTCACAGAATCTGACCTTTTGTTAACATTATATCAGTTCTATACACCGATTTGCTTACTTAAATTGAACATCAGTTTACTCAAAACAGTTTACCGTGTTCTTCGATAAAAGTTTCAATTTCTCCATATCATACAGAGATGGTTAAGAACTGTAAATAGATGTATTATCACCAATTAAATTATCACAGAAGCGTACGCTTCGTTCGGGTTTCCAACATATGATTGCGTTGTGCAATAGAAACAAAGCATGTGTTGTATTTTTTAAAGTGACAAACGTGTTTGTGAATG
The DNA here is from genome assembly GCA_032209605.1 of Mactromeris polynyma. Classification (NCBI taxonomy): domain Eukaryota; kingdom Metazoa; phylum Mollusca; class Bivalvia; order Venerida; family Mactridae; genus Mactromeris; species Mactromeris polynyma. Next base: position 35,768,528 of record JASFXZ010000004.1, read on the forward strand.
TTATGGTAGTTTACGTGTATCTAAATGTTCAAACGTTACCGTTAAAATATGACGATTTTGCTACAACAACAGACAAAAGGAACTACATTTATTCGTAGAATTTCATCCGATACTTTAAATGCATATCATGAGCAAACAATATTGTTTGTCATTTGGCAACCTTGTTTGTTATTTGTGATTACAGCTTAATAAAGATATTTATTTATAATAATAATTAGAAAGACAATGAATATTGTATATGCATTTTGTTTTCATGGCAAACGTGGTGCATTTTTATGTACAAAAAAGTGATCATTAATACGTATTTAGTTTTTATAACGAGTGCGGAGTTATTAATTTATTAAACTTGGATAGTATAGCATAAGGATATTATACAATCACTTCTTCAAAAGCTACAATGCAGGATTTAACCCATAAACGAATACAAATAATGTAAGTTCGAAAATAAACGTTTAATGGCAACATGTTTTCCGAATCGGGAATGTCACTTATTATCATTATTCGGACTCATTTCTCTGGCTAGTTGATCCAGACAAAGACTTATTATCATGGTAATGATCGTTCGAATACACAAAATTCTTATTTAATTTGCATGCATTCGTTTTGAGAAATGAAATGTTTCCATATTTGTAGATTATCAATGATGTTTTTTGGGAAAAAGTTTGCCTAACAAGCTTCCAGCATTTATCGCACAAATGAAATCCCTCCCATTTCTCGTTTCAAATCGCTTATGGCAGGGCACTAGAGCATTTGCTTGGACTGATACTCACCCGCAAAGTTGAACCTTAATTGTGTCATCACTTTTGCACTAATTTCTACAAATATACGGCCCAAAATGGCCAAACACAAGTGTCATGTGCATAGCGCATATGAGAGTAGATCCACTTGGAAAAGATATTCGGCCAATATTTATATTGCTTTTGGTAGTCAAATGGTGATGTTGCCCACGTATTCAAGCTGAGAACGAGCTCATTGTCTATTGGAATGAAATAATTATTCAAAAAAGAAAATGTTCGTCTGCCTGATAGTACGTTATATTCGTGAAATTGCGGAAGAATTACCACTTAAGCTTTTTATTAATGAAACGCATCATACGACAACACTGCTTTAAGTACAGGTGTGGTGGCATATACTTCATCTAATGTAGTATTTGTTTGATTTGTGTTATTTTTCAATTAGTTTGAGATTAATTAATTAAAAATTAGAAATGCCTGAAAAGCGGCGTTCCTCTTGCAATAAAACAATTATGGGACACCATTAAAATACTCGATCTAATGCTTGTTATTCTGGTGTGTCTGTGCACGTTGTATTACCACGACATCATTAGTGCACTTGCTGGAAGCTCGACACTGTATCTAGGGATGTCAACGAGTATTCGTACATCTGAATATTCGAAAACTAATACGGCATTCGAATATTGAATAAAATATATATCTTCAATACAAAAGCTAATTCAAATGTATTTAATTCCAATGAATGATTTGTTATGCGTGAAAATAATATCTACATGTGTTAATGTCATGTTGTGAGAGATATAACACTTTGGTGATGACATTTAGGCCATGTTATTATTCAAGTAATCGTGGGGATTTTAAATAACATGAGCGATAATTTTAAAACATTCGAATGATAAGCTTTAACTTTGAACTTTGAATTTCAGATTCATTATTATTAAAAAACTGACATGTAGATATCGGCGCATTTAACTCGACAAGTCTTTATTATCGGCTAGAGTTGCGTTAATTCAATAATTCGCATCATACGTACAGCTCGACGGTAGGACAAGTAATTAATAATTAATAATTCTGATGCGATCGGAATAAATAATGACTGATATACAGGCATTTCGATTTATTTCTACAATTTGAATTAACAACACTATGGTTTTCCAAAGCTTTTCTCGAAATCAAACACAATCTACAAACTACTAGTATGTATTAGTGCAAGCTGAACAAGTGATGATAAATAAATAATTGGTGCCGTTCGTAATGGATGAATGTCGAATGTTTAAATATTCGAATATTCGTTCGAATACCAAAATTGTTATTCGTTGACATACCTATTTATTTCACAACCTCGGAAAAGCGATTTTAATTTTATTAACTTGCATAAAAGGCACTATTTATTGTGTTAAAAATTCTTTCGAGGGGTTGAGTTTTTTATCCTCGCCACAGGAAAATCCCATATGGGCGAGCATTCACTATTTTCTTTACTACAACATACGTATATCTTTCTTTATAAATTAGTGTAGTGAATGTTTATGTGTGTGTCTTATTTAATCAAATTTAACTATTTTAAAAGACATTGTGCATGTATAACATTATATCTATTTTTATTTTTAAGACTGGCTAGCAGTTAACTATTTTATTTTATGAATGTCTATTATTAAATTATGAAATTTATTCAGTCCCGACCTCGTTAGTTATGTATAGCAATGAAACAATCAAGATTACTTTATTGTTTTCAGAATGTCTAGATGTACCACGAATAACCAACGGAAAAGTTCTTGGAAATTTGCGTGGTGTTGGAAACCGAATAAAGTACGAATGTGATCAGGGCTACCAATTAAAGAACAGTTCTAATGAAGCCGCCACGTGTCTTGAAAATGGAAACTGGAGTAAACGAGGAGAATGTATAACAGGTTGGGTTGTTTTGTAAATTTGTTTCAGAGTTAAATTTAGTTGATTTTATTTCTAATGGCTCAACAGGCCTTCGACAACGGATGATGAAACTGTTACATATATCACAATGGAGACAAGCTTAAAGACTCTTGTACTATAAGCAATCATTTGTTCAAATTGCAGATACTGGCTATGTACTTAATTAGTTTTAATTGGTTTCTCTCTTAGTCTTTACTCTTATATCTTCCCTTGGTTAACGTAAGTGCCATTTTGTTTTTGTTGGATACTGTTCGCCAAATAGACAAGTTTCTACCAGCTTACATGGCGGATCCAGGAATTGGTCTAAGAGGGGGGGGGGGGGGGGGTTGGAGGGGGGCTTAACGTTTTGGTCATTGTTTGGTTTTACACAATAAAAACAGGCAATGACTGTGTTTTATTCTATGTTTTTAAGTTATGAACATAAAACCAATTCAGAAGGACTTTATTAAATACAACGCATTACATTTTCTTCTCTTTCATTCTGAAAAAGCTACTCAGAGTTTTTTTTAACTTTAGAGCGTTTAGTATTTCTTGGGCGCATTCATGTTTTTTTACTAGGAAGTAGCGGAAAAAATAATTAAAGTACGGAAGCGGGACTGTTTTAAAATACTGCAATATTGTCTGCAAAGGCAAGCGGGATAATAAGTATTACATGACATACGTATAAACATCATCATCTTGATAGAATATAATGTTACAATAAACAGAATCGCTTATTTGAAATTCTTATAATTAAAGACCTCTATATATTTTCGTATTTATACTCAGACATTCATGTCAGGTTGTGAAACTTTAGGGAGCCGCGCGCCGGAATCCGCTAGTGGCTTAGGATATGTATACGTATTATGATATTTTGTCTATATATCAGTGTAGTGCTGAGCTGGCATGCTATTAACCTGATTCAAGCCATCAATATATAGCATGTGGGTTGTGAAACCCTTGTTACACAACATGTGTTTACAAATGTCTCTCTATTGCCGTTATAAGGAGGTGTCGGTGATGTTTAACTTGGGTATATGAATGGAAAAATTAATTACATTTCACGGTGATTCTATTCAACTATGTCACATATAACCGAGATGAAAAGATTGATAATTCGTTACGCAATGTTAAATGTTAATATTTTTCAGTACCAGCTGTCGGTAAGCTGTGCAATGAGTCCAATTGTCTCCACCCTAGTGCTCGCTGTGTTGCCGAGAACGCAGGCAGCATTAAATACTGTCTCTGTAATTTCGGGTTTGAATTTAACGTTGCCTTAGGAATTTGTGTGGAAGGTAAGACCGTAGTGTTATTGTTATATGTACTGTATGATATTATATCAATTATTTAATCACCGGTTAGATAAGTGGCCTCTATGAACCAGTGTTGATCAACGCTGTTTTAAATCACTTGTCCTTTGCAACTGCGGGTTATAACTCCACCCAGTATATATAATTTGTTTAAAGGATACATGGCTTAGGAATAATTGGTATTCCCGATTTCACGAAAACACGTAAGTTTATAAACATACTTCTGAACGGAAATTTTCTTATAATCATACATAAGTATGCTATTAAAATGCATTTCAAGAGTTGATGTAATAAGTATCGAAAATATTCTGAAGGATTAACACTAACTGTGTTTACTAAGTTTATATGATTAATTAATGTGTCTGTAAACTGCTTTTTGTTACCCATGACATGATATGCACAATAACAGACTTCCTGCTAATACATTTCTTTTACCCAAAGTATGTTCGTGAAATTGCAGCCAGATGTCCGCCTTTGAGCTGGACAATGACCCTGGCTGTTAGTGTGATTTAAAAGCCCCGTTAGAATATCCATTATCAAAATAGATTGGCAAAATATCAACATAGGCTTGTTTAGCCCCTATAACAATGAAGCCGTCTGTATAGAAATACCATACATTTGTGCCGTCTGTTAAAACATCCGATAAAGTATTCCAAAGCGCTAAAATCAGAAAAGTCCGACATTTGGTTTCGTCTGAATATTTGATGTCATTGTAATACGACTTACATATTGTCTGTGTTACGCTACTTTATATGAATATCTAAAATAATTGTAATACGACTCACATATTGTCTGTTTTACGCTACTTTATATGAATATCTGATATAATTGTAATACGACTCACATATTGTCTGTTTTACGCTACTTTATATGAATATCTAATAAAAGTGTAATACGACTCACATATTGTCTGTTTTACACTACTTTATATGAATATCTAATATAATTGTAATACGACTCACATAGTGTCTGTTTTACGCTACTTTATATGAATATCTAATATAATTGTAATACGACTCACATATTGTCTGTTTTACACTACTTTATATGAATATCTTATATAATTGTAATACGACTCACATATTGTCTGTTTTACGCTACTATATATAAATATCTAATAAAAGTGTAATACGACTCACAAATTGTCTGTTTTACGCTACTTTATATGAATATCTAATAAAAGTGTAATACGACTCACATATTGTCTGTTTTACGCTAGTTTATATGAATATTGAAGGTGTATATGTTGTTATTCAATGCATTATAGGGACAATACACTATTGACAGTTTTCGTTCTTTCAGTTTGCAAAGAATATTCGACAAATTATTCCGATTTTCAAGGACAGAATGATTTTGCAATCAGAAACTATAATTTTGACCGAGGACTCAACTTTACACATTTTCACGATTGCGTCAATTACTGCAATACTCAGCATCCTCAGTATCTATCTATTGAATACTGGAATGATAGAATTTGCCGTTGTGGCACTATTTCCGTACAACAATACCTCGTTGTTCAAAACTCAAGTTCACCTTCCCCAGGTTGTTCGCTCTACAACAGACCATGTACAAAGCCTTAACAGTTGGGAAAAGGCGGTATTCATTTAATGTATTCATTTACTTCAAAATTTAGTTTAAATTTGTGGAAATGTAAGATACTTATATATTAATATAACATCCCAGGTTTTCTCGGTTGGTAAAGCGCTGGATTGTCACCCTGGAGGTCCTGGTTCGAATCCCCGTCCGGGTAGATCATGTCCTCCCGTTACATCTGGCTATGGTCATGTTCTCCATTTCTGATGCTTATGGAAAACTTGTCAGCTGCTTGCGGAAGGGCAAGATTGTACTGGTTTATGAATATATCCAGGAAAACTGGTTAGGTCAAGTGACCGCCATATATAACTGAGCATTTGTTGAAAATGTCATAAGTCCCTAAAAGGGATTTTAGAATTATTCATAACATACAGAACTATGCGAAACTAATATATATAAATGTAGGTATTTATATGCAGGTGCACAGCGATACCGTACAAACAAATGTTGCATGATGCTTAATGCGAATCTTTTATCGTTGAATTTGTCTAAATTATTTATTTCGAAAAGCATGAACAAGAAGAAAGAAACACAGGTATTTTGGCAAGTTATCTTCTATCGGCGACTTTTATCATTCGAAGCTCCTTAAATCCCGTATGCATAGCTGTTCGTAGGAACGAAAGTTTAAATTCCATGTAGTTGTGTGTCCTTTTCCATTTGCACTCAATGTTGTGATATCAATTTTACTGGTGAAAGGGCTGGGTCATAATGAAGTTAACATAATATATTATACATATTCTATATACAAAACCTTATCTACATCCGAGTATTTTCGTAGTTACTGGTTTAAGGGATATGTCATAAGGAATGTCACAAGAACAGTATACATAGCCCAATAAAACGATTGCTAACATATATTACATAATTAGTAAATCTTATGCATTTGTATTTGACTGACTTCATTCGTCAACTGATTATATATCTAAGTGGCTATTATTATTCTGTGTTGCGTATTGTCCAGCGGATATTGTTTTATATTGATTCTTTTATTTAGACGATGGTAGGATTAGTGATGGGTTAGGTCAACCTTTTAACCTTACGGTGGTGTGTTTTCCCACTGACCGTTCCTATGCATTACTCCCAACCTATATTTTCATCCACCATCCATGTTTGTGTCTTGTGTTCCGTTTGCCTGGGTAATTGTATACATGCATGAATGCACGTATTTTCATATCTCCTTGCGTTTTTTGGTGCGGTTGTGCACAATGTTTGTGACATTTTCTTCTAGATTTATTTGTTTATTAGTACTGCGCCCAATAGTGTAAATGATAGTTCGTAGTCAGTAGGTCGTTGTATTGTCTGTATTAGCTTACTGGTCTGTCGTGTAGTCATATGTCGTTCAATGTTCATGTTCGTTGATTATGCTGTGTTGTAGAGTGTTCGTGTCCTTGTCGTATCGGTATTGTTTTCTCTCTTCTCCGTGTGTGTACTCCCGTAGTCCGTGTGTGTGCCCCCTAGTCCGTGTGTGTGCCTCCTAGTCCGTGTGTGTGCCTCCATATTCCGTGTATGTACCCCCTAGTCCGTGTGTGTGCCCCTCTAGTCCGTGTTCCTTGATGCTGCTGTGTTGTAAAGTGTTCTTGTCCTTGTCGTATCGGTATTGTTTCTAACCCCCCCGTGTGTGTGCGCCCCTAGTCCGTGTGCCTCCTGAATTTGCCTTGATCTGTCTGAGAAAATTATGGTTTATGAATGTGACCCTCCCTGTTTCACATTTTTACCACCTTTAGCATAATATTAGGGAAATACGTTTTTATTAAACTTGCTGTCTGCGTTTGCGTGCGAGTGTGAGTGCGTGCTAATATATGCTAAATATGCTTTTGTAAGCATGAATGTGCGTGCTGGTGAACGTACTACGTACATCTTTGAATATGCCATTTGTTAATTGTGTTATTCATCATGTTTTTGAACAAATAATGCAGTTTCTTGATTTTCCCCATGAACATATTTTACTTAAGTTGAATGATGTCCTTTATCTTATAATATAATTCTCCATTGATAACTGTTATCTTTGGGACACTTATGTTACATTTTTGTTATTCTGGGTCCTCTCTTACACGATGCGGGACATGTTCTGTGTCTGCTCTAGAACGGATGTTCATCGGATGCTTTATTTCAGCTGAAACAGAAATCAGCAAATTATGTGGCCTTTAGATTCATTTTTACATACAAATATACAATAATATGGACGTACTGTAACATATTACATGACCGAACAACTGGACAACTAGATCACTGATCACATGTAGACTATATTCAGGACATTTTTCTGATTGCAACTGTTCCGGATGCGGTCATGAAGAACGGGTTCAGGGCACATTTCCGTCGTGCTTGTTGCGCATATGGCACACCACTGCCGGAAAATTCATTTTATTGTATCGGGTGTAATTGAATTTCAATTAAATCTAAACTATATCGTAAGCAATGTTCCCCTATAACGTACTGCACTTTGTTCGTATTTTGCTAAGAACACACTAAACATTACCTGATCTGCAAATTAGTCTTATGCTGAACTACCACCAATACAATAAGTACCGGTTTGACGTCTGATTTATAAAAAACAATAATCGACTCAACTTTTATCTGGATTCATTTGACCTAAACCTCTGATTCGCGTGGTGGAGTTGACAGGTTCTTTCAAAAAATCAGATTAGTACTGTTTGATAACACAGGAATACTAAACAAATCATTTACCATTTACTTTTCATCCCGAGACATTTGTCCTCAATACATGATTTGCATGGGAAATTGTCAGCTGCATGCGAAAACGCAGATTAGTGCAAGTATTTGATAATCCAATAACAATGGTTTGGTCAACTGACTGCCGTACGGAATGCAGACATTGTTTAAAACAACGTAAAACTCAAACCCCATGTTGTTTTCAGTGTTGAATTATACTTTATATATTTCATTTTTAAATCATAGTAGGTTTTTTGAAAGTGTTATTAGTTCACATTATATTTTTTAGTAAAATGAGTTATTGTGTAAATATTTGGTTTTATATAAATGACCGAATCTCTACTGTTAAATCGCGACTTAACCTCCGAGTTTAAGCCCTGTTGGAAAGTTAAACTTTCGTTTGGGTTTTTTCAACTTTAAGCCCTAATGGATTAACTGTCTGTTGTTGTCATTTCATGTTAGGGCCTTGGTGCGTTTAAGGAAATATTATGACCATAAAATTATGTTTATATGTAAATTATAATTGATTATATAGTGCGAATAGAAGATGTGAGAGAAAGTAGGTATACTATGTTGGCTTGTTTTGTGGAGATAGTTCGTCTACATAACGCTAGTCTGTTGGAGCGTTTTGGGTTAAATGTGAAATAAACGTGTTTAATTACAGGATACGTTATGTTTAATTACAGAAAACCAAGTGTATAATTGCAGAATGCATAATGTTTACTTACAGAATACTGAGTGTTTACTTACAAAATGCATAATGTTTAATTACAGAATACCGAGTGTTTTCTCACTGAATGCATAATGTTTAATAACAGAATACCGCGTGTTTACCTACATAATGCATAATGTTTAATTACAGAATACCGAGGGTTTACTTACAGAATGCATAATGTTTAATTACAGAATACCGTATGTTTGCTTACATAATGCATGACGTTTAACTACAGAATACCGTGTGTTTACTTACAGAATGCAAAATGTTTAATTACAAAATACCGCGTGTTTAATTACAGGATACCGAATGTTTAATTCGGCTTTCGATTCGATGTAACCGCGTTGAATCAACTAACTTACATGTTTAAGCACATGCAACATACCGGTAAGACGCTTCAATGATTGATTAACTGGCTCATGGCCTATTTGATATTTGTAAATATACTCGCCAAGTATTTAGTACAATTCCATAAGAACACAAGGTTGAAACCAAGTCTGAGTTAGAGTTGAAAAATCTGACAAAATGTACTCTGATGTTCTTTCTATTCGGTTTGTTTAATGTCTTACCGTTATAACAAATTATTCGGAAAACATTGATCAACATGAAAGTGGTTTTGCTACTTGTTGTTACTAGTTACCTCCCTGAAAATGGACATCTAGGCAAATAAATGCGCTACTTGGTTAAAGTGTTTATCAATAAATGTAAAAGTGATTTCCAATGCTAATGTATAAGCAAACGTTGTAAGAAATATGTTATCTACACTACAGGGTGTTGAAAATGTTTGTTCACAAAGTTTGAATTTAAATACAATGAGGATAATGCTGCATACGAAGGCTTTATTTCGCATAATGAAAGATATTGCTTTTTTCATTACTATCTGATTTATTTAGACCTCTCGCGCAGAACTAAACTATTGGTCCATATCGACAAAGATTGCAGGAGTATTTTGAAATTTATTAAAATTCTAACTTTATAAACTAACTTTTTTACACCCTGTATATATTGCAGAGTGTTGTCATCTTAAATTGTGTTTATATTCATCTCATGATTGTAGTGTTGTGTGCTTTTTGTGTGAATAAATATTGTTTTATGTTAACAGTGTTCTTTTCTATGATCTATGGTATGGTTAAATTTGTTCAGCATATTGTGTCTATACGGCTCATTATTGTTGTACACTTAGTACATCAACTAAAACCCTATTTGTGAATGGTCGATAGTATTTGTAATGTTTTGCTGCGTAAATCCTCTGTTTAATATCATTCGGACCGCACTCAGATCTTGGTGTAATAACTGCTTCGATGTTCTGTAAGGAAGATACGATGATTGAGTTAATATATAATTATATATATTTACCGGGCAAACGTGCTAACCCGCCACTAAAATTGCACTTCCAAAGCAGCTATTGGATGTATTTTGACATTGATTACAGTAGTATAGAACAAGTTTTACTCATATGCATTAATCTATCAAGTCGTTTAAACCTGTTGGAATAATGTAAACTGTTCCACATCATGGTGTCTTTAATGTAGCGAAGACAACTACAAAATGGCGGGTTGGCTTCTTTTGAACGGTAAAGTACGCATTTTACTATGAAAGAAAGCTTTTCATATATCTATCAATACCAGTGAATTACGCTTACAAGAAGAAATTGTCTAATGAGGTGTGACCAGGCAGTGGTATCAGCAAAAGTGAATGCACATATATATTTAATTGCCAAAATGAAGAGAACATTCTTTTAGACCTGATAAAGCCCGAAACCAACAAACACATTCAAAAGATGTATGTGAATCTAGCTATTAATATTGTATATTATCTTTATCGATAGTGGTTCATATGTATACCTACCTGCATAACCGTTTGTGGTTACTTTTGAAACACGGTCACACACAACCTAATGCAAATAGGTCCGAATCCAAACACAATATTACCACTTATTACTGCATGGTATGGATACGTACATATTCCAATAACATACTAGGACGATAAGCACTTCGTCGGGTTGATGTAAAACACTGACAGTTTTCCTACATGGATAAGTGTTGCACCCTCGACCTTTTGTTTATCATGTACCCTAGAGATAAGTGAGGGGGACATGTGTTGTGCATGTGGCCTTCCCCTTTTGCAAAACGTCGACTATATGTAGAGGATGATCGCTCTCATTTGAACACTCACTATTATTCGAATCGATACTATTAAGTACCAAGACAGTCTGACATCAAGAGTAGTTTTTGCAGTGAACAGCTCCATATCTAAACAGAATCGATTGCTACCTGTAACATACGATAATGCACATATCACTTATAAGCATAACCAACCCGGTTATCTTGCGTGCATGACCAGAATGATGCGCATATTCCTAATGATTGTTTGAATGGAGAAAAATAATCCAAAGTCATACTTCCTCCATCTTAGATAAATAAAATCTGCACACCTGCTCAATCGGGAGAGATTCGACCGCCAATCTTGAGGTTTGAACCCATGGTGAAGCGTATTTTCGCCGTAACAATATGACTGAAGATAATACATTCAAAATCATCTGTTCTCCACTTCTGATTCGTGTGGGGGTCATTGGCAATACTGCTTGTTGTCTACTGAAATTATATTGGAAACTCAGCATAGCCAGAAAGACAGATAATAAGAAATACATTCGTAAATAGGACCTTAATATGAAAATAAAACATATATTTAGTTATTGTATAAAACGCAAACGTAAATATTGATGACTGGAATACCACACATTTTCCAGTTACTTTATTTTACGTTTATGACCTTGGTTATTACATGAATGAAGTTTATACAGATGTCATCGACTGTGAACTTCATCACAGGCACCCCATTTTGTTCCGTCGGTATAACAGACGAATGCCACTTTGATAAAAGTATCTTCCCTGTGATAGTTTAACTGAAGGCAAGTTGTCTTCCATCTGTGTATCATATAGCAATGCTGTCGGTGAATATCGGATGGACAGCTTATTTCCCTTGGTAACATTCTTACCATAGAGCCAGTGCATGAAAATAAACTCCACGAATGCAGTAAATACGATATAAAACGTTGTCATCTACGAATCAGCCGGCATGAAAATGGAATAATTTCCCTGAAATGAGTATGAGTGTCAATATTGCAGTCTGAACAAAGCCAGAATTATGAGCATATAAATGTTAGGGGTCCTTTCCAATGTTAATGCTCAATGTAACGGTGTGGATGTATGTCGCTATGTGATTTCGTTGAGTGCCATTGTTGAACGGATGGAACTGTTGTGATGTTGATAATCCAAGTGATTGGACTATTATAAATATAGACTTACATTGGACACCAGTGCCTGGAATTATAACCGTTACTCAGCAGTCACCATTTAGCAGTCAATATTAACTCTCCCTAGTCTGAGATTTGTGATTGTAGTGATTGAATTATTGAACTAAATAGCTTATTGTGTTTTGAGTATTACTTTTGTCCTTTAGACATGAGACTTGAGTGTGATGACGAGATTTAAGGGTAATGATATAGAGGTTATTAGTATGTTTCGGTGTAAGATCGAGAGTTGTTTCACCGATTGAAAATACATTTTACATCTGGTATGCATCCGCCATCGTCGTCATGTATTTAAAAAGAACCAACTAATAACTAGGAACTAGGAAACGTGGGAAACGAAATTTAAGTTTGGTAATTGTGTCCATAAAGTAATGAATAAGTTTAATGTTGTGGTAAGAATCGTTAAATGCATAGCCCTACATACATTTTCATTTTGACAATTATTATGTGGAGATTACACATTAACAAGAAAGGGAGACAACTGCTGCTTTACTTACACTTTAATCAAAGGGAGAGAACTGCATTTGAGGCACATCACGGAGATTTTCTTTTTGAAACAAAATAGTCCGTTTCAGTGAGATATTTGCACAGTGAGTTTCTCCGAAAAGCATGAAAGAAAGATTAACATTATCACTCGGCAATTTGACCTAATATCTTACACACAATCTAAGATTTACATCTCTAAAATGATCGAAAAGAGTCACGCACACAGTGAGCATTGTAATCGATTTCACTCGCTCAAATCTCAAAACCCAGTCTCAGTAAAGTAATTTTGATATCTGAAGGCTACTGTGGTGAGATACGGGGTTGTAATGCTAGGCCCATATTTGAAATGGAGGGGTAGACATAAAGACTTGAAAATAACCTGACGAGATGCAGAAAGAAGCCAAAAAAGACAGGAATCTATGACGGGGCAATGTTGGTGGCCTCATGTGAAGTGTGTGTGGGCTACTTTGGCAACAAATATCAATTCTCCTGGGTGTCACGTATGGTATTACCGACATATTGAATTTCCTGAAATGTAACATACGACACGCTCGATCCCAAGTCAAATTGAAGCCTTCAATATTTAATTATGAGGGCATTATCAGCTCTTCATTAAAGTGTAACCATATGCTTCTATATGTGCTTGTTTATTTTAACATTCAGAGACCATGTGTTCCGATTACTCTCAACAGTTAGAAATTGAATCTTTGAAACATATGTTGTCTTCAACCTTTAAGTATATATGATGTAGGCATGGTAAGCCATTTTAGGGTTGATTGGTAGCATTGACACTAACGGTATATATTCGTTTTGACAAAGAGGACACGATGCCCATGAATGAAATGAATATGCAATTGTACATTTTTATTTGAATACAACAGTTTGTTGTATGTTTAACATTTTTGCAAGTTTGCTGAAACCTGACGTATAAAAATAATATTCAGATCTGATACATGTTGGGGAGTAGGTAACCGCGCTCAAATTTTGTATATGATTTATAAGGTTTAAAGGACCACCTTTCCTTTAGTATTAATTTGTCATAAGATTCATTAGTGAAAAGCAATTTGGAGCAAAGCAGACTGTAAACAATAAGATTTGATCACATGTTATATATATAGTGCTAGAGTGGGTTCAAAGTGTTTGAGTAATATGTTGATATCACCCTTATTAATAAAGTATATTTGATATAGCTGTGGCATTCATATAAATATTTGAAACCCACTTATTTGTCTAGTAAACGAACATTGTAATGTCGAAGAGTATTTAGCAAAATGCCTCACGCGTGATTGCATCAGTGTCAAACAGATCAATATGACGCTGATATAATCGCGCTAGTAAAATAATCTACAAAAAAACCTGGTGCCATATTTACAAATAATTAATTTAGACTTAGGCTTAGTATTAGACTATGACTTTGTCTCAGACTTATACAAGTCGACTTCCTAAATCTAATTCACAAATGCTCATACCGACAGACTTAACTATGTTTTTTTTGACAACGACGTTAACAACGTTTACCATTGAATTTAAAACTTTGTTTTCTAGGTAGTATTCAGATGGGTTTCGCCTATCACGTATATCCAAGATAAAAATAAAACAATTAAAGTGGATTATAATCTTGTTAACAACATGTAAGAACATTTCAGTTATATTCTTGCAATGAAATACAATATATTGCTGTCTGAATTGTACGGCAGCCTTATTGATTTATAACCATCTAAGTCTACAATCAGTTGACCTAGCTGATATATCATTCTTATCCTCATTACTCTAACTCTTTGGTATATAGACCTAACGATTGTTTTGTGAATTTTTATTGATAAGTCTATACCTAAGTGTTAATCTATGCACTCAGATTTAAATTTTGTGAATAAGGCCCCTAGTCATAAATTCACGTTTCTATTGTACTTCATACATTTTCCTTGCGACAAACTATGCTAATATTGCTGCTTGAATTTCTCTACCGAGATTTCACTCAGAGTTTGAGAAAAGTTGCACACAACGATGAACGAGAGAAGAGAGTGTGGAGTGTATATTCACACATGCTTGTGACGATCCGGAAACTTTCTGCAGCCTTCAACCAAAATCGGTACATTCTCGTATTATACATAGTTGTTTATTTCCATACACAAGTACAATTACTAGTAATACCATACATTTATTACATTCCATAATATGTATTCATCGTCTAATAAAGCAAGAAGTAAATCGATAAAAATGTACATGAATAAGGAATATATAAGGGATACCTAGGAGAATCAAAGAGGAGAAACAAGGGGGGGGGGTAATCGAAGGAATACATCAAAGGACAAAGCAAGAATGCTAGCAACAATAGGCCTAATTAGGGAGAAAATAACACAAACACTATATAAATTGTAACACTATATAATATGAAAGATTTGCACAGGAGAAAGAGAAATTTAACATACATTTAAAACACAAGTAGAAATAATAATCATACATCGATTTACAGCCTTTTAACTGCCAGTATAAATAGTGATAATTCATTTCGAACGAACACTGTCAATACAATTTATGTGTTGATCTACTTCATGTTCGTTGTTAAAGCTACTAAATAATAGTATAATGTGACAATAATACTAACCTTTGTTTTAACTCTGTCGTATTGATCTAAAATTCAAATATTTCTTGTTTTTCTTTTGGTTAATTTCAATTAGTTTTAATTTTGAAAACCTGACAAACGACAAATATTGTATTTACATTTGGCTCACAATCAGTCGGAAATATTTGAAAGCTGCCAAGTGAATAGTGAAATATTGGCAAAAATAAATTTACGAATAAATGTTATGTAGTTTATCAATGTAAAGTTGTTTTACATTCTATTCTAAATAAAAGTTGTCGTTGTTTGTTCGAATATTTCAAGATCTATTAAATAAATGTCTTTGAAATTAATACATGATCGACTATGGCACAATTGCTAAAGTATATTTATTCACTTACGGTCAAACGCCACAATGCAGCATGCATTTACACATTCGCCTGTATATTACTTTCCCTTAAACGTCAATACATAGTTTTGTATTTAAAGTGTGTAAACAACGGTTTATACATATTTGGCAAGAAATGGCGTTCTTGTCTATGAAAATATGGCTATTTTCTTAATTACAGTATTCAGCAATTACCTTTCCCAAATGTTATTTTGAAGTTTGACCACACATAACAATGGCTATAAGAAACAAGCTCTATTTGGCGTTGATTTTTCATGTATTCGATGAGGGATATATATGAATTTGTATCGCATCCAACATACACACACCATTCATTGTTTGCGTATCTGTATGATTATAATAAAATTATGTTTATATTTACTCACTAAATATGCTTTCGATCAATATGTTTTCCGAGGTGACGTCACAAAGAACAAAATGATGCATCTAGAGCTTACATGAGAATGTTGTGTGATTCGAACCCGTGACCTTGTGTTGGACCAAACGAGAACCAGTAGTGAGCTTGATGAGCATGTTCGGAAAACAGATACGTTGGGTGTCCAAGACACTAACTACACAACAGACGAATCGGTGTTATTTTCTACCCCCCCCCCACCTTTGGCCTATTGTTGCTAGCTTTCTTTTCTTGTTTCTTGAGGTATTCCATCCTTTTAGAATGTCCTCCTAAATTATCCTTAGTTGTGCTTTTATGGTCGACCAGGCCTCTCGTTGTTCCGTGCGTATTTGCCCTTGCATCTTCCCAGTGCCTAATGTGTGTTGACTGTTGTTTTCCCGGGGGTCGATGTGGGGAGGCTTTGTCTTGTGTATGTGGTGTTCCATGTAGCAACTTAATCTGTCTTCGCAATTATTTTAATTAGATAATATGATTCTGTTTAATTTGCTTTACAAACGACACCAAGTAAAGTAAGCATGCCGTTGTTATGTTACATCGAGTAAATGTAAACATTAGATACAGCGATGAAAATCTATGATTTTCGTGTCTTATTAAAACTCAATTTAATCCATTATGTTTAGAAACGTACTACACAAATAAATCCTCCAATTGCTTGGTTTGAATGCAAATACTTTTAAATTACAAGACGAGTATTTTAAAAGACTTAAATATATCTAAATATTTTGAATTGTATGCACTATGAACTTCTATTCACAAGTACAGTAGGCATTGTTCGAGCGACCACCTGAATTATGCGACTTTTTTCTTTCCCTCCCGTGCGTAGTTACTATATAAATAGTATCTATCAAACGACTTTTCTATAACGCGACCAGCGACCGCATTAAACCAATCCCGACCAGACATGGGGTAATCATCAAAAGTAATCATAATAATTAATAATCAATTGATATTTCCCTGTAATCAGGATTAATGAGTAATCATGCATTTTTCTGATTACTTTTAATCATAATTTAATCGATTACTGCCAAAAATGGGCTGTAATCATGATTATTTTAAGATTACTTTGTGTTTTTATTCCGTTTTCTACCAAGTAGACATTTAAATAATTGGATACATAATTAAATAGTTATCTATAGGTATAGAAGCATTGATTGACACTTCGAAAAACTTTAAAACCAATTATGCACTTATTTCTCACTTATACATGGTTAAAGCTGTCTTGTTGTAGCCCTAGGGTTTAACTATTGTCTATGACACAACAGAACATTTACTCTGTTAACATGGGCTAAAACTATAATGATACACTGATTGAATAGAATAAACTGCTTTTCAGATCAAAACTGTTTACATTGCTCAATCCTTTGAAATCTAGTTGTGAATTCATGAATATGCACCTGTTCATTATTGTCATGTATATTTTAGTATGAACTTGCTATATGTTAAGGATGTCTGCTCGAAAGCATTTTGACCTGAGAGGTGTCGACTCAGCGCTAAGACACTTGAAATGCTAATGATGATTAAATGCAATAAGTAAACTAATACATGCATCATCAAGTGCAACACATAAACTGTGTATAGAACTGACACTGTGACTTTGAGTATTAAAAATAATGTTATTAGTTCATTCATTGTACTGTTGAAATAATAAATAAGAATCACGGATCTGTGTTTCAACCTGTCGTTTACAAAAGGAAGTAATCATTAATCATGATTACTTTCATTGAAAATAATTATAATTAATCGATTACTTGCAAATTATGCAGTAATCATGAAGTAATCGATTACTGAAAAAAAGCAAAATAATCATAATTTAATTGATAACTTTTTAAGTAATCGACCCCATGTCTGGTCCCGACAGGTATAAAATATAGTTAAATAATCCATTACTAGACCGCATGCGCTTAATCCCATGGGGGCATTTCACACCTGATTCACAACTGCGAAAAATTGAATAAACAATTAGGCGTAATAAATGCGACCCGGTTATTACTGGACGACACAGTTACATCAAAGGACTGAAGGTTGAGGAGCTCCAAGGCAGGGCAGCACGATTTTGATGTAATATATTTAAAAATAATAAAAACCGATATATTATGTTCCTACCGGGCTAATAATTAATATTTCATTATTAAACTTACTTAAATCGACCGACTGTGCATGTAATGGGACTGTAATGTAGAAAGATTATACTAACATTTACCGATACACTATATTATTCTTTATCATTATAGTATGCTTGTAGAAATCTTGCTTATTGTGAATAGAATATTCAGTGGCGTAGCGCCTTGGGCGTCAAGGACGGCGTCTACGCCCCAATAATTTGACAAGCAACGGTCATGCGCCTATCATAAAACTGAGATGTTTCAAGATTTTGCTGCCGAAAAGTGATAAGCACATTGGAGCGGCAAAATAAACGGCGGATACGGACTTGTCACTTGCGGTTTCCAAGGCGACAGTGTATTTCAGTGTTATTCCAATAGTTAGTTGATATGGTGTGAACATGTATGTTGTTCATTTGTTTAATTAATACAAACTGTAAATTTGTATCGGATGAACGACGACCGTCATGGATGATAAAAGTCAGCTAGTTTTTTTAAAGCATCGCGATGAAATTTTCAAAAGGTAAAGGATAATTGCTTTCAGACTAGAAAACCTGCAAACAAACATAAATTCCGTGGAATGTCTTACAAATGCTAACATAAAACCAAATCAACCTAACGACTTTAATTTCATAAACGTGTGCTTGGTAAAAGGGCACCAGAACAGCGTTCATTTAAGGCAGTATGGTTTCAGAATTTCTCGTGGTTTCACTATGATGAGGTAGGATAAAGACTTATTCTTTTCTGACTTACTGCTTGTTCACAGAGACACATGCCATTGACTTTTACGGTGTTGCAAATCACAGTTCGGAGGGGACACCCCTCCCATACCCTCCCCATCGCTGCCCCAATGTTCAGGACCGCGCCTGCATGATATTATTAGAAGCTGATTACTTTAAATATTCCTATTCCTATGCCATCCTCTCTCCTCTAGGAACCCCATCACACACACTCATGCTTCATCGATATATAGTTCTAGGACATTCTATAAAGTAATTAGACTCGAAAACCTTCTAAACTGTTTTCGAGAATCAGTTTAATAGGGACATCTGGGGTTTAAGGTATTTATTTTAGAATTATTCTGTAAGTTTCAGAACAATATCAGAGATATTACATGCGCTAGAAAATGTAGTCACATAATGACACCTTTTAAAAGATGTGGCAATGTACCGATAGTTTAAAGGGTATGGAGTGAAACAAAGTAGTGTAGCAGTCTGGTTGTTACATAACTTCATAGGTATTAACATGGTGAAGTCAAGTAACCAGACCCTATATAGTGCAGTAATATTTAATTTAAAAACAAATTGTTACTTTACAACCGTAAAAGGAGTCTGTACTTTCGTTATGAAATAATTATGCAAATAAAACCATGAACTGGTTTTGTTTCAAGGGTTAAACGGGATAACCAAATGATACTTTTGGCAAAGTTCTATATATTAATGACGATTAACAAAGGACCATAACTCTGTCATACATAGGTGGATTGTGACCTGACTTTGGATGTACATTATTCCCATACCCATCTATATATTCATAGAAAGTTTCCATTAAATTTGTCCAACCACTACCATGATATGGCTCCGGAAGGAAGAAATGAGGCTAATTGAATAATTGAAAGTAACAAAGGGTCATAACTCTGTCATACATAGGTGGATTTTGACTCCTGTGATGTGAATCATTCCCATACCCATATATATATATTCATAGAAAGTTTCAATGAAATATGTCCAACCAGTACCAACATATCGGACTGGAAAAAAGTGTGATGTACGGGAGGACGGATGGACAACGCCAAAACAATATCCACCTCTTAAAACCTTCGTTTCAGCAGGGATAATAAAAAGGGGTGCTGATTTATAGACTCGGTCAATAACCGCTTGTACCATATTAAAGTACCAACACATCCAACAGGTATTCACATATATATGTAAGTGCATCAGTAGCATACACACTGCAATTTAGGTTAACTGAGGTTACTGGTTCTAGTCTCGGATACCTGTTTTATTTTTATTCACAGCGATAAATTATTTTATACTCTAGTATATATTTTCTTTATTTATCCTGATATATGTGAACTATATTTATTTCCATTCATATTTGCACTTATTATCTAGTTTGCTGCGATACATCAACACCTACTCACGAAAAATATGCTAGTTTCACACGTTCAAGCAGTGAATGTCAGGATTCGAGCCCGGGCAGTCTGCACTTATCCATTACATTATAGATTCAACTAGATGATAGGACATATCTTCGCAATAATGTCTTTTTCGAAAACAGGAAAAACGCAAAGATGAGTATTATCATTGAACAAACCTGCGATTTGATATTAACTAATCCAACTAATGACGATTTGAGCTTTGTACTGGTAGGGTATGGGTCTTGGATGTGACACACCATCTCATCATTTGTGCCAAGTAATTTAGATAATCCCGCGATAAATGACAGTGTCATATTCTGTAAAAGACCTTTCAGATCCTTTCTGACCTTTGACCTTTAAGTATGACCTTGAACTTTGAGCTATATACACGGTCTTAAGCGCAACACACAATTGCTGTAGAGTGAAGTATATGTCTTGTAATTTGATAATCCCCCAATAAACGAAAGTGTAATATTCAGGTCAAGATATTTAGATCCGTTTTTTATGTTTGACCTGAGAGTGTTACCTTAACCTTTTTGCTACAAGCATGAAACTTGCACGATACATGAGATCCCCATGGTGAACATTGGTGCAAAGTAATTCAAAAAACCCTAATAAATGACAAGATGTTTTAGACCCATTTCTTTGACATCTGATCTCAAACTGTTACCTTTGAGCTTCAGACATGGGTCTTGTGTATGACATGTTGTCTCATCATGGCAAACATTTATGCCAAGTAATTTCAAAATTCCTCAATAAAAGATATATATAGAAAAGTTCTAAATCGTTGTTTAACGTTTGACCTCCAAGTGTGACCTTGACCTTTGAGCTATACATGCATGGGTCCTGCGCTAGACACGCTGATTATCATGGTGAATATTTGTGCCAGGTAATTTGAAAATCCCTCAATAAATGACAGTGTTATGGTCCTGACAAGGTGTTTTACACCATATTTTGACATTTGACCTCCAAATGTGATCTTGACCTTTTAGCTTAGGACATGGGTCCTGCGCTCGACATGCCCGCCTCATTACGGTCAACATTTGTACCTAGTAATTTGAAATTCCCTCAATATGTGATGGCAAAATTGTCTGGTCAAGATGTTTTAGACCCTTTTTGGAAATTCGACCTCTAAGTGTGACCTAAACATTTCAGCTACGGACATTGGTCTTGCATGCGACACGCCGCCCATTCATGGCGAACATTTGAATCAAGTAATTTGATCTAATCTCACCATGAATATCAGTGTTATGGTCCAGAAAATATATGTTATACCAACTTTTGATGTTTAACCTCATAGTGTGACATTTACATTCGAGCTACGGACATGGGTCTTACGCGCGACACTCTGTCTCATCATGGTGAACATGTGTGCCAAGTTATTTGAAAATCCTCCAATTTTTCAATGGTTCTGACAAAGAAAATCTGGACGGACGGACGCACATACACTGGACTGCCATCGTAGCGACTTCGTCAAAATTAATCACTTGGAAAAAAGTTTAGTCATGTGAGATAAATAGTTATAGCAACTATCAATATTTTTTGAATAAATTTGAATATAATACCATTACATTTACGTTAACTGTTTGCAAGCTTCACAGAACACAGAAAATGTCTGTTGTATAATTTAGAAATCGGAAAATGTCAATGAAATTCCATACATTATGGAACAATAATCAATGCTTCATTCACGGCGGAACTCTTTTTCACTATTTTTTGAAACTGAATTCTCCTATATTAAACTTCTGCATATGATACCCATTTTTCCAATTGTATATATTTTGTCATGTTGAATCTGACTATTGTTTGTTTTGTTGTATCTCAAATACCAAATATCGTGTTGCTGTTACATTATTGTAAAGAATGACAATTTTATGTAATGTTGTTGTATCAAACGCAAAATCTACGCCGTTAATTGTTTCAGCATCAAGCCAATCATGCAGAGCATGAACTTGTTCAACCGGTATAGACAGAATGTGATACTATGTTTAATTGATGAACAGTATCTGCATACTGCTGCATTTAATGATTCCCTAGCAAAACTTTACGCCGTTAATTGTTTCAGCATCAAGTCAATCATGCAGAGCATGAACTTGTTCAACCGGTATAGACAGAATGTGATACTATGTTTAATTGATGAACAGTGTCTGCATACTGTTGCTTTTAATGATTCCCTAGCAAAAAGCCGTTAATTGTTTCGGCATTATGACTCCCAATCATGCAGCGCATAAACTTGTTCAACCAGTATAGACATTATGTAATACTATTTTTAATTGATGCACAGTGTCTGCATGATGCTTTATCATTGAACTATCGACGCTGGTATCCAACGACGCTGCGAAGTTGTCAACCGCACTTGTCTCCCTTTGTTAACGAACCCGTTTTAACTCGATTCGGATACGTATAAAGTAACCGGATATTACATCTTTTAGGCCTTCGTGTGGATGAGTTTTCGGTGTTTAACTTTATCGATGGTTCGCGTAGGATTTAAAATAATCATATTGTTATTTACATTATGGTTTGCGTTATTTTTCTTGCTAGTTAAACAAAATGTACGTCATAATAATATATGGCAGTATGGTGCTGAAAGTTGACATTCCTTTCGTTTTTCCCTTTATTGTGCTATGATCTCCAACATGCGACACCACGAAACTTTCACCAAGCATTAGGTACAAAATAAACAACTTGCACACCAAATATCTCTGTGTCGCATATGGGAAATCATATTTAAAAAATCGTTTATCTAGGGAGTAAAGATAGCATACTACGTTGTTTCTGGTGGATGGGGTAAGTTTAATGCAAATTTGCTTTGGGTTCTGTATGCGCTTTTCTGTGAAGTTGTTATATATTAAGAAGTCAGAAAATCGATGTTTAAATAGTGAGCAATACATTCGCGTTTTACACTATCACGTCTTTTCTAAGCCAATGAGAGGGTATCAAAATTCAATAATATTGGAATGAAGCGCATTGTTATAAAGATAATGTTTTAAGGAGCGTTGCAAAATGAAATTGTGAAGATTTTTGTCCAAAAATATATTCATGAAATGTAATACTTTTCTCATTAAAAACTTGTTAAACACACAAGTTCACATACATCCATGACCTCACTGTTACCATAGCAACAGAATGAAAATCACAAAAACAATTCAATAAATTTCTACTTTCATCTTAAATAGAAAAACAAAATTTAAGTCATGACACCAAAACATTATTTTTTTCCAAGTCTAATATAAATAAAGTAAAAATGTAACCTCTGGAGTGTTAACAAGGTGTTACTATAATTTGGCACAGATACCTAGTTTTTGACCCCATATGACCCAGTTTCAAACATGGCCTAGATTTCATTGAGACTAACATTCGGACCATGTGCCACTTAAATGAAGTTTAAAATGTGACATCTAGGCAACTACACCTTTAAGTACATGAACAATGTCACATTGGATAACATACATGGAATGTAAGAATTAGGCACTTGTATATACTTAATGATCTATTGCCTAGTGAACTGATGGAATGGTTTAAATTTACGACCTTTTTTTCACAACATAGATTAATTTGAAAGGAAAGAGGATGTTTTTTATACGTTTTGACAGTTCAGTTGGACATTGATTTGTACTTAACTTTTATTAAATTTGTCGATATATATTAAGATGCCATTTTATTAAGCGACCACTTTTTGGCTGTCCCTTGGGTAGTCTTTTAATACAATGTCTACTGTATAATGAATAATTTACAATGATAACATTTATTTGACTCGTGCTTAAAATTATTGTTCATATAACGTTTCCGGGATATTCTATAACGAGTAATATATCATTTAAATGTGTTCAACCAGGACATGAACACACACTACAGTCGTTGCTAGTGTAATTATTTAGACGCTGTTGTGGTTACGCATTGTTTTAGCGACTTGCATATATAACTGGAACTACGAAAAATAATGATGGCAGCTTATTTTCAAGTATCTTGAATATGAATAATATTATTATACAAACCAGATATAAAACTCCATGGACTCAACTTGGCACAGTAAATGTTTGTTTAAAAGTAAAATATCTGAAATGCATGACTTACACAGACAACGTACAAACGAACTTAACAGTTCTCTGTGACATGTTTTTGAATTGTTTTCCCAGTTTCACTAAAACTGTCCCAAGTTCATGTAAATATTGGGTTGATGTCATTGTTTGCCATAACTTGGCAATAACCCGAATATGTCATGTTTTGTATCCTGCATTATCAGTGAGGACATGACCGTAAGCTATGGCACGGAAGAACATTACCATCCCAACCTGGGAATTGAACCCGGATCTGACGGTTGAAAGTCTATTACGCTGCCAACTGAGCTAGACAAGTGGGTCTGAAGTGCAGCAATCAGGATAAAAACAGAGTGTTCATGATTATACGTTGAGAATCCCGTCAGCGCCGACATAAGTCTTATCATAAGATTGAATCGGTGCTGACTTACATGTGATAGCAATTCATTCTACTGGACAACAGTACTAGGAAAAAAGGAGTGTATATAGTAATACAATGTAGTAGTTGGTATTTAGAAAGTCATGTGATGATGTGTCTTATTATCTTTTGAATGTTCAGATATATTGCTTAGGATCTTACGAAATAGTGTTAGCCGATTACATTGTTTCAATACTGTAATTGGTTCCATTGCAAAATCGTTTAGGATATTTGAGACTGAACCCGAAGTCTTGCTATATAAGTTAGTAACAAATCTGGTACTTGTCTTTATAACATTATCCATTTTGTCTATTTCCCTTAAATATACTGATGCTAGTCACTTGGACAATTCTCTAAAGTTGTTTTGTATGTAGCTGATTTAGGGATAGCAACATCCATCTGACCTCGCTGTATTGACATGGATAAAACCAACAAGTTGGGTTCTGCAAGAAACCCGAGCTAAAGAGCCACATTGGTTGTCTACAAAGATGTACTTTATATCGATTTAGCAGCTAGCTAACCTCACACTTAAGCGCTATATCGTCATTGATTTCCAGCACGGTCCCATATTGACTAAGTAGGCAATAATTAATTCATAAAAGCATAGCAACCACTACGTACACAATAAAATAAAAGAAACGGTACATGTATTAGTACCAAGTAAGCAACCAACCTCAGTTTGTCCTGCTCGCCATAACTGGATGATTTATATCAGAATTCTACAGAACAAAAAACCTAGCGAAATCAATAACAATAAATAAAGGTAACAGGAAATAGCAAGTTATCCCAATCCAAGGGATGTGAAGCACTTGTAACAGACATGCCAAATATAATGTCAACATTGGTGCGATTTTGTTTGTATATTCATTTAAAACTCTCGGGACCAGTTGCGTTATGCGCATTAAGTAGTTTGCGATTACAGCGTCTGTGTTATTTGTTATGTGTGCAGTCGGTGTTTTTACCCCTAGTGGAAGCAGTTCTGGGACATACGTATTATTTGAAATTGTTTGTTTCACCTTTGTACTTAAATCAAAACGGTAAATGTAAATATTGAATTTAATTAAATATGTACATGTGTGAGTGTCTGACAAACATTGAAATGAAGCGACAATGGAGGTGAAAATGTACTGTTAATACATGGCAAAATGGTGATACGTTATAAAATTACAGTTTATGATCGTAGCTTTTAATTGAGTGTTACTAAATCTAATGAAGAATCATCATAATGTAACAATTCATAAAAATAAAAGTTTTTCGGTATCTTAATTTTTGACAGATTTGTTGTGGTTATGCAACGCAACTACACACTAAGTCACTTCTATATTTCATAGCAAGCTTAATTACACATTTTAGTACGAAATGAGATTATGATGCTCAATTGATGCATTTGTTAAAAGACATAAGTATAATGGTATTCAGTAAACTATCCGCATTACTGTAAGGTAACAGAATAAATCATTTATTCGAATATATTTGATGAAATAAGAGCAAGTACAATAACCGTTATGATGGCAAATGAAATCTTCGAAATGACGTGCATATCGATATCTCGGGTATTTTCTTTGTTCCCATCACTCATCGAGATAACGAAGTTTTACTATCTAATTATCTGTATGACATTAGTCCATGTGAACCGTTTAAGACCGTGGTGTTTGTGGCTCTGAATTTGACAGCACACTTTTCGGCAGTTCTCTTTCGGCTCTCGTACATTAAAACGTACAACTAAGGTGTTAAAAAAAGGTTTGGAATTTGGTTAAATTTCTTACCCATTGTTAAAGTTATCTGACCAATATTTCTGTTGAGCATATAAAATGTAGCCCCAAAAAGTGTCTTACTAGAGTCAATATCCTAATATCGTCATATTCAATTATTTGGCCATGGTTTATCTATTTATGTCTATAAAGTAGATTATAATATACCGAGATAGAACCGATACAACCATCACCAGTCTATCAACTCCACTCCATCACCACAGTCACTACCAACATCACGACCACTACCACCACTACAGCCATCAGTTTCACCACAGACACAAAACAATCGCCACAAAGGTCATCCATCAAACCAATCACCATCTCAGTCATCATTACCACGGAAGCCATCAAACCAATCACCACCTCAGTCATCATTACCACCGCAGCTACCGAACCAATCACCACCTTAGTCATCAATAGCACCGCAGCCACCGAACAAATAACCACCTCAGCCATCATAACCACCGCAGCCACCAAACCAATCACCAACTCAGTCATCATTACCACCGCAGCCACCGAACCAATCACCACCTCAACCATCATTACCACAGCAGCCACCAAACAAATCACAAGCTCAGCCATCATTACCACAGCAGCCACCGAACCAATCACCAGCTCGGCCATCATTACCACCACAGCCACCAAACTAATCACCACCTCAGTCATCATTTCCAACGCAGCCACCAAACCAATCACCAGCTCAGTCACCATTACCACCGCAGCCACCAAACCAATCACCATCTCAGTCATCATTACCACAGCAGCCATCAAATCAATCACCATCTCAGTTATCATTACCACCGCAGCCACCAAACCAATCACCGGCTCAGTCATCATTACCACCGTAGCCATCAAATCAATCACCACTAGAGATATAATTACCAACACAACCACAACAACCACCAAAACAACCACAACCACAACAACAACATACACCACAGCCAATTGAACAACCACCATTGCAGCCACCAAAATAATCACCACCGACACATCGAAACAATTAACACAGCCATCACAGCTACCACAGCCACCGCAACCACCATTACCACCACATACACCATTATCATTACGACTACCATAACCACCACTACAACCACAGCCATCACTACCACCCTTACCTCAACTACCAACACTGCCACCCATATTATCACAACCACTACTACCGCAACCACTACTTCTCCCACCGCCACCACTACCGAAGCCACATCATATCTCAAACACATCGTGAGTCCAATATTTCTACCAAAGAACTAGAAATCAATCACTTTTCATATAAGCATAGCGACACGTTCATCTCAATTGGTAGTGTTATTCCCGTATATGTTCCGTTAATTTTGTTGCCCAGAAGGTGCAGGAAATACAG
Organism: Mactromeris polynyma; assembly: GCA_032209605.1. Lineage (NCBI taxonomy): Eukaryota > Metazoa > Mollusca > Bivalvia > Venerida > Mactridae > Mactromeris > Mactromeris polynyma. The sequence continues at coordinate 35,796,431 of JASFXZ010000004.1, forward strand.
TTTGAATTCCAATTACTTAAGCTTAGCCTTTCGAGGGGGGATATTGCTGCTGCGACTGCCTCTTGTTTTAATAATTTCGGTACCTCAGTACCAGTTAACAAACTAGACGTACTTTTGAAGAGAGGCGGTTGTATTGGATGTAAATTCTAGTGTGACATACATTGTATATAACAATACACGATTGTAGATTACAAAACGGCCCGATAATAAACAACATTCATTACCACAGACACTACCACTACCACAAATACCATTATATACATTAACATAACCGCCATCACCATCTAAGCAATCATCACCACCACAGTTTCCACAACTTTCACAATTACACGCCGCTGGTGGCATCTCTGTCACCACCCAGACTGATTACTACCACAGCCGTACAGTCACAGCCACTACCCCAATTATTACTACAGCTACCACAACAATCACAGCCACAGTCACCATATTTACTACCATATTCACAGCCATGACCATAATCATAGCCACTACCATATAACTACCATATATACAGCTACCAGCAAATCCACTACCATATCAACCAACATATCCACAGTCAACACCATATCCACTATATCCAAAGCCAACACAATAACCACAGCCACCATATCAACAGCCACTACCACAACCACAGCCATCATATCCTCTACCATATCAACCACTATATCCACAGCTACCACCACATCCACACACACACCCATCTCAACCACATATTGTGGTTGTCATCAGGTGTTCCACGCAAATGTTGCGATAGTTAAAATAGGCACAATATAAATATTTATTAAACATTCAGACACACTTTTTACTTGCATGCTATTATTTGGAAAGACAAGTCGTAAAGGCTCTCTAATGACGTACTTCGTAGCGGCTTTTCCACAGAACCATGATGACAATGCTGCTATTAAAATTGTTACAGAAAACAAAAACCAACTCGTCAGTTTCTTCATAGCTCGGAGGGATCAGTTTGACTTTTGTTTCAACTCACGTTCAACATCGTATCCTCGCTTCGGCTCTTTATGCAAGGTGATGTTATCCTTTCTCTTTCACCTGTCAATTATGTTGTATAATTTGACAAATAAAGCTTATCATCGTATGTGTGTAGTTTTTACGTCAAAGTGTTTAATTACAGTGCTATAGGACGGGAAACATATTTTCGCTGAACACCTAGCGAATGCAGCTGTCATCACATTTCATGAGCCCGCCTTCTATAGTCAGGTGACATAATGCAGAATGCTCATTCCTTCGTTTGCTAGGACTATTAATGTCAGTCATACAGAAAGATTATATATGTTTCCGCACAATTAAGCTGCGATGAACCTCAAACGATGAAGTTCTATCAATAATATTAAAGCATGAACTCATTTAGATTTTAGTTTCTACGGAGCCAATATGTTGCATATTGTTATTCCATTTGTCAGCGCTTTAGTTGCGCCGCTGATGGACGCTCATACCGTGATAAGAAAATATGATTTGCAAATCTCTTTCCACGGAACGATGAACATTACTTGCGATGATGAGGAATACAGATTTCAAGCATTCGTGACAACAAAACTATCTGACTGTGTGATAGAATGCGCGCTACGTGAGCATTGTGCTGTAATGAATTATCGTCGGGATTACGGACTTTGCGAGTTGCACCAGATCAACGTACGAACGTCTAATCTCACTGAAAACTGTTTCAGGATGGAGAGGGATGACATCCACATTACTCAGGTATGTAATTTATGTTTCTTTCTATTTCAATATGAATTTAAACAATATTCTTTCAATTTGAAATAAACGCACGGCCTTCAAACTAGTTCATAACATGCATATAACTTTTTTCGTTCCTGTTACGTACATAAATATTCACATACTTTCGGTAAAGATGGTATAATTTTGCATGACAGTCGTTTCGATCGTATAAAGAATTATTTACGTTTTTTTATACCACTCATTTCAACGTCATTGCCTCTTAAGGTCACAACATATATGGGAAATGAAAAATTAGATTCCATGCGATTTGTCTCTGTCTACAATACACCACATATCAAGAACCACTCCGTAAGATGTTGATTGTTACATACACACAATAGATAAGCTTAGTACATTCCGACCAAAACATGGAGTAAATGGCTTTTGATCTATGTACTGCTGGTACATAGACGTATATATATTAATAAGACATGTGATGTACATAAATTACACACAAAGAATTGTGAATACAGTGGGACCTCGTACATTCGAATTCATCGGGTCCGAAATTTTTATTTCGAATAAACATGTGTAATTTTCTGGGATAAATATCAAGAATTAGCTCCCTTGATTATCGGCTTTGTTTAAGCCATTTTCTCTAACGTGGATTGTCTCCCTTCCGCATGAAAATGACACCTGTCAAACTAGTCAATAATCAATAATCGATATAGGCTCCATGCTATAACCGAATATACTCGGATTTAACGTCTTTTGATCATAACTTAGCCACCCCACTGTGTTTCGACATCATGTTAAAATTGCCTTGGGCAATAGTTTTGACTTTATATAGTCTTGGGGGTGTATAGAACAACAATGACTGAAACGTGATATTTAAATAAATCTTCAATCACGGCAACAACTAAAATTTCAGTGGAAACAGAAAATATGTTGTAAAAATAAATAATACATTTTTGTAAATAAGTTTGTTATCTCGAAAGTACATGAAAATTAATATTGGTAAATTGTCGCAGATTGTTTAGAGATGAATTTATAAGATCAGAAAACTAGCTTATAAGAACAACATGCGTATTGCAGTAAACTGTGGTAGTGAACATTTAAATTATTATACATGGCTTACAACCTTAAATAGAGCTACAAGTACTAACATGATAACGATTGACGTCTGTGAATAATTAAAAACAGGATTTGGCATTTATCCTGATAATTCTATGAATACTGTGTATATAAAATCATGAAGAAAAATCAAATCAGGTGCTTCTTTTCCCCGATTGTGTAGGTTATATAGGTCCTTTGTCTGAATAATTGCAACATCTCTATTACAATATTTATAAACACGGACCTATAAACCATGGTTTATAGGTCCGTGATATAAATACAGGGATCGAATTAAGCGTGTTCCATATAAATAGCATCACTTTAAATATTTTCATTTCAGTATAAAGTTAAACAGAATCATCGCCAAAATTTTTTTGATTGTAATCAAGTTTTGCTGTGTTAAAATGCACACCTTTACTGATCAAAACGTCAAGCTGTATATTGCCACCAACTATAATTGACCATATCAATATTTCATCTCGATGCTATTCTATAAAAGTCCTATATTTCCACAAATTCCCCCCTAAAAGCGCTTTCGGTGTTACTTAACAGTTTGTTTAATCGCTACAACCGGATATATCTCTTTCATCAGATGCCGTGTTTGGACGCCGATAAAGCGTACACAATAATACCTAGTGTATTCTAAATTAAAACAGAACACAACTAAATCTGACTATTCTCAACAAAAATCGTTAACAAATGCTAACAGGAAAGATAATCCACATTACAGCAAAAAAGTGCCATCGAAAGGACATAATTTGAGCAATACTCGTAATATATATGTGCACAATGTATCTACCTCTATTGGAAAGTGTTAACATTAAAATATAAATTATTGTTTTAGCTGTTCTTAATTTCAATGTGATGAAGTGACCACGAGGAAATAGAAATCACAGAAACATAATATTTGCAGCACGCTAAAGTATAGAAAGTTAAGTCTATTACGTTTATTTGCGCACGTAAGTTGATTTATCACTGTTTGAAAAGATTTTCCCTTCATAATTCAATAATTAAAATAATACAATAATAATTATATTCCGCCGTGACAAGAACGGATCTAAATCATATAAATGATTTATAATATTTAAAACCAGCCAATAACAACGGGCAATCAATTTAACCCATTGATAGTTAAAACAACAACAACAAAGCAGACGAGAATAATGAAAGAAAATTGACATTTATTTGAGTACATTACTAACTTAAACAAAGAATGGAAACAAGAAGCAATTAATTATTTAAAATTATAAACACACCATGATATTGTTAATTTAATCAAGAAAACAGACATAACGGCTCAAATGATTCCACTTATTGGAAATTGTGAGTTATTAGCCCCTAAACTTTTGGAAAAGGAAAATTTTACTGATTTTTACTCTATGTTCTATGTATAGATAGGTGATACTTTAAAAATCAAATTGGAAGCAAGAAGATGTTTAGTTAGAATAAATATGTTTACACTAAATGTAAGAGAATAAATTTGTCATAACTGCTACAATATTCTAGTATTAAGATAAAGTGTTTAAATTTACGTATGAAAATAATTTCCCTCTATAATCTATTGATCAAAACTGGTAGAGCTGGAAACACGATATCGATTTTCGGGTCATTTTCAAGGGAGACAATCCACTGCGATAAGCCAGCTAAAAGGCACGGAAAGCTGCGTATGAAATGAAGATACATCGGGACTCGATATTTATTTTGGATAATACCAATTATTCGGATAGTGGTCCGACTGTAATATGTAATACCTCGTACATGAAACGAAAAAGGCGCATCACCTTGCAATTGCAGTGTGAAACACCCTTAAAGTTTCTAAAAGTATCATTGCTCGAGCAGTTAACAGAAAATGAGGCTTTAGTCATAGTTTTCATACATAAAGCTAATGAGTCGGACTACATGCGTAAACTATGAATGGAATTATCCAATGTACATTGCTGTAAATGATTACAAGAAACAAGACCTCCGTAACTTCATGCGTTAATAGAATAACTTTGTTTACCGTCTACTTGTATAAACAATTGAATGTTTCTTTGAAAAAGGGAACATAAATATGAAGAACAACATAGTTTAATGGAGCTTTTGTTTGTGCTTATATCTTTATACGTGTCATTCTTTTGTAGTCACCATGTCAAGAAATGCCGTGTCCAAACGGTACCGCTTGTGATAGAAAGACAAAAACATGTCGAACAAAAGGTATGTTTTGTACAACTAAGTAGAATTATAGATAATATTACATTATACTTCGTGTGAAATGATGCTTCTTCAAAATATTCACAATTTGTACCAATTACATGTATATTGTAGTTGGAACCACATGTACGTGGCTACATATATCACTTAGAATGGCTTACAGTTCAGACACATACAGCTGGTAATTGTTTACGGAGTTTCCTTCTGCTCTAACAGCATGGATATCGGTTTTAAGTATGAGCACTCAGTACAAATTTGCAGATTGTAGTTACATACCTCACAACAGATCATCTATTGCTTTTATCTATGGAGCTTCTTTTGTATATACACAAGCAAAACTTAGCATATTGTTTAAGAATTCAAGACATGATAACAGCCTACAAGATCCTCAAAGTTTCTAACCTTTTGTTAATATTATCTCAGTTCTAAACACCGATTTGTTTACCTAAATTGCACTTCCGTGTTCACAAAACAGTTTACCGTGTTCTTCGATATAAAATTTCAATTTCTCCACATTATGGAGATGGACGAGAAATGAAAATAGATGTATTATCTCCAATCAAATTATCACAGAAACGTACGCTTCGTTCGGGTTTCCAACATATGACTGCGTGGTGCAATAGAAACAAAGCCCGTGGTGTATTGTTGTGAGTGACAAAACGTGTTTGTGAATGTTATGGTAGTTTACGTGTTTCTAAATGTTCAATCGTTACCGTTAAAATATTATTTTGCTACAACAACAGACAAAAGGAACTTCATTTATTCGTAGAATTTCATCCGATACTTAAAATGCATATCATGAGCACACAATACTGTTTGTAAGTTGACAGCCTTGTTTGTTATTTGTGATTACAGCTTAATAAAGATAAATTTTCTATAATAATAATTGGAAAGACAATGAATATTTTATATGCATTTGGATTTTATGGAATTAGTGGTGCATTTCTATCTACAAACAAACTGATCAATAATACGTATTTAGTTTTTACAACGAGTGCGGAGTTATTGAATTATTAAATTATTGCCAACTGGAAGCGATTGTACAGAATACACTGAGGGGTAAAGTGTTGCGAATTACACTGAGTACATAACATACTGGATGACAATATCATTTACGAAAACAATTTACACAGGCAGAGCATGAGAATAACGAAAACAAATAATGAAAGTTCGAAAAAAAAACGTTTAATGGCAAAAGTTTTCAACGACATCGGTCGATGACATTGGTATAAAGTAATGACATATTTTGAAGCAACAAACCACATAGAAGTCTGGATTGATATCCCCTTTGTAGGAATCTTATGAATCATAATCCCAAAATAATAAGATAAGTATGACTATATATTTAAATATCATAATTAGTAGATAAATTGGGGTTCAATCACATGAAACAACACATGTCCATCCTATGGCAAATGACAAAGCAGGAGTATTTATGAAACGTTTGGTAATTACTATGAAAACTATGTGAAGCGCTTTACTATCTCGACTCCAATGAATACGGAGAAAATACCACGGCCGTGCAGCAAGACTGGCGTCGTACACCGCCAGGACTAAACTTACCGGTTGAGCTTTGAGACAACTCAGAAAATGTGTGATACTTATTATGAAAATTGATAGGCCGAACCCCGCGCAGTATTCTGTTAGACGTACCTCTTTGTATTTAAAGTGTTTAAACCTTTTATTAGCGTATATAAACATATTGCAATATTATAAGACTGTACTAATATAATTAATATTAATTCACTGCGAAAACAATGAGGTTTCGTAATAATTAATCTACAGTTTCAAGAACGTCAATAACTTGTTTGTCAGGCAATATTTATTGACTTGTTGCGCACAGATCGATTAGATGTTCACTGAATCCAATTATCATTATAATGACTAATATCTCTGGTTAGTTAATCCATATTACGAATGTTTTCATTTTCGTCTTCGTACGAATGGACAATATTCTGATTTAAATTGCATAAATTCGTTTTCAGAAATGAAATGATTCCATATTTGTAGAATACCAATGATAGTTATTTGGGGAACGTTTGCTTAGCAAGCTTCCAGAGTTTACCGCACAAATGGAATCCCGCACTTTCTCGTTTCAAATTGCTTATGGCGGGGCACTAGAGAACTTTTTGGAACTGATACTCCTACCCGTAAAGTTACCTACCTTAGTCATGTAATCACTTTTTCATCTATTTCTACACATATACGGTCCAAAATGGCCAAACAAGTGTCCTGTGCATAGCTCATATGAGTGTAGATCAATATAGTGTTGTTGATAGCCGAGTGATGAAGTTGACCACGTATTTGAGCTGTAGAAGAGCTCTTTGTCTATTGGAATGAAATAATTATTCAATAAAGAAAAAAGTTCGTTTGCCTGATAGTCCGATATATTCGTGAATTGCGGAAGAATTACCACTTAACATGTTTATCAATGAAAAACATTATATGATAGCATTGCATTCCGTGCAGGTGCAATGGCACATACTTCTTCAAACGTGATATTCGTTTGATTGTTTATGTTTATTGAAAAAGAAATGCCCGAAAACTCGATCTTATCTGAAATGTTTATGTATTTTTGTTATTCTGGGGTGTTTGTGCACTTTGTATGTGCTCGAATTCTTCATTTATTTGTGTGCATTTGTTTCACAAGTTCAAATATCAATTTTGTAAGAGCTGTAAGACAGAGAGTAATCATGAATGTTACAAACAGGAAAGCAGTGGAAAGTAATGTTGATGAAATGGTGCAAATGTAACATATCAAGAAACGATTTATATGCTTCAAGAAATTTATTGCAGTTAGATTTTGGTATGCATCATAATTGGACAACTACTACAGTGCACCTAACCTGCTACAATAGTTCTCATTTAAAGATAAACCATGCTTCAGAATGGAAATGTTTCCATACCATCTTCCGCAGCCCATTTACATAAAGCTAGAGTCAATATTTATTGCTGGATATATAACGACAAAATTCAGCAAAAGCTACGAAATAATAAACACACCTCATAATATACGATATTACCACGACAACATTAGAGCACATCCTGGAAGCTCGACACTTTATTTCTAGGCATGTCAAAGAATATTTGGATATTCGAATTTCGTTCGTACGATCAAATATTCGAATACTGATTCAATATAAGCGATGAATGCAAGTGTATCAAATTTCAATGATGAGCATCATCCAATTGAATGACTTCTTACGAGTAAAAATAATATATACAGGTGTGATGACATGTCATGATGTATATGTGTGGGCAAGAGGTATATATTATTCTGGGGATGACACTATTGCCCTGTTAGTATTCAAGTAATCATGGGGATTTTAAATAACTTTAAAACATTCAAATGATAAGCTTAAACTTTGAATTTCAGATGCATTATTATTAAAATACTGACATGTAGCAATTAGCGTATTTAACTCGACACTTCTATATCATCGGCTAAAGTTGCGTTTATTCAATAATTCTCATCATACGTACTTTTCGACGGTACGACAAATGTTCATAAGTTTGGTGCGATCGGAATATAATGACAGATATACAGGTATTTCGATATGTTCTCACTTTCGTTATCAATTTGAATTAATGAATTAGTTTTAACAAAAAACTAACAAAGCTTTTCTCGAAATCAAGCACACATTACAAACTAGTAGTACGTATGACTGCAAGCAGAACTGGTGATGATAAACAAATAATTGGTGCTGTTCGTAATGGATGAAGGTCAAATGTTCAAATATTTGAATATTCGTTCGAAAGGTTGACCGAATATTCGAATACAAACATAGCTATTCGTCGACATCTCTATTTATTTCACAACCTCGAAAAAGCGATTATAATTTCATTAACATGTTTATAAGGCAGTTTTATTGTGTTTAAAATTCTTTCGTCACGACCTCGTTAATTATGTATAATTTGATTCAGTTATGAAACAATCGAGAGTATTTTGTTGTTTTCAGAATGTCTAGAGGTTCCACGAATAACCAAGGGGAGAGTTCTTGGAAATTTGCGTGGTGTTGGAAACCGAATAAAGTACGAATGTGATCAGAGCTACCAATTAAAGGACAGTTGTAATGAAGTCGCCACGTGTCTTGAAAATGGAACATGGAGTATACGGGGAGAATGCATGATAGGTTGGATGGTTTTGTAAAACATTTAGAGTTAAATTTAGTTGAGGCATTTATAATGACCATATATCCAATAACTAAACAGGACTTCGTCAATGAGTGTTGAAACTGGAACATGTATCACAATGGAGACTCTTATATTCTAAGAAAATACTTGTTCAACGTACTTAATAAGTTTTAATTGGTTCCTCTCTCAGATTTTACTGTATTATCTTTCCTTGGTTAAGGTAAGAGTCATTTTATTGGCTGTTGTATTAGTTTCAACCACCTTAGGATCTGTTATCGTATTATGGATTTGTGTCTATATATCAGTGAAGTGCTGAGCTATCATGCACGTGTATCACGTGTCGGTGATGTTTAACTTAAGTAGATAAATGAAAATATTAATTAATTTCATTTCACGGCGATTCTAAACTATGTCATATATAACCAAGATGAAAATATATATAATTCGTTACGCAATGTTTAATGCTAATGTTTTTCAGCACCTGCTGTCGGTGAGCAATGCAATGAGTCCAATTGTCTCCACCCTAGTGCTCGTTGTGTTGCCGCGACAACAAACAGCATTGAATACTGTCTCTGTAATTTCGGGTTTGAATTTAACAATGACTTAGGAATTTGTGTGCAAGGTATGATCGTATAGTTATTGTTAGATGTATGCTATTATATCAAATATTTAATCACCGGTTAGATTAGGGGCATCTATGAACCAGTGAGTGGTGATCAACGCTGTTTTTAAATCACTTGCCCTTTGTACATACGGGTTCTAATTCTACCCGGGATGTATATTTGTTTAAAGGATACTTGGCATAGGAATAATTGGTATTCCCGATAACATGACATGACCCATAACATGATAAGCACACTACCAGTCTGACTGCTAACACTTTTCTTACGCATTTACCCCTAGTATTTTCGTGAAATTGCATCCTTTGAGCATGGCTGTTAGTGTGATTTAAAAGCTCCGTTATCACAATAGATTAGCAAAATATCAACATTGACTTGTGTAGCCCCTAAAACGTTGATGCTGTCTGTATGGAAATACTATACATTTGTGTTGGGTTTTGTCATCTGTTAAAACATCCGATATAATGACGAAACGTGATTAAACAGAAGTACTCCAAAGCGCTAAAATCAGAAAAATCCGACATTTGGTTTCGTCTGAATATCTGATGTCATTGTAATACGCCTCACATATTGTTTGTTTTACGCTACTTTATATGAATATTGAAAGTACAAATATTTTGTCTTCTATGCAACGTAGGGACAAAACACTATCGACAGTTTTCTTTCTTTCAGTTTGCAAAGAATATTCGACAAATCACTCCGATTTTCAAGGAAAGGATGATGTTGCAATCCCCGAATATGGTTATAATAACCCAGGACTCAGATTTACATATTTTCACGAATGTGTCGATCACTGTAATACTCAGCATCCTCAGTATTTATCTATTGATTTCTGTAATACTGGATATTGCGAATGCGGCATTATTTCCGAACAACAATACATCGTTGCCCACGACTCAATTTCACCTTACCCAGATTGTTCGCTCTACAACAGACCATGTACAAAGCCTAAATTTTAAAATTGTTGGGAAAAGGCGGTATTCATTTAATGTATTCATTTACTTCAAAATTTAGTTTAAATTTGTGGAAATGTAAGATACTTATATATTAATATAACATCCCTGGTTTTCTCGGTTGGTAAAGCGCTGGGTTGTCACCCGAGAGGTCCTGGATCGACTCCTCGTCGTAGTATAACATGTCCTCCCGAGACATCTGGCTACGGTCATTTCTGATGCATATGGAAAAGTTGTCAGCTGCTTGCGGAAGGGTAAGATTGTACTGCTTTATGATTAAGTCCAGGAAAACGGGTAAGGTCAAGTGACCGCCGTATAAAACTGAGCATTTGTTGAAAAATGTCATTAGTTCTTAAAAGGATTTTAGAAGTATTCATAACACACAGTACTATGCGAAACTAATAAATTTAAATGTAGATATATATATATATATATGCAGGTGCACAGCGATACCGTACAATCAAAAGTTGCATGATGTTTAATGCGAATCATTTATCGCGGAATTTGTCTAAATAATTTATTTTGAAAAGCATGAACAAGAAGAAAGAAGCACAGATATTTTGGCAAGTTATCTGCTATCGGCGACTTTTATCATTCGAAGCTCCTTAAATCCCGTATGCATAGCTGTTCGGAGGAGCGAAGTTTAAATTCCATGTAGTTTTGTGTCATTTTTTTCATGTCTCCTTGCGTTTTTTTGGTGCGGTTGTGCACAATGTTAGTGACATTTTCTGCTAGACTTATTTGTTTATTAGTACTGATCCCAATAGTGTAACTGATAGTTCTAAGTCAGTAGGTCGTTGTATTGTCTGTACTAGCTTACTGCTCTGTCGTGTAGTCATAAAATTATGTCGTTCAATGTCTATGTTCCTTGATGTGTTGTAAAGTGTTCGTGTCCTTGTCGTATCGGTATTGTTTTCTCTCCCCTCCGTGTGTGTGCCCCCTAGTCTGTATGTGTGCCCCCCTAGTCCGTGTGTGTGCCCCCTAGTCCGTGTGCCTCCTGAATTTGCATTGATCGGTCTGGGAAAATTCTGGTTTATGAATGTGGACCTCCCTGTTTCACATTTTTGTCACTTTTAGCATAACGGTTTTATTAAACTTGCTGTCTGCTTGCGAGTGTAAGTGCGTGCTAATAAATGCTAAATGTGCTTTTGTAAGCATGAATGTGCGTGCCGGTGAACGTACTACGTACATCTTTGAATATGTCATTTGTTAATTGTGTTATTCATCATGTTTTTGAACAAATAATGCATTTATTTGATTTTCCCCATGAAAATATTTTACTTAAGTTGAATAACACAATGATGTCCATTACCTTAATCTATAATTCTCCATTCATAACTGTTATCGTTGGGACACATATGTTGTGGACATTTTAGAAAATTAAATTGTTGTTATTCTGGGTCCTCTCTTACACGATGCGAAACATGTTCTGTGTCTACTCTAGAACGGATGTTCATCGGATGCTTTATTTCAGCTGAAACAGAAATCAGCAAATTATGTGGCCTTTAGATTAATTTTTACATACAAATGTACAATAATATGGACGTAATGTAACATATTACATGACCGAACAACTGGGCAACTAGATCACCGATCACATGTAGACTATATTCAGGTCAAATTTCGGATTGCAACTATCTCGGTGCGGTCATGAAGAACTGGTTCAAGACACATTTCCGTCGTGCTTGTTGCGCATGTGGCACACCACTGCCGAACAATTCGATGGTCCACAAAATTCAGTTTATTGTATCGGGTGTAATTGAATTTTCAATTAAACATAAACTATATCGTAAGCTATGTTCATCTAAAACGTACTGCACTTTTTTAGTATTTTGCTAAGAACACACCAAACATTACCTGATCTGTAAATTAGTCCTACGCTCATTGGACCTATACCTCTGATTCGTGTGGTGGAGTCGACAGGTTCTTTCAAACAATCAGATCAGTACTGTTTGATAACACAGGAATACTAAACACATCATTTACCATTTAATTTTCATTCCGAGACATCTGTTCTCAACCCATGATTCGCATGGAAAATTGTCAGTTGCATGCGAACACACAGTTTAATGCAAGTGTTTGGCAATCCAATAACAATGGTTTGGTCAACTGACTGCCATACGGAATGCAAACATTGTTTAAGGACGACGTCAAACTCAAACCCAATGTTGTTTTCAGTAAAGTGTTTTTTTTAATCATAGTAGGTTTTTTGGATAGTGTTATTAGTTCACATCATTGTAGTAATTAAATATGTTATTGTGTAAATATTTGGTTTTATATAAACGACCGATTTTTCTACTGTTAAATCGCGACTTAACCTACGAGTTTAAGCCCTGTTGGAAAGTAAAACTTTCGTGGTTTTTTTTTCAACCTTAAGCGCTAATGGTAATGGATTAACCGAAATGTTATGACCGCATGCATATGTATCAATTATAATTCATTAAATAGTGCGAATAGAAGATGGGAGAGAAAGCAGGTATAATATGTTGGCTTGTTTTGGGGAGATACTTCGTCTATTCAACGCTGGTCTGTTGGAACGGCGGAAGCTAATCATGGCATACATGTAACATTTGTGTATTTAATTATGAAACAGTTGGACAAACATTCTTGAAAATATGTAAAGGAAAATAAGTGTTCAAGTTTAAGTTTTCGTCATCCGAATAACATAATCAAGCTAAACTAACGTTATTGTGACACGTATTAGTTTGACACTTTTTTATACAGATCAAATTTCACATTATTTCCATTTTGGGTTGAATAAAAAAGACATGGGTTTCATTACAGAATAGCGAAATTACAGAATACCGAGTGTTTACAGAATATCGAGTGTTTAATTATTTTATTGATTACAGAATGCATATTGTTTTATTACATAATATAGAGTGTTTAATTAAAAGTATCGAGTGTTTAATCACAAAATGCTTAATGCTTATTTACAAAATACGGCTTGTTTAATTACAGAATGCTTTTGTTCAATTACAAAATACCGCGGGTTTAATTACAGAATGCTTAATGTTTGTTTACAAAATACCGAATGTTTAATTACAAAATCAAGAAGGTTTAATTACAAATACCGAATGTATGATTACAAAAAACCGAGTGTTCAATTACAGAAAGCTTAATGATTAATTACAAAATACCGAATGTTTAATTACAAAATACCGCATGTTTAATTACAAAATACCGAGTGTGTAATTACAGAATGCTTAATGTTTATTTACAAAATACCGAATGTTTAATTACAAAATCAAGAATGTTTAATTACAAAATCAAGAATGTTGAATTACAAATACCGAATGTATAATTACAAAATACCGAGTGTTCAATTACAGAATGCTTAATGTTTAATTACAAAATACCGAATGTTTAATTACAAAATACCGAATGTTTAATTACAAAATACCGAGTGATTAATTCAACTTTCGATTCGATGTAACCACATTGAATCAACTAACTTACACGTAAAAGTCTTTACGAACACAAGGTTGAAACCAAGTCTGAGTAAGAGTTGAAAAAATCTGTCTGAAAGTGGTTTCGGTACTTGTTGTTACTAGTTACCTCCCTGAAAATGGACATCTAGGCAAATAAATACGCTTCTTGGTTAAAGTGTTCATCAATAAATTTAAAAGTGATTTCCAATGCTAATGTATAAGCAAACGTTTTAAGAAATATGTTATCTACACTACAGGGTGTTAAAAATGTTTGTTCACAAATTTGAACGTAAATAAAATGAAAATATTGTTATGTACGCAGGCTTTATTTCGCATAATGATATATATTGCTTTTTTCATTACTATTTGATGGATTTAGACCTCTCACGCAGAATTAAACTGTTGGTCCATAACGAGTATTTAGAAATTAATTAAAATTACAACTTTATGAACATACTTTTAAACACCCTGTATATATTGGAGATTGTAGTGTTGTGTGCTTTTTGTGCGAATAAATATTGTTTTATTTTAACAATGTTCTTTTCTATGATCTGTGGTGTGGTTTAATTTGTTCAGCATATTGTGTCTGTCCTATCACACACCATTGGTCAATGAGTTTCTATCAATGATGATGGAGATAGTCATTATAATATTCAAATGTTTCCTATATCCGTGAAAAATGATGTTCATAGTGAACACATAAACCAGCAGATAGTAAAATACGTGTACATTATACATAGAAACACAGTAAAATTACAGAGCAAACACAGTAAGAATAATCAAAACTAGTCGATATATCTCTTTCTTCTAGATTAATTATCGATATACCGATATTGCTTTACATTGATATGTTCTTCCTATAGCATCTTTAAGGTGATAATGACCTATATAAAGAACTTTACATAATGATTCCAAGTATATACGTCTCATTTTTGTTGTACACTTAGTACATCAACTTGGTAAAAAAGCAACAAACACATTCAAAAGACGTATGTGAATCTAGCTATTAACATAGCTATTAACATTGTATATTATCTTTATCGATAGTGGTTCATATGTATACCTACCTGCATAACCGTTTGTGGTTACTTTTGAAAAATCGTCACACACAACCGTATGCAAATAGGTCCGAATCCAAACACAATATAACCACTTATTACTGCATAGTATTGATACGTACATTTTCCAATAACTTACTAGGACGATAAGCACTTCGTCGGGTTGATGTAAAACACTGACAGTGTTCCTACATGGATAAGTGTTGACCTTCGACCTTTTGTTTATCCAGAATGATGCGCATATTCCAAATGATTGTCTGAATGGAGAAACATAATCCAAAGTCATACTTCCTCCATCTTAGATAAATAAAATCTGCACACCTGGGGTGGTATTCACAAAGCATCTTAGATTTTTTCGTAAGAAATTTCGTAAACTTTAAGATTTATTTTAGCTAAGAGTAAAATATTTTTTACTCGTAAGTACTATTCAAGAAGCCTCGTAGGAAATATCTTAGATAAAATATTATCCTAAGTTTGAGAAATATCTTACGTTACAACTTTGTCCTAAGAAATTTCTTAACGTCGTTGCTATGTAAAAGTGGAATTTCCCAACCTAAAAATAGTAACGGAAGTAAACACAGCAGTACATATATAACCATCTCTATCCAGAGTTGTCGTTCCTGCATGTTTTAATAACATGTATATATACATTAAAGAACAAGATTCTTTCAATTTGCATAGATGTACCATACATTACATGGTCTTGAAGCAGCATTTCACTTAATTTACTCAACATTTTGTTTAATTTTGATATCATCAATATGTTATCAATAACAAAATTGATAGCGATACTTCAATACTTGCGATAATTTGACATGTATGCATTGTTTTAATGAAATAGTGTGTTATATGCAAGAATGAGACTTTAATAAAAGATATATATATATATATATATATAAACATTCATTTAGGCAAGTACATGATGATCCATTTTAGAATGTACTTATCAATTACTTGGTTTTGTGTTGCTGTCAAGTTATGGCTTTTTGTACACTATAATTGTGTTGCCTGCTGTAATATAACCCAATAAAATGTGCTTTACTAGGGTGTACTAGGGAAAGTCTTTCAAATATAACTTTATTACAATTACCCAAGCACTGTTTACAGGACACATGTTGCCTTAATAATTAATCAGACAGACAATGTTGAAATAATATTCTACTTAAATGATAATTCAGTTAATACTTATTAACTGTGCTAAAATATACAGCAATTGAATAAATGTTAATGTATCAAACTCAGTCTGGCTATTTTGGACTCATGTGTATAGTTTCCATTAAAGAGAATATTGTTTCCAGCATCCCTAGCTGAGTCAATGTTCATGCAAAATTATTTGCAATGTGTAATTACACCATTTCACAATTACTTGAAACGAAATTAGAATTACATCATTTTCAGGATAGAATATGAAAACATTGTACCAAATTGAATATGTAAATCAGAAATGTTTAGCACTCTTGTAAATGCAGATTTGGGATAAGATTCTGCAGCATAAATGCAATAGGGAGTGCATGATCCATTTCTTGTATCTTAATAAATGTGTTTTCTGTACTTTTTTAAACACCTAAAATAATATTTATGTTGGAAAATAGTCAGGCTAGTCATGAATAATTATTTAATTTATGCTAAAATGTTACTGAATGGACATTTAATACACATATATACAGCTATAAAGTGACTGAAGTGACTCACAAAGTTGTGATTGTAATATCTTCTATCACACAGCATCCACAGTGACACTTCCATGGTTGATGGATGTGTAAATAAACAGCCTTGCAACAAATCTTTAAAAGATTATTTCAATACACATATTCAAGTGTACTGTTATTATAGTCTTCAAGTGGTCAATATATTGCTGATATTATAGTCTGGTAGTTGTACAATTAAGTCCATCTCAAATGCAGTTGGGCATTTTTTATTATGATAGCTAAATATTCCTAGTTTCAAGTGATTACAGAACAAATATAATTTTGTTCATGTGCAAGTAAATGTGGAGTGTTTAAATAATGATACCATTTTAATATATGATATACATGTTGCATAATTTTGGGGTGGGTGATAAGAAACTATAATATTTATGTTATGTGCAAAAATCACCAGTACTAATAAAATCAAAAACAAATCATTTGAGGATCCACATTTTTTATTCAGGTTACATACAACAATAAATCATGACATACATGCTCTGAATACAACTGATTTTTCATATTTTATGTTTTTTCCACAATTTCTACCAAAATCTCATGTGTGTTATATCAGCAACCAGATGATATGAGCTGATCAGAATAGAATGACACTGTATTGTTCCACATGTGCTAATAAATTGCTGACAAAACTAAATACATATTACACAAACTTCAAAGTTTGAAACATCTTGCCTTTTAGTACACAGCTTTGTTTCACATAATGTTTATCATTGATGTTTCAGTTAATATTTTGCACCTTCATATCTTTATTGTGGCACTGTACAGTGAATCTCCTGTTACAGTCAACTGTTGAACCATGGATAGTTCTATACATCTCATACCGTAACATCAAAATGGTTCAAGTGAATCAGATGAAGTATTTCCTGAAAAGATATTTAAACAAATATATTTGTAATTTAGGCCGTAAAAGATTTGACAAAATTATAGAACATGTACAATATACATACTTAATGTTACCTATTAACTAAAACTAATATATTGAAAGTGGTTCATAAAACAATTCTTATCACATCTCTAAATAAATTTATGTTTTCTGACACATCAGAGAGCATGATTGTATTCCTGCACCGCCATCAGGTAAGAATGATCATGATTATGAGTACAACATCCATTCAAAGTACTCAAACCAACAAACATAAACTAATATGTATGCAGAAATACATTAATTAGTAAGCAAAAGATTACTTCCGCATCGCGAATACATGTGCCAAACACGCTGTTTATGACATTCAGTAAAAGCCTCATGTAGTCAAAGCATGTGGTAAAACGACTAACTATGACCAATGTAAGTCCTAAAAAGAAGTTTACTAGTACCTGTATCCAGTAATACAGTGTTACAAGACACAAACTTGGACGTGTTTTCGCCCCCTCGATTCGATTTTTTGACAGCTGATTCCCGTGCGGGTAATCAAGTAAAATATACAGATTTAATCTAAACGGAATCTTCGCATAAACATATTTGTAGAAGATATTAACTTACCTTGCATACGTAGAGAGGTCCGGGAATAACCGTGTTTAAAATCACAGAATGTACCGTCGCCATTTTTAAGATATTTCTCAAGTAGATAAGATACCTATAGACGTATTTTATTTATTGAAAAAATCTTAGATGAAAAACGGATATTTGAGACTAAAATGGGCTATTTAAGACCAAAATAATTCTAAGATGTTTTGTGAATAGCTCTTAAGAAATATTTTAAACTTAAGTCAAATTTTGTCATATTTGAGAATTTTCTAGCAGATAAGAGAAATATTTTTATCTTAGATGCTTTGTGAATACCACCCCTGCTCAATCGGGGAGATTAGACCGCCAATCTTGAGGTTTGAACCCAAGGTGAAGCGTATTTTCTCCGTAACAATATGACTGAAGATAATACATTCAAAATCATCTGTCCTCCACTTCTGATTCGTGAGGGGGTCATTGGCAATACTGCTTGTTGTCTACTGAAATTCTATTAGAAACTCAGCATAGCCAGAAAGACAGATAATAAGAAATACATTCGTAAATAGGACCTGAATATGAAAATAAAACATACATTTAATTATTGTATAAAACGCAAACGTAAATATTGATGACTCGAATACCACACATACCTTGGAAGTTTATACAGATGTCATCGACTGTGAACTTCATCACGGGCAGCCCATTTTGTTCCGTCGGTATAACAGACGAATGCCACTTTGATAATATTATATTCTCCGTGATAGTTTAACTGAAGGCAAGTTGTCTTCCATCTGTGTATCATATAGCAATGCTGTCGGTGAATATCGGATGGACAGCTTATTTCCCTTGGTAACATTCTTACCATAGAGCCAGTGCATGAAAATAAACTCCACGAAAGCAGTTAATACGATATAAAACGTTGTAATCTACCAATCAGCCGGCATGAATATGGAATAATTTCCCTGAAATGAGTATGAGTGTCAATATCACAGTCTGAACAAAGCCAGAATTATGAGCATATAAATGTTAGGGGACCTTTCTAATGTTAATTCTCAATGTAACCGTGCGGATGTATGTCGCTATGTGTTTTCGTTGAGTGCCATTGTTGAGCGGATGGAACTGTTGTGATGTTGATAATCCAAGTCGGTGATTAGACTATTACAAATATAGACTTACATTGGACACCAGTGCCTGGAATTATAACCGTTACTCAGCAGTCACCATTTAGCAGTCAATATTAACTCTCCCTAGTCTGAGATTTGTGATTGTAGTGATTGAATTATTGAACTAAATAGCTTATTGTGTTTTGAGTATTACTTTTGTCCTTTAGTCATTACATTTGAGTCTGAATACGAGATTTAAGGGTAATGATATAGAGGTTATTAGTATGTTTCGGTGTAAGATCGAGAGTTGTTTCACCGATTGAAAATACATTTTACATCTGGTATGCATCCGCCATGTATTTAAAAAGCACCGACTATTAACAAGGAACTAGGAAACGTGGGAAACGAAATTTAAGTTTGGTAATTAATTGTGTCCATAAAGTAATGAATAAGTTTAATGTTGTGGTAAGAATCGTTAAATGCATAGCCCTACATACATTTTCATTTTGACAATTATTATGTGGAGGTTACACATGTTAACAAGAAAGGGAGACAACTGCTGCTTTACTTACAATTTAATCAAAGGGAGAGAACTGCATTTGAGGCACATCACGGAGATTTTCTTTTTGAAACAAAATAGTCCGTTTCAGTGAGATAATTGTACAGTGAGTTTCTCCGAAAAGCATGAAAGAAAGATTAACATTATCACTCGGCAATTTGACCTAATATCTTACACACAATCTAAGATTTACATCTCTAAAATGATCGAAAAGAGTCACGCACACAGTGAGCATTGTAATCGATTTCACTCGCTCAAATCTCAAAACCCAGTCTCAGTAAAGTAACTTTGATATCTGAAGGCTACTGTGGTGAGATACGGGGTTGTAATGCTAGGCCCATATTTGAAATGGAGGGGTAGACATAAAGACTTAAAAATAACCTGACGAGATGCAGAAAGAAGCCAAAAAAGACAGGAATCTATGACGGGGCAATGTTGGTGGCCTCATGTGAAGTGTGTGTGGGCTACTTTGGCAACAAATATCAATTCTCGTGGGTGTCACGTATGGTATTACCGACATATTGAATTTCCTGAAATGTAACATACGACACGCTCGATCCCAAGTCAAATGGAAGCCTTCAATATTTAATTATGAGGGCATTATCAGCTCTTCATTAAAGTGTAACCATATGCTTCTATATGTGCTTGTTTATTTTAACATTCAGAGACCATGTGTTCCGATTACTCTCAACAGTTAGAAATTGAATCTTTGAAACATATGTTGTCTTCAACCTTGAAGTATATATGATGTAGGCATGGTAAGCCATTTTAGGGTTGATTGGTAGCATTGAAACTAACGGTATATATTCGTTTTGACAAAGAGGACACGATGCCCATGAATGAAATGAATATGCAATTGTACATTTAAAAACAATATTCAGATCTGATACATGTTGGGGAGTAGGTAACCGCGCTCAAATTTTAACGGGTGTCAGGTGTATATGATTTATAAGGTTTAAAGGACCACCTTTCCTTTAGTATTAATTGATCATAAGATTCATTAGTGAAAAGCAATTTGGAGTAAAGCAGACTGTAAACAATAAGATTTGATCACATGTTATATATATAGTGCTAGAGTGGGTTCAAAGTGTTTGAGTAATATGTTGATATCACCCTTATTAATAAAGTATATTTGATATAGCTGTGGAATTCATATAAATATGTGAAACCCACTTATTTGTCTTTTAAAAGTACATTGTAATGTCGAAGAGTATTTAGCAAAATGTCTCACGCGTGATTGCATCAGTGTCAAACAGATCAATATGACGCTGATATAATCGCGCTAGTAAAATAATCTACAAAAAAACCTGGTGCCATATTTACAAATAATTAATTTAGACTTAGGCTTAGTATTAGACTGGACTTTGTCTCAGACTTATAAAAGTCGACTTCCTAAATCTAATTCACAAATGCTCATACCGACAGACTTAACTATCTTTTTTTGACAACGACGTTAACAACGTTGATCATTTAATTTAAAACTTTGTTTTCTATGTAGTATTCAGATGGGTTTTGCCTATCCCGTATATCCAAGATAGAAATAAAACAATTAAAGTAGATTATACTCTTGTTTACAACATGTACGAACATTTCAGTTATATTCTTGCAATGAAATACAATATATTGCTGTCTGAATTGTATGGCAGCAGCCTTATTGATTTATAACCATCTAAGTCTACAATCAGTTGACCTAGCTGCTATATCATTTTTATCCTCATTACTCTAACTCTTTGGTATATACTAGTAGACCAAACGATTGTTTTGTGATTTTTTTTTGATAAGTCTACACCTAAGTCTTAATCTATGCACTCAGATTTAGATTTAAAAAAGTTTGTGAATAAGGCCCCTAGTCGTAAATTCACGTTTCTATTGTACTTCATACATTTTCCCTGCGAAAAACTATGCTAATACTGCTGCTTGAATTTCTCTACCGAGCTTCCACTCAGAGTTTGATAAAAGATGCACACAACGATGAACGAGAGAAGAGAGTGTTGAGTGTATATGCACTCCTTGTGACGATCCGGCAATTTTCTGCAGCCTTCAACCATACTAGACTTATAAGTTGTTTATTTCCATACACAAGTACAATTACTAGTAATACCATACATTTATTACATTACATAATATGTATTCATCGTCTAATAAAGCAAGAAGTAAATCGATAAAAATGTACATGAATGAAGTAATAAATACTGCTTAGATCTACTGTTGTGTTCATTCATTTCACCAATCCTTCATCATATTGGTTGAAGAAATGGGCGGTGCTGGATCAGGTTGCTCATCTAGGATGGTCAGAATTTCTACAATAGTTTTGCATATTTATAGAGAGAGAATAAGGTGCTACAGGAAATGCCACATACATAAGACAGTGCCTCTCCACACAGACCTCCGGGAAATCAACAATCCATAAAACATAAGGTAATTGAGGAGGCTCAAGGGTACACACGAACGGGAACAGGGGTGCAAGGAATATATAAGGGATAACTAGGAGAATCAAAGAGGAGAAACATGGGGGGGGGGGTAATCGAAGGAATACATCAAAGGACAATGCAAGAAAGCTGGCAATAATAGGCCGAAAGTGGGGAGAAAATAACACGAACACTATATACATTGGAACACTATATAAAATGAAATAATTGCACAGGAGAAAGAGAAATTTAACATACATTTAAAACACAAGTAGAAATAATAATCATACATCGATTTACAGCCTTTGAACTGCCAGTATAAATAGTGATAATTTCGATCGAACACTGCCAATACAATTTATGTGTTGATCTACTTCATGTTCGTTGTTAAAGCTACTAAATAATAGTATAATGTGACAATAATACTAACCTTTGTTTTAGCTCTATCGAATTGATCTAAAAATCAAATATTTTTTGTTTTTCCTTTGGTTAATTTCAATTAGTTTTAATTTTTAAAACCTGACAAACGACAAATATTGTATTTGCAATTGGCTCACAATCAAGTCGGAAAATATTAGAAAGCTGGCAAGTGAAAAGTAAAATATTGGAAAAAGTAAATTTTACTAAATAAATGTTATGAAGTTTATCAATGTAAAGTAGTTTTTACATTCTATTCTAAATAAAAGTTGTCGTTGTTTGTTCAAACCTTTGCAAATCTATTTAATAAACGTCTTCGAAATTAGTACATGGCACAATTGCTCAAGTATCTTTATTCACATTAGGTCAAAAGCCACAATGCAGCATGCATTAACAAATTCGCCAGTATATTACTTTCCCTTAATCGTCATTACATATTTTTGTAATCAAAGTGTGTAAACAACGGTTTATACATAATTGGCAAGAAATGGCATTCATGTCTATAAAAATAATTATGTTTATTTTACTGAATCTTTCTTCTAAGAAAGTTCTCTGTCACTAAAGATATCTATGCATAAACTGTAAAATAGAACAAGAATGCTACAAAATTTAACATGAAATACGTATGAAAAACATGTTTGATACGATTGCACTTAAGGCCATTCCATGTAAGTAATCAAAATGATAAATTAGAAAATCTTCTACGATCTATAGGGGCTACTTTCGTGTTGATAGCTGCAATCAGCTACTTTCGGTTTAGAAACATCTCAATATCAAACTAACGGACGATCTGTTGTTAATAGAAATGCAGTATGTGTGGTTTGAAACGAGAGAATAGCAATCTGACAACAGCGCCAAATGTAATGCCGCTTTAAAGCATGTAAATCGTCTCGATATGTTGTGCACAACAATTTCTCATTAGCATTAGTTTTTTCTTGGATGTTTTATCAATATTACCATCGGAGTGTTCATTACTTGAGAGAGACGAGTTCATATTGATCAGATATTTAAATGTCTGTTCTTTATGTCAAAACGTTACCTCCAAACATGCATCAAAATTCTTTTATCTCTTGATTTTTCTATTCAAATTCTATCAATTTGAGATTTAAAATCGGACAGGCGACTGGTGTTCTATAATTCTCTGCCAACAGTAACAAAAACCGCAAAATGATATTGCTGCATTTATCACCTTCTATTTCTTTTCAAAATACACAAATTTTGATGGTCTCTGTATTCTTATTGTCTACTTTATATTAACCCATCGAATCTAGTACAAATTAACCTCTATGTGATTATACGAGTATTGCTCTTATTTAGCATCGCTCTTGGAGTCGGACAGCTTTTAAACTGATTTCGAATGGTAAGACATATATCTAATTCACGATCGAGTCACGTTCTAGCAACCATAGTAATTATTTCAAAAATAATTGATTGTTTTCTTAATTACAATTTACAATTACAAGTTTGACCACACATAACAATGGCTATTAGAAACAAGGTCTCTGAATGTTCGGCATTTATTTTTCATGTATTCGAGGAGGGATATATGAATTTCGATCGCAACCAAAATTACACACACCATTCATTGTTTGGGTATTTGTATGATTATAATAAAATTATGCTTATATGTACTCACTAACTATGCTTTCGATCAATATATTTTCCGAAGTGACGTCACAAAATAACAAAATGTGGCCTCTAGAGTGTTCATGAGAATGTTGTGTGATTAGGACCCGTGACCTTGTGTTTGACCAAACGATACCCAGAATTGAACTGGATGTGCAATACATTCAGACACATATTCTGAACAAGTCTCATGGAGTTCAGCTAGAAAATGCATCCTGGCACAGTGTGCATATAATATGCAAATGAGCGGACAAATCAAAATGAAATCCATACGCTGCTTGTTCACAATTAACAAAAAGAGTAATGATAAAAAATATCGAACTAGAGATACAGTTTTGTTTCTGACACTATTTTATATTATTCAAATTTACATGTTCTGTGAAACATTTCTCTATCTAACACAGCAGCTGTAGTTAATCATTAGAACAGTTTGGTTGTGATTCGCGTTTAACGTGTGCTTAAACATACTAGGCTTTTCTTTTCAAGGAATATTTCGAGTTAATCTTTGTAAGTTGTAAAACATTAATATTTCCTGATTTGGATCATTAATTGATTCAATTACTTGAAAAGTGGCCAAATTTGTATTCAGTGTAACAGTATAGGATACTGTACTGTTATAAGGTACAATGACATATATCTTGTTTTGTGGTATAAACGCGACCAATTAATTTAAAGAAGAATTGGTTTCTGTAACACAACTTACTAGGCTTTTTAGCATTTGAAATAAATCAAACATTTTGACAGGATCAACCATTTTGCAATAAAATAAATTAATATTGTTGTTATAACGTTTACATTTATATCGCCTAAAATGAAAGATGCAATTTTCATGTTTGGAATCATCTGCTTTGTCAGCTCTTTCTCATATATCATCAACACACCTGTACGAGAGTGAAGAGTCAGGGGACAATACACCTACATATATAGTACAGGTTTACTATTTACACGGTTAATTTGTAATCATTAATTCTTATGTTCTACCTCCGTCCGCCGACTGTACGATACTATATAAGCTATATAAACAAGAAAATCACCACCAATCCGACCAGTTATGTCTTTATTCTGTAAAGGCTATTAGAGCTTAGTCCCAATGGTGTAAATCATATTCCACAACTCAATTGCCCCTGCGTCCTATGGTTCGTGAATACATATTCAACAGAGTTGCGTCCCGTAGATTCTACTCTAATATCAGTGATGGGTAAATCATTCTCTGGGCGTTATGTACGAACTACGACTATGAGTTCAATGTTGTGGGAAAGTATCATTGATCATGTCATGCATTTTGTAGATACATGTAACTGTTTCGAGTGAAAAATATTTTGTTCCGCTCGGTAATATTTACAATTGGAGTTGGTGTTGATTTGCCATTGACAACCAGAGAATACCAACTTGATCAGATAGGATCACTTGCTGTTCCTCAAGCCAGCTCTCTTAACTTAATTTCATCAAACTACTGCAATTCATGTTTTATAATAATGTTACTAGACACCTAGTGTGTGAAGATATTCGAATGAGGAAAAGTTCCTTTAAAAAATCAATAGCTGATACATTTGCAAATACGTTTTATTGTGTCATATTTGTGTTACTGTATTTCCACAATGGTTTTTATGAACTTTCTTATCATGAACACAACGTATTTACTTTTGTTTAAACTTTGTGTGTGCTGTTTATCTAGTTATGATTTCCTTTAATCTAATAATACCATTCCGTAAATTTACCATTAGATTGCTTTAAACATTTAACGGTTTAAAGCATTAACACTTTTGATATAACTTTCGATCGCTACACCATTAAAAGAGAGAGAGTAGGTAGCTACAGGGAACGCCACATACATAAGACCTCCGGGAAAACAACAATCCATTAAACATAAGGAATTTGAGGAGGTTAAAGGGTACACACGTTTAGGAACAGTGGCACGAGTAAATGGCCTGGCAGACCATAAGGAATAACTAGGAGAATCAAAGTGGACAGTGAAGGAGGGGGGTGGAAGGGGGGTAAAATGGATGGAAAATATCACAGGACAAGTCAAGACAGCTGGCAGCAATAGGCCGAAACTGGGCAGGAAATAATCTGAACACTATATAAAGTGACCGAATTGCACAGGGGAAAGGGATATATAATACATTCAAAACGAAAACAGAATTAATAATCTTACAGCAAATTACAGGCTTGGAACGGTCAGTAAAACTACTGGGCGTTAAAATTGGTTTAACAGCTAGCTAACCTCACACTTTATCGCTAAATGGTCATTGATTTAACATATTGATCTACACACAATCCGACTAAGTCGGCAGCAACTTATCCATAAAAACAATAACCATTATGCACCTTACATAATTGTAATATGTAAAAAGTCAACAAATAACCTGAGCTAAGCTATTTCGGTTTCGTGTTTATGCTTGTTAAAAGTGTGTACTCCATGGTTAATGAAATCAATATCAAGCACTGACACAGTTTTGTTTTCGCACCTTGGTAATGAACATTTCCCAAAACATGATGATATCGGTCAGATGCAAACTACATTTCTATCTGATAATGCCATTTGTTTATTATATGTGTATGTTGTGTGTCTGATGATATACTTATCGTACGCTCATATTCATATGATATGTCATATGTCAAAACACCTTGAAATTTGTTCTGCAAATTTTCTGCGGATCATTTCTCACCATAGTTAATTTTCTTCGTGTTTTCAGATAATGTCGCGATTTGCAATATGTAACAATGGAGCCTACATTTTATACCAAGTACGTCATCACGGATTTGTATAAACTTCCGTTTCATTTCTGCTATATGTTTATTAAGTGATTGCATAATTGTCACACACAACCGGTCCCAGTACTGTCCGTATTTGAATATTATCAGTATTTGTATCTGCCTCTCCGATACACTCATTTGCTTTCCCAGTACACTTGACAGCATTTTCAGTGTGAGCATCAGTGTTTCCGGTATTGTCAGTAACATTTCTAATATTTCGATGCACCTTTACTATCAGCAATACGTTAGGCGTCCTTATCAGCGGAATATTCCATTATACCAACAACATTATGTGTACTCTCTCCATCAGAGTGATGTGCATTTGCACATAAGTTCAAAGTTGGCTATTTAAATACATTTTCATTTAATCTAGTGAAGCTCAAACATTTAACTTCTTTACAGCAACCGGACACGACGTTATAATGATATCTTACCAGTTTCCGGGAAAAGGTTCAGAAAACAAATACGTTGCGTGTCAAAGACACTATTACACAATTGACGAATCGTCGTCCCCCCCCCACCCCTTGGCCTATTGTTGCTACCTTTCTTTACTTGTTTCTTGAGGTATTCCATCCATTTAAAATGTCCTCCTAAATTCTCCTTAGTTGTTCTTTATGGTCGACCAGGCCACTCGTTGTTCCGTGCGTATTTGCCCTTGTACCTCCTCAGTGCCTAATGTTTGTGGACTGTTGTTTTCCCGGGGGGTCGATGTGGGGAGGCTTTGTCTTGTGTATGTGGCGTTCCATGTAGCAACTTAATCTGTCTTCGTAATAATTTTAAATATATCATATGAATGTGTTTAATTTGTTTTACAAACGACACCGTAATAAATCGAAAAAAATGTATGCGTGCCGTTGTTATGTTACATCGAGTAAATATAAACATTATATACAGCGATAAACTTGAGACACATTATGGAAATGTATAATGTTCGTGTCTGAAATATAATCCTTTATGTGTAGAAACGTACTACACAAATAAATCTATTCACAAGTACAGTAGACACTGCTTGAGCGACCACCTGTCTTAAGCGATTTTTTTATTAAACGACCACTTAAATTCCCGCCAGAGCGGTTTACAATTTAAACAGTATCTATTAAACGCCCTTTCTATAACGTGACCAGCGACTGCATAAAACCAGTCCCGACAGGTAAAACATATAGTAAAATAAGCCATTAATCGACCCATGGGGCATTTCACACCTGATTCACAACTGCGAACAAATGAATAAACAATTAGGCGTAATAAATGCGAACTGGTAATTACTCGGCGACACAGTTATATCAAAGGACTGAAGGTCCTGAGAGACGCTTCAAAGACAGGGCAGCACGTTTTTCCATAATTTCGAAGCAAGTATTTTGATGTAACATATTTAAAAATAATAATACTGATATATTATGTTCATACCGGGTTAATACTTAATATTTTATGATTAAACTTACTTAAATCGACCGACTGTGAATGTAATGGGGCTCTAATGTAGTAAGATTATATTAACATTTACCACAAAGCAATATTAAGATCGAATATTGTCTTTTCATTTATTTCTATTTCATTGTAGTTTTTTTTGTAGTATCAACAAACTTATATAAAAAGCAATGAATAACATTTACATAACAAGTACAAATACAGTATTATTTCTTCTCAAAAATACTCATCTACGAATTCAAAAGTGTGTGTATGTTCCGAAAATCCAGTACAAAATCCAGTATAACCATTGTCTATAATTTACCACCAACGTTCGATAAATAAGATGTTTCAAAGGATTGAAATTTGGCGTGTTGTACGCCGCGGTGCAAAACGTAAACGTAAAAATTAAATTTACGATCTTTGTTTCACAACATAGATAAATTTGGAAAGATTATGGTATTTGTACGTTTTGATTGTTCAGTTGGACATTGATTTAAAAGCCTCGTAGTTTATGTTATAAAGACACACGATATAAATCCTTTAATAAAATGGCATTAATCAAAACAAATGAGAATCTGAACTGTCCTACACGTAAATGTTATACTATAAGAGAGAAGGAATAAATTGCTATAGGGAATGCCACATAAAATACGCTAGGCTATCATGCTGGGAACAAGAAGATGCTATTCAACGCTTGCACTTGGACGTTTCAATGCCTAAACCATCTTGTATATAGTCCGGACGTCGTGCATATGACTTTTGCTGTACTTCATTAACTAAAAGACAATCTCATAAAGCATTACACAAGCGTGTATTCATGATTATGCGTTGAGTCTAATCATAGGATTGAATCGGTGCTGACTTACATGTGATAGCAATGTATTCTACTGGACAACAGTCCTAGGAAAAAAGGAGTATGGTTGCCTTTCCTAATCTCGTGGGTTTTCCTTAAGTCGTGGGCAAGTAAACACGTACATTTCTCAGGTTAGAAGGATTGTATCATCAAACGTTCTATCCGGTCATTTGTCGCGTTAATGATTTAGCAACAAAATGCGTTTGAAACTTTATTTATCAGCCAATAATTGAAATAATCGATGTTTTTGCTTGTCTTTTTCCTAAACCAGTCGTAATTGCCATAGTAACCTTCTTATTTAAGCTGCTTTTTCTTGTTTGTTTACATTTTTCGTACCGGCGAAGACTAGGGGAGTTCCTTTGTCCATATTGCTATTAATTATACCGTTAAATACATAGACAATAAACTTGTTAGTGTTTTAAAGGTTCAATAATTGCATTTCTTTGAATGTGTGATCAATATAATAGTTTGGTGAGACTTGTATTCATGTTTTCAATATGACTGCCTCCAGCCCACGGAATAAGGAAAAACACCATTCACGTTTATTTGTTACAACGGATGTTACAAATGACTTTGATTTTTTATAAAGACCACAAGAGATGATATGCAAATCATATAAGATGTAGATAATGGGTATTTTGTCTTTTTTATAAAATCACATGTGCGTTTCCGTGACGTCATCACGCATTCAAAGGCTATTTTTAGAATTGGCCCACGAGTTTAGGCAAATAAAGCATATATGTAGTAATCTACTGTAGTAGTTGGTACTTGGAAAGCCATGTGATGATGTGTCTTATTATCTGTGGAATGTTCAGAGACATTGTTTAGGATCAACATTTTCATGATTGTAGACTATCTTACGAAATAGTGTTAGCCGACTACATTGTTTCAATACTGTAATTAGTTTCATTGCAAAATCGTTTAGGATATTTTTGACTGTACCCAAAGTCATGCTATATAAGTTAGTAACAAATCTGGTCACTTGTCTTTGAAACATTATCCATTTGAGCGCTGCTATGGGATTTACAACCTCTTCTGTAAGTGACGTCATTTCAAGAAAACTAAACATGTGATGTCACCTCTTGCAAGCAGAAACAATATTTACTCCATATGGTCACTTCGTTTTCATATTGCCATATGAGGCAAATATTGCTTACTGTCAATACATGGTAACGTCACATGTGACATGTTCTAGGTATGTCGTCACGTAAAGAAGAGGTTGGAAATCGTACAGCGGCGCTCATTTGTCTATTTCCATTAAAGATACTGATGCTAGGCACTTGGACAATTCTCTAAAGTTGTTTTGTATGTGGCTGATTTAGGGACAATCTCAGATTAGTGGATGTTACGATTTCAAAAGCATAGGCTCAGACAAGTTTTACTAGAACGAAATATGAGGGGACCGAAATAAATTTGAAAATATTTCCACACTTAGACAGACAACATACATATGTTGATCATGTAAAGTATAATTAGTGTTGTATGGACCTAGATACATGCATGGTAAGGCATTTTCCTTCATCAAAAGCCCTCTTCTATTTCTGAACCCTTATTGACAACCTGTCAATGTCTTGTTGTGGTTGTCGCGAAGCAGCCTCTGACCTTATTGTTTTGTACAGAATACAACCTTCTGCAAAGTGACGCACACTACTGGACTGTGTAGCAGCTGGTAAGTGGTTCAAGCACTGACCCTTGAGGATCACCCGATATAACAGGAGCCGTAATGTTGCCCAATTAACAACCACTCTCTGTGTCCAATGACACCAAAAGGCTCGATCCATTGAATGAGTTGTGTCCCTGATAGCATAATGGTCTAGTTTTAATAAAGGTCGATATGATGAACAACGTCAAAATGTTTCATTTAATCCATAATAGCAACATCCATCTGACCTCGCTGTATTGACATGGATAAAACCAACAAGTTGGGTTTTGCAAGAAACCCGAGCTAAAGAGCCACATTGGCTGTCTACTAAGATGTTGAATCGGTCAAACTGGTCTACTATGTTACTGACCCACACCTATGTTCTAAAAGGTTGCTTTTAATACAAGTTAACGAGACTGGACTTTAATTAATAGCCGAGAATGTTTCGACCTTTCCTAAATTAGGTTACATGAAGAAAGGATAAATTACACAGGGAAAGCCTCATTCACAAGACAATGCCTCCCAGACAGATGCATCAGCAAACGAAAGTTTGGGAGTTGTGAAGGCGTAAGGTCAAACATCAATAAGAATAGAAAATAATGACTAGCTATATATCAAAGAGAAAAAATAATCTTGGAGACTTAGAGGGTTCAACACTTGGATGGAGAAGGAATGGAATGGAGAGAATAAGAAAGCATTTTGGCCACGGACAGAAAGGGGGGAAATAACACGATTTTTCTATCAGCCTAAGGAACTGTACAAAGGGAAAGGGGAACTTTAAATGCATCTAAAACATACAGGGAATTAGCCCTAGTGATTTTCTGCCTTAAGACTGTCAGACAATCGATTGAGCAGCTAGCTAACCTCACACTTAACCGCTATGTCGTCATTGATTTCCAGCACGGTCCCATATTGACTAAGTAGGCAATAATTCATTCATAAAAGCATATCAACCACTACGCACACAATAAAATAAAACAAACGGTACATGTATTAGTACCAAGTAAGCAAGCAGCCTCAGTCTGTCTTGTTCGCCATAACTGATTTATATCAGAATTCTACAGAACAAAAAACGTGCGAAATCAATAATGTTATGTGTGCAGTTTTATTTGAAATTGTTTGTTCCACCTTTGTATTTAAACCAAAATGGTAAATGTAAATATTGAATTTAATTAAATCTGTACAAGTGTGAGTGTCTGACAAACATTGAAATGAATCGATAATGGAGGTGAAAATGTACTGTAAATACATGGCAAAATGGTGATACGTTATTATATTACAGTTTTGAATCTTAGCTTTTAATTGAGTGTTACTACGTCTAATGAAGAATCATCATAATGTAACAATTCAGAAAAATAAAAGTTTTATCTCATTGTTGTGGTTATGCAACGCAACTACACACTAAGTCACTTCTACATTTCATAGCAAGCTTAATTACACATTTTGGTACGAAATGAGATTCTGATGCTCAATTGATGCATTTGTTAAAAGATATAAGTATAATAGCCGCATTACTGTAAGGTAACAGAATAGATCATTTATTCGAATGTATTTGATGAAATAAGAGCATGTAGTATAACCGGTATGATGGCAAATAAAATCTTCGAAATGACGTGCATATCGATATCTCGGGTATTTGCTTTGTTCCCGTCACTCATCAAGATAATGAAGTTTTACTATCTAATTATCTGTATGACATTAGCCCATGTGAACCGTTTAAGACTTTGGTGGTTGTGGCTCTGAATTTGACAGCACATTTTTCGGCAGTTCTCTTTCGGCTCTCGTACATTAAAAAGTACAACTAAGGTGTTAAAAAAGGTTCTGAATTTGGTTAAATGTCTTACCCATAGTTAAAGTTATTTGTACAATATTTCTGTAGAGCATATAAAATGTAGCCCCAAAAAGTGTCTTACTGGAGTCAATATCCCAAAATTGATAATGATAATAAGATCACATGTCAATAATAAAAACAAAGTCGTCATATTCAATTATTTGGCCATGGTTTATCAATTTATGTTTATAAAGTAGATTATAATATACCGAGATAGAACCGATACAACCACCACCAGTCTATCAACTCCACTCCATCACCACAGTGACTACCAACATCACGACCACTACCACCACTACAGCCATCATTAGCACCACAGACACAAAACAATCGCTACCAAAGTCATCAATCAAACCAATCAACAGCTCAGTCATCATAACCACGGCAGCCATAAAACCAATCACCAGCTCAGTCATCATTACCACAGCAGCTATCAAATCAATCACCACCTCAGTCATCATTTCCACCGCAGCCTCCAAACCAATCACCAGCTCAGTCATCATTACCACCGTAGCCATCAAATCAATCACCACTAGAGTCATAATTACCACCGCAGCCACCAAAACAACCACAACAACCATCAAAACAACCACAACAACTTATACCACAACCAATAGAACAACCACCATTGCAGCCACCAACACAACAATCACAGCCACCAACATAATCACCACCAACGCATCGAAACAAATACTACAGCCATCACTACTACCACAGCCACCGCAACCACCATTACCACCACATACACCATTACCATTACTACTACCATAACCACCACTACAACCATTACCTCAACTACCAACACTGCCACCAATATTATCACAACCACTACTACCGCAACCACTACTTCTCCCACCGCCACCACTACCGAAGCCACATCATATCTCAAACACATCGTGAGTCCAATATGTTTACCAAATAACTAGCAATCAATCATTATCATACATAAGCGAAGCGACACGTTCATCTCAATTGGTAGTGTTATTCCCGTATATGTTCCGTTAATTTTGTTCACCAGAAGGTGCAGGAAATACAGTTTGAATTCCAATTACTTAAGCTTAGCCTTTCGAGGGGGGATATTGCTGCTGCGACTGCCTCTTGTTTTAATAATTTCGGTACCTCAGTACCAGTAAACAAACTAGACGTACTTTGGAGGAGAGGCGGTTGTATTGGATGTAAATTCTATTGTGACATACATTGTATCTAACAATACACGATTGTAGATTACAAAACGACCCGATAATAAACAACATTCATTACCACAGACACTACCACTACCACAAATACCACCATAGACATTAACATAACCGCCATCACCATCTACACAATCACCACCACCACAATGTCCACAACTTTCACAATTACACGCCGCTGGTGGCATCTCTGTCACCACCCAGACTGATTACTACCACAGCCGTACAGTCACAGCCACTACGCCCAATTAATACAGCTACCACAACAATCACAGCCACAGTCACAATATTCACTATCATATCCACAGCTATGACCATAAGCAGAGCCCCCATAGCCACTACCATATCAACTACCATATCTACAGCTACCAGCAAATCCACTACCATATCAACTAACATATCCACAGTCAACACCATATCCACTATATCCAGAGCATACACAATAATCACAACCACCATATCAACAGCCACTACCATAACCACAGCCATCATATCCTCTACCATATCAACCACTATATCCACAGCTACCACCACATCCACATATTCACACACACACACACATCTCAACCACAGTCACCATCACAACCACAGCCACCATAGCCACCACCATATCAGCCACCTTATCCACAGCCACTACCACAACCACAGCCACCATAGCAACCAACATATCAACCATCATATCCACAGCCACCAACACAACCACAGCCACCATATCCACTACCATATCAACCATCATATCCACAGCAACCAACACAACCATAGCCACCATATCCACTACCATATCAACCATCATATACACAGCCACCAACACAACCACAGCCATCATATCCACTACCGTATCAACAGCCATATCCACTGCCACCACCATATCCACTACCATATCAACCATCATATACACAGCCACCAACACAACCACAGCCACCATATCCACTACCGTATCAACAGCCATACATATCCACTGCCACCACCATATCCACAGCTACCATATCCACATCCTCCATCACAACCACAGCTACTATATCCACTGCCACTTCCACAACCACAGCCACCATATCCACGATATCCACAGCCTCCATCACAACCACCACATCCACCACCATATACAGCCACTACCACAATAATAGCCACTATATCCATCACCATATCCACAGCCACTACCACAACCACAGTCACCACCATAACCACAACCAGCATCACAACCACAGGCACCACCACCAACACATCCACAACAGCCACAAGCATCATTATCACCATTACCAAAACAGCCACAATCATCACTATCACCATTACCAACTCAGTCACAAACATCACTATCACCATTACCACAACAGCCACAAGCATCACTATCACCCTTACCACAACAGTCACAAGCATCACTATCACCATTACCACAACAGTCACAAGCATCACTATCACCATTGCCACAACAGTCACAAGCCCCACTATCACCATTACCACAACAGTCACAAGCATCACTATCACCATTACCACAACAGTCACAAGCATCACTATCACCATTACCACAACAGCCACAAGCATCAATATCACAATTACCACAACAGTCACACGCATCACTATCACCTAATACCACAACAGCCACAAGCATCACTATCACCATTACCACAACAGTCACAAGCATCACTATCACCATTACCACAACAGTCACAATCATCACTATCACCATTACCACAACAGCCACAAGCATCACTATCACCATTACCACAACAGCCACAAGCATCACTATCACCATTACCACAACAGCCACAAGCATCACTATCACCATTACCACAACAGCCACAAGCATCACTATCACCCTTACCACAACAGTCACAAGCATCACAATCACCCTTACCACAACAGTCACAAGCATCACTATCACCATTGCCACAACAGTCACAAGCCCCACTATCACCATTACCACAACAGTCACAAGCATCACTATCACCATTACCACAACAGTCACAAGCATCACTATCACCATTACCACAACAGCCACAAGCATCAATATCACAATTACCACAACAGTCACAAGCATCACTATCACCTAATACCACAACAGCCACAAGCATCACTATCACCATTACCAAAACAGTCACAAACATCACTATCACCATTACCACAACAGTCACAATCATCACTATCACCATTACCACAACAGCCACAAGCATCACTATCACCATTACCACAACAGCCACAAGCATCACTATCACCATTACCACAACAGCCACAAGCATCACTATCACCATTACCACAACAGTCACAATCATCACTATCACAATTACCACCACAGCCACAACAACCACTACAACCACCATTACAAGCATTACCACATTCAAAATATATGCACGTCAGTCAATGTCATAAATATATTTATTTAATAGTTCTAACCGAAGTTTAAATCGTAAAGTTTGAATAGTTTACTTTTCTGTCTGTATTGCGAAATTGTCCGGAAACTCACGACGTATATGCCGAACAATGATGCCATCTAGCGAACGAAATAACCATGAATGTTCCATACAAAAAGAAAGCATCCACCAATGTAGTCAGGGTTATGATTATTAATTATATTATTTCAAACGTTTTTATTCATCAATTCATGACGTTGTCATCAGGTATTCCACGCAAATGTTGCGATAGATAAAATAGGCACAATCAAATATTGATTAAACATTCAGACACAATTTGTACGTGCATTCTATTATTTGGAAAGACATGTCGTAAAGGCTCTCTAATGACGTACTTCGTAGCGGCTTTTCCACAGAACCATGGTGACAATGCTGCTATTAAAATTGTTACAGAAAACAAAAACCAACTCGTCAGTTTCTGCATAGCTCGGAGGGATCAGTTTGACTCTTGTTTCAACTCACGTACACCATCGTATCCTCGCTTCGGCTCTTTATGCAAGGTGATGTTATCCTTTCTCTTTCACCTGTCAATCATGCTGTATAATTTGATAAATAAAGCTTATCATCGAATGGGTGTAGTTCTTACGTCAAAGTGTTTAATTACAGTGCTATAGGACGGGAAACTATTTTCCGCTGAACACCTAGCAAATGCAGCTGTCATCACTTTTCATTAGCCCGCCTTCTATGGTCAGGTGACATAATGCAGAATGCCCATTCCTTCGTTTGCTGGGACTATTAATGTCAGTCATACAGTAAGATTATATATGTTTCCGCACAATAAAGCTGCGATAAACCTCAAACGCTTAAGTTCTATCAATAATATTAAAACATGAAATCATTTAGTTTTTAGTTTCTACGGAGCCAATATGTTGCATATTATTATTCCATTTGTCAGCGCTTTAGTTGCGCCGCTAATGGACGCTCATACCGTGATAAGAAAATATGATTTGCAAATCTCTTACCACGGAACGGTGAACATTACTTGCGATGATGAGGAATACAGATTTCAAACATTCGTGACAACAAAACTATCCGACTGTGTGATAGAATGCGCGCTACATGAACATTGTGCTGTAATGAATTATCGTCGGGATTACGCAATTTGTGAGCTGCACCAGATCAACGTACGAACGTCTATTCTCACTGAAAACTGTTTCATGGTGGAGAGGGATGACATCCACATTACTCAGGTATGTCATTTATGTTACTTTCTATTTCAATATGAATTTAAACAATATTCATTCTATTTGAAATAAACGCACGGCCTTCAAACAAGTTCATCACATGCATATAACTGTTTTCGTTGTTGTTACGTACATAAATATTCACATACTTTCGGTAAAGATGGTATAATTTTGCATGACAGACGTTTCGATCGTTTAAAGAAATGTTCACGTTTGTTTATACCAATCATTACAACGTCATTGCCTCTTAAGGTCACAACATATATGGGAAATGAAAAAATAGATTCCATGGGATTTGTCTATGTCTACAATACACCAGTTATCAAGAACCACTCCGTAACATGTTGATTGTTACATACACAAAATAAATAAGTTTAGTACATTTCCTACCACAAACATGGAGTAAATGGCTTTTGATCTATGTACTGCTGCTACATAGACGTATATAGATTAACAAAATATGTGATGTACATAAATTACACACAAAGCATTATGCATACAGTGCGACCTCGTACATTCGAATTCATCGGGTCCGAAATTTTTATTTCGAATAAAACATGAAGATACATTGGGACCTAATATGTATTTTGGGTAATACCAAGTATTCGGATAGTGGTCCGACTGTAATATGTAATATCTTGTACATGAAACGAAAAAAACTTAGCATTGGAGAACCGTGTCAACGTCCTCGAACAGCAACACGATGCTGATGAACAATACAGCAAGCGAAACATCTTGCGCATCTCCGGCATTGCAGAACTAACCGGGGAGGATCCTGACACGCTTGTCATGCAATTGTGCGACAAAATCAAACAGGCGTTACCATGTCCGACATAGACAGATGTCACAGAACAGGTAAACCAAAAACTAAAGGGCCAAGAGACATACTTGTAAAATTTGCCACGTATCGTGCTAGACAAAAACTTTACAAAAAACGTACACTTCTCAAGAACGAGGGACTTGGATACCCTGGAACCTTCATTAACGAGCACCTAACGCTTAAAAGATCACAACTCCTATTCGAAGCCCGCAAACTCGTCAAGGATAAAAAACTAGCTGGAGCGTGGTCCATGGACGGCAATATCTTCATCTAACTCATTGTAAACAACATCTCTGACGACACCGACGACACCAAATATGAAATTAAACGCATTTCATCGTACGAAGACTTATCACCATATGAGTGCTTATGATTAGATAAGATCGCTATATTTTGCGACAAGACAAGTGTACTATCAACTTGCGGATTATAATGATTATACAATAACACTACATCACGTGTTCTATCTACTTGTAAATGTATTCAAATCCCATTCATCAGTACTCGAGTACAGTCGCTCTAGTTTTATCCATCATACCAAAAAGTGAAAGTATGTTCATAACAAAATGAAAATATTTTCAACTTTATAAACTATTTCGCTAAATCTTAACCTTAATAATCAAAAACCTTTTCATGCATTGTTTACCACAAAACTATTATGTAATCTGCAGAAGTATTGGGTATATTCATTACACTGTGACCACCGCGCTTATATTATATATTATAGATCCTTGTAACTTTATTTGTGATCACTGACAATATTTTACTGTAGTGTAACCATTGCATTCACAATTGAGTCTAAGATTCGTGACTCTAGCGCATTTTCTAAAACATGTCTGTATTATTCGTACACTTATTTCTTCTCATCCATCACATGAAGTATCTTCCCGATACATTTTTTTTTCCATTTTGCTATTTATAATTTATTCGTTCCTACAATTTTCGATCGAAATAATATTTGACACATCACACTATCTGATCATTTTTACAATTTCTGAAATACTTTGACTAGGTTCTTTTACAGTTACGGTTATTATGCCATATTTATCAACTTGTAATACCTATTTGTTTATACGTTCTGTTTTACAGTTCTCACCTAAATCTCTGACTGACCTGACATGTCAGTCTTCGTGTATCTCTTCTCAATTTTACCTCTTTTTATAACATCCCTTTCGGCTATTACAGTCCTACTTTTTCCACTTTATATTACTATGAGGGAGCTTTGTTGTAACTGTTTTAATCTTCATTGCAACGTAACAGGATATTTCAAACACCTGATTCTAGTATCAGGTATTACATGAACGCAAACCAATTACAATCCGTTGCAATGAAAAAATATGTTGTTAATGTGCACTTCAAGTTGTGTCTTCGCCAAATTTTATTATTTCTTATTTTCAATTATCCGTGCTTTATATACTCTTTTTTGCACCAAGCTAAAGAAAATGCAATGTTATGTAAAAATATTAACCTCAACCCAAATTTTGCAAAAGCCAAGTATCCAGTTTCATTCAAACATTATCGTAATATTATCCTTACTCATATCCTATGCTATACATTGACCTCTTTGACAGCACTATGGCTACTGAGAATTGTATTAATAATTGCGGGTGACGTCCACCCAAATCCAGGTCCTTTACATAATTTGTCATTTTCAAGTCTTTCTCAAAATTGTAACTTATCTTTCATACACTATAATGTTCAGAGTATTTTGTTAAAACGTGATATTTTATTTGCTGAACTATCTAATTTCGATATCTTAGCCTTCTCTGAGACTTGGCTTTCTGCTTCTGTGAGGACTGACGATATCAAATTCCAAAACTATCATCTGCCCGAAAGAAAAGACCGTTGCATTGGCAATCATGGAGGAGTAATCATATATGTTAAAGAAGAAATCTCATATAAACGCAGATCAGATTTAGAAGTAGATGGTGTAGAATGTATATGGTTGGAAATTATTCTCCCCAAAAGGAAAATTCTATTCGGGTTATTCTATAGACCACCAAACTCTAGTTCTATCACAGACGAC
The DNA here is from genome assembly GCA_032209605.1 of Mactromeris polynyma. Lineage (NCBI taxonomy): Eukaryota > Metazoa > Mollusca > Bivalvia > Venerida > Mactridae > Mactromeris > Mactromeris polynyma. Next base: position 35,836,994 of record JASFXZ010000004.1, read on the forward strand.
AATATTGAAAAGTCTATTGATTTAGCTTACGATACTCATTATAGTGACGTAATCATAACTGGTGATTTCAATTTTAATACCTCTAATCCTGTTCTAGCTCGCAAACTCATACATATTTGTGACAAATTTAATCTGTCTCAAATAATTGACGAACCGACCCATTATACAGAAAACTCGTGCTCTACTCTAGACCTTGTACTAGTAAACAATCCGCAGAATATTTATGTAAGCGGTGTAAGCGATCCATTTCTAGACCAAAATGTGAGGTACCACTGCCCTATTTTTGCTATTTGTAAATATACCAAACCGAGATCTAAGTCTCATAAACGACACATATGGTTATATGACCGAGATGATTTTGACGAACTTAGACGGCTAGCAGCCTCAACAGACTGGTTTTCATTCCAGCACCATAACGTTGATGTTTGGGTTCAAAACTTCACCAACCACATAATAAGTATATCAAAACTATGTATTCCCAACAAAATAATAAGTACAAGGCCATGTGAACCAAAATGGTTAACGCCCAAAATCAAAGAACTCATTCGTAAACGAAAACGTCTCTACAGACATGCCAAAAGAACTAACTCACTGTCTGATTGGACTAAATTCAAATTTATGCGAAATAACATTGTGACAATGATAAAGAAGTCTAAACGTGACCAATTAACAAACCTCTGCGATGATCTAAAAAGAAATTGTAATACTAAATCCTGGTGGACTGTTGTAAAATCATTTATGTCGGTAGGTAAAAATAATAGTATACCTCCATTACGAATAAATTCAGATACAGTATATGACGACCTTGACAAAGCTAATGCGTTAAACGAATTTTTTGCAAGTCAAACTCAGCTAAACGCATCAGATTCTAAAAATCCAACACCTCCAGTATATAACGTTCATTCAACTCTGAACAATATTCAAATTGAGCCATCAGATATCGTGCATATTTTAAAGTCTTTATCTACTGGGAAGGCTGTAGGTCCTGATTTAATTAACACTCGTATTCTTAAAGAATTAAACAATGAGTTGTCCAACCCTCTGAGTGAGATCTTTAATCACTATATCAACACTAAACAATTCCCAGATTCGTGGAAATTAGATAATGTCTGTCCAATTTTTAAAAAAGATGACCCTACGATTGTGTCAAACTACCGACCTATATCACTTCTAAGTACAGTGAGTAAAGTTTTTGAAAGAGCTCTTTTTAAACATATTTATTATCATCTAGTTGCAAATAAAATCCTCACCGAATATCAATCGGGATTCATTCCAAACGATTCAACTACAAATCAATTGGCTTATTTGTATCACTCTTTTTGTGAAGCAATAGATTTAGGAAAGGAAGTTCGGGTAATTTTCTGTGATATTAGTAAGGCATTTGATCGAGTATGGCATAAAGGTCTTTTAATTAAACTTAAAGCTATCGGTTTGTCAGATGCACTTTTGCTTTTTTTCGAGGATTATTTAAAAGGTAGACGCCAAAAGGTAAACATAAATGGAATATCATCAAACGAAAAACTTATACATGCGGGTGTGCCACAAGGTTCAATTTTAGGTCCGTTATTTTTTCTCATTTATATAAATGACATAGTCCAAGATATTGATGCAAATATAAGACTGTTTGCTGATGATACTAGTCTGTCACTAATTGTAAATAAAATTGACGAAACTGCGAACATCCTGAATAATGACTTACATAAAATTAGTAGTTGGGCTAACGCGTGGCTAGTGTCGTTCAATCCAACTAAAACTGAATCGATGACTATATCAAAAAAACTTAATAAGCCAAACCATCCTGCTCTAATCATGCAAAATCAGCCGATAAAGGTTGTAAATTCTCATAAGCACTTGGGATTGTTCCTATCCAACAATTGTACTTGGCATAAACATATAGAATATATTACATCAAAAGCATGGTCAAGAATAAATATAATGAGAAAATTAAAATTCAGAATTGATCGAAAATCTTTGGAAACAATTTATCTATCATATATTCGGCCCCTGCTAGAGTATGGTGATACTATCTTTGACAATTGCACTGCATACGAAAAACAAGAACTCGACAAAATACAAATTGAAGCTGCTAGAATAGTGACTGGAACAACAAAACTCGTATCACTTGATAAATTAAATTCAGAAACTGGATGGGAAAGTCTGCAGGAAAGAAGAGATAAACATAAACTAAATTTAATTTTTAAGATAAAAAATGGTCTTACGCCCGAGTACTTATATGCAACACTGCCAAGTAGATCTGACACACCGCGCTATAATTTACGTAATATAGATAACATTACCCCTTTCCGATGCAGAACAAGTCATTTTTACAACTCATTTTTTCCATCAGCAATTCGAGCATGGAACCAGCTACCTTCCAATATCCAAGAATCTTCAACTCTCAATATTTTTAAGCGTTCTATTAACAATCCTGTCACTACAATTCCTTCCTATTATTATATAGGCCCCAGGAGGCTCCAAATTCTTCACACTAGATTAAGAACAGGATGCAGCATATTAAAATCCCACTTGTTTGTTAAAAATATAATTGAATCCCCTATGTGTAATTGTGGCAATTTCGAATCAACAGACCATTTTTTCTTGTATTGTCCTTTATATAGACACCAAAGGCAAGTTCTTTTGACAAATCTTGCAAACATAAATATTCGTCTTGACACAAAAGTTTTACTTTTCGGTTGCCCAAGGTATAAAAATGAAACCAATGTTCTTATTTTTAGATCAGTTTACACATACATAGAAGACACTAAACGTTTTACGCTATAAGTCGTACATGTGTAACAACTTCCTTTTAAACATTACACTTTGCTCCCTCTCTCACCTCCCTTCTTTTCTTTTCTCTTAGTTATTTTTTTCAAAAACGCTTATTTTTTAAACATCTACAATAGAGTTTAAACAGTTTTGTAAACATTATATTCACCTAAACCAATCACGTACCTGTTGGAAATGTACAATACTCAGGAGAAGACCTATATAAGTCCTTGGCTTTCGGTCCCATCCTTTTCACATTACTACTGAACAAACTTGTTTAATGTAAAATGATATATATTGTATTGTATTAGTATGATGTTCATAGTATGTAAATAAAATATGTTTAAACTAAAAAGGCGCGTCACCTTGCCATTGCCGTGTGAAACACCCTTAAAGTTTCTAAAACTCATTGCTCGAGCAGTTAACAGAAAACAAGGCTTTGGTAATAGGTTCTATACATGAAGCTGATTAGTCGGACTACATGCGTAAACTATGAATACATTGCTGTAAATGTTTACAAGAAACAAGACCTCCGTAACTTCATGCGTTTATAAAATAACTTTGTTTACCGTCTACTTTTATAAACGCTTGAATGTTTCTTTGAAAAAAGGGAACATAAATATAAAGAACAACATTGCTTAATGGAGTTTTGGTTTATGCTTATATCGTTATACGTGTCATTCTTTTGCACACCTTCTCCGCCCCTACCGAACGATTTCGCTTTCTTCTTTTTTGTCGTCTTCTCGTATTCTTTAATGCGACTTTCAATGACTCATATATCTAAAACATGTAACTTTCGTTTCACTTATTTCTTACATTAAGATACATGTATACGTTTTCTTGATATTGACTAGTTGCCACTTGTTACGTCTGTAATGTGAACTTGTATGTACATGTATTTATGTTCACATTGGCCTTTGGCTTACTGAATTTGCAATAAATTATCTATCTTATCTATCTATGAAGAACAACATTGCTTAATGGAGCTTTGGTTTATGCTTATATCATTATACGTGTCATTCTTTTGTAGTCACCATGTCAAGAAATGCCGTGTCCAAACGGTACCGCTTGTGATAGAAAGACAAAAACATGTCGAACAAAAGGTATGTTTTGTACAACTAAGTAGAATTGTAGATAATATTACATTATACTTCGTGTGAAATGATGATTCTTCAAAATATTCACAATTTGAACCAATTACATGTATATTGTAGTTGGAACCACATGTACGTGGCTAATGTTATCACTTAGAATGGCTTACAGTTCAGAGACATATAGCTGGTAATTGTTTACGGAGTCTCCTTCTGCTGTAACAGCATGGAGATCGGTTTTAAGTATGATCACTCAGTACAAATTTGCAGATTGTAGTTACATACATCACAACAGACCATCTATTGCTTTTATATATGGAGCTATTTTTGTATATACACAAGCAAAACGTAGCATATTGTTTAAGAATTCAAAACATGATAACAGCCTACAAGATCCTCAAAGTTTCTAAACTTTTGTTAATATTATCTCAGTTCTAAACACCGATTTGTTTACCTAAACTGCAATTTAGTGTTCACAAAACAGTTAACCGTGTTCTTCGATATAAAATTTCAATTTCTCCACATTATGGAGATGGAGAGAAATGAAAATAGATGTATTATCTCCATTTAAATTATCACAGAAACGTACGCTTCGTTCGGGTTTCCAACATATGACTGCGTTGTGCAATAGAAACAAAGCCCGTGGTGTATTGTTGTGAGTGACAAAACGTGTGTGTGAATGTTATGGTAGTTTACGTGTTTCTAAATGTTCAAACGTTACCGTTAAAATATTATTTTGCTACAACAACAGACAAAAGGAACTTCATTTATTCGTAGAATTTCATCCGATACTTAAAATGCATATCATGAGCACACAATACTGTTTGTAAGTTGACAGCCTTGTTTGTTATTTGTGATTACAGCTTAATAAAGATAATTTTCTATAACAATAATTGGAAAGACAATAAATATTTTATATGCATTTGGATTTCATGGAATTAGTGGTGCATTTCTGTCTACAAACAAACTGATCAATAATACGTATTTAGTTTTTACAACGAGTGCGGAGTTATTGAATTATTAAATTAGTGACAACTGGAAGCGATTGTACAGAAGCAATAAACTGAGGGGTAAAGTGTTGCGGATTACACGGAGTACATAACATACTGGATGACATTATCATTTGCGAAAACAATTTACACAGGCAGAGCATGAAAATAACTTCTCCAAAAGCTGCAATGCAGGAATTTACCCATAAACGAAAACAAATAATGAAAGTACGAAAAACAAAAGTTTAAAGGCAAAGGTTTTTCTGAATCGGGAGTGTGACGCATCCACCCGAATTCTGAAAGCTGGACACAAAGTACAGGTCGAGCAAAATATATGCTTAACACACCATTCCCGAGAAAATAATTTCTATCCGAAATGTTGAAATGCCGAAAAGTCAGGTCGAGAGTCGCTCCTTGTATGACGAATCATTGAACATTTCTCAACGATATCGGTCGATGACATTGTTATAAAGTAATGACATATTTTGAAGCAACAAATGACATAGAAGTCTGGATTGATATCCCCTTTGTAGGAGTCTTATGAATCATAATCCCAAAATAATAAGATAAGTATGACTATATATTAAAATATCATAATTAGTAGATCAATTGGGGTTCAAGCACATGAAACAACACATGTCCATCCTATGGCAATTGACAAAGCAGGAGTATTTATGAAACGTTTGGTAATTACTATGAAAACGATGTGAAGCGCTTTACTATCTCGACTCAAATGAATACGGAGAAAATACCACGGCCGTGCAGCAAGACTGGCGTCGTACACCGCCAGGAATAAACTTACCGGTTGAGCTTTGAGACAACTCAGAAAATGTGTGATACTTATTCTGAAAATTGATAGGCCGAACCCCGGCGCAGTATTCAGTTAGACGTACCTCTTTGTATTTAAAGTGTTTAAACCTTTTATTAGCGTATATAAACATATTGCAATATTATAAGACTGTACTGATATGATTAATATTAATTCACTGCGAAAACAATGAGGTTTCGTAATAATTAATCTACAGTTTCAAGAACGTCAATAACTTGTTTGTCAGGCAATATTTATTGACTTGTTGCGCACAGATCGATTAGATGTTCACTGAATCCAATTATCATTATAATGACTAATATCTCTGGTTAGTTAATCCATATTACGAATGTTTTCATTTTCGTCTTCGTACGAATGGACAATATTCTGATTTAAATTGCATAAATTCGTTTTCAGAAATGAAATGATTCCATATTTGTAGAATACCAATGATAGTTATTTGGGGAACGTTTGCTTAGCAAGCTTCCAGAGTTTACCGCACAAATGGAATCCCGCACTTTCTCGTTTCAAATTGCTTATGGCGGGGCACTAGAGAACTTTTTGGAACTGATACTCCTACCCGTAAAGTTACCTACCTTAGTCATGTAATCACTTTTTCATCTATTTCTACACATATACGGTCCAAAATGGCCAAACAAGTGTCCTGTGCATAGCTCATATGAGTGTAGATCAATATAGTGTTGTTGATAGCCGAGTGATGAAGTTGACCACGTATTTGAGCTGTAGAAGAGCTCTTTGTCTATTGGAATGAAATAATTATTCAATAAAGAAAAAAGTTCGTTTGCCTGATAGTCCGATATATTCGTGAATTGCGGAAGAATTACCACTTAACATGTTTATCAATGAAAAACATTATATGATAGCATTGCATTCCGTGCAGGTGCAATGGCACATACTTCTTCAAACGTGATATTCGTTTGATTGTTTATGTTTATTGAAAAAGAAATGCCCGAAAACTCGATCTTATCTGAAATGTTTATGTATTTTTGTTATTCTGGGGTGTTTGTGCACTTTGTATGTGCTCGAATTCTTCATTTATTTGTGTGCATTTGTTTCACAAGTTCAAATATCAATTTTGTAAGAGCTGTAAGACAGAGAGTAATCATGAATGTTACAAACAGGAAAGCAGTGGAAAGTAATGTTGATGAAATGGTGCAAATGTAACATATCAAGAAACGATTTCTATGCTTCAAGAAATTTATTGCAGTTAGATTTTGGTCCGCATTATAATTGGACGAGTAATTGCTACAATGCACCTAACCTGCTACAATAGTTCTCATTTAAAGATAAACCATGCTTCAGAATGGAAATGTTTCCATACCATCTTCCGCAGCCCATTTACATAAAGCTAGAGTCAATATTTATTGCTGGATATATAACGACAAAATTCAGCAAAAGCTACGAAATAATAAACACACCTCATAATATACGATATTACCACGACAACATTAGAGCACATCCTGGAAGCTCGACACTTTATTGCTAGGCATGTCAACGAATATTTGAATATTCGAATTTCGTTCGTACGATCAAATATTCGAATATAAGCGATGAATGCAAGTGTATCAAATTTCAATGATGAGCATCATCCAATTGAATGACTTCTTACGAGTAAAAATAATATATACAGGTGTGATGACATGTCATGATGTATATGTGTGGGCAAGAGGTATATATTATTCTGGGGATAACACTATTGCCCTGTTAGTATTCAAGCAATCATGGGGATTTTAAATAACTTGAGTGATCTCTTTAAAACATTCAAATGATAAGCTTAAACTTTGAATTTCAGATGCATTATTATTAAAATACTGACATGTAGCAATCAGCGTATTTAACTCGACACTTCTATATCATCGGCTAAAGTTGCGTTTATTCAATAATTCGCATCATACGTACTTTTCGACGGTACGACAAATGTTCATAAGTTTGGTGCGATCGGAATATAATGACAGATATACAGGTATTTCGATATGTTCGCACTTTCGTTATCAATTTGAATTAATGAATTAGTTTTAACAAAAAACTAACAAAGCTTTTCTCGAAATCAAGCACACATTACAAACTAGTAGTACGTATGACTGCAAGCAGAACTGGTGATGATAAACAAATAATTGGTGCTGTTCGTAATGGATGAAGGTCAAATGTTCAAATATTTGAATATTCGTTCGAAAGGTTGACCGAATATTCGAATACAAACATAGCTATTCGTCGACATCTCTATTTATTTCACAACCTCGAAAAAGCGATTATAATTTCATTAACATGTTTATAAGGCAGTTTTATTGTGTTTAAAATTCTTTCGTCACGACCTCGTTAATTATGTATAATTTGATTCAGTTATGAAACAATCGAGAGTATTTTGTTGTTTTCAGAATGTCTAGAGGTTTCACAAATAACCAAGGGAAGAGTTCTTGGAAATTTGCGTGGTGTTGGAAACCGAATAAAGTACGAATGTGATCAGAGCTACCAGTTGTAATGAAGTCGCCACGTGTCTTGAAAATGGAACATGGAGTATACGGGGAGAATGCATGATAGGTTGAATTGTTTTGTAAAACATTTAGAGTTAAATTTAGTTGAGGCATTTATAATGACCATATATCCAATAACTAAACAGGGCTTCGTCAATGAGTGTTGAAACTGGAACATGTATCACAATGGAGACTCTTATATTTTAAGAAAATACTTGTTCAACGTACTTAATAAGTTTTAATTGGTTCCTCTCTCAGATTTTACTGTATTATCTTTCCTTGGTTAAGGTAAGAGTCATTTTATTGGCTGTTGTATTAGTTTCAACCACCTTAGGATCTGTTATCGTATTATGGATTTGTGTCTATACATCAGTGAAGTGCTGAGCTATCATGCACGTGTATCACGTGTCGGTGATGTTTAACTTAAGTAGATAAATGAAAATATTAATTAATTTCATTTCACGGCGATTCTAAACTATGTCATATATAACCAAGATGAAAATATATATAATTCGTTACGCAATGTTTAATGCTAATGTTTTTCAGCACCTGCTGTCGGTGAGCAATGCAGTGAGTCCAATTGTCTCCACCCTAGTGCTCGTTGTGTTGCCGCGACAACAAACAGCATTGAATACTGTCTCTGTAATTTCGGGTATGAATTTAACAATGACTTAGGAATTTGTGTGCAAGGTATGATCGTATAGTTATTGTTAGATGTATGATATTATATCAAATATTTAATCACCGGTTAGATTAGGGGCATCTATGAACCAGTGAGTGGTGATCAACGCTGATTTTAAATCACTTGCCCTTTGTAAATACGGGTTCTAATTCTACCCGGGATGTATATTTGTTTAAAGGATACTTGGCATAGGAATAATTGGTATTCCCGATTTCACGAAAATACTTAAGTTTATAAACATACTTCTGAACGGAAATTTGCTTATAATCATACTTATGTATGCTATTTAAATGCATTTCAAGAGTTGATGTACTAAGTATCGAAACTATTCTGAGGGAAAAACACTATCTATTGATTTCTGTAATACTGGATATTGCGAATGCGGCACTATTTCCGAACAACAATACATTGTTGCCCACGACTCAATTTCACCTTACCCACATTGTTCGCTCTGCAACAGACCATGTACAAAGCCTAAATTTTAAAATAGTTGGGAAAAGGCGGTATTCATTTAATGTATTCATTTACTTCAACATTTAGTTTAAATTTGTGGAAATGTAAGATACTTATATATCAATATAACATCCCTTGTTTTCTCGGTTGGTAAAGCGCTGGGTTGTCACCCGAGAGGTCCTGGTTCGACTCCTCGTCGTAGTATATCATGTCCTCCCGAGACATCTGGCTACGGTCATTTCTGATGCATATGGAAAAGTTGTCAGCTGCTTGCGGAAGGGTAAGATTGTACTGCTTTATGATTAAGTCCAGGAAAACTGGTAAGGTCAAGTGACCGCCGTATAAAACTGAGCATTTGTTGAAAAATGTCATTAGTCCTTAAAAGGATTTTAGAAGTATTCATAACACACAGTACTATGCGAAACTAATAAATTTAAATGTAGATATATATATATATATATATGCAGGTGCACAGCGATACCGTACAATCAAAAGTTGCATGATGCTTAATGCGAATCATTTATCGCGGAATTTGTCTAAATAATTTATTTTGAAAAGCATGAACAAGAAGAAAGAAACACATATATTTTGGCAAGTTATCTGCTGTCGGCGACTTTTATCATTCGAAGCTCCTTAAATCCCGTATGCATAGCTGTTCGGAGGAGCGAAGTTTAAATTCCATGTAGTTTTGTGTCATTTTTTTCATGTCTCCTTGCGTTTTTTTGGTGCGGTTGTGCACAATGTTAGTGACATTTTCTGCTAGACTAATTTGTTTATTAGTACTGATCCCAATAGTGTAACTGATAGTTCTAAGTCAGTAGGTCGTTGTATTGTCTGTACTAGCTTACTGCTCTGTCGTGTAGTCATTAAATTATGTCGTTCAATGTCTATGTTCCTTGATGTGTTCGTGTCCTTGTCGTATCGGTATTGTTTTCTCTCCCCTCCGTGTGTGTGCCCCCTAGTCTGTGTGTGTGCCCCCCTAGTCCGTGTGTGTGCCCCCTAGTCCGTGTGCCTCCTGAATTTGCATTGATCGGTCTGGGAAAATTCTGGTTTATGAATGTAACATTTGTGTATTTAATTATGAAACAGTTGGACAAACATTCTTGAAAATATGTAAAGGAAAATAAGTGTTCAAGTTTAAGTTTTCGTCATCCGAATAACATAATCAAGCTAAACTAACGTTATTGTGACACGTATTAGTTTGACACTTTTTTATACAGATCAAATTTCACATTCTTTCCATTTTGGGTTGAATAAAAAAGACATGGGTTTCATTACAGAATAGCGAAATTACAGAATACCGAGTGTTTACAGAATATCGAGTGTTTAATTATTTTATTAATTACAGAATGCATATTGTTTTATTACAGCATATAGAGTGTTTAATTAAAAGTATCGAGTGTTTAATCACAACATGCTTAATGCTTTTTTACAAAATACGGCTTGTTTAATTACAGAATGCTTTTGTTCAATTACAAAATACCGCGGGTTTAATTACAGAATGCTTAATGTTTATTTACAAAATACCGAATGTTTAATTACAAAATCAAGAATGTTTAATTACAAATACCGAAAGTATAATTACAAAATACCGAGTGTTCAATTACAGAATGCTTAATGTTTATTTACAAAATACCGAATGTTTAATTACAAAATCAAGAATGTTTAATTACAAAATCAAGAATGTTTAATTACAAATACCGAAAGTATAATTACAAAATACCGAGTGTTCAATTACAGAATGCTTAATGTTTATTTACAAAATCAAGAATGTTTAATTACAAAATCAAGAATGTTTAATTACAAAATCAAGAATGTTTAATTACAAATACCGAATGTATTATCACAAAATACCGAGTGTTCAATTACAGAATGCTTAATGTTTAATTACAAAATACCGAATGTTTAATTACAGAATACCGAGTGATTAATTCGACTTTCGATTCGATTAACCACATTGAATCAACTAACTTACACGTAAAATTCTTTACGAACACAAGGTTGAAACCAAGTCTGAGTAAGAGTTGAAAAATCTGTCTGAAAGTGGTTTCGGTACTTGTTGTTACTAGTTACCTCCCTGAAAATGGACATCTAGGCAAATAAATACGCTTCTTGGTTAAAGTGTTCATCAATAAATTTAAAAGTGATTTCCAATGCTAATGTATAAGCAAACGTTTTAAGAAATATGTTATCTACACTACAGGGTGTTAAAAATGTTTCTTCACAAATTTGAACGTAAATAAAATGAAAATATTGTTATGTACGCAAGCTTTATTTCGCATAATGATATATATTGCTTTTTTCATTACTATCCGATGGATTTAGACCTCTCACGCAGAATTAAACTGTTGGTCCATAACGACATAGATTGCAAGAGTATTTAGAAATTAAATTAAAATTACAACTTTATGAACATACTTTTTTAACACCCTGTATATATTGGAGATTGTAGTGTTATGTGCTTTTTGTGCGAATAAATATTGTTTTATGTTAACAATGTTCTTTTCTATGATCTGTGGTATGGTTTAATTTGTTCAGCATATTGTGTCTGTCCTATCACACACCATTGGTCAATGAGTTTCTATCAATGATGATGGAGATAGTCATTATAATATTCAAATGTTTCCTATATCCGTGAAAAATGATGTTCATAGTGAACACATAAACCAGCAGATAGTAAAATACGTGTACATTATACATAGAAACACAGTAAAATTACAGAGCAAACACTGTAAGAATAATCAAAACTAGTCGATATATCTCTTTCATCTAGATTAATTATCGATGTACCGATATTGCTTTACATTGATATGTTCTTCCTATAGCATCTTTAAGGTGATAATGACCTATATAAAGAACTTTACATAATGATTCCAAGTATATATGTCTCATTTTTGTTGTACACTTAGTACATCAACTTGGTACGAAACCAACAATCACATTCAAAAGACGTATGTGAGTCTAGCTATTAACATTGTATATTATGTTTATCGATAGTGGTTCATATGTATACCTACCTGCATAACCGTTTGTGGTTACTTTTGAAAAATCGTCACACACAACCTAATGCAAATAGGTCCGAATCCAAACACAATATAACCACTTATTACTGCATAGTATTGATACGTACATTTTCCAATAACTTACTAGGACGATAAGCACTTCGTCGGGTTGATGTAAAACACTGACAGTGTTCCTACATGGATAAGTGTTGCACCTTCGACCTTTTGTTTATCATGTATCCTAGAAATAAGTGAGGGGGCATGTGTTGTGCATGTGGCCTTCCCCTTTTGCAAAACGTCACTATATGTAGAGGATGATCGCTCTCATTTGAACATTCACTATTATTCGAATCGATACTATTAAGTACCAAGACAGTCTAACATCAAGAGCAATTTTTGCCGTGAATAGCTCCATATCTAAACAGAATCGATTGCTACCTGTAACATACGATAATGCACATATCACTTATAAGCATAACCAACCCGGTTATCTTGCGTACATGACCAGAATGATGCGCATATTCCTAATGATTGTTTGAATGGAGAAAAATAATCCAAAGTCATACTTCCTACATCTTAGATAAATAAAATCTGCACTCCTGCTCAATCGGGGAGATTAGACCGCCAATCTTGAGGTTTGGACCCAAGGTGAAGCGTATTTTCTCCGTAACAATATGACTGAAGATAATACATTCAAAATCATCTGTCCTCCACTTCTGATTCGTGAGGGGGTCATTGGCAATACTGCTTGTTGTCTACTGAAATTCTATTAGAAACTCAGCATAGCCAGAAAGACAGATAATAAGAAATACATTCGTAAATAGGACCTTAATATGAAAATAAAACATACATTTAATTATTGTATAAAACGCAAACGTAAATATTGATGACTCGAATACCACACATACCTTGGAAGTTTATACAGATGTCATCGACTGTGAACTTCATCACGGGCAGCCCATTTTGTTCCGTCGGTATAACAGACGAATGCCACTTTGATAATATTATATTCTCCGTGATAGTTTAACTGAAGGCAAGTTGTCTTCCATCTGTGTATCATATAGCAATGCTGTCGGTGAATATCGGATGGACAGCTTATTTCCCTTGGTAACATTCTTACCATAGAGCCAGTGCATGAACATAAACTCCACGAAAGCAGTTAATACGATATAAAACGTTGTAATCTACCATTCAGCCCGCATGAATATGGAATAATTTCCCTGAAATGAGAATGAGTGTCAATATTACAGTCTGAACAAAGCCAGAATTATGAGCATATAAATGTTAGGGGTCCTTTCCAATGTTAATTCTCAATGTAACCGTGCGGATGTATGTCGCTATGTGATTTCGTTGAGTGCCATTGTTGAACGGATGGAACTGTTGTGATGTTGATAATCCAAGTCGGTGATTGGACTATTACAAATATAGACTTACATTGGACACCAGTGCCTGGAATTATAACCGTTACTCAGCAGTCACCATTAAGCAGTCAATATTAACTCTCCCTAGTCTGAGATTTGTGATTGTAGTGATTGAATTATTGAACTAAATATCTTATTGTGTTTGAGTATTACATTTGTCCTTTAGTCATTAGATTTGAGTCTGAATACGAGATTTAAGGGTAATGATATAGAGGTTATTAGTATGTTTCGGTGTAAGATCGAGAGTTGTTTCACCGATTGAAAATACATTTTACATCTGGTATGCATCCGCCATGTATTTAAAAAGCACCAACTATTAACTAGGAACTAGGAAACGTGGGAAACGAAATTTAAGTTTGGTAATTAATTGTGTCCATAAAGTAATGAATAAGTTTAATGTTGTGGTAAGTATCGTTAAATGCATAGCCCTACATACATTTTCATTTTGACAATTATTATGTAGAGGTTACACATGTTAACAAGAAAGGGAGACAACTGCTGCTTTACTTACAATTTAATCAAAGGGAGAGAACGTACTGCATTTGAGGCAATCACGGAGATTTTCTTTTTGAAACAAAATAGTTCGTTTCAGTGAGATAATAGCACAGTGAGTTTCTCCGAAAAGCATGAAAGAAAGATTAACATTATCACTCGGTAATTTGACCTAATATCTTACACACAATCTAAGATTCACATCTCTAAAATGTATCGAAAAGAGTCACGCACACAGTGAGCATTGTAATCGATTTCACTCGCTCAAATCTCAAAACCCAGTCTCAGTAAAGTAATTTTGATATCTGAAGGCTACTGTGGTGAGATACGGGGTTGCAATGCTAGGCCCATATTTGAAATGGAGGGGTAGACATAAAGACTTGACAATAACCTGACGAGATGCAGAAAGAAGCCAAAAAAGACAGGAAGCTATGACGGGGCAATGTTGGTGGCTACTTTGGCAACAAATATCAATTCTCTTGGATGTCAAGTATGGTATTACCGACATATTGAATTTCATAAAATGTAACATACGACACGCTCGATCCCAAGTCAAATTGAAGCCTTCAATAGGTAATTATGAGGGCATTATCAGCTCTTCATTAAAGTGTAACCATATGCTTCTATATGTGCTTGTTTATTTTAACATTCAGAGACCATGTGTTCCGATTACTCTCAACAGTTAGAAATTGAATCTTTGAAACATACGTTGTCTTCAACCTTGAAGTATATATGATGTAGGCATGGTAAGCCAGTTTAGGGTTGATGGGTGGCATTGACACTAACGGTATATATTCGTTTTGTCAAAGAGGACACGATGCCCATGAATGAAATGAATATGAAATTGTACATTTTTATTAGAATACAACAGTTTATTGTATGTTTAACATTTTTGCAAGTTTGCTGAAACCTGACGTTTAAAAATAATATTCAGATCTGATACATGTTGGGGAGTAGGTAACCACGCTCAAATTTTAACGGGTGTCAGGTGTATATCATTTATAAGGTTTAAATGACCACATTTCCTTTAGTATTAATTTGTCATAAGATTCATTAGTGAAAAGCAATTTGGAGCAAAGCAGACTGTAAACAATAATATTTGATCACATGTTATATAGATAGTGCTAGAGTGGGTTCAAAGTGTTTGAGTAATATGTTGATATCACCCTTATTAATGAAGTATATTTGATATAGCTGTGGAATTCATAAAAATATGTAAAACCCACTTATTTGTCTAGTAGAAGAACATTGTAATGTAGAAGAGTATTTAGCAAAATGCCTCACGCGTGATTGCATCAGTGTCAAACAGATCAATATGACGTTGATATAATCGCGCCATATTTACATATAATTAATTTAGACTTAGGCTTAGAGTTTGATTCACAACTGCGAAAAAATGAATAAACAATTAGGCGTGATAAATACGACTGAAGGTCATTTGAGGAGCTTCCAAGGCAGGGCAGCACGATTTTGATTTAATATATTTAAAAATAATAAAAACCGATATATTATGTTCCTACCGGGCTAATAATTAATATTTCATGATTAAACATTTACATAAATCGACCGACTGTGCATGTAATGGGGCTGTCGGTAGAAAGACTATATTAACATTTACCTTTGAACATTTCGGTACACTATATTATTCCTTATCATTATAGTATAATTGTATAAATCTTGCTTATTGTGAATAGAATATTCAGTGGCGTCGCGACTTGGGCGGCAAGATTTTGCTGCCGAAAAGTGATAAGCAAATTGGAGCGGCAAAATAAACGACGGATACGGACTTGTCACTTGCGGTTTCCAAGGTGACAGTGTATTTCAGTGTTATTCCAATAGTTGATATGGTGTGAACATGTATGTTGTTCATATGTTTAATTAATACAAACTAACTTTCTATCGGATGAACGACGAACGTCATGGATGATAAAAGACTGCTAGTTTGTTTAAAGCATCGCGATGAAATTTTCATAAGGTATATGATATATATCGTTCAGTCTAGTGAACCTGCAAACAAAAATAAATTCCGTGGAATGTCTTACAAATGCTAACATGGATAAACCAAATCAACCTAACGACTTTAATTTCATAAACGTTTGCTTGGTAAAAGGGCACCAGAACAGCGTTCATTTATGGCAGTATGCTTTCAGAATTTCTAGTGGTTTCACTATGATAAGGTATGATAAAGACTTATTCTTTTGCTGACTTATTGCTTGTTCACAGAGACACATGTCATTGACTTTTACGGTGTTGCAAATGAATTTATAACAGCAAACGAATCGCGTTCTTGTGTGTTGAACTGTTGTAAAAACAATGTAAGACAGTTCATAGAGGCTTCTTCAGAGGCTACATAATTTGGTCATCAAATAACACCTTGTTGATTCATTGTAGATGTATTTTGCTATTGCAGATTACTACTTGATTGAATGTATATACATGCATAGTTGTTTTTACCTGTTTGTAATTTATTTACATTATTTTCCTCTAATTATACAATACTCACACTGCCATAATTAAAAAAAAAACCTCCAACAGGATACAGATCTCAAAGGCTAAGAGGTCTATAAATAACTCCATTTTCATCACATTTAAAAAAAATCACAGTTCGGAGGGGACACCCCTCCCATACCCTCCCCATCGCCGCCCCATTATTGAGGACCGCGCCTGCATGATATTATGAGAAGGTGATTACTTTAAATATTCATATTCGTAAGCCATCCATCCGCTCTCCTCACACACATTCATGCTTCATCGATATATAGTTCCCGGACATTCTATAACGTAATTAGACTCAAAAACCTTCTTAACTATTTTCGAGAATCAGTTTAATATGGACATCTTGGTTTTAGGTATTTAATTGAGAATTATTCTGTAAGTTTCAGAAAAATATCAGAGATATTAAATGCGCTAGGAAAGTAGTCCCATGATGACACCTTTTGAAAGATTTGACAATGTACCGATGTTATAAAGGGTATTGAGTGAAACAAAGAAGTGTAGCAGTCTGGTTGCTACATAACCTCATAGGTACTAACATGGCGAACTCAGTTGACCTGCCCCTTTCCAGATGGACTATAGTGCAATAATAAATCTCAATGAAATGATTCGGTCTTCAAATTGTTACTTTACAACTGTAAAATGAGTCTGGACTTTCGTAGTGAAATAATTATGCATTGAACTAGTTTTTGTTACTAGGGTTAAACGGGATAAACAAACAATACTTTTGGCAGAGTTCTACACATAAATGGAGTTTAACAAAGGACCATAGATCTGCCATACATAGGTGGATTGCGACCTGACGTTGGTTGTGCATTATTCCCATACCCATCTATATATTCAAAGAAAGTTTCCATTAAATTTGTCCAACCACTACCTTGATATGGCCCCGGACGGAAAAAAATGAGGCTAATTGAATAATTGAAAGTAATAAAGGGTCATAACTCTGTCATACATATGTGGATTTTGACCCCTTTGATGTGAATCATTCCCATACATGTTCATCGAAAGTTTTAATGAAAACTGTCCAATCTGTACCAACACATCGCTCCAGACTGGAAAAAAGTGTGATGTACGGGAGGACGGATGGACAACGCCAACACTATATCCCCCTCTTAAAGCATTCGTTTCAGCGGGGGATAATAAAACGGGTGATGATTTATAGTTTTGGTCAATAAGCGCTTGTACCATATAAAGTTACCAACACATCAACAATTATTCACATATATCTGTATTTACATCAGTAGGTTAATGAGGTAAGCATTCACACTGCAATTTAGGTTAGCGGAGGTTACTGGTTCTAGTCTCGGATACGTGTTGTATTTGTATTCACAGCGATAAATTATTTTATTCTTCTAGTATATATTTTCTTTATTTATCCTGACATATGTGAACTATATTTTTTCCATTCATATTTACACATATGTATCTAGTTTTCTGTGATACACCAACACCTATTCGTGAAAAACATGCTAGTTTCACACATGAAAGCAGTGAATGTAGGGATTCGATCCCGGGCAGTCTGCACTTATCCATTACGTTATAGAATAAACTAGCTCATAGGACTTATCTTCGCATTAATATGTTCTTTTTCGAAAACAGGAAAAACGCAAAGATGATTATTATCATTGAACTAAACTGCGATTGAAATGAACTAATCCAACTAATGACGTTGTGTGCTATGTACTGGTAGGGTATGAGTCTTGGATGTGACACACCATCGCATCATGGTTAACATTTGTGCCAAGCAATTTAAATAATCCCGCGATAAACGACAGTGTTATATTCTGGAAAAGACCTTTCAGACCCTTTTGACCTTTGACCTCTAAGTGAGACATTGACCTTTGAGCTATATACACGGTCTTAAGTGCAACACACAATTGCTGCATAGTGAAGTATATGTCTAGTAATTTGATAATCCCCGAATAAAGGAAAGTGTAATATTCAGGTCAAGATATTAAGATCCGTTTTTTATGTTTGACCTGAGAGTGTTACCTTAACCTTTTTGCTACAAACATGGAACTTGCACGATACATGAGATCCCCATGGTGAACATTGGTGAAAAGTAACTAAAAAAAACTAATAAATGACAAGATGTTTTAGACTCATTATTTTGAAATTTGACCTCAAACCTTGACCTTTGAGCTACAGACATGGGTCTTGCGCATGACATGTCGTCTCATCATGGCAAACATTTCAGCCAAATAATTTCAAAATTCCTTAATAAAAGACCAGAAAAGTGTAAGATCCGTTTTTACGTTTGACCTCAAAGTGTGACATTGGCCTTTGAGCTATACATGCATGAGTCCTGCGCTCGAAACGCTGAATATTTGTGCCAGGTAATTTGAAAATCCCCCAATAAATGACAATGTTAGGGTCCGGACAAGGTGTTTTAGACCATTTCTTGACATGTGACCTCCAAGTGTGATCTTGACCTTTGAGCTACCATGAATATCAGTGTTATGGTCCAGACAAGATGTTTAGACTCATTTTTGATGTTTGACCTTATAGTATGACATTTACCTTTGAGCTACGGACATGGGTCTTACGCGCGACACTCTGTATCATCATGGTGAACATGTGTGCCAAGTTATTTGAACATCCTCCAATGTTTCTATGGTTCGGACAAAGAAAATCTGGACGGACGGACGCACATAAAATGTACTGCCATTGTGGTGACTTCGTCAAAATTAATCACTTGGAAAATAGTTTAGTCATGTGAGACAAAAAGTTATAGCAACTATCAATACTTTTTGAGTAAATTTGAATACAATACCAATACAGATATGTTAACTGTTTGCAAGCTTCACAGAACACAGAAAATATCTGTTGTATAATTTAGAAATCGGTAAATTTCAATGAAATTCAATACATTATGGAACAATAATCTATGCTTCATGCACGGCAGTACTCTTTTTCACTATTTTTTGAGTTCTCCCATAACTTCTGCAGTTTTCAGCATATGATTTTTCCAATAGTATGTATTTTGTCATGCTGAATATTGTTTGATTTGCTGTATCTCAAATACCAAATATCGAGGGTTCAGTGCAAGACTATACTAACTCCTATATACATACATAGGAGTTAGTATAGTCTTGCGCTGAACCCTCGATATGGTGTTGCTGAAAATAATGACACATTTATAAAATAGTGTTGTATCCAACTCAAAGTTTAAGCCGTTGTTTCGACATCAAGCCATTCATGCAGAGCATAAACTTGTTCAACCGGCATTGAATGTATTTAATACTATGCTTAATTGATGAACATTGTCTACATGCCAGATATATGTCCATGGACTCAACTTGGCACGGTAAATGTTTGTGCAAAAGTACAATTCATGAAATGCATAGCTGAGTTACAGACTAAACACGCTAAGCCTGCTATTTCATTCACAGTAGTATTAGTAACTACATTTTCTGGTGACTTGAACTGTCAACTAAAACAGACAACGTATAGACGAACAGAAAAAGTTCTCTGTGACATTTTTGAATGGTTTAACCTGTTTCACTAAAACTGTCCCAAACATTAAGATTGATGTAATTGTTCGTCATAACTTGGCCCGAATTTGACATGTTTTGTATTCCCTGCATTATCACACACAGTTCTGAAATAGTGCCTCATAATCCTCTCAAACCTTGCAGCACTAAACAGTTCACCTTTATCAAATGGTCTTTGCATGAGCTTATTCATTTCGATTAAAAGCCTCGTAGTTTATGTTATAAAGACACACGATATAAATCCTTTAATAAAAGGGCATTAATCATAACAAATGAGAATCTGAACTGTCCTATGTGTCAATTTTATACTATAAGAGAGAAGGAATACATTGCTATAGGGAATGCCACATACATAGTACAGTGCCTCCCCACAAAGACCTCCGGGAAAACAACATTGTCACATCATCACGCAGTTTCAATTTTTGTGTCATAACTGCAACGAAAATAATTTTGAATACGTATATATTAAGTGTGAATAAGAACTAACAGGCACAGTATTGCTTTAAGCATTACCATAAAGTAAATCGCTCGAGCACTATGCTCTCTATCAGGTCCGCGAACTATTTATAAATATAGGATCTCGGCCCCTAGTCGAACTATGCTTTACATAAATCACGACGGCTTGTCAAATAAAGAGTATCTAAACATTCATATATACACGAAAGCCGTGATAAAATATTACTCCTTTCTGCAATAAAACATTTCATAAATGCATGAAATATATGTATTATCCTCGTGATGACACACGTGCTGTTGTCGAAACGAGACTTTACCCCCTCCCCCTCATAATTCAGTAGATCTCTTACCAGTGAATACATTTGTGTCTCTAGAACTTTGATTGAATGTAGTATTTGACACTTAGTCTAAGACCGAAATAAATTTGAAAATATGTCCACACTTAGACAGACAACATACATAGGTTGATGATGTAAAGTGTATCTAGATACATGCATGATATGGCATTTTCCTATATCAAAAGCCCTCTTCTATTTCTGAACACTTATTGACAACATTTGACAACCTGTCAATGTCCTGTTGTTGTTGTCGCGAAGCAGCCTCTGACCTTATTGTTCTGTACAGAACACAGCCATCAGCGATGTGACGCACACTTGACTGTGCAGCAGCTGGTAAGTGATTCAAGCATTGACCCACGAGGACCACCCGATATAACAGTAGCCGTTATGTTGCCCAATTAACCACCACTCTATGTGTCCAATGACGCTAAAAGGCTCGATCCTTTGAATGGGTTGAGTCGCTGATACCACATTGGTCTAGTTTTAATAATAGTCGATATGGTAAACAACGTCAACATATTTCATAAAAGCCATAATAACAACATCCATCTGACCTTTTAGTATTGACATGGACTAAACCAACAAGTTGGGTTTTGCAAGAACCCCGATCTAAAGAGCCACATTGGTTGTCTACTAAGATGTTGAATCGATCAAACTGGTCTACAATGTAACTGACCCACAATTATGTTCTAAAAGGTTACATTTAATGCATGTTAACGAGACTGTACCAAAATTAATTCTGTGCATTTTTTCCCTTTATTTGCATTTTTTACAGCAGGGGCACTGGACTTTTAACCCACGTGAGCCGTTTAAGACTGTGGTGTTTTTGGCTCTGAATTTGACAGCACACGTTTCGGCAGTTCTCTTTCTGCTCTCATACATTAAAAAGTACAACTTAGGTGTTAAAAAAAGGTTCGGAATTTGGTTAAATGTACTATCCATAGTTATCTGTACAATATTTCTTTAGAGCATATAAATGTAGCCACAAAGGATGTCTTACTAGAATCAATATCTTAAAATTGATAATGATAATAAGATCATATGTCAATAATAAAAACAAAGTCGATTTTTTGGCCATAGTTTATCTATTTTTGTCTATAAATTAAATAATATATACCTATATAGAACCAATAAAACCACAACCAGTATATCTACGACACTCCATCACCACAAGGAATACATAACGACCACTACCACCACTACAGCCATCATTACCACCACAGCCTACAATCCAAACACCAGCACAGTCATCATTACCACAGTAGCAACCAAACCATTCACCACCACAGCCATCATTACCACAGCAGCCATCAACCCAATAACCACCTCAGTCATCATTACCACAGCAGCAACCAAACCAATCACCACCTTAGACATCATTACCACAGCAGCAACCAAACCAATCACCACCTCAGTCATCATTACAATGGCAGCAACCAAACCAATCACCACCTCAGTCATCATTACCACAGCAGCGACCAAACCAATCACCACATTAGTCAGCATTACCACAGCAGCAATAAAACCAATCACCAGCTCAGTCATCATTACCACAGCAGCCACCAAACCAATATCCACCTCAGTCATCATTACCACAGCAGCCACCAAACCAATCACCACCTCAGTCATCATTATCACAGCATCCACGAAACCAATCACCACCTCAGTCATCATTACCACAGCTGCCACCGAACCAATCACCTACTCAGTCATCATAACCACGACATCCATCAAACCATTCACCAGCTCAGTCATCATTACCACAGCAGCAACCAAACCAATCACCACCTCAGTCATCATTACCACCGCAGTAACCAAACAAATCACGAGCACAGTCATCATTACCACCACAGCCACCTAACCAATCGCCAGCTCAGTCATCATTACCAGAGCCGCAACCAAACCAATCTACAGCTCAATCACCATTACCACAGCAGCAACCAAACCAATCGCCACCTCAGTCATCATTACCACAGCAGACATCAAACCAATCACCACCTCAGCCATCATTACCACAGCAGTCACCGAACCAATCATCACCTCAGTCATCATTACCACAGCAGCCATCAAACCAATCACCACATCAGTCATCATTTCCACAGCAGACATCAAACCAATCGCCACCTCAGTCATCATTACCACAGCAGACATCAAACCAATCGCCACCTCAGCCATCATTACCACAGCAGACATCAAACCAATCGCCACATCAGCCATCATTACCACAGCAGTCAACGAACCAATCATCACCTCAGTCATCATTACCACAGCAGCCATCAAACCAATCACCACATCAGTCATCATTTCCACAGCAGCACCCAAACCAATCACCACCTCAGTCATCATTACCACAGCAGCCACCGAACCAATCACCACCTCAGTCATCATTACCACAGCAGTCACCGAACAAATCACCACCCAGTCTCAGCAGAGTATTTTGGACATATGAGGGCACAGTTCGCTCCCACACAGGCTGCTTTATAACGTATAGTTTGATATTTGACCTTTTTAACCTGTTAGATAAAGCCAATGCTCAAAGGAGAATGTCACGAGTTAGTTCCATTTAATGATCATCTAGAGTTCTCTTCCTTTGCCCCTTCTATATATGTATACATACTACAAGGAGTCTAACGCTTTTCACATCTGACCTCTTTACGCGGCCCAAATCACGCTTTAAACATCCAATATGTCCAAGGTATGAATTATGTATCTTTCAAATGACACATACTTTATGAAAATCCGTCGAGAATTAACACCAGAAGACGTGAAAACACAGCCATTTCAATAGGAATCTTCGATGCTTTCACCAAGGAGGACAATAAAAGAGAGAATAAGTTGCTACATACATAACAAAATGCCTCCCCACACTGACCTACGGGAAACAACAGTCCATAGAACATCAGACATTTCAGGAGATACAAGGGCAAATACGCAAGGGAACAGGGTCGCAAGGACTAGCTTGGCCGACCATAAAGGACAACTAAAGAGAATTAATGAGGACAAACAGGGGGGATTTAATGGATGGAATAAATGACAGGACAAGTCAAGACATCTAGCAACAATAGGCCCTAAAGGGGGAGAAAATAACATAAACACAATTTCAAGTAAAATAATTGCAAATGGGGAAAGGGAAATGTATCATACATCTAACATACATCGCATGTCGAATGACACAGTTATTTTACCACTCAAAGTATTAAACTGGATAAATATCCAGTTAAGGAATTTCAGAAGAAATAAATTAGTTTCGTTGTGCTCTATGCCTCAATGTGATAAACAATGCAGAGTGGGTGTAAACTGATTTCTGATTGGTCAACAGAGTTATCCATGTGATCAGAGACCAAGCAGTTTTTAGTTCTCATTCGTGGCCCTGTGTGACGTTGTGCAGAAATATGTAAAGTTTATCACCTAACTGGCAGAAACGATTCGAATATTCGGTCTAAAACATGCGTTTTTGCAGTCTTTTGAACATTATTTTCTGGATGATATGTATAACAAAAGCAATTGTAATTCTTCACACTTATTCATACTAATATGATACTGAATGGAGTGTTTGTCGGCGTATTCCTAACTAGTATATTGTGTAGCGTCAACCATTGAATTCCAACCATATTACTGGACCTGGCACTTGCGCCACTAAACGGAATGTCGAGTGACCATTTGTCTCGCGCATGCAAAAAGGATTGGATCTTCCATACTTGTTCTAGTGTCTGCATCTGCAAACTTCGCAAATGTGGCATCCGATTAAGTTCGAAACCATCGCTTTGCGATATCTGCGCTCCATGAATTTGATAATCTTGTTATTTTCTATATTGGTGTCCTTCCCATCTTCGTAGACAAAATTAATGATTGGTGATCTTCACTGACATATGGCGGATAATTTGTACGTGCGTGTTGATAGTCGTTTGTTAAATTCATCTGATAAACATTATACTCATACTGGCCATGTTTAATGACTGTAGAAAGCAAGCCATTTACACATACGCGTCCTGTTTACATTATTTTGTCATTACATCCGTTCATTCCGTTGAAATTGTCTTCTAACCTATGAATTCATTAGATAAATTTAGCAAATTGTTAGTGACATGCAGTGTCTTGTTCACACATCTCATCAACATGACTGAGCCGTTCGTGCTCAGATGTTTTCCGCCAGCCAGTTACTAATTTTCTATTATTAAACCATCTCCGTAGACAAATGTTTGTTGCGTGTCTATGACAATGACTATATTTTCGTCACATATATGTTTGTTTATTGGACCTCTGCATCATTGCCTTGGATTATTGTGCACACATAATTATACATTACAACCATCAAAAATTCTTCTTACCAGTTGCCCGCACGTATATTCGGAAAACAGAATTGGTGGACTTTTCTAGTACATCATATGAATAAGTTAAAACAAATTTAGAGACGTCATTGCAACAAATCGAAATCCGTTTTTATGTAACCATCATGATATCGAGTAAATGTAAATGTTAGATATTATGATGTACTAAAGACACATTATTCTGTGATCATTCAATGATGATTTTCGTGTCTGATTAAAAAATAAAACTCAATTTAATCGTTTATGTATAGATACATACTCAACAATAAACCCCGTCTGTTTGGTTTGAAAACAAATACTTTACACGAAGAATATTTTAAAAACCTATTTTTGTTCAAAATATTTTGAATTGTATTCACTGTGAAAGTCGATTTCACAAGTAAAATAAAATGTTTGCGATGTTTTATATGACTCATGTTTGAAAGGAGTGTTCGAGGTAATATATATATATATATCAAGTGAAATATTAAATATGTTCAACTATTTATGAACGCACAATGCAGTCGTCGCAAGCGTATTGATTTATTGATTAAGCGGTGTTTTGAATAGGGCCATGCATGTATAACTGAAATCTCAGGGGCATGTTATTTCCCAGTACATAGAATGTGAATACTATTATAATACAAACTACAAAAGGTAGATATACAACTCCGTTGACTCAGCTTTGCACGGTAAATATTTCTGCAAAAGTACAATACATGAAATGCATGGCTTATGGGGCCGTCACACCATAACGTTCTGGTCAGCGTTCTATGAACGTTCTAAGAATGTTTAATCGTTCAATTTTGGAGCGTTCTAGGGTGAGGTGGACTCATCAAGCGTGTGACTAGCGTGTGACTAACGCATGAGGAGCGTGTACCAGCGTCCAAGTAAGACACCCCTGAAAACTTTTAGCGTGTGCTGACGTGTCACTGGCGCGCGACGAACGATTTGTCAACGTTTGACGAGCGTGTTGAGCGTGTGACTAACGACAGACTAGCGTGTTGCTGGCGTGTGGGTTTCATGAGCGCTAGGGGTCCGTTCAGTGGTCGTTGACAGGTCGCCAGTGAGTCGTTTACTTCAACGTAAAGATTGTGAACGATTAATAACAACCAAGTAACGCTAGGGTAACGACTGACTTACAATAGCCGAACGCGTGCAACGTTCGGCGAACGTTAGTACAACGTTCCACGAACGTTCTCCAGCGTTCTCCAGCGTTTAAAGTTAAGCGTTCTCCGCCGATCACCGACGATCACAGACGACCACCGACGATTACCAGCGTTCACCAGCGTTCACACAACGCTCTTCTGGCGCTATACAAGCGACCACGGACGCTTACCAACGTTTCCTCAAACGTCATAGAACGCTGACCAGAACGTTATGGTGTGACTGCCCCATGAGGTACAATTTGAATACGCGCAGTTTTAATAGCCTCCTCACACATAGGCGAATCCATTGAACGCAGCCTGGCGAATTGGGTAAATTTGTCAATTCTGGCGAATTTTGAACGAAACTGTTTGAAATTTGTTACATAATTTGAAATATAACGAAAGGTAAACGTAGAGGAACTATTAGTTGCGAATGATTTACGAAGTGTGACGAACGGTTACTGTTATTCGCTAAATTGCGTTGGGTCGCGCAAACAATCTTTGTTCTTTTCGTTAGCGACTAGGAACGCAAACATGCGAACCGAAGCGCAACTTTGCGCATGCTTCCGAAGCCGTCCGAAGCTTTCCGAAAGGGTATTTCCGCATCCGGCCGTTACCGGACGCTATACAAGACTGGCAAAAACCAGGTGGGGTCAATTTGCCTTCTAACTTTCTCCGACTCGACACCACGTCGTATTGCTGTTTGACTGCTGTTTGATTTTCAACTTTTTTGTAAGTGAACAGGTATGCCAAGGGGAAGGGGAAAAACATCTAGAGCGAGAGCGAGAAAGGCTGCTGCTGTAGAGCCAGAGAAACCCGAGGAACCAGAGGTGCAGTCTGATGAGCAGCCTGGTCACCCTGAGGAGAAAATACCCGATAGTCCTTTTAAAACTATTTTCCAAAGCTTGTATTGTACGTCAGGGTTATATGTTTTGAGGTGTAGGTTCTAGTCTTTTGTGGTCTTTATTTGTCATGGTTATATGTCAGAATTGAAGTATAGGTTCTAGTATTTTGTAGCCCAGTAATGGCACCTATTTATGTCACGTTATTAAACTCCTGTTTTTCACAACCTACTAGGTCATGTTTAAGGAAAAGGATTTACAGTAAATGTTTGTCACTGTCTTGGTGTATGCACAGTAAAATTGTTCCCAACTATTTGTTGACAGTTATTGATATTTGTTTTGTACATTTCTATGTTCAGTGCCGGTGATATACAGTCTGAGGTCCCAATGTCACCAATGTCCCCAGTCCAAGCTTCTGAGAAGTTTGAGGGCCTCGAACCTGACAGTGAACATGGGGAAAATGACTCTGACAGTGATGAAGACCCAGTACCTCCATCCCAGGCCCATTCGATATCCTCCGATTCACAGTCTTATTATCCACTTCTTGAGGAAACCATCAGCCAGTTGTTTCCATTCTTCAGGTGTGGAGGGGCTGTCATAACCTCATCAACATATTCCTCACATAAAGCATGACATACTTCTCTGACCACTACAGAGAGGGTATTCTCAGTGACCCGCCAGGAGTACTGCATGTCTGAGTACTTGGCACCAGAAACCAGGTGGCGTAGAGTGGCAACTAACCTGTACCAGGTGTGTTGTTTCAAGAGGCGATGACGGACCCTCTCGAATATTTCATCATACATTTCAGTTGGCATGAAGAGGAATTTCTTGAAGGTTCTAGGATCTTCTCTTCTGAGCTGATCATAGATGCCAAATTGGCGCCGTCTCTCGGGATGCAGCCATGGTCTTCTCCAGATGCGACGTGCTCTGGCTTCTCTTCTCAATCTAAATCGGCCTCTGATGAACTGGTGGATGTTAAGTTGTTGCTGGAAGACTCTTCTTGGTGGGCCATAGCAGCTACATACTGCAGCCTCAGGCGTTGTATATCTTCAATTTTGACGAAGGAATAACTAATAATCTTGATATTTAGCCTCCTGCTTTTATATATGATATTCAAGAACTACTCAAAACTGTTGAGATACTCAAAACTACTCAAGAAATTTAGATGCGTTATGATTCGCATGGATTCGTATGTCGCAGTTACCCTTCGTAATGATTCGTATGCAAGCGTATGCCGTTCGTTTTCTGAACGTCAACCAATCGTTACAATTCGCTTTCATTCGTCATAACATTTCGGATTCAATTAGCTACAATACGTAATTATTCGCTACAGTTCGTACAAGTTCGCAAACTATCGCAAAGATTCGTAATGGGATCGTCCTCGATCGCTTGATATGCAAATTAGCTGATCGCGACCTGATAACTTGCGATCTCTAACGCCAGTTGACGAACGCTATGCGAAGACTTTCCGATTGGTTAACGTATTGAAACGAATTTTAACGAATGATAGACGAAACTTTTATTCGCCGCAAATTTTTCAACATGCTCAAAATGTTCCGACGAACAAGACTAATCGCAACGGACGCAAAAGCTCACAAACGCATCCTTACGAACACCACCAACGATGTACAACGTACATATACTAATGGGAACGAATTTTACTCAAGTCCTATTCGCCAGTACACGCAAGTTGACGTCGGGGGGTTTTCGCCTATGTGTGAGGAGGCCTTAAAGCCTGGTATTTAATTGTCAATAGTATTCACATTTCACGTGATAATTGATTGGAACTTTAAACTTAAACCCCTGTCACACCTAGCCGCGTTGCCACTGCGATTGCACGGCGTTGTTAAATTTCCCAGAGCGCCGTGAGATCGCAGGAAAATTGATATTTTTCATGAAGTTGGCGATGTCACGGTGTTCTCACGGCGACCTTGGCGTTTCTACGGAGCTCCATGGCGTTCTACCGCGTTCCTACGGAGTTCTAGTTGGCGATTGTCTGCGCTCTCATGGCGCTCTCATGGCGCTCTCATGGCGCTTCCACTGCGTGCATCGAGTTGTCACGGCGCGCGCACTGCATGTGCACTGCGCTTTGACGGCGCTCCCACTGCGCTGACGGCGTGTTGTTTTGCACTACCTATAACAACGATATCTCCATCAGTTTTCCATTCTATTTTGTTGGGTTGGTTCATTGTCATGCAAACGCCGATTGACGCGGTAGAAGCGCATTGGGAGCGCAATGATCGCCGTGGCGGCTCCGTACAATCGTTGTAAGAGTGCAGTAAGAAAAATAAAACTCATTGTAAGCGCCGTAGACGCGCCGTATAAGCGCGGTAGAGAGGCAGTGTCATCTCAGAGAACGCGTTCTATGCGATCCCACCGCGTTCACTGGCGATGCCACTGCGTTGCCGCGGCGATGCTTGCGATTCCAGTGCGCACAGATCGGCGTTCTGGATTGTTCTTGGACGCCGTGGGAACGCGGCCCTAGTGTGACAGGGGTTTTACACTGACAACGTACAAACAAGTAGAAAATGACTGTTCTCCGTGACATGTTTTTGAATAGATTATCATGTTTCACTGTCCCGCGTTCATATAAATATTTATGATAATCTGATAGCGTCGGATATCGATCGTATTGTTTACGCACTAACATTGCGTCCCCTGTTTTAAATTACGATCAGCGATATGGGTTCACTGTCCCGCGTTCATATGAATATTTATGATAATTTGATAGCGTCGGATATCGATCGTATAGTTCACGCACGAACATTGCGTCGCCTGTTTTAAAGTACGTTCTGCGATATTTCCATAACTTGATTAAAATATGCAATTTTTGTGACAAAAGCACGTACTTTCAATATCTGCGCCAAAACCTAGGACGGAAATGTATAATTATATATTTATATAAGTTTAAATTATGACTAACAATGACAACATTTTTGTTAGCATTACCATAAATTAAATCGCTCGAAGACTTGGCTATGTTCTTCATCATGTCCGTGCTCTATATATAAATATAGAATTACGGCCGCTAGTCGAACTATGCATTCCATCAGTCACGTAGGCTAGTCAAAGTAAGAGTACCTAAGCATTCAAATACATGAAAGCCGTGATACACACATCATCCTTTTCTTCAATAAAACATTTTTACTTGTATAAGATATATGTATTGTCCTCGTAGTGATGGTAGTATGGTTTAATAAAAACAGACACACAAGCTGTTGTTGAAACGGTGCTTAACCCCCCCCCCCTTCAAATTTCAAACTTCTTTATGATCTCCAAGGTCATTCCTTGCGCTCCTGTTCTCTTGAGTATTTACCCTTGTACTTCCTCAAATGCCAGCTATTTTATAGACAGTTGCTTTCCCGGAGATCTGTGTAGGGAGGCAATGTCTTATGTTTGTGGCATTCCCTGTAGCAACTTAATCTCTCTTTCAGTACTTTGATTGCATGAAGCAAATTGACTCTAGTATTCCGTAGGAAGATTCCTTTCAAAATACGACGACGTTTGAAGGCATGCGGAAGCGCGACGTCAATAAGTTATGTGTTTGGGACAGCAAAAAGTGGTCGCTTAATAAAGTGGTCTCTTAATAGATATTGACAAAAGTTAAGAAGATATAAATGTCCAACTGAACATTCAAACCGTATAAATACCATCCTCATAACTGAAAAAATAATTAAAACTTTAATCCATGTGTGTATTATACAGGCTGATAGTAATAACATTATTTTATAAGACAATGATTTTACGGGGACTATTAAAAAGGATTACATACGAAACAAAGTGAGTGTTTATACATTTCAACCAAGTGTTAAATTATGCGATGTGTATACATTGTAGTACTAGGGACGGTCGGAAAATACCCTGACTTTTAAACTCGTTCTCGTGAAATAATTATTTTTCAAATTATTTTTAACATTTTTCATAGTATTTTCCATCTACGTCTATGCATTTTTGCCATCTGCAAACCATGAAGTAGACCTCAGGTACAGTGTGACTGCCGAAATCAAAGCCGACTTAGACTCATATTTGGTTCCAGCAATCATTATGATTGTTTTCAGTTCGAAGGAATATCATGAAGGACATGTACGCAACTCTTTTAGTTTGTCATGGAGTTGTCTCAGAATTACTTCAGAATAAAACGACTCAAATTGTCTTTTGTTATAGTCACTCTGCTGCATTTAGAGCCATTGATGGATTCACTGCCTCAGAGGGCCTCCCAGACTTAGGCCTATTGCAAACGCTAGTTCTACCTTCAAGAAACTGCGAATCCAGCAGGGAAATGTAGAACGTGACATGTAGTCATGTCCAAACTTTTTCCGTGGTCTTTTTAAAATCGTCGGCTTAATTCCAGAGGGACGAAAGTCATTTTTTGGCAATATTGAGTCTTTAGTATCGTTTTGTTCGTCTCTTTGAGCTCTAAATGATGGTGAGATTTGTTACCCTGTAGAACTGTTCTAAATAGACTAAACTCCAATTCCACAAAGACGTAAGACGAAAAAGTTATTGACTCTTCAATCTTTAAACGTTTATTTCTCAAAACAAATAAAATGCTCATTACGTCAGTGTAAAATTAAGGCGACGAAATATTGGCAAAAAATATAGCAAATCGATGTTCTTCTGACTTAGAGTCCATGTTAGTTGAAACACCTATTATGTATAAATAACATCAAAATGTCTATTTAAACTTATCATCGAATAATCAACTGACCGAATTATTGTCGAAATAATGTAGTTTACCTACCAGATTTGCCAAAAAAGACTCATATCAATTTTTAAGTCTCCAAGAGATATGTTACGCCGTTTGTCAACAACTTTTCAATCATATACGGCGGTCAGTTGACCTTGCCAGTTTAATTATCAATGAATGCTAAGTTGCTCTTACGCAAGCAACTGATAACTTCTCAATATGTGGAGGACATGACCGTAGCTAATATCACGGAAGAACATAAACTGCCCAACCCAGAACTGCCGGGAAACAGTCTAGCGCTCTACCAACTGAGCTAGCCGGGTGTACCTGTAGTGCAGAAAGGAAACATTAGTATTTTTAAAATCAGGATAAAAGCAGGGTGTTTATGATTATGGTTTGCAATCGGATGCCGTCAGCGCAGACATCAATCATGTCCGAAGATTGAATCGGGGCAGACTACATGCGTCAGCAGTATATTCCACAGAACAATAGTTATTATCGGTGTAGTCTACACGCGACAGCAGTATATTCCAAAGAACAACATTCATAATCGGTGTAGACTAAATGAGTCAGTTGCACATTTCACAGAACAACAGTTATAATCGGAGCTCACTACGAGCGACAGCAGTATATTCCACAGAACAACATTCATAATCGTTGTAGACTACACGCGACAGCAGTATATTCCACAGAACAACAGTCATTATCGGTGTGGTCTACACGCGACAGCAGTTTATTCCAAAGAACAACATTCATAATCGGTGTAGACTACACGCGACAGCAGTTTATTCCACAGAACAACAGTCATTATCGGTGTAGTTTACAAGCGACAGCAGTTTATTCCAAAGAACAACAGTCATTATCGATGTAGACTAAACGAGTCAGCTGTATATTTCACAGAACAACAGTCATAATCGGAGCTCACTACGAGCGACAGCAGTATATATTCCACAGAACAACAGTCATAATCGGAGCTCACTACGAGCGACAGCAGTATATTCCACAGAACAACAGTCATTATCGGTGTGGTCTACACGCGACAGCAGTTTATTCCACAGAACAACAGTCATTATCGGTGTAGTCTACACGCGACAGCAGTTTATTCCACAGAACAACAGTCATTATCGGTGTAATCTACACGCGACAGCAGTTTATTCCACAGAACAACAGTCATATTCCGAGCTCACAACGAGCGACAGCAGTATATTCTACAGAACAACAGTCATATTCGAGGCTCACAACGTGCGACAGCAGTATATTCCACAGAACAACAGTCATATTCCGGGCTCACAACGAGCGACATCAGTATATTCCACAGAACAACAGTCATATTCCGGGCTCACAACGAGCGACATCAGTATATTCCACAGAACAACAGTCATATTCCGGGCTCACAACGAGCGACATCAGTATATTCCACAGAACAACAGTCATAGTCATATTCCGGGCTCACAACGAGCGACATCAGTATATTCCACAGAACAACAGTCATATTCCGGGCTCACAACGAGCGACATCAGTATATTCCACAGAACAACAGTTATATTCCGGGCTCACAACGAGCGACATATGTATATTCCACAGAACAACAGTCATATTCCGGGCTCACAACGAGCGACATCAGTATATTCCACAGAACAACAGTCATATTCCGGGCTCACAACGAGCGACATCAGTATATTCCACAGAACAACAGTCATATTCCGGGCTCACAACGAGCGACATCAGTATATTCCACAGAACGACAGTCATATTCCGGGCTCACAACGAGCGACATCAGTATATTCCACAGAACGACAGTCATATTCCGGGCTCACAACGAGCGACATCAGTATGTTCCACAGAACGACAGTCATATTCCGGGCTCACAACGAGCGACAGCAGTATATTCCACAGAACAACAGTCATATTCCGGGCTCACAACGAGCGACATCAGTATATTCCACAGAACAACAGTCATAGTCATATTCCGGGCTCACAACGAGCGACATCAGTATATTCCACAGAACAACAGTCATATTCCGGGCTCACAACGAGCGACATCAGTATATTCCACAGAACGACAGTCATATTCCGGGCTCACAACGAGCGACATCAGTATATTCCACAGAACGACAGTCATATTCCGGGCTCACAACGAGCGACATCAGTATGTTCCACAGAACGACAGTCATATTCCGGGCTCACAACGAGCGACAGCAGTATATTCCACAGAACAACAGTCATATTCCGGGCTCACAACGAGCGACATCAGTATATTCCACAGAACAACAGTCATAGTCATATTCCGGGCTCACAACGAGCGACATCAGTATATTCCACAGAACAACAGTCATATTCCGGGCTCACAACGAGCGACATCAGTATATTCCACAGAACAACAGTCATATTACGGGCTCACAACGAGCGACATCAGTATATTCCACAGAACAACAGTCATATTCCGGGCTCACAACGAGCGACATATGTATATTCCACAGAACAACAGTCATATTCCGGGCTCACAACGAGCGACATCAGTATATTCCACAGAACAACAGTCATATTCCGGGCTCACAACGAGCGACATCAGTATATTCCACAGAACAACAGTCATAGTCATATTCCGGGCTCACAACGAGCGACATCAGTATATTCCACAGAACGACAGTCATATTCCGGGCTCACAACGAGCGACATCAGTATGTTCCACAGAACGACAGTCATATTCCGGGCTCACAACGAGCGACAGCAGTATATTCCACAGAACAACAGTCATATTCCGGGCTCACAACGAGCGACATCAGTATATTCCACAGAACAACACTCATAGTCATATTCCGGGCTCACAACGAGCGACATCAGTATATTCTTCAGAACAACAGTCATATTCCGGGCTCACAACGAGCGACATCAGTATATTCCACAGAACAACAGTCAAAGTCATATTCGGGGCTCACAACGTGCCACATCAGTATATGACACAGAACAACAGTCATAATCGGTGCTCGCCACATGTGATATAAAATATCCATAGGAATGGTGAAGTACGAAATTGTCTGTCTAATTATCAAAAGCAACGTTGTAGAAATAGAGGGGACGACAAGGATGTATTACAGGACAAGAAAGCAAGTTGGCCAAAGACAGAAAGGGGAGAAGAACACGAATATTGTACAAGGGAAAAAGCCAAAATATTGCAGGTTTCAATCAATTTAGCTTATAGCTAACTTCACAACCGCTGTATGGTCATTAGTTTCCAACATGTACCAATATTGACTAAGTAGGAAATATATAATCCTTAAAGCTTTAATAATTTCGCACACAATAAAATACACATGGTAAATATATTAGTATACCAAGAAGGCAAACAGCCTTAGTCTGTCCTGCTCTCCGTAACTAAAGTATACATGTACGTATATATTAGAATGCGAGAGAAGAACAATTTCTAGTTATATAAATCCGATAGAGCTGAGCCATTACAAAGAGACTTACCAAGTAGAAGTATAAAAATGGGTGCTATTTCGTTTGCATGTTCTGTTAAAACACTTGGTTTAATCTGGTTTGGTCCCATGATTTGGAAGGTTTGGATTAAAATAGAAGAAACCTTACTGTTCAACATTTCAGCCGTATTCTTAGACTTGATGTTAATACTGCATTATGTCGCAAAGGAGAAACACCAGATGGACCAGTTATTGATTGACAACTCAAACCATTTAATTCTTTAATTTTGTTGTAATTAAAATAAACAGAAAATGCTTGTGTAATAGTCGCTTCAATTAATGTAATTGTCAGTATCTGCTTTATCACGAGGCAGTTTCACGCATTTTTCAATTGTGGTGTCGGTGTCGATTCCTGTGTGTGTAATCCGCTCATTTCCACCCCTGACGAAAGCAGCTCTGCGATAAGCGTATTATTTTAATTGTTTGTTTCACATGTCATTTAAACCGAAATGTGAAATGTAAGAACTGAATTCAATTAAATATGTATACGTGTGAGTTACTGTTACACTTTGAAATGATGCGATAATGCAGGTAAAATGTACTGTACATACAAAAATGTTGGTACGTTATTAAAATTTAATCATTTAAGAACTAGTCTACTAAAGAATCATTACACTGTTTTTCATGATGTTGATTGTTAACTGCGCATTATTGCTGTAGAGCATTCAAAACTTAGCCAATATTACTTACCGTAGTCAATATCCTAAAATTGACATTGATAAGTTAACATCATACTTATGTCAATAATATGAACGAAGTCGTTGTCATATTTACTTAACACTCATCGGATAATGTGAATATCAGGTCATGGTTGATCTATCAATATTCTAATTATCCATAATGTAGATTGATTCTAAATAGTGACTTAGATAGCACCAGCACATCAACCACAGCGCTATGATCACCTCTCAATAACCCCAGGAACTACCATCACTATGCAACCAAAACAACAACCACACCCATCAGAACAATCATTGCAGTCACAATATCAACCGCCACAACTATCAGAACAATTATCGCAGTCACAATAACAACCGCCACAACCACCAGAACAATCACCGCAGTCACAATAACAACCGCCACAACCATCATAACAATCACCGCAGTCACAATTACAACGGCAACAACCATCAGAACAATCACCGCAGTCACAATAACAACCGCCACAACCATCAGAACAATCATTGCAGTCACAATATCAACCGCCACAACTATCAGAACAATCATCGCAGTCACAATAACAACCGCCACAACCATCATAACAATCACCGCAGTCACAATTACAACGGCAACAACCATCAGAACAATCACCGCAGTCACAATAACAACCGCCACAACCATCAGAACAATCACGGCAGTCACAATAACAACCGCCACAACCATCAGAACAATCACCGCAGTCACAATAACAACCGCCACAACCATCAGAACAATCACCGCAGTCACAATAACAACGGCAACAACCATCAGAACAATCACCGCAGTCACAATAACAACGGCAACAACCATCAGAACAATCACCGCAGTCACAATTACAACGGCAACAACCACCAGAACAATCACCGCAGTCACAATTACAACGGCAACAACCACCAGAACAATCACCGCAGTCACAATTACAACGGCAACAACCATCAGAACAATCACCGCAGTCACAATAACAACGGCAACAACCATCAGAACAATCACCGCAGTCACAATAACAACCGCCACAACCATCAGAACAATCACGGCAGTCAAAATAATAACCGCCACAACCATCAGAACAATCATCGCAGTCACTATTACATCCGCCACAACCATCAGAACAATCACCACAGTCACAATATCAACCGCCACAACCATCAGAATAACCATTGCAGTCACGATAACAACCGCCACAACCATCAGAACAATTATCGCAGTCACAATAACAACCGCCACAACCATCAGAACAATCCCCGCAGTCACAATAACAACCGCCACAACCATCAGAACAATCTCCGCAGTCACAATAACAACCGCCACAACCATCAGAACAATTATCGCAGTCACGATAACAACCGCCACAACCATCAGAACAATCATCGCAGTCACAATAACAACTGCCACAACCATCAGAACAATCCCCGCAGTCACAATAACAACCGCCACAACCATCAGAACAATACTCGCAGTCACAATATCAACCGCCACAACCATCAGAACAATCATCGCAGTCACAATAACAACTGCCACAACCATCAGAACAATCCCCGCAGTCACAATAACAACCGCCACAACCATCAGAACAATTATCGCAGTCACAATATCAACCGCCACAACCATCAGAACAATCATCGCAGTCACAATAACAACCGCCACAACCATCAGAACAATCCCCGCAGTCACAATAACAACCGCCACAACCATCAGAACAATTATCGCAGTCACAATAACAACCGCCACAACAATCAGAACAATCATCGCAGTCACAATAACAACCGCCACAACCATCAGATCAATCCCCGCAGTCACAATAACAACCGCCACAACCATCAGAACAACCCCCGCAGTCACAATCACAACAGCCACAACCATCAGAACAATTATCGCAGTCACAATAACAACCGCCACAGCCATCAGAACAATCATCGCAGTCACAATAACAACCGCCACAACCATCAGAACAATCGCCGCAGTCACAATAACAACTGCCACAACCATCAGAACAATCGCCGCAGTCACAATAACAACTGCCACAACCATCAGAACAATCATCGCAGTCACAATAACAACCGCCACAACCATCAGAACAATCATCGCAGTCACAATAACAACTGCCACAACCACCAGAACAATCATCGCAGTCACAATAACAACGGCAACAACCACCAGAACAATCACCGCAGTCACAATTACAACTGCCACAACCATCAGAACAATCATCGCAGTCACAATAACAACCGCCACAACCATCAGAACAATCATCGCAGTCACAATAACCACCGCCACAGCCATCAGAACAATCATCGCAGTCACAATAACCACCGCCACAACCATCAGAACAATCATCGCAGTCACAATAACAACCGCCACAACCATCAGAACAATCATCGCAGTCACAATAACCACCGCCACAGCCATCAGAACAATCATCGCAGTCACAATAACAACTGCCACAACCATCAGAACAATCATCGCAGTCACAATAACCACCGCCACAACCATCAGAACAATCATCGCAGTCACAATAACAACTGCCACAACCACCAGAACAATCACCGCAGTCACAATAACAACCGCCACAACCATCAGAACAATCATCGCAGTCACAATTACAACCGCCACAACCATCAGAACAATCATCGCAGTCACAATTACAACTGCCAAAACCATCAGAACAATCATCGCAGTCACAATAACAACCGCCACAACCATCAGAACAATCATCGCAGTCACAATTACAACCGCCACAACCATCAGAACAATCATCGCAGTCACAATTACAACTGCCAAAACCATCAGAACAATCATCGCAGTCACAATAACAACCGCCACAACCATCAGAACAATCATCGCAGTCACAATTACAACCGCCACAACCATCAGAGCAATCATCGCAGTCACAATAACAACTGCCACAACCATCAGAACAATCATCGCAGTCACAATAACAACCGCCACAACCATCAGATCAATCATCGCAGTCACAATAACAACTGCCACAACCATCAGAACAATCATCGCAGTCACAATTACAACCGCCACAACCATCAGAACAATCATCGCAGTCACAATTACAACCGCCACAACCATCAGAACAATCATCGCAGTCACAATAACAACCGCCACAACCATCAGAACAATCATCGCAGTCACAATAACAACCGCCACAACCATCAGAACAATCATCGCAGTCACAATAACAACCGCCACAACCATCAGAACAATCATCGCAGTCACAATAACAACTGCCACAACCATCAGAACAATCATCGCAGTCACAATAACAACCGCCACAACCACCACCACAGCCATCATTACCGCAACAGCCATGTTAACCACCACAATCACCATTACCACCATAACCCCATTTACCACCACGGGCACATTTACCACCACAGCCACTTTAACACCCCGGCCACCTTTACCACCACCGGCACATTTACCACCACAGCCACTTAACCACCCGGGTCACCTTTACCACAATATCCACCATTACCATAACAGCCTCTTTTACCACCACAGACCACCTTTACCTTCACGGGTACCTTTACCACCACGGCCACTTTAAACATCTCGGCAACCTTTACCACAATAGCCCCCATTACCATCACAGGCACCTTTACCACCACAACCACCTACACCACCACAGTCACCATTACCACTACAGATACCACAAAAAAAACATCACAACCACAAAAACACCCACAGCCACCATTACAACCACACCATCCCCCATTATCACCACAGCCACTTTAACATTTATCTCAGCTACCATTACCACTAAAGCCACAAAAACACAACAGCCACCAACAAGCAACGTCCTCATCCACTTAATCAACCACCACCACACCATTACCACTACAGCCACTAAAACAACCACCACAGTCAGTATTACCACCACAGACACAATTACTAACTCAGCCATCTCCACCACCACCACCACAGTCAACTCTAACACAAGCACCACCACTATCGCAGCCACGTCACATCTCAAAAGACATCACAACAGCCACCGCAACCACAAAATGAGACCAATATATATTCCAAAGAACTAGCAATCAAGCATTATTCAAACAGAAGCAAAGCGACACGTCCGTGTAAATTGGTAGAGCTATTCCCGTATATGTATGTCCTGTTAATTGTATACATCGAAGGTTGATGAGTCAAGTAGTGGTAGGTGGCTTTCGGACCGTGCGTGCCTGCATGGGTGCGTCCGTGCATTACACTCTTCTTCTGTGGGCATTCCTCCTACATTTTTCAGGGAATTTCGACCAATTTGTCACCGAATTATTGTTATTGAGTG
Organism: Mactromeris polynyma; assembly: GCA_032209605.1. NCBI lineage: Eukaryota > Metazoa > Mollusca > Bivalvia > Venerida > Mactridae > Mactromeris > Mactromeris polynyma. The sequence goes on from JASFXZ010000004.1 coordinate 35,877,427, forward strand.
CACTTGCGCATATTATCGAGAGTATGTGGTTCGATGAAGTATGCACAAGTTGTGACCCTTTGGTCGTCTGTGTGTCTCTCTATCTTCCTACATTTCTACATTGATTTTGAACGAACTTTCATAAAAGTATTATTGTCAGGTACAATAGCGCATATTGTCGGTGTTTTTATATTCAAAGACATGAGCATAAATAATTATGGCCCCTCTGGATTACTTACATAATCATGTGTTTTGTGCGCATTTGCTACATTTCACAACAGCGAAGTATGGCTCTTAAGTGCCCTTGTGAACCAGGGTTTATTGGGTCAAAGTCACTGTTATTAAACAAAGACAAACTAATTTTACGTTCAGTAACTTTGGTAAGAATCAGATTTTTTTACCAAACATGGAGCAACTGAATATTATCAATACCAATAACTTACACTTAGCCTTTCGGCGGGGCAAAGACCTAAATACCACAAATGCGCTTATCTGTCAGATATCGTAAAATATCTCGGAAAATAAAATCTCGCGAGAGCAGGTACACGTTGAACCAGATATGGCGCATCGATACGATGTTAGCGACAGACGCACTGTCTAATAACAATATATTTTTGTCAAAATAAAATATGAAACTCAATGTCTGTTTTGTTATTCATACTCACATTAAATATAGATTGTTTACAGTTACTTCTAAAGGAATCACTTCTGAAAACGGGACAAAGCGCTATAATCTATAAAATATTTTTAGCCGATTTTCGCGACTGGCTTGGCATTTAGTTTCAATTTTTAAATAATTCATGTCTGAATAGATAATGGACAGTAATTACTTAATTTTGACCTCGTCAGATTAGTTCTACTGGTCACAAATGTATTTGAAAATTGCCCTAGGTGTCAGCTGTAAAACATAAGAGTCATAAAACCCCAGAGGAGATCTTTATTCTGTGTGATAGAATTAGTGCCTTTGATAATTGAAATGATTAGGTCATATCAGTATGTGATCTTAATTTGTAATAAACACAATGGGGTTGCAACTGTATTTGTCTTTATATTGCGTTTATTCATCGTCACCACCGGTTTCCCACATGGGCGACGCCTCCGGAAGAATTTTTTTAGTCATATTAGATTTTTGGAGGATAGTGCATGATACAGGAGATGCCCCAGTTCCAGAAGCACCCCTGATTTTTTTACGTGCTCGATGTAAAGCATCATACACGGGACCTCGGTTTTTAAAGTCTCGTCCGAAAGACTGTTAGTATGGTCAGTGATGGAGCGGGGAATCGAACATGCGATCCCTGGATTACAAGTCCAGCGCGTTACCACTGGACTACGGATCCGCTACTTGGTTGCAACTGTCTGTCATCCAAAAATATTTATACTTCAACTATTTAGCCAGCCTCTTCTGACAGTCTTGTTCAGAATTAAATTGATGTCACCACCCTTGTTACACAGACAATAAACACCTTGATTTGCCCTACTAAATTTTTATTTTTCACACCCTTGTGCTGGGGAAAATAGACGACTTGTGTACACAAACATGACATGCTCGCGTGATCTACATCATTTGTTTAATTGATCTTTACACAATTTTAAGATTATGTGAACCCAGATTGAAGTATATTAGTACGATTAGAATTTGATGAAAATATCCAAAAATGAAGCGGAAAATAACCGACCTGTTTAGAAATAGTTATGAAGCAATAATGTTCTGAAAAAATATTTTAGCCTGGATTGTTTGATCGCCGTTTCTCGAATAACTTTTAAAATTAACCACATATTTGTTTGAGGATTTGACGTCTTAAAAGATGTTTTTGTTTACATTTGGGTAAGATAGATATATGGTACTTGTTGTGAAAATCCGAGAATTTATAGGAAACTTAGCGCGAGTCTGTGAAGAAATTACGCTTCAGCGTGTGCAGCGTAAATTCGCTACCTGTGATTTCTTGAATGCTGTTAATGCAAAAACTTTAATATATTGTAACCTAATATTTTTATGCGTTAATGCTTTAACTTAATACAAAGATTGATCGTTTGATAAGAATGAATGAATTGTCTGATTTTTATGAAAACATGAATAAATTTGCGACTGAAAGTCAGAGGCGTGATTCGGCGTTTCATTCGAGCAAGACCTAAATGGTCTTTAAGGTCTTTGTTTGGAGTAAAGGATCTTAACTTATATTAATTATATATCATTGAAAGCTTCTTTAAGCGAATAATGGTTTCAACACTGTCCAAACTGTATTTTAAAATGCAATACAAAATGGCGACGTCTAGCAGTTTTCCAAATCTCGCGCACCGGTTTCGTTTCTCGGATCGTCGAGTGAAAGAACGGGACTTCGTTCTATGGTCCATACTAGTTGCGCATCGATGGTATTTAGGTATTTGGACGGGGATATGGAAGAATGCGACTGTTCCTAGTCTTAATACCCTCGGTACATCAGTACCAGCAAATTAATTAGACTTTCTTTTGAGACGCGGTAGTCGTATTGGATATTAAGTACATTGTGCCTTATGACCAAAATAATATTGTAGAATACAACATGGACCGTTAATAAAAAAATCATTACCACACACACCATCACAGACATTGCCACCACCACGACCGCCACCATTGAAATCTTCATTACCACCACCTCGACCGCCACCAGTGAAATTAGCATTACCACCACCATGACCACCACCATTGAAATTACCATACCACCACCACGACCGCCACCAGTAAAATCACCATTACCACCACCAAGACCGCCACCAGTGAAATATCCGTTACCACCACCACGACCGCCACCAGTGAAATTACCATTACCACCACCACGACCGCCACCAGTAAAATTACCATTACCACCACCACGACCGCCACCAGTAAAATTACCATTACCACCACCACGACCGCCACCAGTAAAATTACCATTACCAACACCACGACCACCACCAGTGAAATTACCATTACCAACACCACGACCGCCACAAGTGAAATTAGCATAACCACCACCACGACCGCCACCATTGAAATTACCATTACCACCACCACGACCGCTACCAGTAAAATTAGCATTACCACCACCACGACCGCCGCCATTGAAATTACCATTACCACCACCATGACCGCCACCATTAAAATCAGCATTACCACCACCACGACCGCCACCATTGAAATCAGCATTACAACCACCACGACCGCCACCATTGAAATCAGCATTACCACCACCTCGACCAACACCATTGAAATTACCATTACCACCACCTAGACCACCACCATTCAAATTACCATTACCACCACCACGACCGCCACCAGTTAAATTACCATTACCACCACCACAACCGCCACCAGTGAAATCAGCATTACCACCACCACGACCGCTACCATTGAAATCAGCATTACCACCACCTCGACCGCCACCAGTGAAATTAGCATTACCACCACCACGACCGCCATCAGTAAAATGACCATTAACACCACCACGACTGCCACCATTGAAATTACAATTACCACCACCACGACCGCCACCATTGAAATTACCATTACCACCACCACGACCGCCATCATTGAAATTACCATTTCACAACTAACACCACAACGACCACCACAACCACAACTACTACCATAACTACCTCCACAACAACCACCACCACAACCACAACCACAACTAACACCGTAACTACCACCACAACCACAACTAACACCACAACCACAGCAACCACAACCGCAACTACAGCCACCGATACAACTACAATCACACAACAACTACAACTACCACCATAACTACATCCACCACCACAACTTCAACCACAGCCATCGTCACCACCACCAAAGACACAGCAACCACCACAATTACCACCAGAACTAACACCACAACGACCACCACAACCACAACAACCACCCCAAGCACAACCACCACCAGCCACCACCTCAACCACCACGACCACCACCCATGTATCCATTATTACCACCACAGCCACAGAAACCCCAAATGACACCAACACAGCCACTACAGCAACCACAACAGCCACCAACACAATCACTACCACAATCAAAAAATATATTCATGAATGGCATGACGATAGTTGTAATTCAGAAACATGTCATAACGGCTCTCTCTATAACAGGGTCCTGGGTTACTTCTTCGCGGGTTTTACACAGAACCACGGTGGCAATACCGCTTCTAAAATTGTTACAGAAAACATTAACCTACTCGCCTTTGTTCTTTACTTATGGTTCAGATGTAGTTTCGGTAATAAAAAAGTTTCGGAGGGATCTGATTGACTCTTGTTTCAATTCACCTACAAATATACTCCGGAGTGTATCCGTTTCACCATGCTTATACGTACAACATCGTATCCTCGCTTAGGCTCTATATACACGGTGAATTATCCTTTCTCAATTATGCTGTATACATGTAATTTGGTAAATAAAGCTTATCATTGCATTTGTTTTGTTCTTGCACGGCTTCCTACCAGAACGGTTAACAGATCTCCGACAAACACTTAGCAAATGCAGCTGTCATCACATTTCATGAGCCCGCCTTCTACGGTCAGGTGACATAATGCTGAATGTTCATTCCTCCGTTTGCTGGGAATATTACTGTCAGTCATACAGTAAGGTTATATATGTTTCCGCGCTATAAATGGTGCCATAAACCTCAAACGCTGATTATCAATAATGTTAAACATGAAACCATTTAATTGCTAGTTTCTACACAGCCAATATGTTGCATATTATTATTCCATTTTTCGGCGCTTTTGTGGCGCCACTGATGGACGCTCATACCGTGATAAGATATAACGATTTGCAAATTTCTTACCACGGAACGATGAACATTACATGCGATGATGATGAATACAGATTTCAAGCTATCATGAAAACTAAACTATCTGACTGTGTGATAGAATGCGCACTACGTGAACATTGTGCTGTAATGAATTATCGTCGAGATCACAAACTTTGTGAGTTGCACCAGATCAACGTACGAACGTCTAATCTCACTGAAAACTGTTTCAGGGTGGAGAGGGAGGACATCCACATTACTCAGGTATGTCATTTATGTTATTTTCTATTTCAATATGAATTTGAACAATAGTTATTTCATTTGAAGTACACACATTGTCTTCAAACAGTACATAACATGTTTATACCTTCATTCGTTCATGTAACGTACATAACTACTCACATACTTTCGATAAATATTGTATACTAGTGTTTCACAGACGTTTCGATCATTTCAAGATTTTTTCACGTTTGATTATACCACTCAATACAACATCATTACCTTTAAAAGACACAACACTATGGGAATTGAAATAATAGTACTGAAAGTACTGAGAGCCGGGCTAACTTGATTGATTGGAGATGTAATTAAGACGAGATTGTTAAGGCAAATTGCCCTGATAATGTTGCTGGATTGGTTACGCGTAGTACTACTTTGAAAATGCATTAAGTGTTCAATAAAAAAATATATCGGTCCAGTGACTTTAGGTAAACAGGCAAAGTATTTTATATAGTGTAATATGGTCAATTCCCTCTATAGATAACAAGACAAACTAAAAGTTGAACTAGAGGCCAACGAGACTTTTTGAGCACTTGTAAAATTGAGCAACACCCACCACATTTCGTGCCTGTACCAAGTCAGGCGATCTGGACCATGTGTTGTTCTTTGTTGTTTCTTATTTTCCTTTAGCCAATGGTGGTACTTGTTATAATTTAAGTACAAGAAAATGAACATTCCTGTTAAGTTTTGTGAGTGATATACTGTTGGAGATATGCGCGACACAAAATTGCACACTCTGTATGCTATATTTTCAATAAATCAAGGGCCATAACTTTACACTTTCTGGGCTCACACAAACATGAATCCCCAGGTGTACATCTACACATGCTTGTGAACATTCCTGTATTTTTTTATGATCCTGGCTCATATACTTTCATAGATATGCACGACACAAGATTGCATACTGTGTAGGCTATATTTTAACTAAGTCAATGGCAATAACTTTGCACCTACTAGGCACAGCCAAACATGAAACACCAGGTGCACATTTACACAAGCTGGTGAACATTCTTGTAAGGTTTTACTCTTTTGGAGAAGTGACTCAAGATTTTGTGACGGACGGAAGGACTGACAGACGGATGGACAAGGGCAAATATATATGCACCCCTTGAAGTGGGGGCATAAAAATGAACACCTTCAATACTTGAAAATGAATGAATACCGAATGATATCAGAAATGGAAGTAACTAGTTTTTCTCACAACTTTGATTGCAGTGTCCAGTTGTTCTAAATAGATAAATGTTCACTGCCCTTGCTAGTGCAGGCGAAACATATTGAAGGTTTACACAAGGCAACACTATGAAGCTTTAAATCGTCCTCGTGTTTCTGACATCTGCTTCACCTTTCGTACAGGTACCGCAACTACTTTGTCATCCGTTGTTAAGAAAGATAACTCATCTTCTTCCCGACCAACACTTTCCACTTCATCAATTACTTCATCTACTGGAGATTCTGTTTTCTTTTTAAATGCATTAGTATAGGTATATTGTTAGGGTATTAATAAAACATATTCATGAAATATCTAAGCATTTTTTGCTGTAATTAGGTGTTGAACCTTTCGCCTAGATTTAAAGCTCTTTCGGACGAAAATACACAGGAAGTAAATCGTTGCTAATCCGCCATTATGCAAGAATATACATCAAAGTTACATCAGATCCCCTGCGTTTAGTCAAAGCTTTTGTTCAACATCATCAGTGCTTCTACCTTGACTCCTTTGACTTTGATCTCACTGCCCCATATAAACCCTTTGACAGATAGTCATTCTTTAATTGTGTATTTCTTCACTTTTCTGCTTCAACAATGGACTAAGTTACGATCTTTGTATAACCATTACATATTGATTTCTCTATGTAAAATTTAAGGGTATTCCGATTAGCCATGTGGCCCCTTTGAAAGCATTAACCAATAACAATTTATACTCAAAACCATTAAAAACTTTTTTCAAAACATGACATAAAGAAGAAATAATTCTGCATTAATTCACTAACATAATTTCCTAAACTTATTCAATCATGAAATACATGTACGAATTATTGGTCCATACTTTCAATACTTTTTGAACAATATCTTAAATATTGGTAACAGTTTATAGCTTTTAACACCATGTACAAAATGAAGCCGAATTCAAACAGTTGCGTTTCAGATTGATCAGAATTAGTTGACAGCCGCTAAGATTATCAAACTAAAACTATCATAATGGACAAAAAAACTGTATGCCTTTTTTGACGAAAATAATTACTGTACAGTATATTCAGAATGTTTTCCAATATTTCATTTTATCTTATCATGCGACAGGATTGCAAGAATTTGAACATGCTATTAAAAATTTTATAGCACTATTTCAACGTAAATTTCCTACAAGTGGAATAATTAATCTCACAATTTGTCTGCTGTTCAAGACACAACAAAAATACACGTAATCTAGTTATACAGTAGGAGAACCATGTGACATACCGTGATTAAGGTCTTGGATATTGTTGAAAGGGAAATTTCATTTATGTAGGTGTTGGTTACACTGTCTATTATGATGAGTCTCCAGGTTGAATGTTTTCATTCACACATTTGCGCCATTATGCCACCTTACATTTTGTTGCATCTTCAACAAAATTATCTTGTCTATATTTTGACATTCTCTGTACCTCACATACAGCTTTTTCTGCAATAAAAGGCAAATTAATAAAAAAACTGCCACAAAATTTCCAAAAGATAATAATGAATTTTGGCTTTCATCTCAAAAAATACTTTGAAACAGGCATTCGATTTGTTGATCGTGTATCATGTAGATCATGTGATTTATAGACCAGATACAGCTGGGCTGAATAAACTATAAGTTTCTTTGGTCCCTTGTGTAATGTTTTCCCTAAATTTACAGTTCTTCCGGTTGTTTTTTTTTCATTTTATTTTTCTATTTTCAGTATATTGATAAATTTTCCTATCATTGTTTGCTTTCACATCTCAAGTTAACTTATTAAACAATATTGACAACGTCATCTTCATCAGAACAATATTGATAAATACTTTTATCAGGACATTTATTTTTACACTGATCAGTAGTACTGTTCAACACAATATTTAAACTATTTACATATCTAAATTTGGACACACTACTGTCTTTTTACTTTATTTGTAACATATATAGCATCAATAGTGTTGGGGGTACCCATAACTTATTAAGTGTTGACCTGAAGCAGTTCATTGTGGGTGCATTAACTACTTCTGCTAGTATCTGAATACATCTATTTGAAGTTGTTATGAGACAATTTTCTGAATTTAGATTCTCAATTTATCTTCAGTCTTTTCCCTGTACTTTTAAAATTGAAGGTCATTGCAATTTCATATCTGAGGGTCATTTCCAAATATTGTGGGTCATACAGAAATATGCTTAATCGAGACGACGCTTATGTACTTAATCTATGACAAATTCAGTCTTCATGTAATTATGAAATTGAAACAGAAAGTACATTTTCGGAAAATCGCTGTAAGGTAAACAGTCTGAGATTATTTCAATCTTTGATATGTGTTGTTCTGATCGATCAATTATCATGCTTAGATGGAGGATAATTGTTTGATTCAGTGAAAAAACGAGACATATTTCACAGAGTGCGACTTCTTCAACATTTACGCCACTCAACACATAATACTGTACGCAAATTCAAGTCTCGAAAACTGGGTCAAATTCGTTCCGATATTTATAACCAAAATGTAAGTTATGTTCGAATGATCTTTAATAAAGGCAACATTTTTATTTCGAATAATACTTGGTTTCGAATAGCCAATTTAAATTTGACGTATTTAGGAAGATACCTGGGACCTGACGTTTACTTCGGATAATATCAAATATTCGGATAGAAGGTTGTCGAAAAAACATGGACCAACGGTAATATATACTACAGTTATATGTAATATACCGTACATGAGACGAAAAGGGCGCGTCACCTTGCCATTGCCGTGTGAAACACCCTTAAAGATTCTAAAAGTAATCACTGCTCGAGCAGTAACAGAAAAGGAGGCTTTGATCATAATTTTGTATACATGAAGCTGATTAGTCGGACTAAATACGTAAAATATGAATGGAATTGGCCTCTGTGCATTGCTGTAAATGCTTAAGAGAAAAGACTGTCGTAACTTCATGCGTTAGTAGAACAACTTTGTAAACCGTCTACTTGTCTAAACCCTTGAATGAGTCTTTGAAAAAAGGAACATAAATATTAATTATAACGCTGCTGCTTAATGGAGCTTTGCTTTGTGCTTATATCTATATATGTGTCATTCTTTTGTAGTCACCTTGTCAAGAAATGCCGTGTCCAAACGGTACCGCTTGTGATAGAAAGACAAAAACGTGTCGAACGAAAGGTATGTTTTGTACAACAAAGTAGAATCATAGATATAATTACATTATTCTTCGTATGCTTCTTCAAAATATTCTCAATTAGATCTAATTATGTTGTAATTGGAACATCATGTACCTGGCTATTGTTATCACTTAGAATAGTAATAGTTTACGGAGTTTCTTCTACTGATGTACCAGCACGGTGCTGGGTTTGAAGTCTGGTTACTGAGTACACCTTTGTAGATAGTATTTAGAAAGCTATTTATTGCTATTATCAACGGGGAAATTTTTATATATCCACAAGCAATAGTTTTCATATTGTTTAAGAATTCAAAATTATGATAACAGCCTACAAGATCTTCACAGATTCTGACCTTTTGTTTACATTATATCAGTTATATACACCGATTTGTTTACCTTAATTGAACATCCGTTTACTCAAAATAGTTTACCGTGGTCTTCGATATAAAGATTCAATTACATTTATTCCTAGAATTTCATCCGATACTTTAAATGCATTTCATGATCAAAAAGTATTGATTGTCATTTGACAGCCTTGTTTGTTATTTGTGAATACAGCATAATAAAGATAAATTTTCAAAATAGTTATTGGAAAGACAATTAATATTTTATATGCATTTGGTTTTCATGGAAACTGATCAATAAAACGTATTTAGTTTCGACGATGAGTGTGGAGTTATTGAATTATTAAACTAGTGTCAACAGGAAGCGAGGGGTGAAGTGTTGCGTTCCTATACCAATAATGACCATGAATTTGTATGTAGTGGCCAGCCGTTTGTGTAAGTTAGCTCTGCATTCATGTATCACTGGTGAAAAGAAAGTCTGCTTAGAATGTTCAACGCGTGCATTTTGTTATATCAAGTTAGTTGATATAAATTTGTGGAAGTGAATAAATGTATTATAAATGTCATATACAAAGTGCACCACCATCCCAAAAGTTCAAGGAGACATGAAAATACACATATAAATATGTAAACAATTACAACGGCAAACGGACACAATACACAAACTTACATTGTGGCTGAAATGAAATACCATCTTGCAACGGTAATTGGCAACAACACCAAAAAAAAAAACGAACAGTGTAAATAAAACATATCGCTGGAAAACACTACGAAAACGTCAAGGTTGGCGCACTTGCTGGAAGTGGGGGCATCTGTGTCATATGGACATATTTCTAGTTTAATTTTAATTAATTATTAATTCCCAGCGAAAAAAATGAGGTTTCGCAAAAATTAGTCTATATATTTTACTTTGTCCCTCAACATAAAAAATGACGTGAACAAACATTGTGAACTTCTTGTTAGATTTATGTAAAAAACACGAACCTTGTTAAAATAATTTTCAACAAATTACGGAACAAACGTACGTTTTGAATCCAATTATGATTATTCGGATTAATTTCTCTGGGTAGTTGCTCCAGACAAAGATTTTCATGATCGTTAGAATACACACAATTCTTATTTAAATTGCATGCATTCGTTTTCAGAAATGAAATGTGTCCATATTTGTAGAATATCAACTATGGTTTTTGGGAGAAAGTATGTTAAAGCCCCAGTCACACATATGCGGCCCAAAATGGCCAAACACAAGTGTCATGTGCATAGCACATATGAGAGTAGATCCACTTGGATATTCGGCCTATATTTATATTGCTGCTGGAAGCCAAATAGTGATGTTGCCCACGTATTCAGGCTGAGAAAGAGCTCTTTGTCTATTACAATGAAACAAATATTCAAAAAAGATTTTCTTTGTCCGTCTGAACGTTCGATATATTCGTGACATTGCGGAATAATTACCATTTTAGCTTTTTATCAATGACAACGACAACATTACGTTCCGTACAGGTGAGGTGGCATATACTTCATATAATGTAATATTTGTTTGATTTGTGCTATTTTTAAATTAGTTTGAGATTATGTTTAATTTTTTATTTTTTATTTTACATGACTCAGGCCACCAGCCCATAACATCAATATACAATATACATCAAATAAACATGTACATTTGTGCAGCTAAACAATGTCATATGGAGGTTATATAATGCATGAATAACAATTTCAATAGAATGTAACAGCATGTGAAAATGCATCTCATAACTGTTCAAGTAAACTTTTTCTACAGAGCATTGCATAATGGATGTAACATGCTACATTTTTTATTACAGATTCATACCTGCTACTTAATAATATATAGAGCTTATGAGTATTTGGATTCAAGTAATATTTCATTGGAATGTACTTTCTTCTTAGGTCATCATATGCAACACATTTTAACATAAAGTGAAACTCATCTTCTAAGGATACATTTGTACATAATTTACAAGTTCTGTTTTCCAAAGGGACACAAGTATATCTACCTCTTTCTATTTCTAGATGACTTACTCCAGTTCGAAACTGTGCATAAGAATGCCTAAATTTTCTGATATATAGTTAATAAATAGAAATGCACGAAAAGCGGAGTTCCTCTTGCAATAAAACAATTTTAGGACACCATTAAAATACTCGATCTAATCTGGGATGTTTTTATGTTTTTTTGTTATTCTGGGGTGTCTGTGCACTGTTTATGTGCTCGAATTCTTCATTCATTTGTGTACATTAGTTTCACAGGTTACATTATAAATTTTGAAAGAGCTGTAAAGCAGAGAGTATTCATGAATTATACAAAAAGGTGATGCAAATGTAACATATTAAGAAATACTGTGTATACCTTTCAAATAAACTAATTGGATTAGTAACAGTCACTGTACTACAGTCGTGCCCATGTACATATAAATCCTGCTTTAGAATGGACATGATTCCAGACCATCTCATGCAGCCCATTTACAGAAAGCTGAAGACAACCCTGAAACAATAGGTGCGCGTTATTGTCTACTTATTGATTCATGCATATGAATTGCTGGATATATCGACAAAATTCAGCAAAATGCAACGAACTAATAAACACGCCTCATTATATCTTATATTACCACGAAATCATTAGTGCACTTGCTGAAAGCTCGACACTGTATCTAGGGATGTCAACGAGTATAAGAATATCCGAATATTCGTTCGTACGTCTGAATATTCGAAAACTAATTCGGCATTCGAATATTGGATAAAATATATACTTTCAATATAAAAGCTGAATTAAAGTGTATTTAATTCCTTTGAATGATTTGTTATGCGTGAAAATAATATCTACAGGTGTTAATGTCATGTTGTGAGAGATATATATTACTATGGTGATGACACTTAGACCCTGTAATTATTGAAGTAATCGTGGGGATTTTAAAAAGCATAACATAATTTTAAAACATTCGAATGATAAGCTTTAACTTTGAACTTTGAATTTCAGATGCATTACTATGTTTAAAATACTGACATGTAGCTATCGGCGCATTCAACTCGACAAGTCTTTATTATCGGCTAGAGTTGCGTTAATTCAATAATTCGTATTATACGTACAGCTCGACGGTACGACAAATAATTAATAATTTTGATGCGATCGGAATAAATAATTACTGATATACCGACATTTCGAATTGTTTCTACAATTTGAATTAACAACACGAAAGTTTTCCAAAGCTTTTCTCGAAATTAAACACAAACTACTAGTATGTATTAGTGCAAGCTGAACTGGTGATGATAAACAAATAATTGGTGCCGTTCGTAATGGAGGTTGACCGAATATTCTAATACGAATTGTTATTCGTTGACATACCTATTTATTCCACATGCATAAAAGGCACTATTTATTGTGTTAAACATTCTTTCGAGGGGTTGAGTGTGTTGATCCCCGCCACAGGTAAATCCCATGTGGGCGAGCATTAACTATTTTCTTTACAACTACATTTATCTTCCTTTTTTAACTTTAAGCTGTAGTGAATGTTTATGTGTGTGTATTATTTAATAAAATTAACTATTTTATAAGACATTGTGCATGTATAACATTATATCTATTTTTAGTTTTAAGACTGGCTAGCAGTTAACTAGTTTAGTTTATGAACGCCTATCAATGAATTATGAAATTCATTCAGTCACGACCTCGGTAATTATGTATAATTTGATTCAGCAATGAAACAATCAAGAGTATTTTATTGTTTTCAGAATGTCTAGATGTACCACGAATAAAAAACGGAAGAGTTCTTGGAAATTTGCGTGGTGTTGGAAACCGAATAAAGTACAAATGTGATCAGGGCTACCAATTAATGGACATTTCTAATGAAGTCGCCACGTGTCTTGAAAATGGAACCTGGAGTATGCGAGGAGAATGCATGATTGCAGGTTAGGTTGTTTTGTAAATTTGTTTCAGAGTTAAATTTAGTTGGGACATTTATAATGATTTTATTTCAAATGTCACAACAGGCCTTTGTCAACGGATGCTAAAGCTGTAACATATATCACAATGGAGATAAGCTTAACGTCTCTTGTATTCTAAGCTACTATTTGTTCAAATTGCAGAGACTTGCTAAGTACATGATTAGTTTTAATTGGTTTCTCTCTTAGACTTTGCTCTTATACGTATCTTCCCTTGGTTAACGTAAGTGCCATTTTGTTGGTTATTGTATTGTTGGATACTGTTCGCCAAATAGATAAGTTTCTACCACCTTACAGGGGCGGATCCAGGAATTGGTCCACAGGGGGAGGGGTGTGGTGAGCTTAACGTTTTTGTCAATGTTTGGTTTTACTCAAGTCTTATAAACAGGCAATGACTGTGTTTTATTCTTTGTTTTTAAGTTATGAAAATAAACCAATTCAGAAGGACTTTATTAAAAACAACGCATAACCTTTTCTTCGCTTTCATTCTGAAAAAGCTACTCAGAGTTTTATTTAACTTTAGAGCGTTTAGTATTTCTTGGGCGCATCCATGTTTGTTTACTAGGAAGTAGCGGATAATTAAATATCTCTGTATATTTTCGTATTTATACTCAGACATTCATATCAGGTTGTGGAACTTTAGGGGGTCGCGCGCCGGGATCTGCTAGTGGCTTAGGATATGTATTCTTATTATGATATTGTGTGTATATGTCAATGAAGTGCTGAGCTGGCATGCTATTAACCTGATTCAAGCCATCAATATATAACATTTATGTGGGTTGTGAAACCCTTGTTACACATGTTTACACTATGTCTCTCTATTGCCAAGGAGGTATCGATGATGTCAAACCTAGGTATATGGATGGAAAAAGAGTTCAAATTAATTACATTTCACAGTGATTCTACTCAACTATGTCACATATAATCGAGATGGAACGATAGATAATTCGTTACGCATTGTTTAATGTTAATATTTTCAGCGCCTGCTGTCGGTGAGCAGTGCAGTGAGTTCAATTGTCTCCACCCTAGTGCTCGTTGTGTTGCCGCGAAAGCAGACAGCATTAAATATTGTTTCTGTAATGTCGGGTTTGAATTTAACGATACCTTAGGTATTTGTGTGGAAGGTATGACCGTTATTGTTATATGTATGCTATCATAATATTTAATCACCGGTTAGATAAGTAGCCTCTATGAACCAGTAGTGATCAACGCTGTTTTTAAATCACGTGCCCTTTGCATCTGCGGGCTCTAATTCCACCCGGGATATATAATTTGTTTAAAGGATACTTGGCTTAGGAATGATTGGTATTCCCGATTTCACGAAAATACATTATAAGTTTATATACAATGTACATACTTGGCTTATTATCATACTTATGTAGGCTATTTAAATGCATTTCAAGAGTTGATGTACTAAGTATCGAAACTATTCTGGGGGATAAACACTAACTGTGATTACTTAGTTTATATGATTAATTAAAGTGTCTGTGAACTGCTTTTTGTTACGCAAGACACGATAAGCACAATAACAGACTGAATGCTAACACATTTCTTAAACATTTACCCAAAGTATTTTCGTGAAATTGCAGCCAGATGTCCGCCTTTGAGCTGGACAATGACCATGGCTGTTAGTATGATTTAAAAGCCCCGTTAGAATATCCATTATCACAATAGATTAGCAAAATATCAGCATAGGCTTGTATAGCCCCTAAAACATTGATGCCGTCTGTATGGAAACACTATACATTTTTGTCGAGTTTCGCCATCTGTTAAAACATCCGATATAATGACGAAACGTGATTAAACAGAAGTACTCCAAAGCACTAAAATCAGAAAAGTCCGATATTTGGTTTCGTCTGAATATCTGATGTCATTGTAAAACGACTCACATATTGTCTCTTTTACGCTACTTTATATAAATATTGAAAGTAGATATTTTTTTATTCATTGCATTATAGGGACAATACACTATTGACAATTTTCTTTCTTTCAGTTTGCAAACAATATTCGAAAAACGACTCCGAATTTCAAGGAAAGAATGGATTTGTACTCTCCGGTTATAATTTTAAGCCATCAAACACAATTAAATCATCTTTTCCAGATTGTGTCAATCACTGTAATTCTCGGCATCCTCTGTATGTATCTATTGAGTTCTGTAATGATGAACGTTGCCGTTGCGGCACTATTTCCGAACAACAATACATCGTTGCTCACGACTCAATTACACCTCGGTCAAATTGTTCGCTCTACAACAGACCATGTACAAAGCCCTAATTTTAAAATAGTTGGGAAAAGGCGGTATTCATTTAATGTAATTATTTACTTCAAAATTTAGTTCAAATTTGTGGAATGTAATATTATATTATATTATAGATTAATATAACATCCCTGATTTTCTCGGTTGTGAAACCCGTGGGTTGTCTCCCGGGAGGTCCTGGTTCGATTCCCCGTCCTGGTATAGCATGTCCACCCGAGACATCTGGCTGCGGTCATTTGTTCTCCATTTCTGATGCACATGGAGAAGTTGTAAGCTGCTTGCAGAAGGGTAAGATTGTACTGGTTTATGATTATATCCAGGACAACTGGTACGGTGATCGCAATATATAACTGAGCATTTGTTGAAAAATGTCATTAGTCCCTAAAAGGGATTTTAAAATTATTCATAACATACAGTACTAAGCGAATCTAATATATTAAATAAATGCATGTGCACAGCGATACCGTACAAACAAAAGTTGCATGATGCTTAATGCGAATCATTTATAGCGGAATTTGTCTAAAAAAAAGCATGAACAAGAAGAAAGAAACATAGATATTTTGGCAAGTTATCTGCTATCGGCGACTTATTTTATCATTCGAAACTCCTTAAATCCCGTATGTATAGCTGTTCCGTAGGAGAGAAAATTTAAAGTCCATGTAGTTTTGTGTCATTTTCCATTTGCACTCAATATTGTGATATCAATTTTACTGGTGAAAGGGCTGGGTCATAATGAAGTTAACATAATATATTATACATATTCTGTATATAAAACCTTATCTACATCCGAGTATTTACGTGGTTACTGGTTTAAGGGATATGTCATAAGGAATGTCACAAGAACAGTATACATAGCCCAATAAAACGATTGCTATCATATATTACAGAATTAGTAAATCTTATGCATTTGTATTTGACCGACTTCATTTGTCAACTGATTATATATCTAAGTGGTTATAATTATTCTGTGTTGGCTAAGTGTCCAGCGGATATTGTTTTATATTGATTGTTTTATTTAGACGATGGTAGGACTAGTGATGGGTTAGGTCAACCTGTTAACCTTACTGTGGTGTTATTTCCCACTGACCGTTCCTATGCATTACTCCCAACTTAAATTTTCATCCACCATATACGTTTGTGTCTTATGTTCCGTTTGCCTGTGTACTAGTATACATGCATGAATGCACGTATTTTCAAATCTCCTTGCGTTTTTTGGTGCACAATGTTTGTGGCATTTTCTTCTAGACTTATTTGTTTATTAGTACTGCGCCCAATATTGTAACTGATAGTTTTAAGTCAGTAGGTCGTTGTGTTGTCTGTACTCTGCCGTGTAGTCATATGTCGATCAATGCCGTGTTGTAAAGTGTTGTAAAGTTTGTCGTATCGGTATTGTTTCTCTCTCCTCCGTGTGTGTACCCCCGTAGTCCGTGTGTGTGCCCCCCTAGTCCGTGTGTGTGCCCCCTAGTCCGTGCGTGTGTCCCACTTGTCCGTGCGTGTGCCTCCTTAGTCCGTGTGTGTGCGCCCTTAGTCCGTGTGTGTGCCCCCTAGTCCATGTTTGTGCCCCCTAGTCCGTGTGTGTGCCCCCTAGTCCGTGTGTGTGCCCCTAGTCCGTGTGTGTGCCCCCTAGTCCGTGCGTGTGTCCCACTAGTCCGTGTGCCTCCTGAGTTTGCATTGATCTGTCTGGTGAAATGCTGGTTGATGAATGTGGCCCTTCCTGCTTTACATTGTTGTCACTTTTAACATTATATGAGGTAAATACGTTTTAATTAAAGTTGGTGTGTGTGTTTGCGTGTGAGTTTGAGGACGTGCTAACATAGACCACGTATAGTTAGATTAGATAACACTGTTATGTTTGGGAGCCATTTTAGAAAATGGCATTGTTGTTATTCGGGGTCCTCTCTTTCCCCGATGGGTTACACGTTCTTAGTCCTTCTAGGACGGATGTTCATCGAATACTTTAGTTCAGCTAAAACAAGCAGTCAGCAAATAATGTGAAATTTAGATTTATTATTACATACAAATGCACAATAATATATACGTAATGACAGAACAATTGAGCAACAAGAGCATCGTTTCGGTTGCAACAAGGCTCGGCGGGCACATGTAGGGCACATGTAGGGCACACGTAGACCGTGTTCAGGACACAGTCCCGATTGCAACTGTCATACACCTCTGATTCGTATGGGAAGGCGTCAGTTGCTCGTGAAAAGGCAGTTTTAATTAGGTACTACAAGTATTTGGTAGTATACTGGTTTGGTCAAATGACTGCCGTACGGAATGCACACATTCTTTAAGAATTACCAATGTTGTTGTTTTCAATCAAGTATTGAATTATACTTTTTACATGGCATTTTAAAATCATAGTACTAGGTTTTTGGATAGTGTTATAAGTTCACATCATTGTTGTAGAAAAATATGTTATTGTGTCATGTGTTATTGTGCAAATATTAGGTTTTATATGAATGACTGTGAATCTACTGTTAAATCGCGAGTTAACCTCCGAGAGTTTAAGTCCTATTGGAAAAATATGTGAAAATAAAGGGAAATCAGTGTTCAATATTAAGTTATCGTCACCCGAATAGAACATTGTGACCCGTATTAGTTAGACACTTTATTGATTATCACTAAAAGAGCAGTCATTTATTCTATTTATAAGGTTTAAGTATAGATTTGTGCTGTGAACATTCCAGAAAATAAGTATGAAGCAGATGTGTCTCTTTGATGTATTTTTCTGAAATATACACATACATTAAACCTAATCAAGCTTTATTTTTGTTATCATTTGTCTTGAATGTGTTATCAACAGGTCATAAACATTCACCATGGTGTTCCCACACCATTCACTAATGAGTGCTTATCAGTAACCTGATACTAGGATGTGTATTGCAATAGTGTATCCACTACATATAGAAACCCGGGATATCTCGTGGTTCGCACTGGCTGTGGGAATTGTAAAATCGAGATATCTCGTGCTTAGCATGATAAGGGTTAAACAGGACGTATTTCAATTTATTTCACATGTTTTACGTTTAGGTTAAATTTGAATTAAAGGTGTTATATTACAGAATACCGGCTTTCGATTCGATGTAACCGCATTGAATCAACAATCTTACACGCTTAAGCACATGCAATATATTGCTTAGTCGCTTCGGTGAATGATTATCTGGCTAATAGTCTAGTTGATATTTTCAAATATACTCGCTTAGTAATTAGTAAAATTCATCCGAATACAACGTCCGAATTAGAGTTGAAAAATCTGCAAAAGAGTACTACAGCTTTCTTTATATGCGGCTGGTTTAATGTCTTTAGTCCCTTTATAACCAATTATACGGAAAACACTGATCAACATATAAGTGGTTTCAGTACGTGTTGTTACGAAAAGGAGTTACCTACCTGAAACTGGACGTTTAGGCAAATAAATACGCTACTTGATTAAAGTGTTTATCAATAAATTGAAAAGTGAATTCCAATGCTAATGTATAAGCAAATGTTTAAATATTTTATCTACACTAAAGGGTGTTAAAAAGTGTGTTCACAAAGTTTGAATTAACATAAAAAGAGAATAATGCTGTGTACACACAGAGGCTTTACCTGTATTTCGCATAATGAAAGATATTGGTTTTTTTCTTCATTATTATCTGATTTATTTAGACTTCTCACGCAGAATTAAACTATTGATTCATAACGACATAGATTGAAAGAGTATTTAGAGAAATGTTAAATTCCAACTTTGTGAACAAACTTTTTTAATACCCTGTATATATTGGAGAGTGTCGTGAGTGTAGTGCTGTGTGTGTTTTGTGTGAATAAATATTGTTTTATGTCAACAATGTCCTTTTCTATAATACATAGTATAGTTTAATTTGTTCAGCATAATGTAAGTATGTCACACAATCACCATTGGTCAATGAATTCCTAGCAGGGTGTCTACAAATATTCAAATAGTTCATATATCCGTGAAAATGATGTTCATAGCAAATACATAAACGAGATGATACATGTAGTAAAATATGTGTACCTTGAACATAGAAACACGGCAAAAATACAGAGCTAACACAATAAGAATAATAAATAACACGTCGATACATCTTTTTCTCGATTAATCATCGATATATCGATATTGTATAATACATATTGCTGGTGATAATGACGTATATAAATATCTTCACATAATGGCTCTAAGTATATACGGCTCCTTCTTGGTGTACACCAAGTACATCAACTAACACCCTATTTGTGAATGATCTCTGGTATTTGTAAGGTTTCGTTGCGTAAATCCTTCTCTGCTTAATGTCATTCGGACCCCACTCAGATCTTGGTGTAATAACTGCTTCGAGTTTCTGTAAGGAAGATACGAACAACATGATCGAGTTAAATATATTTACAGACATAAAATGCCGGTCAAGCGTGCTAAAACGCCAGTATAATTGCACTTTCAAAGAAGCTATTGGATGTATTTTAATTTTGATTACAGTAGGCTAGTACAAGTTTTACTCAAATGAATTGATATATCAACTTGTTAAACCTGTAAAAATCATGTATATTATTTCAAGGTCTTTAATGTAGTGAAGAATAATATAAAATGGCGAGTTGGCTTACAAATACAAAATGGCGGATTGGCATACAAATACAAAATGGCGGATTGGCTTACAAATACAAAATGGCTGATTGGCTTACAAATACAAAATGGCGGATTGGCTTACAAATACAAAATGGCGGATTGCCTTACAAATACAAAATGACGGATTGGCTTACAAACACAAAATGGCGGATTGGCTTACAAATACAAATGGCGGATTGGCTTACAAACACAAAATGGCGGATTGGCTTACAAATACAAAATGGCGGATTGGCTTACAAATACAAAATGGCGGATTGGCTTACTAAACAAAATGGCGGATTGGCTTACAAACACAAAATGGCGGATTGGCTTACAAATACAAAATGGCGGATTGGCTTACAAACACAAAATGGCGGATTGGCTTACAAATACAAATGGCGGATTGGCTTACAAACACAAAATGGCGGTTTGGTTAAAAATACAAATGGCGGATTGGCTTCGAAACCCGGGCGATGTGTATGTTCTTCTGTGACAATTTGACTAAAAATATGTCATTTGACCTTCACTTCTGAATTTTGATTCATGTGGAGAAGTTTTCAATTATTTTCGAAGGGGGTCTGTTACCCAGGAGCACTGGTTAGGTCATTTGACCGCCGTATATAACTGAAATATTGTTGAGAAACGGCGTAACGCCCGAAACAAAGAAAACAATCAAAACACATGTGTGAATCTAACTAATATTATTGTATGTTATCTTAACCGATAGGGTTTAATGTGTATACCTACCTGACTAAACGTAATGCGAGGCCGAGATTGGAAAAGGAGGGTAGATATAGAGACGCTCGTAAGAGGCCTTAGCAATAAAATGGTGAGATGCAGAAAATAAGCCAAGAACACAGGAAGCTATGAGGGGAAATGGTGGTGGCCTCACGTCAAGTGTGTGTGGGCTATTCTCATAGGAGTCAAGTATGGTTCTACCGTCATATTGAATTTCCTAAAATGTACCATACGACACGAACTGTCGATCCCCAAGTCAAATTAAGCCTTCAGTTTAAATTATGAAGGCAATATCTGTTCTTCATTAAATTGAACCCCACCATTTGACACCATGTGCTTCTACTTGTTTATTTTAACATTCAGAAACACAGTGTTCCGTTTCCTATCAACATTTAGAAATAGTGTCTTTGAAATCCACGTTGTCTTCAATCTTAAAGTGGATATAATGGAGGGACGGTAAACCATTGTATGGTGGATGTGTGGCATTGACACTATCGGTGTATGTTGTTGTATCTCAAAGGGGACTCTATGCCCATGAATGAAATGAATACGAAAATGTACATCTGTGTTATAAAATTACTTTTTGTTGGACGTTCGCAAGTAATTTACAATATTGCTGGTAAGTTTAATATTCAGATGGGTTCCGCCCATCACGTTAACCTAAGATAAATATAGAACAAAAAAGTAGATAAGTCTAAGCCTAAGTCTAAATCTATGCACAAGGTTTTCAGCTCTGCCGTATGTTTCTTGTATAATGTAGGAATTAGTATAAAGCCATGTTCAATATTACAAAGGAAGAATTAAGTTGTTACATGGAAGGTCACTTTCGCAATATAATTTCTGCCCATACAGATCCCAAAGAAACATAGCAAAGTATGAGTATGTTACAAGATTAAAGCATATCCACATATGTGTCACATGTGATTGCTTTCCTAAACATCAGCTGAAATCGCTCAATGGATTCTCTGTTCAGTCTGTACTGATAAATTACTTCATTATCACCTAATGTTGAGAGAAATATGTGAAGACCATTTGTTTATATTCCATTGGAGCTCTGCTTCTGCGCAAAGGGTCGCCGTTCGTTATAAAACTTACGGTATGTGCTATGTAGCGTAAGGTGACGCTCACAGTTACGAAACATTCTACGCACAAATATTTACGCAAATCTTAGCGATCTACGCAGAATTTATGGAAGCTTAACAACAATATCCAAACAATACTTTACCTAGTCATCATCCACTGCATTATCTAATTGTAGACTACGAAGATACTCTTTCAAATATGTAAATTGGCAAAATCTATGATCGTTAAATCAGTGGAATGAGAACGATAGACCAAACTTTGTAAAACAAGTATATCAAACGAGTTTTCATTGCAGTATAAATTGGAGCATAATCTTAATGCAATAATGTGTTTCCTATATTGTGCTTGAAATCTACCATTTTCATTCTTTGCACAAAAAAATGTATGACGTCTCTGTACGCCGCACAGTTGTCTGGCGTTGCCATTTGTTAGGAACTTAACTTTTGATATATATTGAAAAATTTGGACGCGTAAAATAATATGTTTTAAAAATTAAAAGATCTAAGCTAAGAAATAATTTTACCTTTGCAAATAAAGGGTGTAATTTTGATTTGAATGCTGTGCATCAAAATTCCTATGTTCTATAAACACAGCGTTTGGTTCTGAGAAATGTGTGTATCTAAATATGCGTTATTATGTTTCGTAGCCTTTGGAGGTTCTTAAAAAAGACACAACATTACTTTTAAAGAGATCCGTCAAAACGAAAGTAGAGGTTTTGTCAGTAGAGTATTATTTAATTTATCGTTTTGATTTCAAGTTGCAATGAGATTAAATGCAATTGCATCAAAACTGATATAAAGCAGATGTAGGTTCAGAATGTATCAGAAAAGCGCCCGATGATAGGGTGATTAATACCCCCGCAATACACCTTTGTCATCGCCCACATGAGTACCAAGACAGTCTATGTAGTTCATAAGGATTTTCTTTGATTTT
Organism: Mactromeris polynyma; assembly: GCA_032209605.1. Lineage (NCBI taxonomy): Eukaryota > Metazoa > Mollusca > Bivalvia > Venerida > Mactridae > Mactromeris > Mactromeris polynyma. Next base: position 35,900,711 of record JASFXZ010000004.1, read on the forward strand.
ACTCAGTGACGAGTTTTGACCCGTCATGACTCGGTTTAAATATGGTGTGGATAACATTAAATGAGAGAATGAGTAATTACAGAGAACACTACATATATAAGACAGTGCCTCTCCACACAGACCTCCGTGAAAAAAAAATCCATAAAACATAAGGCATTTTAGGAGGCTCAGTGTACATACGTAAGGGAAAAGGGGCGTAAGGAATGGCCTGCTCGACCACACAGGATAACTAGGAAATTTTAAGAGGACGACTAGGTGGGGGAATTTATGGATTGAAAAGATCACAGGACAAGTCAGGACAGCTGGCAAAAATAGGCCGAAACTGGGGAGAAAATAATATGAACACTATATAAAGTGAAAGAATCGCACAGGGGAAAGAGAAATTTAACTTACATTTAAAACACAAAAATAACTAATAACCAAACAGCGATTTACAGCCAAATACAAACTTTTTGATATCGTTTAAGGTTGCTTACATCGAAAATGTAGCATCTAGAAGGTCCATGAAGCTTTCTATGATTTGATTCCGTGACCTTGTGTTTGTCCCTACGAGACCCAGTACCACACTGGATGTACATTACATTAAGACAAACATACTGTAGTTCAGCTAGTAAATACAGCCTCTTAAGTATCCACAAAGTTAAAGTTGACTATGTAGCCTATAGAGTATTGTGACATAGTTTTGGCCACACGTGACCAAAAAAATACACGACTAGCACTTCAAACAGCCTGATCAAACTTCGTGTAATTTAGGTTGCAATTTTAGCATGTGTCAGCAAGGACTCCTTATGAGTGTGACCACAACGGTATTCTATAGTTTGGCCTTTTGACATTTGTTTAACCCAAATGACCCAGTATCAAGCTTTACCAAGGTTCTATTGAGGCAAACATACTGTGCAAGTGTCAATACATCGTTAATACACAGACAGCAAGGTCTTACTACATTGCATTTTATAATTAAATTATGACTTTAATGAATGCAAATTTGATCAAATTAACCAGAGTCTATATACATCGTTATTGGTTGTTAGAACAGTAATATAGGGTGTGGTTTAAAAGATAGTAGAAGTTTATAGTTGCTCAGCCCTGCATTTTGTCTGCAGAAAATATAAATGAATATTTGGTTTACATTAATGACTCACGGAAAAATTGCCAATTGAAGTCGCCGACAAGTGTGACATCACCGTTATATTATAAAGCCTAAACAATCTAAAATATTTGCTTATGTTTAATGTGTAGACCATTGCTAGTATATAGATATAATTTGCAGAACGAATTTTGGTTCCCGAAAAAATGTCGCCAGAAAAGTTTCTGATTTATAAAGTGTACCTAGAGTACTTAAGACCAACATATGGCGAAATGAATGCGTGAATTTTAACATGTTCGGCCATATTAAGAAGAAGAGGATATTAGACCAAACAAAACATACACAGAAACGAATGGGGATCAACAAATATTGCCTTAATCAATTTATGAATAGTTTCCACTAGTTATCATTCAAAATCAAGAGTCATGGAATAAATACTTCAAGGCCATCATCTTAAAATGATTTCCAACTATTAAATTTATATAGTTTAGTGATAGGACAACGTTATGTTAACATTATATTAACGTTGTGTTCAAGACTTGACGATATTATTTATTGCGGTCTTTCTGAAATTAATAAGAAACGTTGTCCTAACGTTTTGAGATCATTATCCTTTTGAAAGAAGCAGTTTTAGAATAAGCACAATAAAAATGAGTATATACTCTCAATTGCGTTACGTCATGGTATATTATATACATACATATTAATTTCTTACAACGTTTATAATGAAAAAGTCCCTGTTAGTTCAGAGAGAAAGGGAGTAAAGCGTTTTTCGAATCTAGCGTTATCGCGACTCCGAAGATTGTTATTGGTAGCTTGCGTAGAAGTCAGCGAAATTTTGCTGAATAATCTTTGTTTCTTCTGTTCATTTAATGTCTTAAATTTGATATATGCAGAACGTTAACTTGAATTCTTCGTACAAGGTATGTTTGTCTTATAAAAGTAGCTGTTGACAGACGTGTTTTGTTCGTATTACAAAACAGCAACAATTCCTTGCAGTCAGATATTTGGTACTACTTAAAATCTGCCTGTGGTAACTTTATTGCATATATACACATACATTTGGTTATTGTTGGCGTTTAATTAATTATTTATTGGTTGGGTGTTAAATGACGTTATCACAACGTTGAGAAAACCATAGATTCTAACGTTGTCAAAACGTTGAATGAAGGTTGTGTACTGGTTGCCAAATAACGTTGGAACAACGCTAAAAAAACATACATTTTATCGTTGGGACAACGTCATGCATAACGTTAATACAATGTTAGTAGCGTTGTCGCAACATTATGTGTTTGCTGTGATATCGCTTCACTTAAATTTGTATAGTGAATTTTCGCATTTGTAAATATGTATAAGTAGAAGTATAATAATGATATTTACTTGAGCTTTCACGGTGGCTGTGCACTTTTTAGTGGAAATGTCTATGTATTTTTCAGACATTCAATCCCTTCCCACAGTGTTGTCCGAACGATTCTCCATGTTTGTTTTTGATAGTCAGCCAGCATTACTTGCCAATTTCCATATATACTTGCCCTTACACCTCCTCGACCCTAATGTTTCGTAGGCTGATTTTCCAAGGGATCTGTGTGAGGAGGCATTGTCTTGTGTATGTGGTGTTCCCTAATGGAACTTAATATTTTCTTCTTTATGAATTTGACATTTTGAATAAAGAAAAAAATAAGAAAAACGACATACATGTATTAAACACATATCTAATATTCATTAGTTTGTTTGGTACAATTAAAGAATGTATGTTAATGCAGAAACTGTAAAAGTTACAGAGAGAAATCCAGAAAAGAAGAAAACAGAATCGAAGTTAAAACATCATATAATGTGCAAGCAATTTGTATTCATGGGTCCATCATAACAAAATGATAATAATGATAAATAAGCGAACCATGCTCTTTTTGTATTCATTATGATTAAAAGCCTTCAAAACCAAGTCCCAAGTTGGAACAGGTGTAACACGATTACTATTTAAAGATAAGCATCATAATAATGACGACAACTGCTCTGACCCATGCAACTGCGAAATTCACACCACGGTTGTATTCGTGACTGTCACCTGAAAAACAGACAATGTGCATTGACATTTCACACAACTCACGTATAAACTGTTATGTCTTAGAGAGCCAATGTACCTGCTCTGACCATACATAGGTCAGTCAGGGAAATCATTTATTGACAAGTAAGAGAGTTAATTTGGACTGTTTTTATTAATTTTCTGTACTACTGTGTCATATAAACATTTACTTATGGAAAGTATAGAGTCAAATTTAAAAGTAAAACAACCACTTAATTTAGTTATAAAATATCTACGTACCAAATGTAATACATATGTTATCTTTATTGCATTCACAATGTCTCCCATGGTAGCCAATTTTACATCCATACGTGCAAGTTCCATTGCCTATGTTACAGACTCCATTCAAACAATTGTCGGGACAAGTTTGAAGACAATTGGAAGCCCAGTATCCACTTTCACATTGGTGACATAACTCGCTCGTAGAACATATTGTGCAATGTTTAATGCAATTGACCGTACACTTATCACCAAATTTACCGCTAGTTTTACATGGATTCTTTTCTGGTTGACATGGTCCGTTTCCTTCACTACAGTTTTCATGCAATAGATTGCATGTATTACCAATATGTCCAGCTTTGCATACCGTACAGAACGCGTGTGAATTACAAATCAAACACGTAGCAGGACATTTTAAAGTACAATTTGAATACACATCAAAGTAACCTGCCACACATCGATCACACTTTTCTCCTGTAAAAGTGTCTATACATTTACAATGTCCTGTTTGTTGATCACATGTTCCATTTGTACAACCAATACCACATTCATGCTGACAAATATGTCCATATCGACCATGAATACATTCACTACAATTCAATCCCGTGTACCCAGGCTTGCATACACATTCCCCAGTTATTTTACCACAAGTTCCATCTAAACAACCATCGCTACATATCAGATGACAGTTAGTACCGTATCTACCATGTGTACATTTATCACAAGTGCTTCCTGTGAAATTTTCCTTACATGTACATTTTCCAGTACGTTTTTCACAAAGTCTGTTAAAACACCCTGTACTACATTGTAAGTGACATAGCCCGCCGAACCTTTCTTTCTAACATTCATGACAATGGCCTGCATTCTCGCAAGATGCGCATACTGGGCTACATGCTTTGCATCCGAGGTGCAATGGATCGTGCGTCATGAAAGTCCCCTTTGGACATCTACTTCCATCACACCAGTATGTGCTGCTACACCCGCACAGTTGTATGGTGGTCGGCATGTTAGAGAAATACTTATTACTGTAAATTAAACAGCACAAATAATGTTTAATTGCATAATAATTGCATTCAATTTTAAAAATAAAACTGACCTATGAATCAACCATAATTATGGGAACATAATACAAATACAATCATTATGTCTAGAATTGTCCAAAACATATCAAGTATATCTAATTATAACGTTACATTTGTACAATTGTTATTCGTTTTGAATGCATTTCTAAGAGTTGAAGTTCCTTTATCACGTACTGACTTGATAAAGATACGTTGTCGATTGACACTATACGCTATCGTATACGTAAATACTTCAATGCTCTTCGTCGTTCATGGTATATGCCCATGTAAGAGTCGGAACATCAGAACGCACTGAATTGATTAAACAATCGGTTGTTGTCATTATCAGCATAAAGCAAAGAGAATTCAAGACAGAAAACTTTTCCGGGGGTAACCTCAAACATGATTATGTGACAAAATGCGCATCGGGTAAGTTTATAACTAAGTATATCGAAGCACAAGCTTCTGAACAAGCCGATTATTCTTTTAAACAAGTATTCCATTAAGATCCGTAAACTCGTCATTATAATCGTTTTAAAATCACGTGATTACTATGAGTCATCGCGCATGATTCGATAGTAATAAAACAAGAGTCTAAATACACGCATTAGATTTTACCGACTGTAAAACATCTTATAGAATAATGTGCGACTTAATACACTTGTCATTATGACTTGTATATTCACATGGGTGGTAATGATAAAATGTTCTGTGTGTTTAATAGACATCAGTATATCAGACGTCATATTATTTATTGCAAAACATAACATAAAAATACCTTTAAAACAATAATAAAGACAAGCGTATAATGCAGTGTTTTAAAATAACGAATAGATCTGCTCATAACTATGCGTTAACGTATCAACTATTATAATAAGTAATATAATTATGTATTTTACCTTGATCAACGTGCAGGAATGCATAAATAAAAACCAAACGAAACATGTCTTCACCTGTAATTATTGAAGCTCTTTTGGATTACGTTACATACATTTGCAACTAAAAAGGTATTAAATACTACTAAAAAATGTATGCATGTTATTAGATACCGTATTCGTAAACATTTGCGACAAGTACCATTTTATACATAGTATAAAATTAGATTTAATTAAGTTAATCGTAATATAATAATAGCCTTTATACTCTACCACATAAGTGTAATGTAGTTTTATATAATCATGACTTACCCTGTATGTATTCTCGCGAGATTAACAATATTGTTGTTAACAAAACACTCCATTAAAATGTAAGTATATCACGCTGATAATATGTTTTCTGTTTGTAAGTTTTGCGTTGTCATCTAAACGCTTTGTTGCACATTTATGTTTAGTCAAGCGTGCGCACGTATTTCTCGAGTGATTTTTTGCCTAGCGTGCGCAAGTGTCTCTGTGGTGATTATTTGCCAACTTGCGCAACTGTCTCTGGGGTGAGTATTTGCCAAGCTAGCCAAATCTTTCTTTGGTTATTATTTGCCAAGCGTGCACACGTGTCCCTTTGGTGATTTTTTTGCCTAGCGTGCGCAAGTGTCTCTGTGGTGATTATTTGCCAACTTGCGCAACTGTCTCTGGGGTGAGTATTTGCCAAGCTAGCCAAGTCTTTCTTTGGTTATTATTTGCCAAGCGTGCACAAGTGTCCCTATGTTGATGATTTGCCAAGCGTAAGCAAGTCTTTCTTTGGTGATTATTTGCCAAGCTTGCGCAAGTACTCCTAGGGTGATTATTTGCAAAGCTTGCACAAGTACTCCTAGGGTGATTATTTTCCAAGCGTGCCAAATGGTCTCTAGGGTAATTATTTGCAACGTATGCGCAAGTGTCTCTAGGGTAATTATTTGCCAAGCGTGCGCAAGTGCCTCAACGGGTAATCATTCGCCAAGCGTACGCAATTGTCCCTAGAGTGATTATTTTCCAAGATTGCCAAATTGTCTCTAGGGTGAATATTTGCAACGCGTGCGCAAGTGTCTCTATGGTATTTAGTTCCCAAGAGTGCGCAAGTGTCCCTAGGGTAATTATTTGCCAAGCGTGCGAAAGTATTTCGCGGGTGAATATGTGCAAAACGTGCGCAAGTGTCTCTCGGGTGATTATTTGCCAAACGAACGCAAGTGTCTCTCGGTTGATTATTTGCCAAGCGTGCAAAAGTCTTTATCGGGTGATTATTTGCCAAGCGTAAGTAAATGTCTCTCGGGTGAGTATTTGCCCATCGTTGGCAAGTGTCTCTCGGTTGGTTATTTGCCAAGCGTGTTCAAGTGGCTCTTTGGTGATTGCTTGCCAAGCGTGAGCTAGTGTATCTGGGGTGATTGCTTAGCAAGCGTGAGCTAGTGTCTCGGGGGTTATTGCTTAGCAAGCGTGAGCTAGTGTCTCGGGGGTGATTGCTTAGCAAGCGTGAGCTTGTGTCTCGGGGGTTATTGCTTAGCAAGCGTGTTCAAGTGGCTCTTGGGTGATTGCCTGCCAAGCGTGAGCTAGTGTATCTGGGATGATTGCTTAGCAAGCGTGAGCTAGTGTCTCGTTATTATTTTGACCTTTGAAGTAATGGATGTATCAAAAGTTCTACATATTGTTAGTTCCGTTTTCAAATATGGTGTGGATAACATTAAAAGAGAGAGAATAAGTTGTTACAGGGAACTCTACATACATAAGACGTTTCCTCCCCAAAACAACAATCCATAAATCATAAGGCATTTAAGGAGGCTCAATGTATACGTAAATTGATAGGGGCGCAAAGAATGGCCTGGCCGACCATAAGGGATAACTAGGAAATTCAGCTGGCAACAATATGCCGAAATTGGGGAGAAAATATGATGAAAGGGAAGTTAACATACATTTAAAACACAAAAATAAATAATAACCATACAGCGATTTACAACCAAATACAAACATTCTGATGACGTTTAATGTTGGTCAGGTCGAAAATGTAGTATTTAGGAAGTCCATGAAGCTTTGTATAATTTCACCCCGTGACCTTGTGTTTGACCCTGAGAGACCCAGTACGACACTGGATGTGCATTACATTAAGACGAACATGCTGTAGTTCAGCTAGTAAATGCAGCCACTAAAAAACCCACAAGGATTTTCTACGATTGGAACCTGTAACCAAGTTTATTACCCCACGAGACACAGTACCGAACTGAACTTGGACTTTCATAAGACAAACATTGTGATCAACATTCATGAAGTTCAGCTCGAAATTGCGTTCTGTAGAAATCCACAAGGATTATCCATGATTTTCCACCGTGACCTAACTTTTGCGCCATATGAGCCGGTACTCTTCTGAACGTGATTTTATCAAGACATACATTTAAATTAAATGTTTTATGTATGTGACTTCCCTGTAGCTACGTATATTCTCTCTTTAGTTAAAGTTGACTAAGAAGCCTATAGAGTATTGTGACACAGTTTTGACCACACGTGACCTATACGACTATCACTTTAAACATCCTGATCAAACTTCGTGTAATTTAGGTTTGCAAATTTAGCATGTGTCAGCAAGGACTCCCTATGATTTTACCTACTTTGTTCCACCAATGACCCATTATCAAACTTTACCAAGAGCTGGTTGAAACAAAAAGTCAGAGCAAGTTTCATCGAGGTTTGACCGAAATTGTGACCATTAGTGTGACCTCAACGATAATCTTTGGTTTGGCCTATTGACATTTGTTTCACCCAAATGATCCAGTATCAAGCCTCTGTTGAGGCAAACATACTGTGCACGTGTCATCAAGTGTGTGTGTGGGCGGATGCCTGGGCATCTTTATTACAGAGATATCAAGGTCTTACTATTTTATAATTAAATCATGACTTTAATTAATGAAAATTTGATCACCATTCACCAGAGCCTTACACATCGTTGTTGGTTGCCAGTTCAATGTGGTTTAAAAGATAGAAGAAGGGTATAATTCCTAAGCTCTGCATTTTGTCTGCTGAAAATATAAATGAATATTTGTCTTACATTAATGACTCAGTCTTACAAAATATTGCCAATTGACGTCGCCGTTATCTAATAAGGCCCTTACAATCTAAAACAGTTGCTTATGTTTAATGTGTAGGCCAATGCTAATATATAGATATAATTTGCAGAACGAATTTTGGTTCCCGAAAAATGTCGCCAGAAAATATGGTGAAATGAATGCGTGAATTTTAACATTTTCAGCCATATTGTCGGTTAAGAAAATGAAATCCCTTTCTCTGTCGTTTCTTCGGTGGTTTCTAGTTTTTTGCCGTTATCCACTCCATAGATACGGTTTCTGTTGGTTTTTGTATATTGTTCAAAATCAGGCCTTTTCGTGTGATTTTAATCTCGCTTCTTTTCGGGAGAACTCCTTTTAACTCAGCATTTTGTTGAGCTAGCTTCTTATGTACTTCACTAAGTCTCTTCACTTGATCCTGAAGATTGCTGGTTGAATTATTCAGGTCATCAATCACGGTGACCACTTCCGCTAACTTAGTTTTCACCTTAGTCAATTTGTCATAAACTTTGTCTATTTCCACCTTTATTTCAGAGGTAAGTTGGTCCTTGAGCTCGGCCAGTTTTGGTTTACAAAAGCTTTGTAGCCAGTTTTTGGATAGCATTGTCGAAAAAGGTATTCGACGCCAGTTGTTTAATATTATTGTTGATTATATACATGGCCGCTATGAGATCTCATTGACGAGTCTTTGTTTATCTAAGCAATCATCGCATCTAATTTTGCGCGCTTCTCATCTTCCTATATCTCGTCTTTCTCAGTCCTTTCTTTATCGCTCTTATTTTACGTTCTGTCTTTAACCCGTTCCCTCCTCGTATACGTATTTGGTTCCAATAATTAAAATACTACGTATTAAAACAGCTATTGAAGTGACCACTGTATAAATAGTGCATAGTTGGCCATGTATATACCCGTAAATAATAACCAGTGAGCATCGTATTAGCTAGGTACATCGTAAAGCGGATTGGATTTTTGAATGTGCTTTTTTATTTACACGATTTGACGCGAACTTCATGGCTCAAATATTTTGCGGCGTCATTACCTGGACCTTGAAAACATTGCTGAATAAGATTTGCTGTTTTTTGTTCATGTTAATGTCTTTAATTTAATATATGCAGAACGTTAACTTGAATTCATCGTACAAGGTATGTTTGTCTTAAAATAGTCTATGTTGCATATGTTGCTCATATTACAAAGCAGCAACAATTCCTTGTGGTCAGAGGTTTTTGAGTACTTAAAATCTGCCTGTGGTAACTTTAGTGCATATATACACACACATTTGGTTATTTTTGGCGTTTAATTAATTATTTATTGGTTGGGTGTTAAATGTCCACCATACATTCTAAAGTTGCCTCAACGTTGTATGATGGTTCTGTATTAGTTGCCAAATAACGTTGTCACAACGCTAAGAAACCCACAATTTCCCATTTATAGATATTTATAAGTAGGAGTAAAATAAGGATATTTCCTTGAACTTTTAGGGTGGCTGTGCGCTTTTTAGTGGGATTTTCTATGTATACTTCACCCATTAAATTCCTTCCAACAGTGTTGTCCCAACAATTCTCCATCTTTGTTTGTGATAGTCAGCCAGACTTGCCAATTTCCATAGATATTTGCCCTTATACCTCCTCGATCCCTTATGTTTCGTAGGCTGATTTATCCCGGGATCTGTGTGAGGGGGCATTGTCTTGTGAATGTGGCGTTCCCTGTAGGAACTTTATATTTCTTTATTTATTAATTTGACACCCTAAATAAAGAATATGGTATCAAAAACGACAATATTAAACACATATTTAATATTTCAACAGTTTATTTTGTACAATTAAAAAATTCATGTTTATGCAGGAACTATCAAAGTCGTATTTAGTACATAAAGAAATCTAGAAAGAAGTAAACAGAGTCGAAATTAAAACGTCCAGTAATTTATAAGCACTCTGTACTCATGTGTTCATCATAACTAAATGATAACATAAATAAGCGAACTATGCTCTATTCGTAATGATTATGATGAAAACGCCAAATAAACCAAGTACATAGTTGGAACAGATGTAACACGATTACTATTTAAAGATATGCATCATAATAATGACGACAACTGCTCTGAACCATGCAAATGCGAAGATCACACCACGGTTGTATTCGTGACTGTCACCTGAAAAACAGACAATATGCATTGACATTTCACACAACGTCACGTATAAACTTTCATGTCTTAGAGAGCCAAAGTACCTGTTCTGACCATATATAGGTCAGTCAAGGAAATCATTTATTTACAATTAAGAGAGGTAGTTAGGACTGTTTTTTTTCTGTACAAAAGTGTTATATAAACATTTACTTATAGTAAGTTAAGAGTCGAATTTGGAAGTAAACAAATAATGTATTAAGTAATAAAACATCTACGTACCAAATTTGATACATATGTTATCTTTATTGCATGCACAATGTCTCCCATGGTAGCCAGGTTTACATCCATACGTGCAAGTTCCATTGTCAATGTTACAGACTCCATTCAAACAATTGTCGGGACAAGTTTGAAGACAATTGGAAGCCCAGTATCCACTTTCACATTGAGGACATAACTCGCTCGAAGAACATAGTGTGCAATGTTTAATACAACTGACTGTACAATTGTCAGCAAGTTTACCGCTAGTTTTACACAAATTATTTGCTGGAGGACATGGTCCGTTTCCTTCACTACAATTGCCTTGCAACATATTACAGGTATTGCCAATCAGACCAGCTTTACATATCGTACAGAACGCTTCTGACTGACAAGCGAAACACGTAGTAGGACATGTCAAAGTACAATTTGAATACATATCATAGTTTCCATCCACACATCGATCACATTTTTCTCTTGTAAAATTATCCTTACATTTACAATGTCCTGTTTGTTGATCACATGTTCCATTTGTACAACCAATACCACACATACTCTGACATATATGTCCATATCGACCATGAATGCATTCACTACAGTTCAATCCCGTGTACCCAGGCTTGCATACACATTCCCCAGTTATTTTATCACAAGTTCCATCTAAACAACCATCGCTACATATCAGATGACAGTTAGTTCCATATCTACCATGTGTACATGTATCACAAGTGCTTCCTGTAAAGTTTTCCATACATGTACATTTACCAGTACGTTTTTCACAGAGTCTGTTAAAACAACCTGTACTACATTGTATGTGACATCGCCCGCCGAACCTGCCTTTCACACATTCTTGACAATGGTCTGCATAGTCGCAAGATGCGCATACTTTGCTACATGGAACGCATCCAAGGTGATTTGGATCGCGCGTCTTGAAAGTCCCCTTTGGACATCTATCACACAAGTACGGACTGCTACATCCCTCACAGTTGTATGGTGGACGGCAAGTGAGAGAAAAACTTATTACTGTAATTTAAACAGCCAAAATACTTTTTAAATGCATTAAGACGACAATTATTTTTTTAAATAAGATTGACCAATGAACCAACCATAATTATCGGAACATGATACAAATACAATGTCTAAAAAATATATATCAATTTTAACGTTACATTTGTCCAATTGTTTTCGTTCTGAATACATTTCTCAGAGTTGAAAGATCCTTTGTCACGTCCTGCATTGATAAAGATACTTTGTGTCGATTGACACTATACGCTATCGTTTACGTAAATACTTCAATGCTCTTCGTCGTTAATGGTGGATGCCAATGTAAGAGTCGGAACATCAGAATGCACTGAATTGATCAAACAATCGGTTCTTGTCATTATCAGCATAAATTAATTTATTGTGTAAAATATAAAGGCACAACACCTTTCCGGTGGGAATCTCACACATTTTGTATTGAAAGAATGTGTATCGGGCAGTTTATAGCTAAGCAATTCGAAGCACAAGGTTCTGAATCCGTCGTTTATTCTTTTAAACAAGTATTCCATTAAGATCAGTAAACACGACTTTATATTCGATAGTTATTAAACAAGAGTCTAAATATACGCATTGGATTTTACCGACTGAAAAACATCTTACAGAAAAATTTGTGACTTAGGCGTTTCCTGTAGCTACGTATTCTCTCTCGTTTAATAAACTTGTCATTATGATTTGTATATTTAAATTGGTTGGAAAATAGATTCTAAAAACGACATGTGTCTTTAATAGAAATCAGACGTCATACAATTAATTGCAGAACATAACATTATTGTTTTTCTTTCAAAACAATAATAAAGACAAGCGTAAAATGCAGTGTTTTGAAATATATATATATGTCCTTTACTTTGCGTTAACGTATCAACGATTATGATAAGTAGTATATGTATTTACCTTGATCCACGTGCAGGAATGCATAAATAAAAACCAAACGAAACATGTCTTCACCTGTAATTATTGAAGCTCTTTTGGATTACGTTACATACATTTGCAACTAAAAAGGTATTAAATACTACTAAAAAATGTATGCATGTTATTAGATACCTTATTCGTAAACATTTGCGACAAGTACCATTTTATACATAGTATAAAATCAGATTTAATTAAGTTAAACGTAATATAATAATAGCCTTTATACTCTACCACAAAGTGTAATGTAGATTTATATAATCATGACTTACCCTGTATGTATTCTCGCGAGGTTAACAATACTGTTGTTAACAAAACACTCCATTAAAATGTAAGAATAACACGCTGATTATATATTTTCAGTTTGTAAGTTTTGCGTTGTCATCTTAACGCTTTTTTGCACATTTATGTTTAGTCAAGCGTGCGCACGTATTTCTTGAGTGATCATTTGCCAATCGTGCGCAAGTGTCTCTGTGGTGATTATTTGCCAACTTGCGCAACTGTCTCTAGGGCGATTATTTGCCAAGCTAGCCAAGTCTTTCTTGCCAAGTCAGATTTGGAAGTAAAACAACTACTTTATTTGGTATTAAAATATCTACGTACCAGTTAACTACAATTCAATCCCGTGTACCCAGGCTTGCATACACATTCCCCAGTTATTTTATCACAAGTTCTTCTATTTGCCAAGCGTGCACACGTGTCCCTATGGTGATTATTTGCCAAGCGTAAGCAAGTCTTTCTTTGGTGATTATTTGCCAAGCTTGCACAAGTACTCCTAGGGTGATTATTTGCAAAGCGTGCGCAAGTGTCCCAAAAGTGATTATTTTCCAAGCGTGCCAAATGGTCTCTAGGGTGATTATTTGGCACGCTTGCGCAAGTGTTATCACAACGTTGAGAAAACAATACATTCTAACGTTGCCTCAACGTTGTATGACGGTTGTGTATTGGTTGCCAAATAACGTTGTCACAACGCTAAGAAACCTATAATAAGAGCGTTGTGGCAACGTTATGTGAATGCTGGGATATCGCGGGATTCAATTTGTATAGTGAAATTTCCCATTTATAGATATTTATAAGTAGGAGTAAAATAAGGATATTTCCTTGAACTTTTAGGGTGGCTGTGCGCTTTTTAGTGGGATTTTCTATGTATACTTCACCCATTAAATTCCTTCCAACAGTGTTGTCCCAACAATTCTCCATCTTTGTTTGTGATAGTCGGCCAGACAATGCATTACTTGCCAATTTCCATAGATATTTGCCCTTATACCTCCTCGATCCCTTATGTTTCGTAGGCTGATTTATCCCGGGATCTGTGTGAGGGGTCATTGTCTTGTGAATGTGGCGTTCCCTGTAGGAACTTTATATTTCTTTATTTATTAATTTGACACCCTAAATAAGGAATATGGTATCAAAAACGACAATGTTAAACACATATTTAATATTTCAACAGTTTATTTGGTACAATTAAAGAATTCATGTTTATGCAGGAATTATCAAAGTCGTATTTAGTACATAAAGAAATATAGAAAGAAGTAAACAGAATCGAAATTAAAACGTCCAGTAATTTAAAAGCACTCTGTACTCATGTGTTCACCATAACTAAATGATAACAATAAATAAGCGAACTTTGCTCTATCGTAATGATTATGATGAAAACGCCAATAAAACCAAGTACACAGTTGGAACAGGTGTAACACGATTACTATTTAAAGATAAACATCATAATAATGACGACAACTGCTCGGTTGTATTCGTGACTGTCACCTGAAAAAACAGACATTATGCATTGACATTTCACACAACGTCACGTATATTCTTAATGTCTTAGAGAGCCAAAGTACTTGTTCTGACAATAGATAGGTCAGTCAAGGAAATCATTTATTGACAAGTAAGAGAGGTAATTTTGACTGTTTTTTGTTCTGTACAAATGTGTAATATAAGCATTTACTTATGGTAGGTTTAGAGTCAGATTTGGAAGTAAAACAACTACTTTATTTGGTATTAAAATATCTACGTACCAGTTAACTACAATTCAATCCCGTGTACCCAGGCTTGCATACACATTCCCCAGTTATTTTATCACAAGTTCCATCTAAACAACCATCGCTACATATCAGATGACAGTTAGTACCGTATCTACCATGTGTACATTTATCACAAGTGCTTCCTGTGAAATTTTCCTTACATGTACATTTTCCAGTACGTTTTTCACAAAGTCTGCTTAAACACCTTGTACTACATTGTAAGTGACATCGCCCGCCGAACCTTCCTTTCACACATTCTTGACAATGGCCTGCATAGTCGCAAGATGCGCATACTTTGCTACATGGTACGCATCCGAGGTGCAATGGATCGTGCGTCTTGAAAGTCCATTTTGGACATCTATCACACAAGTACGGGATACATCCTTCACAGTTGTATGGTGGACGGCATATGAGAGAAATACTTATTACTGTAATGTAAACAGCACAAATACTTTTTAATTGCATTGAGAAGACTATGAATATTTTAAATAAAATTTTCCTATAAACCAACCATAATTTTAGGAACATAATACAAATGCAATGTCTAAAACATATCAAATATATAACAATTTTAACGGTACATTTGTCGAATTGTTTTCGTTTTGATTACATTTCTCAGAGTTGAAAGCTCCTTTGTCACGTCCTGCATTGATAAAAACACTTTGTGTCGATTGACATTATACATTCTCAAATACGTAGATAAGTCAATGCTCTTCATCGTTTAAAGTGGATGCCCATGTAAGAGTCGGAACATCAGAACGCACTGAATTGATTAAACAATCGGTTATTGTCATTATCAGCAGCAATTAAATTGATAGTGTAAAATATCAAGGCAGGAAACTTTTCCGGTGGGAATCTCACATTTTTTGTAGAGCAAGAATGTGCATCGGGCAGTTTATAACTAAGCGTTCCGAAGCACAAGGTTCTGAACCCGTCGTTTATTCTTTTAAACAAGTATTCCATTAAGATTAGTAAACTCGTCATTATATTCGTTTTAAAATCATGTGATTACTATGAGTCGTCGCGCATGATACGCTTGTTATTAAACAAGAGTCCAAGTATACGCATTGGATTTTACTGACTGTAAAACATCTTACAGAATAATTTTTTACTTAATATACTTTACTATAAGTCATTATAATTTGTACATTTAAATGGGTTGGAAAATAGATTATAAAAACGACATGTGTGTTTGATATAAATCAGACGTCATATAATTAATTGCAGAACATAGCATAAAAATATACTTTTAGAGCAATAATAAAGACAAGCGTAAAATGCAGTGTTTTAAAAAACGTATAGATCTGTCCTTTACTATGCGTTAACGTATCAACTATTATGATAAGTAGTATATATTTTTTACCTTGACCCACGTGCAGGAATGCATAAATAACAACCACAAGAAACATGACTTCACCTGTAACTAATGAAGCTTTTTTGTAATACGTTACATAAACTAAAACGCTATAACATACACAAACAATGTGTTATGCATGCTATTATATACCTTATTGGTTCACATTTGCAACAAATACCATTTTATATAGTATAAAAAATGAAATTAAATAATAATAGCCGTTATATTCTACCATATAAGTATTATTTAGTTTCATATAATCATGACTTACCTTGTATGTATTCTCGCAAGGTAAACAATACTGTTGTATACAAACACACGAATAAAATGTGAGTAGATCACGCTGATAATATATTGTTTGTGTTTATAAGTTTTGCATTGCATTTACACGCTTTGTTACACATTTCAATTTAGCTAACCTGAGTTTTTATTATTTGTCAAGCTAGCGTTAGTATCTCTCGGGTGATTTTGCCAAGCATGCGCAAGTGTCTCTCGGCTGATTATTTGACAATCGTGCGCATGTGTCTCTCGGCTGATTATTTGCCAATCGTGCGCATGTGTCTCTCGGGTGATTTTGCCAAGCGTGCGCAAGTGTCTCTCGGCTGATTATTTGCCAAGCGTGCGCAAGTGTCTCTCGGCTGATTATTTGCCAATCGTGCGCATGTGTCTCTCGGCTGATTATTTGCCAAGCTTGCGCAAGTGTCTCTCGGGTGATTATTTGCCAAGCTTACGCAAGTGTCTCTCGGCTGATTATTTGCCAAGCTTACGCAAGTGTCTTTCGGCTGATGATTTGCCAAGCTTACGCAAGTGTCTCTCGGCTGATTATTTGCCAAGCTTACGCAAGTGTCTCTCGGCTGATTATTTGCCAAGCGTGCGCAAGTGTCTCTCGGCTGATTATTTGCCAATCGTGCGCATGTGTCTCTCGGGTGATTATTTGCCCAGCGTTCCCAAGTCTGTCTCGGATGACTATTTGCCATTCGTGTTAAGGTTATTCCATTTCATTTACCCCCCCCCCCTTCACACACACAGACTGCAGGTAAACACCACCCTATGAGACATTTGGGATTGAGAAAATGTAAGGGCAAATAACTATTGGAAAGTAGAAGTAAGGAATTAACTGTGTGATGACCATAGAGAGTTCTAAGGGTCAAAATATTGAATGGTCAAGCTAAGAAACACAGCTGCCACGGGCTGAAATAGGGAAGAATAGGACATGAATATTATATCAAAAGAGAGAGAATAAGTTTCTACAGGGAACGCCACATACATAAGACAGTGCCCCCCCCCCCCACACACACACACACAGACCTCCAGGAAAACAACAATCCATAAAACATATGATGAGGCTCAATTAGGGATAACTAGGTGAATAAAAGAGGCCAAACAGGGTGGGTTAGTGGATAGAACTGTCAAGTCAAGGAACTGCATATGGGGAAAGGGGAACTTAACAATCATCAAAAATGTAGAAAGAACAATCACATAGCAATGTAACTGCCAGTAAAATACTCGGTGTTTACATGGGTTTAACAGTTGGCTTACCTCACACTACAACACTATATGGTCAATGATTTCCAATAAAAGCACATACCTGGGCTAACTAGGCAGTAGGCTATTAAATATTACGACAGACAGACAGACAGTCCAATTATGCTATAAAGCCCACGAGGTTATACAGTATACAACATGATCACATACATGTTTCCATACAGCAATATTTCATTTACTTACACAATAACATATATGTATATAATCCAGTACGAAGAAAAAAGCAGTCTTATCCTTACCTAAAATACTGGCGACAGGGAAATGGAGTGGGAATTTAACATATAGACAAAGAAACAAAAGATACATGTTGCGTTGTTTCTGTTGGATCACTTCATTGGCATGCTTTAAAGGACGTCAGCTTGGAGAATTCCAAGAACAACTTTAAAGTAATTAATATGAAAAAGAAGATTATGAAAAGAAAAACAAGCAGTATATGGTTGAGATACTAACCTACCAACCAACTGTTAAATTATATTCAGTATATATTATAGTATTGGCACGTTAATACACAGTTTATATGACCTATACCAAGTATATACATGTTGAACACAAACAAGACATTCAGTTAGTAATCTTCCTCAAGATGCTGGTACTTAATTTCCTTTTATAGAACTACTTGTATAAAATGTGTAAATGGAGAATAACTTTCACTTTGTTCCATCTTTTTTATTAACACTGTAACTCACAATTGACAATCACGTATCGCAAAATAAATTTTCTTAAAAGTGTTTCTTGTTTGTGCGCAATTTATCATTATAAATGTTCCATTCATGATAATTGTCTTCATCCGATTTGTTTAAGGTTCTGTAAACAACTTCCAAGCGCTTTATAATGATTCTTCAGTATGTTTTTATTTCACCAGACATGTTGACAAATAAAGCCTTCATTTCGTGTATTACAATCCTGCCCTTCCAGTCCAATATACAGTTTTGAGCTACTGCGCTGTAAAATAACACAACTGTTGGTTATATTTGGTTGTCTTGTTCTCCATAGTTCACCAAGCACTCGTTTATTGCTTACTTGCCAATATATAGTATTGTTTGGCCGAGTTTGTCTTGCTCCAACCCAGTACCTGTCTGAAATACGTTAACATCAATTATAAATAAAGCAATGAACAGGTTCATGTTCTTGTAAGTAGGCACATACATGTGTCTTCTGGCAAATCAAGCATCAATAATAAATTTAAATTCTGGAATTGACTTTTAACGTTGTATAAGAGTTTTAATACATGTATGTCATATCTCTTCAACAGCCATTATCACCATTGTATGTACATGTTGAAGGACATATGACGAACTAACATATGCGTTTAAAAACACGTTTTTGTACCAGTACTATGTCTTGAAAATGTCACTTAAATTGTGTGTTTTAACCTCATTTTGATATTAAAATACCCGTTGATTGAAAGAAAATGTAGTGTTTTTCATTGTGTAAAATGAAATAATGTCATGTCTTAGTTCTTATCTTGCATCCCTGGGTTAGTTTATGAAATTGGAGAAATCTTACATTCTGTGTTTTTAAATGTACTGAGTATGTATAAACTTTACACTCTAAAAGCGTGTTCATAATTGAAATAAGTATTTACTTAAATTGAAGTTATCCAAGAACCAATCAAGGAACAGTATTTTATCCACAGTATCTGGCTCAGCAAGATCCGAATATTGTCTACGGCATTCGGCTTCTGCTTGACCCCAGGTCACGTCCTGTGTAAACACCTTGATACACATGTTCAGAGTTGGTATATAAGAAAACTCCCTGTTTGGACATCTTTCTGTAACAAAGTAAACATAAGGGATTCGATTGTGAAAGAATCGTTATACAACCAATTAGTACTTAAACAACATCATGGTCATTTGTTAGTACCGCACGTTATTCACGCGTTTCTATTTTAGCACCATGTAAATGAATATTCAACATAATTATACATGTAGAACATTATATAGTCGACAACAGAAAAAGATAGTTTTATTCTAACAACATGCTACCACTCGGCTATAGAGGATTTGACAACAGATTGCAAAGGTGTTTTTAAAAAGTTGATACTGCGATTCAAAGTTAGTGGAGAAAACCGTTATTGTGTTCACTATGTCAGTCGGTCAATATGTTGTAAAGTATGTTTGCATTAGCTGTATAGTGCTGTTATATCGACCGCGAACAGGTGTTTGAACTTTCAGGTCTGGTCCATGGTAATTTAGGAAAGGATATGCTCTCGCGTGTAAAGATGTTACCGATGTTTGCTTAAGCTTTCTATAAAAACAGAACCCCGGGCATCTCCGACAAGCTTACGGACAAGCATCGACATTCAATACACCTATTTGAACATGTAATGGTCCAGGTAATATATTCATAGGTTCGCGGTTAATAAAACCGCACTTTACACGTATTAAATTGTTTACAACAGTTACCTTTCTCGAGTAAATAAACACGGACTATATGGATTTTCCCGGTGGCGAGAATAACAACTTCAGCCCTCGAAACTCGGACTATACCTATCATCCTATGGTTTGAATACATAACATATTTGCATTCCGACACGCCATAATGGCGTGCGATACTAATGCAGTTAACAAGATATGACAAACGAGTGTATGAAACAACCTAAAACGTTTTTATTAAAGTTTAAACAACTTGTAGTATAACTCAAATTCGCTATTTCCTTCATTATCGTGTTTACCTAAATATCGATTATAGGGGTGTTGTATACAACCTATTTACAGCATGTTAAAATGGTATCGCATGATTTAAACAAGCTTCCAACCCTTTAGCCAATATAATTGATAAATCGATAATGAAAGCCTTATCGAACTGTTTGTATTTGCGTTTATTTATCGTCGCCATCGGTTTCCCATATTGGCGAAGAATGTTAGTCATTTTAGATTTTTGGAGGATAGTGCATGATACAGGAGATGTCCCAGTTCCAGAAGCACCCCTGGTTATTTTACGTGCTCGATGTTAAGCATCATACACGGGACCTCGATTTTTAAAATCTCGTCCGAAAGACAGTTAGTACTGTCAGTGATGGAGCGGGGAATCGAACATGCGATCCCTGGATTACTAGTCTGGCGCGTTACCAATGGACTACGGATCCGCTACGTTATCGAACTGGGTTTATATTAAGCTATAAATGGTAGCACGTAACTGTTTGTTCTAGTAATACATAATTAAAGGAGTTATACACTTGGTTGATTTCTACAAAATAATGTTGTTTGTTAACAAAATAGAATTATCAATTAACATTTATTAAATTATATTTATTTATGAAATTTTCACTGAAGATAAATGATTGATATTATCACTTTGCAACTGTTTGTTGTGGTTTATCCTAATTACAGGACTCATTTTAGAACAGCAATTAACATTATGTCAGTTTGACTACAACGCGCATATAAATGATCGCTTGTTGACGTTACATTAATAACCTGCGTAATTAATATTCAAACCTTCACAAATGAAATGATTTTGTTTGTCACAGTTATCATCGTTGAGTGCATGAGTTCCAACATTTGCCAAATCTACACATTTTTCTTGATTCTGATAGTTATCAGGTTGCCCCGCGGCCCACATATAATCTCCTAGTACAAGTAGATGTCCATTCAACCAGTAAAACTCGTCATCATCTTGTCGTGTGACTCCAAGCCAATATCTTTTATCTTGACTGAATTTATCTGTGTCAAAAAGTAAAAGTTTATCTATATATCTATATATAATCATATCGCACAAAATAGCGTGGGAGTAAATAAACATGTCGTTTTATAGATAACTTATGTCTTTGTGAAGATAATTATACCGTTGTGTGGATAAGTATGTCATTGTGTGGATAAGTATGCCATTATGTTGATAAATATGTCATTGTGTGGATAAGTATGCCATTATGTGGATAAATATGTCATTGTGTGGATAAGTATGCCATTATGTGGATAAATATGTCATTGTGTAGATAAGTATGTCACTATGTGGATACGTATGCCATTGTCCGGATAATTATGCTGTTTTATGGATAAATAATTTATGTCACTGTGTGGATATTTATGCCATTGTTTTGATCAGTATGTCATTGTGTCGATAATAATGCCGTTCTGTAGTTAGGTATGCCATTGCGTTGAAAAGTAAGTCATTGTGTGGAAAAGTATGCCACTGTGTGGATAAGTTTGCCATTGTGTGGATAAGTATGTCATTGTGTGGATAAGTATGTCATTGTGTGGATAAGTATGCCATTGTGTGGATAAGTATGTCATTGTGTGGATAAGTATGTCATTGTGTGGATAAGTATGTCGTTGTGTGGATAAGTATGTCATTGTGTGGATAAGTATGTCGTTGTGTGGATAAGTATGTCATTGTGTGGATACGTATGTCATTGTGTGGATAAGTATGTCGTTGTGTGGATAAGTATGTCATTGTGTGGATAAGTATGTCGTTGTGTGGATAAGTATGTCGTTGTGTGGATGTTTATGTCATTGTGTGGATAAGTATGCCATTGTGTGGGAGAGTATGTCATTGTGTGAATAAGTATGTCGTTGTGTGGATAAGTATGCCATTGTGTGGATAAGTATGTCATTGTGTGGATAAGTATGCCATTGTGTGGGAGAGTATGTCATTGTATGGATGTTTATGTCATTGTGTGGATCATAGATTGAATAATTATGCATCATTGGCCTGAGTAATACTTATATGACGGTTTACATGTTATAGGAGTATTGGTCCCAACCGCTGGCAACATTGGCTTTTGACAGATTAAATTAATTGTTACAAACATTGAATACGATCACCCTACGAACATTTCTATCAAACTATTTGAATCATTTTGGACCGATCAAACTTCCTGTGGTGTTTGCGGTTACACCTCTACAACACCTGATGGTTCGTATGTTAATGTTTCCTTGCGATTGTTGTAAGGAGGTTTTGCCTTGTGAATGTGGCAAAGTTTCTAGTGAGCCGAACCGCTAGTAGTTGGTAGAATTATATTTCAACAGTAAACATTGACACATATCCTCACTCACGGGGCTTCAGTATTCAATGGGTCGTCTTCACAGTAGCGTTTTGGTAGCGGACTACAATGTCATTTTCTGACAGCCGTACTAACATGGCTTTGCTATTTGCATATCAATGTTGTGTAAACCAATCGAATCTAACATGAACAACAAAACCAACTTCTCTTCAAATGAACAGCGTTTGTAACATTGACGAGGATTGGTTCTTCGTTCGATAAAGGGTACGTTACCTTGTCGGTATATTTACCAGGAATCATAACATTTTTGATTGTTTAGATCACTATCAACATTCTTGTAAAATCAAACTCTGGTGAGTCGTTTCGCAAGACACGTGAAGCCATTTTTAAAACGACCGATAGCACTGTTAACATGCATAAGTACTACGGACATGTGATGAAGAAAAACAGACAACCACTGAAAACAAACACTTCAGGCGTAGGTGAGCTAAAAGTGGGGATGCAAAATATTATGCACGCACCTATAGATCCAGAATGGAGGAAATAATTCTCCACGTCTAAATTTCTAAGCTGAAGTAAATCAGCATCTTCGTTCTGGCATATAGCTCTGGCATCATCCATCGTGGCCTTAGTGGTGTCATATACTGTGGACAAATAATGGTATGGTCATATATGCACGAATGAAAGTCATACAATGTAAAGTAAAACCTCAATAACACGACAACCCTTGGGACCCTTGAAAACTGGTCTTAATATTGAGGTTGAATAAACAGCAAAATAGTATAAACGGACTTGAAATGGGTTCTAAATTTTGATGTTGTCTTATTATTGAGGTGGTCGTTAAGTGAGGTTTTACTGTTCATAAGATCGAAGTAAAAACTGATTTCCAAGAAAAACATAATGCTCGCTAAATGACAAAAGGCGTAGATGCGCTAAACAACGCGTTCGCTCATAATGGATTCCTAGATAAACCACAAGCAATAAATTATAAAATATTAGCAAACTAACCGCAAATATTCCTTCACCTTGGAGACAAGGTCGTGTAATAATATACTGCGTCGTATAATCTTGTCTAGATTCGGTGAAATAATAGCGTGCTAATGTACTCATACAAACTAGTGTTATGTTCCCATTGTAGAAAAAATATGCTTATTTCGAAATCATTCAATATTTTGAAACTTCTATGTTATTTTCGACCCCGCCTTTCGGCCTATAATTACTGACTTTCTTGTCTTGTTTCGTGGTGTATTTCATCCAATAATATTTCTCACTTGTTGACTTCCTAATGTCTTGGTCGTTCTTTATGGTCGGCCAGATCATTCCTCGCACCCCTATTCTCATACATATTGCCCTTGCACCTGATTAGTGTGGGGAGGCATTGTGTTGTAAATGTGGCGTTCCCTGTAACAACTTAATCTCTCTTTCGTTTCGAAATAATCCCATACTTTGAAACTTCCAGTACGGAAATAAGAGAAAACAATACAATGATATGAGTAGCGTTCCATGTAAAAATCTCCCGCACTCACTATGAAAAATTATGTTTCTCTTGGATTTGTGTGGGGAGGCATTGACATGTGTATATAGCCTGTATCAACTTAATATTTCCTTTACCTTTATAACAGATACCGTTACTATTTTCATATGTATAATGACTGTTTCTGCAACCCGTCGAAGCATCTTTGCTCAAAACTGCCGTAGGATCTGAAAATATTAACATCGTACATTTAACACAAAGAAATAAGCACTTTCTATGAATATTACAGTAAAACCTCAATAATACGACCACCTGTAGGACCCTTGAAAACTAGGTGGTCTAAATATTGAGGTTGAGTAAAGAGCAAACAGTGAACTTGAGCTTCAAATGTGTGTCTTTAAGTTTGAGGTAGTCTTATTATTGAGGTAGTCTTATTATTGAGGTGGTATTTAAATGAGGTTCTATTGTATATATATATATTGACTGTCAGCAAAACGCAATACTGCCCATAAGCATAAATGCAATAGTTGATATCATTATAAAAACAACATACAATGTACACTTGCTAGTAGAAAAAAGGATTAAGCGTACATGACACAAAACAAAATTAAGTACGATATATTTAGTGTGTACTAATAAAGGGAAGGAAGCACGTGTTGTTACATGTGCAATATGGAGAAAAGAGTTATAATGTCGCCTACGCTAAGTTATATTTGAAATACAGAATGGTCGGCGCAATTTAAAGGTTATATTTGTTGTGCAACATAAAGATTGCCGAGACGTTACGATTTCTGGTCACTCCAGATCCAAAATGGAAATTCAGTGGATTTCAGTAAGGTAACGTACCCCTTATCGAAAAGTTAATCAGTCCGCGTCAATGTTACAAACGTTGTTCAGTTAAAGAGAAGTTGGTTACGTGGTTAACTTAGGATTTGATTGGTTTACACAACATTGATATGCAAATAGCAAAGCCATGTCATTACGGCTGCGCCGAAAAACCAAACAGTATGTACAGATTACATTGCATTGCTCTCTTAAAGCAAATTAATTTAAAATACAAAGCACACCAGTAGGCAACTCACCTTTCAAGTTGATTTCACAAACAAAGTGATAGATATTACCACAAACATCATCATTCATCAAGAACGTTTTGTTTATGAACGACAAAGCTCCACAGTTTTCGTCAACTCCATTTCGACCGTTATTTGGTTCAGTGGGATAAAAATATTGCGGAAAGACTGGAGTTTCGTCCACCCAGACCCAGTGTCCTTCATGTTTTATATCAGATGCACCAATCCAATATCGTTTGGTATCCCAAGCATCTAGTAAATAAAACATGTAAAAGGTATTTTCTACTTAATATGTACAATGCATTACAGTATATCAAAACTGGATTTGAACCAGATTTACCCCCCCCCCCCCAGTGATCTCTTTGTAAATGTGCTACTCATATCTACACCCGTCATTTATATTTGTCATGTCAAAAGCCTGTGTGTTTTGTTGACTTTTATTTTCCAGAGGTCGGTGTGGGGAAGCATTGTCTTATTTATGTGGCGTGTACATAACACTTATGTTGCGAATTAAGCTCGAATAGTAGATACCCACAATTATTATTCATTCAAATGTTAAAGTAGAAATTACATAAACCGACCAACAGCCTTACCGAAAGCACGACCGACCGCCCGCCAAGCAGATATGTTGAATACATTGTTACCTGTTGGAGATTCTGTCAACGATTCAATCAACTTTTCTTCGTCTTTATTGTGAAGTATGAAAAGATCACCGTTGTCATGGTTACAACGTCGACGTGCTTCTGTCCACGTAACTTTGTCTTCAGAATATATCTTATAACAATGCTGGTACTGTGGTAAGTACGTGTAGCCAAACATCAGACACAGTTTTTCTAAAAATAGATACCGTAACTATGGAAACTAAAATCAACGCATTCATCGCCTTATTTCTACAAGCCTGTATCTCATTTCCTGCAATTTGGCGAAAATATGAAGTTTTGGATAGCGATGAAAGTCAACGATTTAACGGGTTTCTAAATTGATATTTATTCTACTTCGCTTAGCAAAGTGGGTACAATGTATATGGGAGGGCTTTTGTTTTGCCATTTTTGCCATTCCCCATAAAAGAAAGGGAGAACATTCTTATAAGATAAGTTAGTGTTAATCCACATTTCTTTAAAAAAATTGTAAAGATATGCTGTATATTTGTCATAACCGATTACAACCAGGGTAAAAAGTCTACACGTTATCAGATAAATTTGACTCATATTTCTCTTTCTCATCTATTATAGTCGCAAAATCCCCCCATATGCGGGTATGGGAATTAGTCCACAAAATCTGCCCTATATGGACTGTAAAAAACTCATCGAGATGTAAAGCATATTACTAAAATCTCAGTACATTGTATCTCCAAAAACTACAGGTTTGTAGAAATAAGGCGACGAATGGCTGTTCTAATTATAGAGACAAAATGCTGCACAAAGGAACAACAACCATTTTATAAATCTCTCTCAATGTAACTACATGTATGTTATATTCAGTCCAGTTAATTGTAGTGCCCAGTACTGCATTTAAGATCCATCATAAGATATGAATAAACATTATATGAGTGTAATATTACATGTATGATGTTGAAAGATGCTGTATATTTACCAAAGTCAACTTGGTGGAAGGCAGGTATTGTTGGTGCTTGTATCAATGATGAGGTGAATGCTGCTGACGTTGTTTTTGTTGGGTTCAATATCGTACTTGTAGAAGATGGTAGTACGTTATGTGTAGCTTGGATATCCGAACAATTCCTGAGAAAATAATTCATGTAAAACAGTTCGTTTGATACCTAGACAGGTGTCACCTGTAGTCAATTGTATAAAACTGGATAACCATTTTGTTTGGTTAAAAGATAACCAAAACTCGATTTGATTGGTAGAAATGTGATTTGGCCAATCAAAGTGATTGAAATAACTGGTAACCTCAGGTTAATTTTATACATTTGGTTACAGGTACCAACTGTTGTCCAACGATATGAATACTGTCAATTGAGTATAGAAGTCGGGCAGGAAATACGACATGCAAACGAGTAGCATACGACAAAAGAACGTAGAAACATGAACATGATCAATGACTAGTACAAAAGGGAGGCAATATTGGAACATACTGCTGCCATTCAATATCCGATGTCCTCGAACGACGCACACTGAAACAGATACCCTTAACTTGTTGCTCTGTACCAAACGCTTTTCAAACTGAGCACTACTATGGGGTTTACAACCTCTTCTGTAAGTGACGTCATTTCAAGAAAGCGCAACATGTGATGTCACTATTTGCAAGCAGGAAACAATATTTACTCCCTATGGTCAGTTCGTTTTCATATTGCCATATGAGGCAAATATTGCTTACTGTCAGTACATGTGACGTTTACTGGAAATGATGTCACTTAAATATTCTGTTGGAAATCGTACAGTGCGCTCAAATCTGAGTGAACTTAGTTCATTTTTCCAACGCGACTTTATGTCCTTACCAAGACTTTAGCTAGGCTTAAACTGAGACGAGAGATATACATGTCCATTACTAGTTTTACAGACCGATATACAATGGAATATGCGTTCGATGGCCCCGTGTGTGAATGTGGCCTTATTTCTGTTTCTATTTCTCACTTTCATGAGACCTACTGTTGTTAATTTAATATATGACAGCAAATAAACAGAATGTAATGTTTTTCACCAAGATGACACTTTTATTTATATCGTCCGTTAGTATTTAAAAAGTAAAAGTAACACTATGTTGTTTTGTTTGTGTTATTTCAGAAAGAGATTGACCACAAAGCGTGGGAGTAATTGTAAAGTAGCACAAAGACGTGTGGCTAGAAGCATTCCACAATATATCTTATTGATATAAAGTTAACCACAATAACACACAATGCAATTATACATATCGAAATTGTCAGTTAACTTATAATTGTATGAAGTATGGAAAGAAAATGAATAGTATACAGCGTGTGAGTGAATGTAATGATCTTACATGTTACAGAAATCACCATGACAACATCCCTCGCACGTTGTAATGTCTCTCCGGCCAACTAAAACACTTCAAGCTGAACACTGTACATGGAAAATTATGATGCAATTAGTATACCCCATTAAGACTTATCTCCAATAATTTGATAGAACTGTACACCAAAGATGTTTAGACATTGGTATTTCTTGTGGTTGACGATATTGCAGTTCAGATGAACATTATAAAATGTGGTGAACTGTAATTGTACACGAACAATATAAGACATTCACATTTCGATATTTTCATGAATCATGTATTCACTTTAATATCTTGATCATTGTATGCCATTTATAACCTTCTCCGTACTGTATTTGATAAATTGCTTGCCATATTATGTTATATTACATGTATTGGCCGTTTTAATTTTCTTGAGAACGGTTGTAAACAAATCGTGAGGAGGTCAGCCAATCAAAAGATGTTATGTAAAATATTGACCAATAGACACAGCGAAAACAAAAAGGATATTCTCAACAAATCTTGAAGCAACTTTAAATAAACCATAATATAAATACTTTGCTACTTACTGATGTTGTACAACCAGAGGCGGACAGTTGGTCCCCACCAAAACCAATCACTGGTTGTATGTAGCAGGACTGAAACGTAACACGAACCATCATGACGTCAAATGTATATAAATATCTATATATCATGTCAATTTATTCCAAACAATTATGCATATTTCAGCCATGCGATTGTGATCAAGATGAATTCGCAAACTATATTTTCGTAAATGCACAGTTCATGCCCTAATTAAAAGCGTCTATTGAAAATTTTCGTTCACTTTAAATATTCATGATTGTGTTAAAATTAATATGTATACAATCGGCCATTATTCCCATATCAAATCAAAATTATTTATTTTACCCGTCAACAACTATAAGGCTGTATTTCTACCTGATCACGTCCACAGACGGTCACTTTATCACACTGATCCGGGGTTATTTGTCCATGCGGACATGTGAAGCATATTGGACCTCTACTTCCTGACGACAATTCTGCTATTGCTGTAATAACAATTAGTATTTCATAATTGTTTAGTACGTTGTTTTAGTATCGCTGGTCTCGAACAAGTTCAAATGCTATAAAGTAACGACATTAAATCAGTCTCATTCCGCTTTTATTTCAAGGACTTTGGAAGACTAACACGACTGCTTAAATCAAACGCCTGATTCGTGCGCCGCTGCCTGGACCGGTATATGCACCTCTTCTTTCACCGCGTCCCGACGTCGGTAGCGAAGCTTTCCAACGGCGTCGAGCCGGGAGTCCTGTCGTTTGCAAGCGAATGCAGTCGGAGGCATGGGGGACCCCGCGCGACTCGTGTTTGTTTGCGTCAGTGTACGGTGTCCATTACCAGTATAAAACAGACCGACACCAGTGACTGTATAAGGCTTCGTTTTGTTAGTTCCATTCGGTAAAGGTATCCAGTAGTCATGTCAACTGTTTCTGATCATTGGTTTCAAAGTGTCTTATTGGTTTTAAATCCGGTTGTCATGGCTACGTCCTGTTTTAATTAAATAATTATCAATAGTACAGGTTCTCTCTTGTTAATGATTATTTTCGAACATTGACCTACTCCATCGTTCCTTTTAATTTGGTCAACTAAATGAATTATAACTGTACATACGGACATGAATTGTATCGTCATATATACGGACATGAATTGTATCGTCATATATGCGGACATAAATTGTATCGTCATGACAGCGAGTTAAATGAACAAATAAATGATATACACACGCTGTGACCCACATCCGCCGGAGTTGCAAAAATCACCATCGCAACAGGAGGCACAAGTAACGATATCGCCATTTTCTTCCTCTAAAATACCTGATATTAGGGGTGACCGTTTTGTGTTGCATCTCTACAATGAGAAAGAAATCTGATACACTGCGCATAGCAACCGTACTGTTGATATTACTACAGTCACATCTCGTAATTTCAATAACCTGTTGTATCATTCTTGCATTAACATGTTCTGCTACGATACTGTGTTTTCTGTATTATCAGTGATGTTTGGTAAACAAATACATCTGTACAAGTTTAAATTTGAAAGCAATCAGTGCTTTGAACGTCTCTTCAAGCAGCGCATATGGTGATGATTTAGATAATGGCGATTGACCATATATAGATGATATTTACACATATACAGTAAAACCTGACTTAAAGATAACCTCAATAACAAGACCTCCTCAAAATTAAGAATACATTTATTGAGTCCATTTTCACTGTTTTTCCTCAATAAGAATACCAGTTTTCTAGGGTCCTAATGGTCTCATGGTAGTGTTATTGAGGTTTCACCGTACATCTATTGATTTAGAACATTAATTGAATTCATTCAACATGAATTAAATAGAACCTTCATGGAGGAGAGATAACGATATAATAAAGAAGCTGTATTTAACGTCGCATACGATCATCAAGTAACAGAGGCTACAAAGCTGTGACCAACAAGGTGTCCTCTTACAGATACCTACCAGGGCTGATACTAGCCTTCATATACTAGTACTGAGTGCCTGGGAGCTACTTGTACCATTGTTATCGTATTTGGTATGACGCGGCCAATGATCAAACCCACAACCTCTCGCACTCAAAGCGGACACCTACCAATTGAGCTACTGAGGCGGTACACGGATGTTAAAGGCAAGTCGACACAATGGGTAACACTTACATTATACCATTCATACAACAACTCACCAATCTGTCTACACAGCCAACATCATAGTATACGTTTCCACTGTCCGATACTAGTTGCGTCACGTGACATACCTGGCATGTTAATAGATGTATTGTTTACTTCTTACATACTATGTATCAGAGATTTTAGATCGGCGTATGGAAAAACTAACGAACATCAGGGGCCAGAATTATAACATATAATTACACTCAACACTCAAATCACACATAATCACTGCCAGATCTCACATTACACTAAAATATCTATGAAAATGGGCCACAAATAATTTTAGGCACATATTTGATTTTATCATTTTTCACACTCAATATGGGTCACCCAGAGTCAGACAGAGGACATTTGAGTGTGAAAGACGTGAACATGCGTGAAACTGCCTTGTTCTTATTCTCAAAGACCTGGTCTTTGCTATTTCATTACATTACTCCAGTATGTTAATTGTTGCTTTTTTACTAACGAGTAATCATTGAGCTACGCGAAACACATATATATGCAAAATATACCAATATTATTGTCAAGGTATTTGTACAATATTCTACTCGAGTATTTTAAAGAATTATACTACTCAAAACTTGCTAAGGACCACCTGTTATTATTTTGGTTCAAATATATAAAGCTGTTAAATGAAATTAAAACTGCTTATCATTGTCAAGAGTATGTGGCCAGGCATTGTGAGACAATATTAGAATTTTGTCAGAAAAGTTATCATCACATAATCTGACGTCAAATGACGTCAATATAAAGATCAACATTTCTTGATAGCACATATCAAAAAGAAACAGTTCAATTTTTATATTCCTTAGTCAGACATAAATATGACTGGAAATCAAGCTAAATACTGGGGTTTCATACTTCTCATTGGAAGTTGTTCTTGAGTTATAGCCCTTGGCATTATGCAAGGAAAATCACATTAAAGTAATTTTCTGGTACAATCCTAGTCAACTTGTATAATTAATTTTTGAAATTGACAATTTCAGCCTTGTATCATTATAGCCAGTGTACACTATTAGTAGTATTAGTAGTAGCCTTAGGTGACCCTTAGCAAATTTTGAGTAGTATACAATACAGTAAAACTTCGATAATAACGGACCACCACTGGGACTCTAGAAAACTGGTCTTAATATTGAGGTTTAAGAAAGGGAAAAAACGTGTTAATGGACTTGAAAAGTGTGTTCTTAATTTCGAGGTGGTCTTATTAATGCGGTGGTCTTTTAGTGAGGTTTAACTGTATTAACATAACTACCTCATGATCTCCACACGTAGTCACATGATCACAGTCTCGAGCTTCCGGGCGCCTTTGACAATCAAAACATCTTTGTCCAGCGTATGATACTAAAAGAAAATAAGACACCACTATCATAGTCAGTTATAGTTCTTGAGACAATTTATGTTAAATTATCGATGTACCTCTTTTTACTGTCCTCGTAATCCGACATAATGCTATTCAGTCAAAACACACAGCGTATAACATTTTCGGATTTCGTGTTTATGTAAAGTGAAACACCTGTGTTTTTTCACGTTTATGTAAAGTGAAACACCTGTGTTTGTTCATGCTTATGTAAAGTGTAACGATTGTTATTTTGTCATTTTTATGTAAAGTGTAACAATTCCGTTGTCTATTATTCATCTCAAGTCTGACAATTCACTTTGTCTCTTTATGTATGTTGTCACACATTTCACATTTTATAGAATATACGGGACAAAGTGATATTTTCATAAAATGTGTCTGTCTCGTGGAGGACTCAGCCTCCTTATGTTATTTCCTTATCTCTATACGTGTTAGAGTACAGCATATGTATTAGAATATCATAATTATTATCTGATAGCATACATATAAAACGCTCTTGTCATGGACTATTAATTAGCTTCCATACACATACAAAAAAATATAACGTAGCTGTCCCTAAGAGTTAATCATATTGTAATCTAATTGATGACACAACTCTTGACATTGTATTTTGTTGCACATAAATGTATTGTGGTGTAATGTTGGCCGGTGGCCTATATATACGAATAAACTTTTGATTTGATTGTGTTAGATTTATAATGATGCTTTTATACACAGTAAAATCTCAATAATAAGACAATCCTTGGGACCTTTGAAAACTGGTCTTAACATTGAGGTTGAATAGCAGTGAAAATGGACTGGAAAATTGCGTTCTTAATGTTGCGGTGATCTTATTATTGAGATGGTCCTTCAGTGAGATTGTATAGTAACTAATAAATACTCAATACCTTCCGCTAGGAACAAAACATGTAATCCAATTATAATAAGCTGTTTCTTCATGAGTAGGCTAACTTAATTGACAATATTACAATAATTTAAAAACTTGACCTTAATTTTATCTCAGTTGTTCTGTTATGATTCCTTGCTTTATTTATCAGCAGGTCATAAGTCATTGTTGTCTGTGTAGAGTTGGAGGCCCTAGTTGACATTACTTAGCAGTGTACTGTATTTATACGTAATAAAGATCGGGGATTTAGTCGAAATTCCGTATTAAGATAATTCGTCTTTTGAATTGTAAACAAGTAGTGAATGTTCTTGTTCGCATCGTCTTAATTCTCATTATTACAAACAAACAAACAAACACACAGTGTTTTGTAACGAAGCTTACAACTTAGTGAAGCATTTCACATTTACATCAGCAATCTATACACCCAGAACAGTTTCAAAACAATCGTTATACTAAGTATAATATTGAGTACAGCGAGCCAAATACTGAGTACAGCAACCCAAATACTGAGTACAGTGACGCGAATACTGAGTATATATACATATACTAAGGGAGATAACGGCTTACATCGAGGTTGTATAAAAATGTCTAGCAGTTATACCCCTTGTTAATTTACGCTGCGAATCTTCCGGCTACCGAACGGGATTTATTCTTGACCCCACCGGAATTTAACATCGTCCGAACGCCTTGTTTCTGTGTCAAAGATAACAGTGGAATTTGGCGTGCAGTTTGGAAAATTACGCTTTGTCATGCAAAATGGACTGTATTTTTACTTAAATAATACGTCGTTTTAAAAACTCAATATGTTGAATAATGCAATCAATTCTTTGTGTCGAAGAAATTGGCAATCAAAAAATGTACGAAAATTCGTCTTCAGTTTTGTTAACAAAAACATTCATACGTCACCAAGGAACCGTGTAGAACTTACAAGTGTTCGTTATCCAGATCTCAGGCGAGGAAACTATGCTTCTGTTACTGAGAAGGACATTGCTACCTTTGAGAGACTTCTTCCTGGTGCAGCTCGAGTTATAACTGATCCATCCGAATTAGAAGGCGCTAATACTGACTGGATAAAAAACTGCAGGGGTATTTCGGATATATTAATATTCTTTGAATATCACCGAAGCGATATGACAAAATGTGATCACACTGTCCGCTGTGTGTTTTTTTTTTTTTCTGTTTCTCCCAAACACCTTTAGTGTCACGTATATTTTATTAGTCTGTGGTTTGGCGTCTAGTGTTTCCATGTAATTTACAGAACTTCGACTTGAGAAGTAGTTCTAAAGATAAAACAAGAGAAAATTAATGCAAGACATCCCCAGAAAAAGTGTTGCAAAAATAATAACTGAGAAATACTTATAGGGAATCTGAATAGAAACTAAAACATGTCAGAAACACTGGCATAAATGGTGTAAAACAACAGCAGTGTATGGTTGCCTTTCCTAATCTCGTGGGTTTTCCTTAAGTCGTGGGCAAGTAAACACGTACATTTCTCAGGTTAGAAGGATTGGATCATCAAACGTTCTATCCGGTCATTTGTATAGAAGTGTCGCGTTAATGATTTAGCAACAAAATGCGTTTGAAACTTTATTTATCAGCCAATAATTGAAATAATCGATGTTTTTGCTTGTTTTTTTCCTAAACAGTCGTAATTGCCATAGTAACCTTCTTATTTAAGCTGCTTTTTCTTGTTTGTTTACATTTTTCGTACCGGCGATGACGAGTTATTGTTTTCGTAGCTGTGCGCCTGCGCGACTTTGGTTTAATTATGTCTCACCAAACTATCGTTTATTAGAATAGATAATAAAATATTTCATTTCGCCAAACGTCCTGGCATGTGAATATATTAAAATGAAAACGTTTTATTACCATTTCCTGTAATTTCATACATCAATAAACGTTATTCCTCTTATCTACAGGCAAGTTGTACTCCTTAATGTAATGAAATTGTTATAGTTAAGTGGACAGAGTGTACGGAGTGTTGACACTGGTACATCACTTTAAATAGATTCTGTTCTACATTGAGGGTTCACATGTAAGAAGACACGGGAGTTCCTTTGTCCATATTGCTATTAATTATACCATTAAATACATAGACAATAAACTTGTTAGCGTTTTATAGGTTCAATAGTTGCATTTCTTTGAATGTGTGATCAATATAATAGTTTGGTGAGACTTGTATTCATGTTTTCAATATGACTGCCTCCAGCCCACGGAATAAGGAAAAACACCATTCACGTTTATTTGTTACAACGGATGTTACAAATGACTTTGATTTTTTATAAAGACCACAAGAGATGATATGCAAATCATATAAGATGTAGATAATGGGTATTTTGTCTTTTTTATAAAATCACATGTGCGTTTCAGGCCCGGATCCACCGGGGGGGCCAAGGGGGCCTTGGCCCCCCCAGTCGGCTGTGGAGTGACCTTTTTCTATTCCTAAATACAAAATTATATCCACTACTATTTTAGCATTTTAAATGCAATACATTGATTTATGGTCGATTTCCTCTTGTATACTACCAGTATAGCTGAAGCAAGTGTCATAAAATTTGGCCCTCTGTTGTGCTCATTGACCTTGAGACCGAAGCAGTAGCCATAAAATTTGGCCCCCTGTTGTGTTGATTGGCCTTGAGACCGTCTAGAAGAATAGTATGCTCATTCTATATCAGCGAGGCGCTTTCAATTTCCTTATCATGCATATATATACACAAGACTAATTTTGATGCAAAGCATCAAAACGGCGGCACAAGTTTTAGGAAGCATGATATTGAAGATTTATTATTTTGTTTATCAATAAATAAGAAAGTATGATCATCACCAAGCCATAATTCTGGTAAGAATCATCCACAATTCATGACAATTGCCTAAATAGTCTTGGTACCAATCAATCATTTGTAGTTTAATTGGAATATGACTTGTTTATGTAAAACAAACCGACCAGTTTGTGACATGCATTTATCTAAACAGACAGTGAGACAATACAATAATGACTGGGCATGTCTGTTTATATAACCGTAGTACATATCTGACGAGTACTGCACATCGTACAACTGCCCTCTAAATGTAGCAATATTTGGCAAATCATTATGGCCTAAGTAGCGAACTTCGCCAATAGAGTGAACAATACTTCCATACAGGCGATTGCCTTCAGTCAACACACTGTCGATATCTTGACTTCTGAAATTGAAAATACTGCAAGGCTCGTACTGAAAAAATGCCAACAGCGCCACTAATGCCATTGCAGTACACTGCATTCCATTATATGGTGCAAAATTTGGACAACCTTGATGGAAACTACCTAAAATACTTCTTACCATGTTTGTTTTTGTTTTCTTGTGTGGTCACTCAACCAATATGGCGGAAAATGACGCTTCTATAAACCACGTGATTAAATAGACTTTTTCCATTGGTCGGTGATAATGTTTCGCGGGAAAATGCTGGTGCATCGATTTACACGAAACGAAGAAAAAAAACGATTACACGAAACGTAGATAGAACGAAACGGATCTAAAAATATACATGATTATAACTTCTAGTTTTACAGATCTAAAAGAACTATTGGGATATCAAAAGGGAAAAATATCCACTAAAAATGTCAAAACAACGTAATTAAAAGTTCAGTTCAACCATCAGCATTTGATCTCGAATGTACTGAATCCGTTTTACTGCCAATGCGTTATTTGAACAACAAATGCTATGACGTTTTCAACGACAATTTTCATTGGCTGAATTTTGTTTACATATTACCATCAGTACATAACTTATATGGGTCAAGTTAAGGCAATGTATATTGCATAGTTTGGTCACTGTATTTATATTTGTACATTATAAACTGCATTCATGAACTTATTAATATGGATTAACATTTTTTGTTTAACAATTTGCTTTTTTATAAGTACAATTTCAATTTGCGTGCACAGCATTAGGAACCATTTCCTGAACTTTGATGATGAATTGAGCGTAGTTGTGAAACGAAGCTATGTAATACACGATGCCTAACCGTTTTCGTGACTAGCTGTTGTAAATTCTTATAAGCATACGTAAAACATTTTTTAAAGCTTTTTATTAACGGTAAAAATACATTTTAAATATTTTGACATTTTTTTATTATCAATTAGTACACTTTTTTTATCTGTATAATTAGAATCACGTTTTGTAAGAACAATTTAAAAAAGCATAATACCAATGGCTTCTCCCATTTCGATTATGCAACTCCATGTACCTAGATTAAAAATTATTCAAATAGACGACGGCCTGAAGGCCGCCGTCAATAAGTTGAAAGCGTCTGTAAAACACAGATTATTGAACATCATACGTAACAGAGGTCTGTCGTGGTGATGTTTAGTGATAAAGAATTGATGGGGAGTTGTAAAAATTTCAAACCTGATATCAGCTCTACTGAATTCATTTAAGTTTTCTTAAAATAGTTTTAATCAATTCAATAATTTATGGAAGGGAATGTTATACTTGGGCCTGAAGTTTTGCAAAAAAAATATAAACAAATCCTGAATAAGCCTCCTTTCATATTAATTTTCACATTTTCTTAAACATTTGTTTAAAAAGAACTATCATGTGATACTAGTAAAGGTACAGTAATGATAATTTGACATCACACAAAGTTTCTTTTTTTCATCTGTAATTTTCTGCTGCCGCGCAGCCGTCATCAAAATTAATGTTGTTTAGTCACAATAAGTATTCATGACTAGTGTACGGTTCTTTTGTTTTCAAAAACTTTGCCTTTGGGTGGCATTTTATGTCATCTGTCAATGTTGTTAACGATGAATCGTCAACAAGTGGACATTGGTAAAACATATTAGTACTCGTATGAATTGGTCGTTTTGCGTTTTTTTAACAAGATAATACTAGTGGAATTTCTCATGAATGAGTCCTCAAATTTTAGACCCCGAAATGCATCAGAAGCAACCCTTTCATACCTTTATAGTAAAAAAATTCCGGGGGAGATCTGACTGGGTTTGGTACAGAAAGTGGTGTCCCCT
Source organism: Mactromeris polynyma (assembly GCA_032209605.1). Lineage (NCBI taxonomy): Eukaryota > Metazoa > Mollusca > Bivalvia > Venerida > Mactridae > Mactromeris > Mactromeris polynyma. The sequence continues at coordinate 35,938,778 of JASFXZ010000004.1, forward strand.
GGAAATTTTGTAAAATGTTGGTACTTGTATGAATTGGTCGTTCTGTATTTTTAACACGACGCATGTAATACTAGTAATTTCTCAGGAATGAGTCCTCAAATTTCAGACCTAGAAATGCACCAGAAGCCACCATTTCATAACTATATTGTAAAAATTTCCGGGGGAGATCTGACTGGGGTTGGTACAGGAATTGATGTCCCCAGGACATTTTTTAAAAAGTTGGTACATGTACTTGTATAATTTGGTCGATTTTGTATTTTTAACAAAATAATACTAGTGCAATTCTCATGAATGAGTCCTCAAATTTTAGACCCCGAAATGCACCAGAAGCCACCATTTCATACCTATATTGTTCAAATCTTCAGGGGGAGTTCCCCCGGACCCCCCTTCAGGGAGGGATCATTGGTCCTCATGATTGGCCCCCCCAGTCTTGAATTTCTGGATCCGGGCCTGCGTTTCCGTGACGTCATCATGCATTCAAAGGCTATTTTTAGAATTTGCCCACGAGTTTAGGCAAATAAAGCATATATATTGCAACAAATTTGTGTGTAATTTGCATTTTTTATATTATTATTTAATCCTTCTTTATGCTTTCTTGATATCCATCTTTTTCTGTCGAGATACACCTTTCTATGCATGTAAAGAAATATTACCAGAAAATGATATCGCACCTACATTAACTTTTATGCAAAAGGTCCACTTTTTGTGAACTTGCAAAACCATGGCTGAAGTTGGAAGAAAACTGATACTGACCTTTGACACTGATGTTTTAACTTACAGGAGCAAGTCAACTGTTATTGAAGCCTAAAACTACAGAGGATGTATCTGCAATATTAAAAGTGTGCAATGAAAGAAATTTAGCAGTTGTTCCTCAGGTTGGTAGTAGGGATCTGTTTTTTGTAGGGATGTCAACAAATATTTGAACATTTGATTATTGGTTCACATATCTGTTAGTTCAAATACTTATTGGGCTTTCGCACCTTCGATAAAATACAGTCAGACTTCGTATACTTGGTATCATCCTAAAAAAATATCAGGTCCTGGTGTATCTTATATCTTCTAAGGCTCGTCCAAATGGGCTATTTGTAAAACCATGTATTATTTGAAATAAAATTTCACCCGATGAATTCGAAAGAATAGTGTTCTACTGCATATGAAGATATTCATTGGAAAAGCTGAAAGCAACCAAATTAAATTTCTATGGTCTGGTCATGATAAATAAGAATGACATGTTAAACATGACAATAATATCTACAGGTGTCAATGGGCATCACGTTGTATATTATGGCCGGCAAAGAGAGAAACAGCACTTCGGTGATAACTCTTTTGGCTGAGTCATTAATCAAGTATTCAGGGTTTTTTCAACATCTGATCAATTTTTATGTTATATTCTATGAAATGTGTCTGTTATCAGGGAGGGAACACCGGACTGGTTGGTGGAAGTGTTCCAGTGTTTGATGAGGTTATCATATCCACTCAACAGATGAACCAAATCAGTAGTTTTGATTCTCTATCAGGTATGTGCACTTACAGATCACAGGAGATTGTCACAAGTTCTCTCCCTTTATCCGTTCTAGAATGCTGTCTCTTGATCCCTGCTACAGGGATTAAGCAATTAAGGGAGAGAACATGTCACTATCTCCTATCTTACAGACAAACAATGTTTACTAGTTTACTAGTTTGATCAGTAGTGTTTTTGTGTGTTGGTGGTAAATGTTCAGAACCACGAGACATCTACACGCCCATACTCTGGCAATGGATTGCTCATTATAAACCTTAGGTGAAGGAGGAAATGATTTTATTATTTAACCTTAATAACTGTATGTATAGTTTTATATTGTTATATAGGACATTTGAGGAAATGTTGTTTCATGGAAATGATTACTAATAATGTGTAGATAACTCAAAGCAACAAAAATCATCTGTTATCATAACAGTATGATATCTATTATTTGTGTATTAACAGTTTTACTCAACCTACTATTCCGTGTTTCACACAACCAATGTTGTAGTGACTAGACATAAAATAACTTTAATTTTTTGTATTCAGGGTTTATTTTGGCTATTTTGGGCAGATTAATTTGGGGATAAATGTAGAAATTACAGCAACATTTTAGGAATAAAGGTAAAGAATGTAGTGATTACTTTATTAAAAAGCGCTATTTATATAAACTGCCTGTGAGAGAAAAGCCTCACACTTTGTCAATTTTGGGCTATATTGAACCAAATCGTTTACATTCCAATTGGTAAAAATATATACTTTTTGGCAATAGGTATATGAATAACAGCGATAAAGAAAGCTGAAAAAATGGTATTGAACTGGTACATGTTTGACAATTAGCTCGATTAAACAACTGGTCTATCATGAATAAATTCCAGTTAAGAAGTATTGAACCATATTTTTTGTTAAATTCTAGGTGCTCTAGTCTGTCAATCTGGTTGTATTCTGGGTAATCTAGATAACTATGTATCAGAATACAACTACACAATGCCCCTTGATCTTGGTGCTAAAGGAAGTTGTCATATAGGAGGTAACCTAGCAACAAATGCTGGTGGTGTGCGGTTGCTAAGGTATGGTTCTCTCCATGGAAGTGTTTTAGGACTTGAAGCGGTAAGTGCTGTTCTAAGTTTGTGTTGAAGCTGTACTTGTTACCTCATGATTAGTGTTACATATGTGATGCTTGCATGTAAGAATTTCAAGCTGTGAGAAATATTCTACAAATGATATACAGTGCTCTAGAAATTATCTTTGTATACAGTTGTCCCGGACTTGTGTATATGTTAATTTTGACTTGTCCGATATGGGAGGCTAGTTGTACGAGCATGGAATAGGATATGCATTAACAGTTAAGTAGGCGTGCATAACAGGCTAATCAACCGCTGGTTGCCCAAATTGGCAATAAGACTTGTCCGGGACGTCAGGCTAGTGGATTCTAGAGCCCTGATATTGTTTAAGATTGTTTATATTATTTTGTAATTGTCAAAGGTAAGTGAAATCTTTATGCTATGACAGGTCAATTGCCAATACATAGGCATGTCTTTATACAAAAAGGCAGACAATTTACTTTTATATATAAACTATGTAACCATACAGTTGCATTAGCAATGCTGCGAATAATACAAGGTAATGTTAGAAGTTGTTTAAACGGCTTCTGTCAATTACAATTAGGATGTTATATTTCAGGTGCTAGCCAATGGTGAAGTGTTAGACTGTTTGTCTTCATTACGCAAGGACAACACTGGCTATGATGTTAAACAGATATTTATAGGATCTGAGGGAACTCTGGGTATTATCACAAAGGCAGCTATCTTGTGCCCTCAAAAACCTGAAGCAGTCAATATAGCATTTTTAGGTATGTACAAGTCAGTTGTCATTTTAGGTATGTACAAGTCAGTGGTCATTTTAGGTATGTCCAAGTCAGTGGTCATTTTAGGTATGTCCAAGTCAGTGGTCATTTTAGGTATGTACAAGTCAGTGGTCATTTTAGGTATGTACAAGTCAGTGGTCATTTTAGGTATGTACAAGACAGTGGTCATTTTAGGTATGTACAAGACAGTGGTCATTTTAGGTATGTACAAGTCAGTGGTCATTTTAGGTATGTACAAGACAGTGGTCATTTTAGGTATGTACAAGTCAGTGGTCATTTTAGGTATGTACAAGTCAGTGGTCATTTTAGGTATGTACAAGACAGTGGTCATTTTAGGTATGTACAAGTCAGTGGTCATTTTAGGTATGTACAAGTCAGTGGTCATTTTAGGTATGTACAAGACAGTGGTCATTTTAGGTATGTACAAGTCAGTGGTCATTTTAGGTATGTACAAGACAGTGGTCATTTTAGGTATGTACAAGACAATTGTCATTTTAGGTATGTACAAGACAGTGGTCATTTTAGGTATGTACAAGTCAGTGGTCATTTTAGGTATGTACAAGACAGTGGTCATTTTAGGTATGTACAAGACAGTTGTCATTTTAGGTATGAACAAGACAGTGGTCATTTTAGGTATGTACAAGACAGTGGTCATTTTAGGTATGTACTAGACTGTTGTCATTTTAGGTATGTACAAGACAGTGGTCATTTTAGGTATGTACAAGACAGTTGTCATTTTAGGTATGTACAAGACAGTGGTCATTTTAGGTATGTACAAGTCAGTGGTCATTTTAGGTATGTACAAGACAGTGGTCATTTTAGGTATGTACAAGTCAGTGGTCATTTTAGGTATGTCCAGGTCAGTGGTCAATTTTAGGTATTTACAAGTCAGTGGTCAATTTTAGGTATGTATATGTCATTGATAACTCTTTTATATATTTGGGAATTTTCAAATTTCTTGGTTCAAATGATGAGACAGTATAAGTCACGTGTCCGTAGCTCACAGGTCATATTCACACTTGATGGTCAAACATAAAAAAATGGGTCTAAAACATCTTTTCAGGAATATTACACTGTCATAACGTTTGGACTTTAAAAACAATTCTGTGAAATGGTGATTTCTTGGTTTAAGTTGACTTGCCTCTCTCCTGCAGGTGTGGATAGCTTTCCAAAAGTTCTGGATGTGTTTCGTAGAACAAAGAGAAGTTTGGCAGAAATACTGTCAGCGTATGAATTTATGGATGCAGAGACGATGAAGGTTGCTACTGACAACTTGAAGCTCACCAGTCCAGTGTCTGATTATCCGTTCTATATACTGATTGAAACATCAGGTAACTTACATTGCTCTGGGTATCATAGCAGTTACATCACTTCTATTGACGCTGTGGTATAATGATACATTAATCATCTGATGCACTTAAATACCACCTCAATATGAGACCACCTAGAAATTAAGAACACAATGTTCAGGTCCATTTTTACTGTTTTTCTCTTTATTCAACCTCATTATTAAGACCACCTCAATAAGAAGACTTAAGGGTCCTGTGGTTGGTCCTATTATTGAGGTTTTACTGTATAATTTTGAAATCTATTTTTCATGTTTGTTCCGGTAAAAGTATAGCATAGCTTCAAACATTCTCACGTCAAGGTCATGCTGACTTGATACGGAAAATAAGTTCATGACAACGGCTGTATCATTGGTTGTCTTGGAAAGGAGGCCAATTAGGATTAAGTAGGAACGTTTCACCACTTAAAGACACGCAGGATTTTCAACATACATTTTGTAACTGATCAAATTTTAGGTTCAAATGGAGAACACGATGAAGAGAAATTGAACCAGTTTCTGGAAGCAATGATGGAATCAGGACTTGTATTAGATGGTACTGTAGCTGCAGAAAAATCTAAAATTGAGGTAAATACTTCTTTGTGCACCTATTAATATTTTGTCCCAGGGGGTGGGGGGCAGCAGTGAACCTACTCTGGAGAATTAAACAATTCATCTTTTCGTGTTCAATTCCCCTCTGTAGAACCAAGCATTGTGTCTGAATCCTCACATTGAGAGAAGCTAATTCCTACTTAGGTGATCAATTCAAAATTTGGCCAAAATCTAGTTCCCAGGACCCAGAATAATTTGGCATGTCAAATTCCCGCCATTCTTATGTCCTGTGCATCCCAGTCACACCACATTCCCCCTAGGGGAATGCATTAATAAGTGCAATAGTAATTCTATACAATTATATTTTTGTTTCTGGTTACAAGCAGAATATGAAATGGGTTCGATGGTCGGGATTTAAAAAAACGCATGTCAAGTATCATTTGAAAATAAGTTTCCAAAAAAGTTTCCGAATAAGTGTGTACTTGTTTTCAATTAGTTTAGATATTTTTTTGAGCAATGTTTGTATCTTTTTACAAATGATGAGTGTAATTTTAAATGTTATCTTTTGAGTACATTCTTTAAGTCATGGAAAAATTTGAGTCAAAATGAGGGTGGGTGGTGTAACTAAAAACAAACCATATAAGCGTCATTTGAACAACATTTTTGGGGGGTTGCCTAGGTGGCGTAGTGGGTATGGTCGCTAAGCGCTGACATGGTTGGGGTTGTGGGTACGAACCCCTTTGGGTTCACTAATAAATTTCCAAAATTTACATGAAAGCTGCTGTCCCAGGCATTCATAAAAGTCAAGTGGCGTGTCTGTCTGAGAGACATTTAAGTAGCCAGAAACTATCTCAAAAACTATGTTCATTAAGCTTCATACAGTTAACTGATAATGTGGTTTATTTTTACTCTGGAGAAATGATAATTAAAATAGTGTCAGTCCAGTGGTTCCTGGTGAAAGATTCTTTTCAGTGACACATTTTAAATGAACACATTTGGAATGATGTGGACAGGAGCTATACATTGGTGTTTTGTTTCCCAATTTGAAATAGCAAATACGTATACACATAAGGTACATGTGTAGGCCACAATAGCATGAATATCGATGATTACAAAATATTAGACAAATTGCTTAAGTTTGCTTCTATTCAATTCATGTAGAGGCTCACTCAAGGGAGTACAGTTTGTTTCTATTCATTTCATGTAGAAGCTCCCTCAAGGGAGTACAGTTTGTTTCTATTCATTTCATGTAGAGGCTCCCTCAAGGGAGTGCAGTTTGTTTCTATTCATTTCATGTAGAAGCTCCCTCAAGGGAGTACAGTTTGTTTCTATTCATTTCATGTAGAGGCTCCCTCAAGGGAGTACAGTTTGTTTCTATTCATTTCATGTAGAGGCTCCCTCAAGGGAGTACAGTTTGTTTCTATTCATTTCATGTAGAGGCTCCCTCAAGGGAGTACAGTTTGTTTCTATTCATTTCATGTAGAGGCTCCCTCAAGGGAGTACAGTTTGCTTCTATTCAATTCATGTAGAGGCTCCCTCAAGGGAGTACAGTTTGCTTCTATTCAATTCATGTAGAGGCTCCCTCAAGGGAGTACAGTTTGGTCTTGTCTGACTACAGAAATTGCTTTTTTTGCAAATACAATCGGACCTCGTTTATTCGATAACCTTCTATACGAATACTCAGTATCATCAGAAGTAAATAGGATGTTCCAATGTATCTTCTAATGCACTTCGAATTGAATTGGTCTATTCAAAACCATGTATTATTCTAAATGAAATTTTGGGCCCGATAAATTCCAATGAACGAGGTCCGCCTGTACATGTGTACATTCATCTCACTACAGTACATTTGGAGTATACGAGAAAGAATTGCTGAAGGACTAATGCATGATGGGTACTGTTACAAATATGATGTGTCGTTACCATTGGAGAATTTCTATGATCTAGTGAGAGAGATGAGAGACAGAGTTGGTAGTAAAGCTACGAGAGTCGTTGGTTACGGACATGTTGGAGATGGTAAGTATTATTTCTAGATGTTATTTACTCCAAGATGGTATAACTGAAGACAACACCAGGAGTATCAGTGATAGATATGATTGGGATTTTGAAACATACAATTGAAAAAAATCTTGTTTCTTTACCGCCCGTTTACTGCTGGAAGTTTTTTCCCTTGTTGTCGTTGACTATAGCAATTGCCTAAAGAAAGAAAATGGCTTCTGTCCTTTGTTTTTAGGGGCTCCAAAAAGAGAGGTTTGGGGACATTCAGATGTATAAACAGCGTTGGTGGAGCATCTAAGTAGTAGTTTTTTATTGTAATTTTCTATTCCTCTGTACAAGTGTCATACATCTGATATATCGTTGATATATTTTACATGACATATCTAAACCCACTCTGACGCCCCTAGATAATACTGTCTGTCCTCCACTGTGGTGGAATGTTTGCCATTTGGGCAGAATTCACCTTTTGCTTGGTTTCTTGGAAAAAAAATATTTTAGCTGAACAATTGATATAATTTATGCCAGTAATTTATATACTGTGGAAAATTGCGTTAAACATAAAGATATAATGTATGTCGTTTCTTAAAGACTTCTGATCTTTTTGTCTCATATTTTTATTTATTTTAATAAGTTTTGTTATTTTTTGGCTGGATTCATTTCTGGGTGCCCTCTTGTCTTCCTGAATATTTTAATTATAATAAATGCATTTGTAGAGATTTGAAATTTAAATTTCGGACTTGAAACTTGTTAATATAGAATTCAATTTGTGATGTTTTACTTACGAACAAATATATGGAAGGAAAATATTGAAAAATTGGTTGTACTGTTATAGTATCATGAGTGTTAAATATCAGTCTTAGATGCATAGTGTACTATATTTTGCCTCGCAACAAGTGGGTGGGGCAGATAGATAAACCATTGTGTTCCACATGTATGTTTCAGGTTTTTTAAGCTGTTTTTTATAGCTATTATTTGGCTATATTCCCAATATCAATATATATATATGTTACCTAATTTGCATGTATTTCCAATAAATCTGAAGAAATAATATTGGTTCAATTTAGCCCAAAATTGACAAAGTTAGAGGCTTTACTCTCACAGGCAGTTTATATATAAGTAGCAATTGTTGATTAATTAATCACTATATCCTTTACTGTTACATGTATTCCTAAAATGTTGCTGAAATTCTAGACTTTTTCTCGAATTTCTAAGTTTAACTTGCAAAATTTCCCAATTTGAAGGGTATTCATCCCAAAAAACACGTGATTGTTCCATTACCGAAGCAAATTACAGTGATCATGACATTTAAGCGCGAGTATGTGATAATGCAACTACTCCAAATATTTAAATTTCCATCATGGAATCGTACATTATCGACCCTCTTATTTAATTACCATAATGATAACTGAAATACAATGTATAATGACTTTATTATGAAATTATAACCATGTTTTATGAATATTTAATGATAGATCCGTGTTTTTGCAGGTAATTTACATCTAAATGTCACATCACCAGAATATAACACTGAAGTTATGAACTTGATTGAACCATTTATATATGATTGGGTTTCCAATTACAGGTAATTTATTGATATTTTTTGTTAATTACAGTAACACCTAAATAATAAGGCCACTTTAAGGACCCTTGAAAACAGATCTACTTATTGAGGTTGTCGTATATTGAGGTTGAATAAAGAGCAAAATTTTCTCTCCAAAACCTAAGATTTTCTCACTCAGTCTGTCGCATCTTTTTGGAGCAATAGATATAACATTTATAATGTACTTATCACTTGACTGTGACACTTGTATATATCATCTCAAGTATTTCAAAATGCTGTTGTTATCACCAGACCATTGAAATCTGGTGAAGATACAGCATTCTGAGGACATGATCATAACGATAGGTGAAATGTCCTTAGATAGGAATAACAGATCCACTGTGTAAAGTTGGTTAATTTTATCAAATAAGATATGTTTTATTATAATTATATTCATCAAAATATGGTCAAACAAGCCTTTATTTTGCTCTTTATTTTTTTTAATTCACCTGAAAAACCTTTATTTTGCTCAATTTCAACCTTTATAAAAACCTTTATTTTTCTCAAATTCAACCTTTATAAAAACCTTTATTTTGCTCAATTTCAACCTTTATAAAAACCTTTATTTTGCTCAATTTCAACCTTTATTAAAACCTTAATTTTGCTCAATTTCAACATTTATAACAACCTTTATTTTGCTCAATATGAACCTTTATAAAAACCTTTATTTTGCTCAATATCAACCTTTATAAAAACCTTTATTTTGCTCAATTTCAACCTTTATAAAAACCTTTATTTTGCTCAATTTCAAGCTTTATAAAAACCTTTATTTTCAATGAGGCCTGCTAGGAGTCCTGGTATTTCTATGTCAAGTCATATTATAATTTACTTTCAGGGGAAGCATCAGTGCAGAGCACGGTCTCGGTTTCAAAAAGAGGCAGTTTATTTATCATAGTAAGTCAAGGTCAGCTGTCAAAGTCATGAAGGATATGAAGAAGATATTTGACCCCAAAGGAATTCTAAACCCTTACAAGACATTACCAGAAGACTAAAATGTTTTCATTGGCTTAATGTATGATAAATTCTGTTTAAAAAGATAAAATTTGAAGAAGAAAAAACATTTGTTGAGATGATTGACTGATTACTGTTGTGATAATTATCTTGATTTTAAGAATGCTTATACTCTCGTATAGCTAGATATCTGTGTTATGATAAATATTAGGGGTGTCACAATATACCAGTATATTGCAATATGCATCCAAACTGTATTGTACCACAATATGAAATGAACATACCAGTTTTTTACGATACATATTTCATGTTTTCTGCTAGAAAGTTAATGACTATATAAACTAGTTGTGAAGTCATAAATTAGTCAAAAACTGAAATGATATTGGTAATTGTGTGGTTTTAACCTATGCATGTTTATTTTTGCAACACATTTGAAGAGAATTAGTTGACCAAGTGTTCAAGTAAGAAAAATAACCACAGTCATAGCTGAGGTTAAAGATGCAAAATACCTTGGTTCATATTGCAGTATGTTTCTAAAGTATTGCAATATATTGTGGTACATATTGCAATATGTTTTTAAATTATTGCAATATATTGTGGTACATATTGCAATATGTTTCTAAATTATTGCAATATATCTTGGTTCATGTTGTGATACGTTTTTAAAGTATTGCAATATACCTTGGTTCATATTGTGATACGTTTCTAAAGTATTGCAATATACCTTGGTTCATGTTGTGATACGTTTCAAAATTATTGCAATATACCTTGGTTCATGTTGTGATACGTTTCTAAAGTATTGCAATATAATTATTGTGGTACATATTGCAATTCATTAGTACTGCGATACACTTCAGGCATGTCATGACACCCCTGATAAATATTACATTTTTATGCATATTGTGATATTGTTTAAACCAAAATCAGTGCTTAATCGTGGACTGACTGAAGTAAAGTAGGTATAACCTCGGTCAGGGATTTACCAGTATTGTTGATCTACTAAGTATGTATTTCTTCTAACTAACTTACATGTACATAAAAATATAAATGTAGTGTGCTTGTTTATGTTATATCTTTTATAAGATTAGAGCCACAGAAAAAATGTTAGAAATGTTTCCATCATTCCCTGAAATCATTATTTCCTAAAGTCAGCATTTCCTGAATCATCATTTCCTGAAATAATCATGTTGTCAAGTCATCTTTTCCTGAAATCATCATTTCCTAATATCTTCAATTCACTGGTACGCTGAACTCATTATTTGGGTCAATTGTTACCTAAGGAAAGAAGTTTAATTGTTCTGAAAACTGTCGCAGCCAGTCAATCTGAGAGAAAGCTCATTAACTCTCATGAGGGTAAATTTTCTTAACTGATCAATTGTCACCTTTTTTCCAGAACTCCATAACTCAATTTTTGGCGGTTTTGAGTATTTGGTATTGTTGAAACCGTCTTTCCAAGCTCTTTCTATCTGTACATACCTATATTGTTCTGGAATACACATAACTAAAATGCAAATCCATAACGCCGTATGTAACGATCGTCTCAAGAGTGTATGACTTTGAAGTTATTCTATACAAAAATACGAGTTATGGGGTTCTGGAAATAATGCAGAAATAATCTGAACTAATCAGAATATTTGTTACTTTGAAATTGAAGCGATAGTATTGAAATTGGTTGGTCCCCTAGGGTCAAAACCTAGGTTTCAATGTCAAATCATAGAAAAACCTAGTTATCTTCTGTACCCTACTGTCTGATCAGGTGTAAGGACAAAAAGAGTGAAAGCACACATATATTTAATGTAAAGATTCTATGTCATCATAATTCACTAACAAGGCACATAAGTATTTATTAAATGAACAAAGAAAATTAAATACTTAGGTTAAAAGTCAACTTGATGAAAACTTCAGTATATACATAAATATCATGATTAGTTAAACATAATGCAAAATATTTGATCTTGCAACTTAGCACAAACACTACTGCTGACCCGTAAACCTCATAAAACCATTAGTAGAACTGCACGGTGTATATAATATATACTTAGGCCATTGAACTTATCACCTTGTATATAATTATACACTGCAGGTTCAGATACAGTAAAAGCTCAACAATACGACCACACATGAGACACTAGAAAACCGGTCTGAGGTGGTCTGATGATATATACCTGTATATAATCTGTAAATTATGATTGGCAAAGTATAAAGAGTGACTCTCATTATTATATAATTGTAACAAGGTGCTTGACGTGCACAGCAATCGTGCTTGAAGAGAACTTAGAAGATTATTATGATGTCAAATGATATTAATTGGATTTACAACACAATTGAAAATATAAAACATTAAAGGGATAGCACATGTTAATGATAAGTTATGTACAGTGATGGATGACTTTGATGATATTGCTACATGTACATAATTGAAAATCACTTCACACAATCATCTACAATACTGTTATATAATGCCATAGGTATGAACAAATATCACCTTAGTATAATTTTGAATACTGTAGATAAGTAATACTAGCTACAACCGCATAAAAAAAATGCACACAACATACGATGATTCAAAACAATATTATTTTCGATAACAATGTAACGCAATATGTGAATAATGCACCACTTGACAGTAACTGCTTCACAGTGTAAATTCTGTTCTGCTCACCAAACGTAACACTTATGTTGTGGATTCATGTAATGATCGTTGCTACAACCAAAGGCTTGTGCAAATTCTTTAGAATTTTGTAGAGTCCCAGTTACTCTGAAAGACAATGAATATACAGAAAACCTCAATACTAAGACCACCCTTGGGACCCTTGAAAAATTGGTCTTAAAATTGAGGTGGTCTTGATATTGAGGTTGAATAAAGAGTGGAACTGTCAAATTGGACTAGAAAAGTGTGGTCTAAATATTGAGGTGGTCTTTAAGTGAGGTTTTACAGTACTTAGATTATGGAACTTAAACTGTATGATTGACATTGCTAAAACATTGAATGTAGTGTCTGAGCTAGTCGTGCCACATACGTACAGACTCGCGGAATGCACAAGGAGACATGAATACAATTGACATCTATCTGGTAAGACAAGCAGCATCGTTGATCAAACAAATTAAAATCTTAAAACGGTTTTACAAAACAGGTTCTTTTAAATTATGTCTTTATTGCACAAGTCTTCCTTAACGTCTTCTAAAATAGGACTTATTGCACAGTTGTAGACTGGTGCATTTCCATCAACTTCGAAATTATTATAACAAAACGGATTTTTATTATAAAACGTGTTGTAACACAGCACTGTATATTCAGAAGATATAATTCCCATGTTAAAATGACATCGAAAATTCAGTGAAAGTTACTGAAATGTTAGTGAAATGAAGAAATTTTGCTAAATTTCACCAACATGACAAATAGGTGAAATTTCAGTGAGATCTCAGTGTAGCAATGTACTTGACAAAGGGTTAGATTTCAGTATACTTAAGTTTTTATACAAAAGGAGCCATAGTGGCAAGGTATCATCTGAGAACCTAAGAAAATGACATTAAAAGTTCAGTCCTGGGGATTGCTGCCATTAACACAATGTGTGTGGACAAAGTACTTAGTACTGTAAACAAAACAATTATTGTGTTAACATTTCCAAGTTATATTTCTGTCCTTAAATAACTAATACAATGCTTAGTTTTGCTCTTATATGTACTTTTTCTAGCCAGCGAATGCCAGGCATGGTCACATTTGAAGAATTTGAGTACAGTCGACTCTCGTAGAAAATAGTTCGTCTTAACGGAAATTCGACTTAAACGTCGTAAAAAATGCTTAAAGAACGATGTGTTTAATAATCTATATGCGTGTGTATATGTTGCCTCTTTTAATTCAAACATGATATGGTGCAATCATATCAAATTATCTAGAAGGAGATTCTTTTAAATATAATTTTTATGGATGGGTTTGACAAGAATCGTAAATCGGAGCCTAGATGCCGAAAGATGTCATCTTGACAAACGGTCGTCGACGATAATGAGAAGCTTCGTTCCCGTTGTATAGTTATGATCAACAAAATTATTTTTCACAACTTTCTCTTTGAACTCCCAACGAAAACAAAAACATGTACATGATAACTTACACAGCCTCTATGTAGTCTATACTTATGAAGGAATAATCTTTGCTTCGCCGATATCTTTATATGTTCGGGTGTTAATGTAATTAAAAAGTCGAGTCATGCCGACGAAGTTTGTTAACCATATAATGACATAAAACATCGACGCGTGTATTTTTAAAATGCAGTGATAAGACAGAAATATATCTATAATACCTGAACTCTCCTGGACTGTGTTTGCCATTATTGATTGAATATATCTCGGCTTCTCTCCTCATATTTTTACACCACAGCTGAAAATAATGTTAGAATTTATTATTTTGGTTGTGGTGCAAAGTTTTGAATGCATTTCCTATCACGTTTGTGTCCATACCAGAGCATGTATAAAAGCAAAGTAAAATAGTGTTTATTTATTATAGTTTCACCCCTATTTAAAGGGCCAGCCAATTCTGTCTTATGCATGAGACACCTCCTTTCTGAGCACATTTACTTCCCGATTTCTATCATTTAATGCCAGGCAGATATAGGCACATGGTAACCATTATTTAACTAGATAGCTGCTCACCCACATGCCATATCAGAACGGACCCCTACCAGGATTCGAACCTACGACCTCCTGCTCCCAAGGCAGATGCCTTAATCAGTTGGCCATGGGTTTCGATATATATTGATGTAAGATAAAGTTATTGCAGGAAACGCCACTTTTACTAGACAAAGCGTCCATACACATATCCCAGGGAAACATCAACATACAGGACATGAGGAGTTGACAAAGTGCAACGGCTAACATGTATGGGAATGGGGAAGTAAAGAATTGTCTGACCGACTAGCAAAGACAAACATGTAGACTTTAAGGGGACAACAAGGGGAAAAGGGATTGAATGGATGGAATAATATGTCTGTGACGGAATACACCACAGGACAAGCTAAGAAAGCCCACGGCTAAGAGCCAAAAGGGGCAGGGAAGATCACAAATATTGAGTCAAATCAAGTGTTTACACATGGGGGAAAGGGCAACTTTAAGAACTTGTAGTCATTATTTTAGACAGTATCCATTTTCCTAATGTTCAAATGCATGATATGCAATTACAGTACAGTAAAACCTCGATAATAAGACCACCTTTGGGACCCTTGAAAGCTAGTCTTAATATTGAAGTGGTCTTAATATTGAGGTTGAATAAAGAGCAAAACAGTGAAAATGGCCAAGTGTACAAACATTCTCACTTGTGCGAAGCTGATGAAGAACAGCTGATTGCTGGTGAAGTTAAGTCCAGGTAATGTTGGTTCTTCACTGCCTCGCATCTCCACCCACTTTCTGTATGCCTGATGTAGAAAATGTATTGATATTTCCATACAGCAATGCTCGTATACATAATGAAAATGTTAAAGAAATTAAAGATAAAACAATAACTTAAACAAGTGTCTTAAAGCGGCATACTATATTTTATGTAATTATTGTATGTAAAAATACCTTATTTCATATTTGGTATGCAGTGACATTCTTGACGAAGAAAATGTTTCATTTTGCTGAATTTGACATAATTTGCAATAAATATGACATTTGACTCCTAACCTCCTTAAAAAATATTGCGCCGACACTTAATAATTTTGAGTAAGAACTGTTAAATGTGACATGAAAACATGTGTTGAAAACATTTATTTTATTGATGTGATGGAACATAATACATTCCTAGTTCGTTATCAGAAACGAGAAATTGGAATATCGTCTCCGATTTGACACAATCACTAAAGTTTATGAATAAAACCACATAAGTTTCTCGGTTCAAGGTATAAATACTTTTTTTATACCTTACCATCATCAGAAATTGTTACTTATGACTGTTCTTCTACTGTAGGGGTTAAATGTTGATGATTAAATATCATAAAGAGTTTCATTGAAATCAGAACAGGAATAATACTCACTCGGAAACTCTGTTTCAATCCTCCATTGTCGGCAATATTTTCACCCTGTGTATTTATACCGTTCACCTGAAATTCAATAATTTGGTTGTTTGTAGTTAGTCAATTATACCACAGTCACAATTAGCTTGCGAGTAGTTTGCGACGGATTTCTAGGCATTTTCGGCCTGGGCGCCACAGGACTCCTTGCAGCTGCCGGGGCATTTTGGGGAAACGCGCGGGCATCGAGTTACTTTTAACACGGACTTAAAACCTGGTGCGGCGTTTTGCATCCCAAACTGATCGCCAAAAAATCGGTCGATGCCTGGCCGATGTCCGGCAGGGCATCCCACACATCGGACTGACGACGGGCCAAATTTTGGACAATCCAGACAAGCCATATATCGGTCAGACGCCGCTCAGACGCCGATCAGACGCCGACTTGGCGGCGCCCGGCCGGAAATCAGCCAGATATCAGACCAACTGGAACTCGCTGGGCATAAATGGCAGCTCATATATAAATAGGTGGCCGCAAGCGCTGTGGAGGTATCAACGACATATTTGTCTTGTTGTTTCGTCTCGTAGAGTAGTCCTAGAGAAAGGTCGAAGTGAATGAAGAAGGTCAGAGGAACGCCTTTGTATATACCTCAGCCTCAAATTGACAAACGGCCGCTAGATTGCGGCCGTTCATCGCTGGCCACTCGACAGACACACTACATATGCCCGCCCGGCTGTCGTAAGGCATGTAGGAATTGGCCGGCACCCGACCCGATACCACCGTCTTGTTTTAGCTACATGTATCAAATAAATTATCTTTTGTATCCAAAACATTACATTATAACTGTTCACCCAAGTTTCCTGGTACTGCAAATCGCTAGTCTGATAGCTAGAGTAATACTAGGCGCGAAGGTCAGGATTGAAAAGATCGGTATCGGACATTAAATCTTATATCTGTGGTTTTGGTAAGAAACAATGTAAGAAAAGGGACAATTGAGTGATGTGGAGTACATCTATATGAGGACAGTTACCACCGATTTTCTCATATTATTTACTAAGGATATTTTGCCAAAACTATAAGACAATGAAATTTTAATCCAATGGATGAATAGCTCGTTATCTGTGAGGAATAATGAATAGAAATAAAAAATACAAATGATGAGATGTTACGTACCTTGAGGCTTACTGCTGGTACTGAAAAGTTACCATACTGATCAATAATACATTGTGCTTTCTCCTTGAAGTTGTCTATAATCTCTGGTTTCCACCATTCTACTAGATTTCCATCTTTGTCGTACTGTCGACCTGGAAAATATATACGCATGCAGTTTGAAGTATTGATTGTTTTATTTAGATATTGTATTTCAAAAGAGAGATAAAGTTGCCACAGAGAACGCCACATGCACACAACAAAGTCTCCCACCACAGTCATACTTGACGGTTGACTGCCACAGAGAACGCCACATGCACACAACAAAGTCTCCCACCACAGTCATACTTGACTGTTGACTGCCACAGAGAACGCCACATGCACACAACAAGGTCTCCCACCACATTCATACTTGACGGTTGACTGCCACAGAGAACGCCACATGCACACAACAAGGTCTCCCACCACATTCATACTTGACGGTTGACTGCCACAGAGAACGCCACATGCACACAACAAGGTCTCCCACCACATTCATACTTGACGGTTGACTGCCACAGAGAACGCCACATGCACACAACAAAGTCTCCCACCACAGTCATACTTGACTGTTGACTGCCACAGAGAACGCCACATGCACACAACAAAGTCTCCCACCACAGTCATACTTGACTGTTGACTCTGTTCGTTGTATTTAGGTGGTATAAGGATACTTGTCAGGTCAGGTGTAAACCCTCCTGTGTTTTTTCACTGGGCATTCCAAGGTGGTACTCCAATTTCACTCATCATTTACTAGTATATTTATGTCCCATTTTTGTCTTTATAATGTCAGCACGTATGTAAATTGTTTCACATGAATGAGTGAAATCTATACGGAAATGTGACATACAAGTCACAATCATCTCAAAAACATCAACACATGAACATAGTATATACATATTAAATAAGTATGTAAAGTAGCAAAAGAAAGACAAGACTAAAAGATAGGAAAATATGTAGTGAGGGATCGAAAGCCAAATACAATTCTATTTTGAATACAGAAGCCCATGTCATGGCTTGCTTTGATGCAATAAAGTATAAGATATATGACGACCAAATCTACAGATATATTTATATACATTTTCTAGCACAATCAAGTGTCATTCAAGTCTGTCTCATATTGCATTCATGTTTTGATGTGTACGACAGGCAGAGAACAGTTAAGAGTATAATGAAGGCTTGCACCATAACAAAGAAAGCTTCTTACCTCTGTCGTCAAAGCCATGCGTGATTTCGTGTCCAATAATCATACCTATAGCTCCATAGTTCATAGATCTGAAAAACAGTTCAAAGATATCTTCAAAAGAGAGATTATGTTGTCACAGGGAACGCCAAGTACATGAGAAAACGCCACCCCGCACAGACCATAGGTAAACACATTGAGGACTGAGGAGGTGCAAGGGTAAACATATATGGGAATGGTTGAACTTATATAAACAGGCGTCTTGCATTTACCTCATAAACTATTAATACCATTATAAAAACCGCTTTACGCGTTGAATGTGACATGGACAGGCGTGGAACGAGTTTCTTTGAACGGTCTATGTATTCTAGTATTTTATTCTACAAGCAGTAGCTTGTGTATGTTGTTTTCTGTTATGGTATTGTCCAGTGGACAGGTTCTTATTTTTCGCTGTTGCAAATAGTATATGCTTCAAATGTCTATTGCTTTTGTGTCTATGTTCTACAAGCGCTGTAAGACTTTTGAATAACCACGATAGCAAACAACTTTCATAAAATCTGTTGTTATGGATATTGAAACTGAATCTTACTTTGGTCGATTCTTGCTGTAGAATGGCGGCTGCAGTATACCTGCTGGGAACACTGTCAATTATATAAAAACATTTGATTACATTACATAATCAGAGTACTGACAGCATAATGCAGCAAGTTTTCATGAGGTTGTAAAAAATGAATAACAGGAAATATTTTGAAAAAAGATGGTCGGGGCAATTTGAAGGTAAATATTTATTATGCAACATAAACACAATGCCGAGATGTTACGATTGCTGGTCACTCCAGATCAAAAATGGATTTCAGTAAATTTACAGAAATTCAGTCATAAGTAACTTAACCCTTATCGAAAAGTTAACCAATCCGCGTTAAGGTTACAAACGTTGTTCGGTTGAAGAGAAGTTTGTTTAGCGGTTAACATAATATTTGACTGGTTTACAAAACATTGATATGCAAATAGCAAAGCCATGTTAGTACGGCTGCGCCGAAATAATATTTTAGTTTTAACACGCTACTTCAACTATTTGTCTTTAAAGTACAGTGTGTGACTAAACTTAATGGTTTCGCGACAATTGATAAGAATATGCATTGTTCGGACATCGTAGAAGTTTGGTTCAGTAGTATTATGGTAAGTTAGTTTTATATATAAGCTGTCAAAGTGCAGACTAAGAATAATATGACTTGCATCATGAGTATTGTCCACTTAACTGAGAAGCCGAGGGTTCGATTCTTTTCTAGAACGCAGTTTCAAGTGTTATATCAGCAAGTCTGACATATCTTCCTCACAGTCGAGGTTGAATATAGAATATAATGTTATAAGTTATACAAACTACATTTTCAACTAAATATGTGGAAATACTTACTGATGTTGTTCAGTACAGGATTATAGTAAGCATTGACAGTAGTCGGAGGGGTTGTCCATCTGAAATGCACCAACACCGTATACATATTTCCGACGTTCCGGTAAAAAAATGTTACACATTTCTTGGGATATATAAATACTTCAATGCAAATTCATTTCAATCGAAATCCCTTAGGTAAATAAGTATTAATAAGTGTCCCCTAACTGGTAAGTCAAGTGATATCCCTTTGGTAAATAAGTATTTATAAGTGTCCCCTAACTGGTAAGTCAAGTGATATCCCTTTGGTAAATAAGTATTAACAAGTGTCCCCTAAATGGTAAGTCAAGTGATATCCCTTTGGTAAATAAGTATTTATAAGTGTCCCCTAACTGGTAAGTCAAGTGATATCCCTTTGGTAAATAAGTATTAATAAGTGTCCCCTAACTGGTAAGTCAAGTGATATCCCTTTGGTAAATAAGTATTTATAAGTGTCCCCTAACTTGTAAGTCAAGTGATATCCCTTTGGTAAAAAAGTATTTATAAGTGTCCCAACTGGTAAGTCAAGTGATATCCCTTTGGTAAATAAGCAAATATCTCCTACCTGGTAAGTCAAGTGATAGTCATTTGGTAAAGAAGCAAGTGTCGGATAACTAGTAAGTCAAGTGATATCCCTTTGGTAAATAAGCAAGTGTCACCTAACTGGTAAGTCAAGTAACACCCCTTTGGTAAATAAGCAAGTGTCGGCTAACTGGTAAGTCAAGTGATATCCATTTGGTAAATAAGCAAATATCTCCTACCTGGTAAGTCAAGTGATATCCCTTTGGTAAATAAGCAAGTGTCGCCTAACTGGTATGTCAAGTGATACGCCTTTGGTAAATAAGCAAGTGTCGCCTAACTGGTAAGTCAAGTGATATCCCTTTGGTAAATAAGCAAGTGTCCCCCAACTGGTAAGTCAAGTGATATCCCTTTGGTAAATAAGCAAGTGTCGCCTAACTGGTAAGTCAAGTGATATCCCTTTGGTAAATAAGCAAGTGTCCCCCAACTGGTAAGTCAAGTGATATCCCTTTGGTAAATAAGCAAGTGCCGCCTAACTGGTAAGTCAAGTGATATCCCTTTGGTAAATAAGCAAGTGTCGCCTAACTGGTAAGTCAAGTGATTTCCCTTTGGTAAATAAGCAAGTGTCGCCTAACTTGTAAGTCAAGTGATTTCCCTTTGGTAAATAAGCAAGTGTCGCCTAACTGGTAAGTCAAGTGATATCCCTTTGGTAAATAAGCAAGTGTCACCTAACTGGTAAGTCAAGTGATACCCCTTTGGTAAAAAAGCAAGTGTCGCCTAACTGGTAAGTGAAGTGATATCCCTTTGGTAAATAAGCAAATATCTCCTACCTGGTAAGTCAAGTGATAGTCATTTGGTAAAGAAGTAAGTGTCGGCTAAATAGTAAGTCAAGTGATACCCCTTTGGTAAATAAGCAAGTGTCGCCTAACTGGTATGTCAAGTGATACGCCTTTGGTAAATAAGCAAGTGTCGCCTAACTGGTAAGTCAAGTGATATCCCTTTGGTACATAAGCAAGTGTCCCCCAACTGGTAAGTCAAGTGATTTCCCTTTGGTAAATAAGCAAGTGTCGCCTAACTGGTATGTCAAGTGATACGCCTTTGATAAATAAGCAAATATCTCCTACCTGGTAAGTCAAGTGATATCCCTTTGGTAAATAAGCAAGTGTCGCCTAACTGGTATGTCAAGTGATACGCCTTTGGTAAATAAGCAAGTGTCGCCTAACTGGTAAGTCAAGTGATATCCCTTTGGTAAATAAGCAAGTGTCCCCCAACTGGTAAGTCAAGTGATTTCCCTTTGGTAAATAAGCAAGTGTCGCCTAACTGGTAAGTCAAGTGACACTCCTTTGGTAAATAAGTAAGTGTCGGCTAACTGGTAAGTCAAGTGATATCCCTTTGGTAAATAAGCAAGTGTCGCCTAACTGGTAAGTCAAGTGAACCCCCTTTGGTAAATAAGCAAGTGTCGCCTAACTGGTAAGTCAAGTGATACCCCTTTGGTAAATAAGCAAGTGTCGCCTAACTGGTAAGTCAAGTGATACCCCTTTGGTAAATAAGCAAGTGTCGCCTAACTTGTAAGTCAAGTGATTTCCCTTTGGTAAATAAGCAAGTGTCGCCTAACTGGTAAGTCAAGTGATATCCCTTTGGTAAATAAGCAAGTGTCACCTAACTGGTAAGTCAAGTGATACCCCTTTGGTAAAAAAGCAAGTGTCGCCTAACTGGTAAGTGAAGTGATATCCCTTTGGTAAATAAGCAAATATCTCCTACCTGGTAAGTCAAGTGATAGTCATTTGGTAAAGAAGTAAGTGTCGGCTAAATAGTAAGTCAAGTGATACCCCTTTGGTAAATAAGCAAGTGTCGCCTAACTGGTATGTCAAGTGATACGCCTTTGGTAAATAAGCAAGTGTCGCCTAACTGGTAAGTCAAGTGATATCCCTTTGGTACATAAGCAAGTGTCCCCCAACTGGTAAGTCAAGTGATTTCCCTTTGGTAAATAAGCAAGTGTCGCCTAACTGGTATGTCAAGTGATACGCCTTTGATAAATAAGCAAATATCTCCTACCTGGTAAGTCAAGTGATATCCCTTTGGTAAATAAGCAAGTGTCGCCTAACTGGTATGTCAAGTGATACGCCTTTGGTAAATAAGCAAGTGTCGCCTAACTGGTAAGTCAAGTGATATCCCTTTGGTAAATAAGCAAGTGTCCCCCAACTGGTAAGTCAAGTGATTTCCCTTTGGTAAATAAGCAAGTGTCGCCTAACTGGTAAGTCAAGTGACACTCCTTTGGTAAATAAGCAAGTGTCGGCTAACTGGTAAGTCAAGTGATATCCCTTTGGTAAATAAGCAAATATCTCCTACCTGGTAAGTCAAGTGATATCCCTTTGGTAAATAAGCAAGTGTCGCCTAACTGGTATGTCAAGTGATACCCCTTTGGTAAATAAGCAAGTGTCGCCTAACTGGTAAGTCAAGTGATATCCCTTTGGTAAATAAGCAAGTGTCCCCCAACTGGTAAGTCAAATGATATCCCTTTGGTAAATAAGCAAGTGTCGCCTAACTGGTAAGTCAAGTGATACCCCTTTGGTACATAAGCAAGTGTCGCCTAACTGGTAAGTCAAGTGAACCCCCTTTGGTAAATAAGCAAGTGTCGCCTAACTGGTAAGTCAAGTGATACCCCTTTGGTAAATAAGCAAGTTTCGCCTAACTGGTAAGTCAAGTGATTTCCCTTTGGTAAATAAGCAAGTGTCGCCTAACTGGTAAGTCAAGTGATACCCCTTTGGTAAATAAGCAAGTGTCGCCTAACTGGTAAGTCAAGTGATACCCCTTTGGTAAATAAGCAAGTGTCGCCTAACTGGTAAGTCAAGTGATATCCCTTTGGTAAATAAGCAAGTGTCGCCTAACTGGTAAGTCAAGTGATACCCCTTGGTAAATAAGCAAGTGTCGCCTAACTGATAAGTCAAGTGAGATCCCTTTGGTAAATAAGCAAGTGTCGCCTAACTGGTAAGTCTAGTGATATCCCTTTGGTAAATAAGCAAGTGTCGCCTAACTGGTAAGTCAAGTGATATCCCTATGGTAAATAAGCAAGTGTCGCCTAACTGGTAAGTCTAGTGATATCCCTTTGGTAAATAAGCAAGTGTCGCCTAACTGGTAAGTCTAGTGATATCCCTTTGGTAAATAAGCAAGTGTCGCCTAACTGGTAAGTCAAGTGATATCCCTTTGGTAAATAAGCAAGTGTCCCCTAACTGGTAAGTCTAGTGATATCCCTTTGGTAAATAAGCAAGTGTCGCCTAACTGGTAAGTCTAGTGATATCCCTTTGGTAAATAAGCAAGTGTCGCCTAACTGGTAAGTCAAGTGATACCCCTTTGTTAAATAAGCAAGTGTCGCCTAACTGGTAAGTCTAGTGATATCCCTTTGGTAAATAAGCAAGTGTCGCCTAACTGGTAAGTCTAGTGATATCCCTTTGGTAAATAAGCAAGTGTCGCCTAACTGGTAAGTCTAGTGATATCCCTTTGGTAAATAAGCAAGTGTCGCCTAACTGGTAAGTCTAGTGATATCCTTATGGTAAATAAGCAAGTGTCGCCTAACTGGTAAGTCAAGTGATACCCCTTTGGTAAATAAGCAAGTGTCGCCTAACTGGTAAGTCTAGTGATATCCCTTTGGTAAATAAGCAAGTGTCGCCTAACTGGTAAGTCAAGTGATATCCCTTTGGTAAATAAGCAAGTGTCGCCTAACTGGTAAGTCAAGTGATATCCATTTGGTAAATAAGCAAGTGTCGCCTAACTGGTAAGTCAAGTGATACCCCGTTGGTACATAAGCAAGTGTCGCCTAACTGGTAAGTCAAGTGATACCCCTTTGGTAAATAAGCAAGTGTCGCCTAACTGGTAAGTCAAGTGATATCCCTTTGGTAAATAAGCAAGTGTCGCCTAACTGGTAAGTCAAGTGATACCCCTTTGGTAAATAAGCAAGTGTCGCCTAACTGGTAAGTCAAGTGATACCCCTTTGGTAAATAAGCAAGGGTCGCCTAACTGGTAAGTCAAGTGATATCCCTTTGGTAAATAAGCAAGTGTCGCCTAACTGGTAAGTCAAGTGATACCCCTTTGGTAAATAAGCAAGTGTCGCCTAACTGGTAAGTCAAGTGATACCCCTTTGGTAAATAAGCAAGTGTCGCCTAACTGGTAAGTCAAATGATACCCCTTTGGTAAATAAGCAAGTGTCGCCTAACTGGTAAGTCAAGTGATACCCCTTTGGTAAATAAGCAAGTGTCGCCTAACTGGTAAGTCAAGTGATACCCCTTTGGTAAATAAGCAAGTGTCGCCTAACTGGTAAGTCAAGTGATACCCCTTTGGTAAATAAGCAAGTGTCGCCTAACTGGTAAGTCAAGTGATACCCCTTTGGTAAATAAGCAAGTGTCGCCTAACTGGTAAGTCAAGTGATACCCCTTTGGTAAATAAGCAAGTGTCGCCTAACTGGTAAGTCAAGTGATACCCCTTTGGTAAATAAGCAAGTGTCGCCTAACTGGTAAGTCAAGTGATACCCCTTTGGTAAATAAGCAAGTGTCGCCTAACTGGTAAGTCAAGTGATACCCCTTTGGTAAATAAGCAAGTGTCGCCTAACTGGTA
The DNA here is from genome assembly GCA_032209605.1 of Mactromeris polynyma. NCBI lineage: Eukaryota > Metazoa > Mollusca > Bivalvia > Venerida > Mactridae > Mactromeris > Mactromeris polynyma. Next base: position 35,963,477 of record JASFXZ010000004.1, read on the forward strand.
AGTCAAGTGATACCCCTTTGGTAAATAAGCAAGTGTCGCCTAACTGGTAAGTCAAGTGATACCCCTTTGGTAAATAAGCAAGTGTCGCCTAACTGGTAAGTCAAGTGATACCCCTTTGGTAAATAAGCAAGTGTCGCCTAACTGGTAAGTCAAGTGATACCCCTTTGGTAAATAAGCAAGTGTCGCCTAACTGGTAAGTCAAATGATACCCCTTTGGTAAATAAGCAAGTGTCGCCTAACTGGTAAGTCAAATGATACCCCTTTGGTAAATAAGCAAGTGTCCCATAAATTGTAAATGTAAGGATACATACACATTTTTTTCGTATTTTTCCCCCAGAACCTTTAGTTCATTAGAAGATCGCTGTTTTAAATTATTTAGTACAGTCATGAAATACTCCTGTCTGTATACAGTGACCTGGAATGAAAACAAATTGGCTGCTTATATTATCGTCACTATTATAATGTATGTTATGCAAATGTCACAGTGCCTCTCATCATATCAAATAATCAACAATGTCAAAGAATTGTACAATAGTAATACCAATAAATGGAAAATAAAATACCTCCCAAAAATAGTAAGCCATCACGGAAATTTCGGGAGTAAAATAATCCGTCCACTGAAATGTTCAGGCAGTTTAATCTAATAGTGTAACGTATCGTAATATGTTTGTGAAATGTAATGTGACCATCTCCTCACAGTTACAAACGACTTGAAGTAAATAAACCTGTATGTTTATGTGAAAACTGAATGAACAAGAGTATTGAAATCGAAATTAACATATTTAAAATACCATTCATGAATCAGTTACCAACGTTCCTCAACATTATTTTGTAAACAAATAAATGAAAATAGTAGTCTTTCAATGGATCACACATACTAAGAAAGGTTGCTGCAGCGTGACACATAATCACACACCTTTTAACCGTAAACAAACTTAATATTTCGTGCCCATGTAAACAAAGAATAAACAATGAATTAGTTCAATATTGAACGATCCGTACATCTATTGAGATACTAATTTATTCTGAGTTTTTTCCCTGGAAGTTATTTACTTAAAGAATATATTCTAAAAGTACGGTTAAAACTTAAAATCCTGGTTTTATTACATGCCAATCTATAATATTTTAGTAGCGAACAAGAATTGATGTACAACTTTGCTTTACTAGGCATATATCCCGTTATTTGAATCGATACAGATTAAAACAAGGTTACACATATTACGCATAAACATACTTACGTTTGCGTAAAGTTTGTCTAAAGTGTCTGATTTAGTGATGTCGCTCGGATATCCAATCCATGATCTCATCGCTTCCATCTAAAATTCGTAAAAATAAAAGAATCATAACAACCACTGCATCATAACAACCACTGCATCATAACAATCCCTGCATCAAAACAATCACTGCATCATAACAATCACTGCATCATAACAACCACTGCATCATAACAATCACTGCATCATAACAATCCCTGCATCATAACAATCCCTGCATCATAACAACCACTGCATCATAACAATCCCTGCATCAAAACAATCACTGCATCATAACAATCACTGCATCATAACAATCACTGCATCATAACAATCACTGCATCATAACAATCCCTGCATCATAACAACCACTGCATCATAACAATCCCTGCATCATAACAATCACTGCATCATAACAACCACTGCATCATAACAACCACTGCATCATAACAATCCCTGCATCATAACAATCACTGCATCATAACAACCACTGCATCATAACAATCACTGCATCATAACAACCACTGCATCATAACAATCACTGCATCATAACAACCACTGCATCATAACAATCCCTGCATCATAACAATCACTGCATCATAACAACCACTGCATCATAACAACCACTGCATCATAACAACCACTGCATCATAACAATCACTGCATCATAACAATCACTGCATCATAACAATCCCTGCATCATAACAACCACTGCATCATAACAACCACTGCATCATAACAATCCCTGCATCATAACAATCACTGCATCATAACAACCACTGCATCATAACAACCACTGCATCATAACAATCCCTGCATCATAACAATCCCTGCATCATAACAATCACTGCATCATAACAACCACTGCATCATAACAACCACTGCATCATAACAACCACTGCATCATAACAATCACTGCATCATAACAATCACTGCATCATAACAATCCCTGCATCATAACAACCACTGCATCATAACAACCACTAAATCATAACAACCACTGCATCATAACAACCACTAAATCATAATAATCACTGCATCATAACAATCACTGCATCATAACAATCACTGCATCATAACAATCCCTGTATTATAACAACCACTGCATCATAACAATCCATGCATCATAACAATCACTACATCATAACAATCACTGCATCATAACAATCACTGCATCATAACAATCACTGCATCATAACAATCCCTACATCATAACAATCACTGCATCATAACAATCACTGCATCATTACAATCACTGCATCATAACAATCACCGATACATAACAATCACTGCAGAATCATACATCAATCAGTCATAACAATTACTGCATCATAACAATCACCGAATCATAACAATCACTGCAGAATCATACACCAATCAGTCATAACAATCACTGCATCATAACAATCACCGAATCATAACAATCACTGCAGAATCATACATCAATCAGTCATAACAATCACCGAATCATAACAATCACCGAATCATAACAATCACTGCAGAATCATACATCAATCAGTCATAACAATTACTAAATTTCGAAATTTACAAAATAAAATATTCACAATACATTATAAAAATCGATACTTTGGATTGAGACTACCTTGTGTTTTCAATAAACAAAATGAATTATTTCTTTCTATCATTGAATAGATATTACAGTAACAGCAACAAAACCGAATGGCAATTGATAAATATGGAAAAATGGGGTATCCTACTGATTTTCAAAGTTTCCTCTGTATAATGCAATGTACTTCAAAACGTAAATGTTTGAGCACTTTTAGTTATTTATTGTTTTGGTGAGCTTATTTGTGGACATATTAAACAGTTCTGTTGTAAAATGGACATCAGTAACTACTGGATATATACCTTTTCACGTGCAAGTTGTTTCGTGTCATCGTCCATCCAATCAACTTCTTCCAAAAGTTCAGTAAATGCTTCCCGGATATTACCTATCATATCCAAAGCCTGAAATATGTAAACTCTTTAAAATGAGTTATTGAAAATATACATGTAAAAATACAAAAGAAAAAGTGATACAAAATATCAAACACATGCAATGGGAGACGATAGGAGTATCGCCTTGCAACATGCTGTGGCAAAAATGCCATCCAGGATTTCCACCTGATCAGACAAACGTTTACTGATCAAGAAACGCGGCAACAGAAAACCAGGTTACATGTATCAGTGTTACAAAAAGTGCATTTTCCTTTGATAACAAACGTTTCAAGCATTATCAACGTTGCAATGCGTAGAGTAAAATTAACCATGGGTAAATGTTCGTTGTGCCAACGAGGAAACCAATGGAAGAAGTTGCGCAACAAAAGAGCAAACATGCGCATCTCTGACATGACCATGCTTCAAACTATGCGCGACGACATGAATGATGCCAGGTTTATATTCCATGTAGGAATTTTGAAGCGAACTTGGGATGGGTAGCCACGACTCCCAAACACGATCTAATCATGAACTAATGATAAGGGACCAAGATGGTCGGTCATATTTTCGTCTCACTGTATGGTTGAACAGTTTCATCGAAATCCAAGCTGTAAGGTGTCTTTATATCCAAGAAACTGAGTATATGTACGCTTCTGCATAATTTAGTATATATGTTTGATTTAAGATGGTGTACGAATGGTATGATGCACACGAACACAATCAGAAGCAAAATTGCAGTGACAGAAATCCACCTTCCTAACAGCCCGATTAATTTTATAACATTTCTCTAATCTCTAGCGTCAGTGACCCTGACCATAATCTCAGCGGTCCTGAATACAATCCCAATTAATGAATTCATTTATGCTTGCTATACACCAAATTAATTTCATGACAATATGTCAATCTGAAGTATAGCAATTGTGCGGAAATGTTCTCTGTCACCGTCTGTCGGATATCCCACCAGCTCGTCAGTTCGTCCCAACAATGAAGTGCCCATAAATCTAATATATTTTATGAAATCGGAACAACAATTTCATTAGTTGAAAACGAACAAATGTAACAGTGGTCTCGCGTTTTGGATCCCTTAAGGGTCATTAAAACCCCTCGGACGTGTAATACCTTATTATGTTATAGTACCTCATCACAAACGTTTCATATCAAATGATACACAAATAGTGGGAGAACCACAGAACTGCATATACTTAGTACATTATATATATATTTTAACGATATTTAATAACTGGATAAATTACTTTCACCAAAAAGCAAATATCAACAATAGTTTTTAATCGGTATTACGTCAGCTCAAGAATAATCAGTAATTATTAAAAATAATTTATACATACAACAGATTTGGCAGATTCATCAAAGGTCTCTTGTATAAACATGTTTCCTACGACCATACCCATCTCTTGTACCACATATTTCACACAAGTAACCCATCTTGGACGAGGTGTTATTGTTCCACTTGCAGTCTGTTGTTAAGAAATCAACTAATTGTATTTGTTATTACACATATAACCGCTACACGTGATGTCAGTAACATATTTGCAACACTACACTAACCACAGTAGCCACAGCTACTAATTGTAACACGAACAACAGTGCAATAACAACACAAACATCAACACCAGTGTCATGACCTCACACACATCAACAACAGTGTCATGACCACACACACATCAACAACAGTGTCATGACCACACACACATCAACACCAGTGTCATGACCACACACACATCAACAACAGTGTCATGACCACACACACATCAACAACAGTGTCATGACCACACACACATCAACAACAGTGTTATTACCACACACACATCAACAACAGTGTTATTACCACACACACATCAACAACAGTGTTATTACCACACACACATCAACAACAGTGTTATTACCACACACACATCAACAACAGTGTTATTACCACACACACATCAACAACAGTGTTATTACCACACACACATCAACAACAGTGTTATTACCACACACACATCAACAACAGTGTTATTACCACACACACATCAACAACAGTGTTATTACCACACACACATCAACAACAGTGTTATTACCACACACACATCAACAACAGTGTTATTACCACACACACATCAACAACAGTGTTATTACCACACACACATCAACAACAGTGTTATTACCACACACACATCAACAACAGTGTTATTACCACACACACATCAACAACAGTGTTATTACCACACACACATCAACAACAGTGTTATTACCACACACACATCAACAACAGTGTTATTACCACACACACATCAACAACAGTGTCATGACCACACACACATCAACAACAGTGTCATGAGCACACACACATCAACACCAGTGTCATAACAACACACATATCAACAACAGCGCCATTATCACACAACCATAACACCAGTGTCACTACCTCAAAAACATCAACACCAGTGTCATGAGCACACACATATCAACAACAGTGTCATTACCACACACACATCAACAACAGTGTCATTACCACACAATCATCACCAACAGTGTCACTACTACACACACATCAACAACAGTGCCATTACCACACAACCATCAACAACAGTGCCATTACCACACAAACATCACCAGCAGTGCCATTACCACACAAACATCAACAACAGTGTCATTACCACACAACCATCAACAACAGTGCCATTACCACACAACCATTAACAACAGTGCCATTACCACACACACATCAGCAACAGTGTCATTACCACACAACCATCAACAACAGTGTCCTTACCACACAAACATCACCAACAGTGCCATTACCACACAACCATCAACAACAGTGCCATTACCACACAACCATCAACAACAGTGCCATTACCACACAACCATCAACAACAGTGCCATTACCACACAACCATCAACAACAGTGCCATTACCACACAACCATCAACAACAGTGCCATTACCACACAACCATCAACAACAGTGTCATTACCACACAACCATCAACAACAGTGCCATTACCACACAACCATCAACAACAGTGTCCTTACCACACAAACATCACCAACAGTGCCATTACCACACAAACATCACCAACAGTGTTATTACCACACAAACATCAACAACAGTGTCATTACCACACAACCATCAACAACAGTGCCATTACCACACAACCATCAACAACAGTGTCATTACCACACAACCATCAACAACAGTGCCATTACCACACAACCATCAACAACAGTGTCCTTACCACACAAATATCACCAACAGTGCCACGATTACCCCAATATCAGCAGCAGTGCCACAATTACACAAACATCAACAATAGTTCCATGACCGTACGATCCCAACAAAAGTGAACAACTTCACAACCATCATCAGCAGGGTCACAATCACGCAAACATAAACAACAATGACACAACCATTAAAAACAACAGGCTACCTGCACCGTCTACAGCAGCATGTAAAATATACATTATGTGTATTTGCAGTATTATAAATTCGTTACATACATTTTGTTGGCAGGGTATATGGGAATTATAACCGGCGTGTGTGGCTCGGGTTATATGGGTCATAATAGTATACATACTTCATTCAATCGACATTTGATACATAGTAAACAACAGGAACTTCCGAATGCAATATGCTACCATGGTTACTTATATAAGTTATATCACATTGCTAAACTTTCTGTAAATCATCACAATACACATTGATTATAAACTCATAAACCAGTAATAAAATTACCTTCTGAAAATCATTGCGGATATCTAAGAAACGCTTGTCCAAATTTCTGGTTCTGTGTTCCATGATGTACCAAACTACATAATTAGCAATTACCCTGAAACATTAAGTAATACAATCAGTAATACGTCGTAGCCACCGTCACCGGACACGTACGGCATTCAGTAGAGACGTTTATTGACAAACGGCTCAGTGTGCTTAGAAAATACGTTGATTTTTACAGAAATTCAACATGTTGAGTAGTCGAGTCAGTAAGAGCTCCAGGCAGTTGAAGTTTCCCATGGTTAAGCGAGTTTGGCCAATCACATTACAACTACTTCAAACATTAGAAAAAAACTGACAAAAACGATCAAGTCATATTTAAACTTTTTCTCCCAATAATTGGAGAAACAATTATAATATTGTTGGGCAAAATCTCATTACTATAAGAAACTTTAATGACCTGACGCTTGTACAGGCTACATCGCTACTTTACATACATATACATTGAGTACAAATAAACAGATTTTCTTAACACACTTCGCGATTTGTTTTCAAAATATCGACACTAAATGCCGTAAATACGGACTTCTCCGTAGACGTTGGCATCGGTGATACACATGCACTGACTCACACACACTTTTCAAAATAAACATAAATGGCTGTGCACGTTTCTAACATTATTCAGAGAAACGAGTTATTTATTAAAGAAATCAAATGTTAGCGTTTTACCTTTTCTCATATTTCTGTAGTACAGTAAAAAGTCTCTGGAAGTATGGTACATCTCTGACAACGACGTATTCTGATTGGTTGATGGGAACGTTCACATTGTCCAGATCCATTATACCACTCAAATATTCCCACCAATCAAACTGAAACACAGCAAACCTTACTACTTATATATTATGACAATATAGGGTATGAAACTGGGTTACTGATGTTAAGCGTAACTTATACAGCAATGGGTTTGGATATGTGTGGGAAGCACAAAATGTTGCAAACCCAAGGTTATTTTTAATTCAATATGTTCAGACTTTAAAAGACCAGTTCATACAAAACTGGCAGTCAAGGTGTAGAGACAATATTAAACTGCAATACTTTTGTAACTATAAATATTGTTTTGAATTTGAAAACATTATTACTGCTATAGATGTTGAGAAATTTAGAAAGTGTATGACAAGATTCCATAGCTCTTCACATTGCTTAATGATAGAGAAAGGTAGACAGTATAACATCCCGAGAGAATATCGTGTATGCATGTATTGTGAAACTGTACTGGAAGATGAATATCACTTCATGTTATCATGCCCTTTATATTCTGATATTCGTACGACATGTACCTATGTATTACTGTCAATATCCAACTCTAGAAAAGTTTTATGCGTTGATGTCAAACGAAACTGTGAATGTAATTAGAAAGGTTGCCATGTATCTTTACTACTCTTTTAAAGAGAGGGACAAATATCTAGAAATGTTCAGTTAAATAACTATTTATGTCATAACCTCATGCATTATGTTTATCTCATGTTGTATATATTGTATTGGGGCCGGAGGCCATATAATGCAAATAAGTCTACATAAACATGCTCATAACATTGCAATACTTGAAGAAAAAATCATAAAGAGAAAGGTTACTATGGAAATGAAACAAAAAACGAAAAGCGATAAATTCGAAACAATAATATAATTGAATTGAAATATCAAACTTTGTATTAACTCAATACATACTTTTATTGGCATTTTAACAATAGATGACCATGACCATTTAGAATATACTATGGAAAAGACCCATACACAAACATACCGAAAACAAGAAATATCTTGAAAAAAGATGGTCGGCGCAATTTAAAGGTTTAGATTTGTTGTGCAACATAAACAATCCGAGATGTTACGATTGCTGGTCACTCCAGATCCAAAATGGATTTTTGGTAAATTCACAGAAATTCAGTGGATTTCGGTAAGGTAACGTACCCTTTATCGGAAGGTTCACCAATCCGCGCCAAGGTTACAAACGTTCGGGTTAAGAGAAATTGCCTTGGTGGTTAACGTAAGATTTGATTGGTTTACACCCCATTGATATGCAAGTAGCAAAGCCATGTTAGTACGACTGCGCCAAAAATAATATATTAAGGAAATGAAAGACATAAATAAAGTAGAAATGACTGGTCGAAAGATTGGTATTATTATTGAGGTTTTATATGATTTCGAGAGCATTTTGTCTAACACCTGAAAATTTTTTCGCAATATTCATCTGAAAAATTATTTATAGTTTGACATTATGTTGTTACTGTTTATTATGAGGCCATTAGGTCTTTGGTAAGTATTTTATAGGTTATTGTATATCGGACCGATACATTAAGAAGTGGTATTAGATTCAACAACATTTCTATTGCATACTTTACATATTTTTCCCTATCAACACCTAGAATTCTACCTGCTTCAATTTATAATTTATGACCACTCCGTCTGAAACTGTATTGATCGTTTTCTTAATTTAGGATTACCAATTTTGTCATGATAACTTTCGTACTGAATAGCATTTTTATATCTGCAATAGCAATTCATCTTTGACACGAGCAAGAGAAGCATTCTGGTCATTCTGTGCTACAATGTGATCCAGACGAGAAGTTCTGTGCTACAATGTGATCCTGACGAGAAGTCGAGGTAATCTATGACTTGGTGCAAACGGAAAGCACAGGAATTGTTATTAACATTTACACCGAATCCAAATACATTAAGTAAATGAAAGATTGATTATTTTTAAAAACCAAAACTTGATGGATCTTATTTTACTGATTACTGATAATGGGAACTTTCCAAGTTATTGAGTTTGATGACTTGTATTGACCAAACAAGAACATTTCATTAGGTAAGTAGAATAAAAACAATGCGTAATAATAATTATAAGTTATAGTTATGACTTTATTTACAACGTCATGACCCGCAATGAAAGTAACAGTTCCAATAGCTGTATACCTGTATGACTTCTCTGACTAGAATTGTGCTTCGGGAATAAAAATGTCATGTGACGTACATAATCGAATATACATACAACAGTACTGAACGGGCCGTGAGAAAGAAAGACCGAAAAGATCGGTTAGCCGTTGGAGCCCTAGTTCATACATATACTTGACGCCATTAAAACGCAATTATTTGAACAAGGCGTCATTTTGTAGTACCATCTGTCAAAGGCGTGTTAGTTTTCTATGTGTTTATACTTGTTCTAAACTTTATTAAAATATACATTATTGATTAATTTTATGAAATTATGTTTGAGGAATAATTTTTTTCTCTTTGTAATGTCACTTTATCTATGTGCACATTTTTGGTTGCGTTTTTATGGCGTCATGTATAAATGCCTCACCTGTATTGGATCAGAAGGTCCTGGCTCTGTGAAGTTCTCTTTCAACTCTGATACGTTCATTTTATTATACAGATCCTCGTTAGCACGTCTGTTTTCTGCCGCCATCGATATCTACAAACACGCGATAGTGTATAATAATTCTAATCTAATACCGTTTACAATTAGTTTAATTGAAATTAATTACAAATAATTCTAACATAATTATTATCATGGCGAGTTCATATACATGCGCTTATAATGAGGCAAATAGCTGAGAGACATGCAACATGTCATCTAAACGTGTAAAAAGTAAACAGTCGGACGATGGTGTTTAGAAAACTACATAAGTCTTTGGAAAATGATCGGTACGTCCAGAAAGTATCTATCATAGCCAGGTGCATCGTGTGTACAGGTACTTGAAACATATTCTTATTATAGTAAATAGGCCGTATAGAACATTAAAATATTTTGTTTCAAGTACCTGTGATCGTGTGTAGATATTTGCTTTTTGAAAGAAATATAAGTCCAGAAGTTCTCCTGGCGGCGCCATTTATCAGTGTCTCCAACAGATACCAAAAGAAGACTAATTATCTGCTTTTCGCGATTGGGTTAAAAGGTTACAAAAATGTGTTTCGGTAAAGGGGGAATACTTTGAAGGTTTGTAATAAAAATAGTTTTGATAAAACGTAGCACTTAAGAAATCCGAACCCAGTGACAGAACTTTTTGCATGACCCTCGTATTTGCTTTTTCAAGTAGTCAAATACATTGTATTCATTATTTCCTGATAAGCTAGTTTATATCGTGCCCTGATAAGGAACTGTCATGCTTGAAATATAGATTATGTTGTTTTTTAATGCGTAAGTGTGTCTGTTATTTTTTTCAGAAGGCCTGGTGTTAGATAAATTCATTCTTTTGCTACTTAATGAAATATCTTCGATAGAAAAAGACTAATATAACTGCCACAATTTCAATAATTTTGCACATTGTCTATTACCAAAACGTCAACTTTGAGTTATCTTAGGAGCATGCAATATGTGACTGATAATGTTACTTCTTTCTGCAAAATATGTTCGATCATTGCAAACTTTTGTTGAAATGGAGTAAGCGAACAATACTTTTCATATTTTTCTTGAAGAGCAACAGTTGTAAGATTATATAAAACAAGTGATGTTACATTTGCAAGATCCGTTTCTAGCTTCAATAATTCTCTAATGTCGTCCTCAGCTTTCGTCTCCTCGGCTCCGAACAATACAGCAACGGACGTCGCAAATTTGACGTAAGCTTCGCGTATGGGTTCTAAACTGGAATCTAGGTAATACGCACGTCCTGTCAAACTGAGTGATGGTTGATCAAGCTGTTAAATAAACACGTTCAGTTTAATTCCAGTTTTTCCATGCTGTCATAAATAGAGTAAAACCTCAATAATAAGACCAGCCTTGGGACCCTTGAAAGCTGGTCTTAATATTGAGGTGGTCTTAATATTGATGTTGAATAAAATACAAAACAGTGAAAATGGACTAGGAAATGTGTTCTTAATTTCGATGCGGTCTTATTATTGAGGTGGTCTTATTACTGAGGTGGTCTTTACGTGAGGTTTCCCTGTAATTGTTTCTCGAACTATACCTGATGCTGACCTTACGACGTTACTAGATATTCAGTCACGCACGCACGCACAAGGATTCGATACGACTAGTTAACAACAATAACAATATTATATTGCAGACATCATTGTGTATTTTCAGTTTTCGTTTCATGTGGTTTTGGGAGCTACATCTATGATAAGTGATATCAGAGTGCGACATCCCTTTAATGTATATGTGTGCGTATGTGTAGAACTCAATTTCTCAATACATTGGATATGAAAGTCAACAGGTATACATTACTTTCAAAAACAGTAAAACCTCACTAAAAGACCGCCTCAATGCTAAGTCCACCTAAAAATGATAACATAATTTTCAAATTCATTTTTACTGTTTTTCTCTTTATTCAACCTCAATATTTAAGACCACCTCTACATTATGACCAGTTTTCAATGGTCAGAAGGGTGGTCTTATTATTGAAGTTTTACTGTACAAGTATTTACCATTATTGAATAATTACAATGTATGGTTAATGGCAACATTTATAGTATCGGAATATATATAAGTAGTTTCAGTCCCGAATATCTAACAAAAATATAACCTGTATATTGATGGACCAACCATCAGTTCCCTGCTTTAATCATGAGTTATTTTCTTGTAACGAGTTGATTAAAGGAAACAATTGAGGTGTAACAGGGATGGCCACATTTATGAGACACTGCCTCTCCACATAGATAAATCGAAGGACTGAAGGTCCGGAAGTCGATTCCAATGCAAGACTGCACGTTTTCCGTATTACCGTATAAAAAATAATACGCGACTATTCGCCGGGTAAACTCGATCGCCAAAACAATGACACAATTAATCCAGAAAAGCTGGTTACATCAAGACTCACGCCATTCTGCAATTAATATATCCCTGACAAATCAGCCATTATACTCATCAAATCTATAAAATCAGAGGACTTTACATGTACTATTTCCTTGATGCGATGAATATGGCGGTACTTCGAGTAGAGACCATCTGGTTGACGATGGCAGCAATAAGACACTAAAGCGCCTCAAAAGAAATATACATATGTAAATGATTGATTAAGTATCCATGTACCACTGCAATGAGTTAACGGTAATTGTAGTACATTGCTGTAATACGCAAATACTTACGTAAATTATACGATTTTCCGAATCCTTTACATCTGAGTACACATACATATTGACTAAAGGACTGTTGTTGTATTTTCTGAGAATTGATAACAATCGTGCCAGATTAAAGTCACTTTCATTCCATAGACCGCCTGGATTAGAACCGAGAACTGGCCACCCACCTAATTCCTCCAACAATGGAATTGCCACCGAAATGCCCAGTTTGTCAATCAAATCTGATGAAAAATAAGTTAAATGTACAATTAGTTAACTCATTTCAAACGCTTAAAATGTATTACGGACTGCAGTATAAATTCAACAACAAAAGGAAGAAGCCAGAGGTGCGTTTTTAGAGGTAGGGGAAGTAAGCGAGAAAAGTTAGCCAATGTAGAAAAGGTAGCAATCTAAAAAAAAACGCTTGATCGTGTCGCTAGCTACACAATAGCACGCGACAGACCAGACGACACTGTTCCGCATGGACGCCATTTTGTTTAAGCAAAGCTAGCACTGTCGGAGGTGCGTTTGTTAGAGGTAGGAAAAGTAGAATTCTACCTAGCGCTAGGTAGGGAAAGTAGCGGTGCCGTTTCTTAAACGTAGGGAAAGTAGCACCTATCTTTAGATAGGTAGCGTGTTTTGACAGTGCTAGCTTTGCTAAACAAAATGGCGTCCATGCGAAACAGTGTCGTGTGGTCTGGCGCGCGCCATTTTGTAGCTAGCGAATCGTTCAAGCGTTTTTTAGACAGCTACCTTTTCTACATTGGCTAACTTTTCTTGATTATTTCCCCTACCTCTAAAAAACGCACCTCAGATCACGCTACTATAGGGGCTACTTTTCCTACGTAGCGCTAGGTAGAATACTATTTGTCCTACCTCTAAAAACGCTTCAGGCTTTAACGAGAATATTGGATCGTCGAGTTTTATTCCTTAAAGGAATACAGTCAATTTTTTGAAGCAAAAATAGTATCAACGTCTGTAATATCTTCTAGCAGTCGTAATATATTATATCCATATGTGATGCAATACTCTGAATTTAAAGTACTGTCGATTCAAAATTAGGCCACTCTTGGTTTTTTTATTTTTGTTAAGCGTCAACCTCAAACCAAGATACCTACTCGAAAAAAACACACAATTTCGTTCTGAAAAAATGCAAAGCCAGATAAGAGACAATGTATCATTGCACATGTTTTAATGAGGTAAACATAACATGATGAAAATATAACTAAACAACTTGTGTCTTTATCAAAAATTAGAAGTCTTATAGAAATACTGAACAGTTTTCACTCACTGTTTTCAAATATGCAAGTGAACCAAATGTCTACAAAAACATACTTAAATACAAATAGCGGTTACGCGGACGCTTAAAAAATAAAAGGCATGGCCTTAGTTGAGAGTATATATTGTGCACACGATGTCCATTGGTTAATATTTTACGCACAATGTTTTCTTTGGCTATCCATCCAACAATTTGTTTACAACTGCTCTTCAGTGTATAAAAACGGACTATAACATATGTTATCCAACTTTCGAGTATTATTTTTACTAGTGTTATATTTCTTATCATTCGGGTTTATATTGCCAGTGAAATCTTTATACATGTACTATCGTACTGTCACTCTATATTACATTCTCGTTTCTGCGTATATACCCGGTGTCAATTTCTGATTCAACCTTCATATTATTTTATTATTGTGTAAACTTTAATTCCTTCAATATTACAAATTTAATTGCCAAGCTTTTCAAAGTTGGGTAGTTTCTGGAAAATGATAATGTGTCTATTAGAATTTTTTATCTTGCTATAATCCATGGGGCGCTGTTTTACTATACCATACGATTACTTTAGATATCCTCAATTCGAATACAATATATTTGCAATTCGAATCAAGATATTTGCAATTCGAATACAATATATTTGCAATTCGAATACAATATATTTGCAATTCGAATACAATATATCTGCAATTCGAATACAATATATTTGCAATTCGAATACAATATATCTGCAATTCGAATACAATATATTTGCAATTCGAATACAATATATCTGCAATTCGAATACAATATATTTGCAATTCGAATACAATATAACTGCAATTCGAATACAATATATCTACAATTCGAATACAATATATTTGCAATTCGAATACAATATATCTGCAATTCGAATACAATATATCTGCAATTCGAATAAAAGATTTCTTCAATTCGAATACAATATATTTGCAATTCGAATACAATATATTTGCAATTCGAATACAATATATTTGCAATTCGAATACAATATATTTGCCATTCGAATACAATATATTTGCAATTCGAATACAATATATTTGCAATTCGAATACAATATATTTGCAATTCGAATACAATATATTTGCAATTCGAATACAATATATCTGCAATTCGAATACAAGATTTCTTCAATTCGAATACAAGATTTCTTCAATTCGAATGAAATATTTCTTCAATTCGAATAAAAGATTTCTTCAATTCGAATACAATATATCTGCAATTCGAATACAATATATCTGCAATTCGAATACAATATATCTGCAATTCGAATACAATATATCTGCAATTCGAATACAGTATATCTACAATTCGAATACAATATATTTGCAATTCGATCGAATACAATATATCTGCAATTCGAATGAAAGATTTCTTCAATTCGAATACAAGATATCTGCAATTCGAATAAAAGATGTCTTCAATTCGAATACAAGATTTCTTCAGTTCGAATACAAGATTTCTTCAATTCGAATAAAAGATTTCTTCAATTCGAATAAAAGATTTCTTCAATTCGAATACAAGATATCTTCAATTCGAATAAAAGATTTCTTCAATTCGAATACAAGATATCTTCAATTCGAATAAAAGATTTCTTCAATTCGAATACAAGATATCTGCAATTCGAATACAAGATTTCTGCAATTCGAATTTTAGTTATCTGCAATTACAATACAACATATAGTGTTGCATAGTATACGTACGAGTTTAGTAGTTGTATTGCAGATATCACCATTTTGATTATGAGATGTAGATATCGACAGTTCAAAGAGTAGATATCTACAATTGTAGTATATCGGATATGCAGTAAACTAAGTGTAGATGTCTAAAATGTTATATTAAATACTAAAACGGCAACCCATAAGTACTCTAGTTGAACAACCGAAACAAATCTGAAAAAAATAACTGATACAATATCTGCACACATTTCCATCGTTGAAATATGACAATAAATCAGCATTGCATTAATGTCTATTTAGTTTAGAACACTCACCAATATCAATACAGCTTCCGTACATATCCTTTGCTTTCTGGATCGCTTCCACTTCCCAGCTTGCGTCCTTATCTTCTAATAAATCTGAAATGTGATATCAGCATGTATGTTACAACATCGCCCGATGTTACTGTTCTCAGTGTAAGTAGTTTTTAACTGTTTTCAGAGACATTTACGAGAAATGTACACTTAACAAAACTTATAAATGTGCAATTTTTTAATGCCGAAATTACTTTTTTATTGATTACGATTCTACGCGGAATTTTGTATATGTGCTATTGGCTGCGCAAAGACCATGATTCTCGGGTCGAATTGATCCGTTAAGATAACACGATGTGTCAAGTCCAGGTGGGCACACACGCTATTAGACTCTTTCCAATGTACCAGATCATCTTTAAGTGGGAGCTGCAGTACTGATTTTTTTCGCTTCATCACATTTATTGATTTTATTTGTTCTGTCTGTCGATTTGAAACATGAAATAAATACCATATTATGCCAGATATCTACGCTATATGTGTTGATATTTCAGCAAGATCAGACTTATATTGAAGATACGGTCATATTTATACCTGCACACTTATAAGTTTTGTTAAATGTATAGATAAAAGATATCTGGGATGGTCGCATTACTGACTTCGGGTATTTATCTGAGAATAGGATTCATGTCCAACTTTCTGGCTCATCGCAAGATTACCCATATCTGATCGATATTAGCTCCATGCTATAACCGATTATATATACGCTACTTTAACGTGATCAGTATTGTTTGCGACTTAATTAGCCACCCCGCTGTCTTTAGCCAGCATAATGAAATTGCCCCGGGCTGTACTGACTTATCAGAATGTGCAATACATTCATGGTACTTATTCATGTATTGTAGTCTCTTTCGAAAAATATATATTGAATATGCAACATAAAGTTTTGCTTTGTATTTCATTTCAGCAAGGTTGGCTGTATAATGGTAGCTACTTAGCTTTCTAGAATCGCAAACATACATTTGTCTCTTTTCAAAAAAAATTATAATGACACTGACTAATACAACTACTTGTTTTGTCTGTTACATTTAAAAACATAATCTTGTATTTCTGATAATTGATTGCTATTATTTTATATCATCATCATATCTGGGACCAATGTATATATTGGTTCCAGATCGTATGTGCATTAACGATTATATCTAATTGATAGTAAATATAAATTTAGTTGTGATATAAGTAACTAAGTAATAAAATATATAGTAATATGTAAAAGTGTGTACGCCGGACAATAGGCCTAACTATAGCACTTAAGTCTGTAGTTTGAATAAATAATTATTTTCTATGTAGTTATGAATTGTTTATATATTGTTTATCTGTTTAATATATTTGCAATAAAAGCAAGTTTGGGCACTATAATCGGATCCTGATTATTCGAAATGCCTCGGTAGATACATCGGGACCTGATACTTATCTCGGATGATACCAAGTATTTAGATAAAAAGTTGTCGAATAAACGAGGTCCGACTGTACATACTGAAAAAAAATGACGTACGAATTTGGTTTAAAATGCTTACATTTAATAATCACCTCAACTTCGTCATTTAACAAAGCAAACACCGTCTGTCCTGACTTATCATCGGGAATTATATTCTTCCGTTTCCAACGAGCACATGTATAAGTGTAGAAATCCTCACAAGGATTTACTGAAGTGTCCATACTGTCGATGAGTCTGGCAGCTGAAATCAAGGAATCGGTCAATCAATCAATTGACGCATGTCAGTTTAAACAGGCAACATATGATAAAGGTACATAGTCTTGTTTCTATCCAAATTTGTCAAGTACTATTTTTTAGAAAATGTCATGTTAATGTCTTCGTACAGAAGTACTATAAAACATTGCATTGTGACTTGGCTTAAAGGTTTCCAGGAACTGCAATAGGCCTACATGAGTCCGATACATGTATGACTCGGCGAGTAGCTCAGGATAGAAAAGTATCGGACACTTGTATTTGTGGTGTTTGGTAAGATAATAATTATAAGAAAATGACAATACAGTTGTGTAGAGTGCATCTGTATAAAGGCAATTTCCACTGATTTTCTTATATTTATGACTCGGATATTTTGTTAAAAAAATAAGACTAATCGGTATTTGACATGCAATTGTTTGTATGAATGGTTACATAATGCAATGGAATGATACTTTCTTAACAGGCCATGTGACTTGGGTAGCTCTTGGTATCCTGCTTTAAGCGGTTTCTTCTCTTAAGTGACTATTCACTCTACTAAAACCATGGATTGGAAACTTCCTACTATGTCTTTATAGATTTGTATAAACTCTCGCGAGCAGCGAGATTTCTTCCGAGATCAAACCAGCGATAAAAAATTGCGATTTCCGCCATCTTGTTTCTGATACGAGTGAAGTTGACATTTCGTTTCGCCGTAATCGTCATATTTACTACAGCTATATATTTCTTGGTATATTGTTTGTGTTTACCTTGTTGTTTGTGTGTGCGTATTTTTTCATGAAGCCTGACATTTGTCCATTTTCCTTGCTTAATTATAGTGGCCGGTGGCGTAAAATTGTAATCAATAAAAAGAGGCAGCAATTCACGATACTAAACGAACGCGGATTGTGGGTAAATTATCTATGGCGTATGTGTCCGTGCTTGTACCTGACTGATATTATATAGTACATGCCTTGTTGTATCCATTGCTTCATACTGTAACAGTCTCATACGCAAGCTTGCATGTATACATGAACTGAGCTTAATTAAAATAAACTTGTAGACTTGTAAACTTTAAAAACAGTTACAATCGTTTTCCCAATGCATTTGAATTATACAAGACTTACAGCGCGAGCGTTTAGTTGGGTATATACGATATTAATATGACCCTTGATACAAAGAGAAACTGTTCGTTTATATAATTAATACAAATGATTTCAATTAACATAATTAATTAGGATAATAACACGTGATTACTAGTTAGGGTTAAACAATCATAGGTAAGGCAACAAGACATAAATAATTGGATTAGTTATGTATGCATGTTGGGTAAAAATATCAAGAACATAAATCATTGCATGTGGCTCTACGTCGCTGATGTCGAAACACGTTAGTTATTCTATTTACGATTCATGCATATAATTAAGACTCTCCGTATATATAATGTTCGTGTTTTCAAATAAATATGTTCTGCAACCATCAATACGCAGGTAGTTATTAGTATAATTCTTTAAAATACTTACCGGCTTTTGCACAATCGGAAGTGAGGCATATGTCTGAAATCACATAATAATATCCTTATTTATTGAAGCTAACATGTAAAGATGTATACAAAAACGTTCATATAATTCTTAAATAAAACATGGCCTTCTAACATATAACAACACAAATTAAAATACAATAAATCTATAACACACATTCATTCAGTGAAGACAATCACTCATCAGATGTTCATATTGTAAACAGTACATATATATTATAATATAGAAACATTCAAATGCTATAAATAACATTCTTTACAAACATATTAGAATGTAGATTTTTTTAAATAATTAAGATTTTAATGTTCTTAACGTTAAACAAGAACGTGTGACCACAAACTGGACGATTATATCAAGAACGATAATACAGTAAAACCTCACTTAAACACCATCTCATTAATAAGAGCACCTCAATATTAAGACCAGTTTACAAGGGTCCCAATGTTGGTCTTATTATTGAGGTTTTATTGTGTCCACAATCAAATACGTGCCTTCATATTAGTGAAATATAAAATTGGTTTTCCGCATTAAAATGATAAAAGTACACATTATAAGTGGAAAATGTATTTTAAAGATGTATCTGGCTCATCTGAAGGTAAACTGTTTGAATGGGTTTGGTCCAGTATTGTTGTAACATCGGCTAAAGCATCAATGATAAAAACCATTGCAGCGTATAACCAATTGAAAATATCTTGTAGAATCATATTACTAACAAACAAAACTAGAAAAATACCCCGCTCGTTTAAGTTGTGATAATATCAACTTCTTTTTTCAACAAATACAGATGATTACATAATGAGTTCATGTATATTTATTGATGTTAATACTGTGTGAAATACATTTTTCCTGTTTGTGTAGGTAAACAAACGTTCCCAAAAATGAGCATAATATAACTTTAAAAACAGACTGGTCACCAAATATATGATCATTGTGAGGTTAGTTTAAAGTTTTTCGGCTCAGCCATACTAACATGGATTTGCTATTTGGATATCAGAGTTGTGTAAACCAATCAAATCTTACGTTAACCACAAAACCAACTTCACCGACCGGCCACCAAATAACATCCGTGCCGGGATTCGAGCCTTCGTCCTCTCGACTGAGGGCCAATAAATATATCGTTTGGAAAATTGTCAAATTTATGTGGCCTTAATCGAAATTAGCATAATAGTGCGAAACGTCTTTTATTTATAACGTCTGCATGTAGACTCAATTGACTGACAATTCCACTGACCGCCAACTCGATTGACTAACAATTTCAACGACCATGGTATCATAAAAGGACAACGGGCACTTCATCTAATGAAGTCATTGCACAATGATGATTTATTTCCCATTCAACTTGTTGATACATAAGACATATTGTAAAGTAATTACCGTTCGTAAATATTTGGATACTACGTGATCATAGTCAATCACGTGACTACGCACAGCTAATGTATTGTTTTGACAGAAACCACACATTTCCAGGATATGTGATAGTATAAACAAATAGCAGGGTAATATTAACTTATTACCCACCTGGCTGTATATTGACATCATCTGTTTTCGCGACAATTACTACTGCGATAATAAGGCCAACGATCGCCAGAAAGCATAATAACAAACAGAACAGCAGACATTTCTCTCGACTTTGTCGTGTTTCATCACTTTTACAACTGAAACAAATGTAAACAAATTTATGTATTATTTATTAAAGTCTCAGCAATGTACAATCATAAAATATAACAAAGTATAATAATAAAAGTACATTGCCACTCCATACTGGAGTTACAAGAGACTATATAACAATCAATCAATACACACATGTACAAAATCACACACAGTAAAGCTGAAGATATATTTGCTTATCTTGACTTACACGTTACATTAAGACAATAATAAAACATCGAAATAGGAAAACTGGCACAAATACACACTGCTTAAAAAATGGGTGTATGGAATCTAACTTCACTATGATCCGATCATAGCAAATCTGATTAGCAAACATATTTTAGTAGAGATAAAATATTATATTTAGTAGAGACACATACATAAAAAATAGCATTATTCTCATACTAAAATTATTTACAAGTTAAAAATTGTCTCCTTTGTAGTATGATACAATGAGAATGAGTCCCAGCTAGAGCTGTCATTGATAGTCATTACTATGCACTCTTTTCCTTTAAATCAAATTATGGTAAACAAACATTCTCTTTTTATGCTCGTGAGGTATGGAATTCAATTCCTGTAAATATACGTTGTCTGTCTGATACAGAAACATTTAAAAATAATTATAGGAACTACTTAATGCTTAAACAATGATATCATTAATATTTCATTATTGTATGTATGTGTCTTATGTGAGGTGTCTGTTGTTGTTGTTTTATTTCAATTTTATTTTCAGATCATCTTAACTTTTGTAGTTTTTAATAGTCTCATTTACATCCTGATGTTAAAACACGATGTACATGTACAATATATTGTGTGTGTGTGTGTGTGTGTGTGTGTGTGAATGCGTGTTTGATTGTGCGTGTTTATATTGTTAATAGAAGGCCATATTGAAAAAAGATGTTCAATTTATTGTTTACCCTTAAATATGTAACCTTCTGAAAATAAAGAATTTATTATTATTATTATTATAAAAACAATATCGATGTATCATTGAAAATGTTCCCGTCGATCAATTATCGATACACATTTTTAAAAAATCGATACTTGTGAATTATATGTCGACACAAGCTTAAAAACAACGGAAATTCAGTCAAAACAAAAATGAAAGTTGGCGCTGTCAAAAGTTCGCCGTACCTATCAAATGTGTTCAAACAAAAATAATTAAGTAGATTATTCATATTTTTCTTATTTGTTTTGCAAAAAAACACCTATTTTATAATAGTGAGGAAACAAGATTGTCAAAGTAATACTGAAGCATGTAAAAGACATAACTAGAAGAGAAAATATATGAAATGATAACGGTACGCATGTAAATGGCATTTTAGTGAACATTCACTTGATATATCGATATCATCGACGATATTTCTCATCTGATATATCGATATCGTCGACATGCATTTTGCCGGATTAATGACAGCTCAAGCTCAATGCAGAAGACTAAATTTGGTTGCTTCATATTTTCAAACATGGCAAAAATATTCAGTTTTTTAGAAATTTTACATGAAATATTAATGAAGTACTTGAATTTACATAACACTTTTACACATTGTTTACATGGAAATGAGGACCTTCGCAAAATTGGAGTATTATATTAATGTTTATTCCTGAAAAATATCAAAGTGTGTTAAAGCAAACTATTTCTGAAGGATCTATTCCGAACTTAAGTCCATTCACCGAAGTCTCTTGTTTCAGTGAGAATATACAACTTTATATTTTTGCGGAAAAAATCACTTCTTTAAATTTATTATTTTCAAATATTTAAGAAATGGCCTATTTGTAAAAATATATTATTTGTCTACAAAAAAACGATACACAGTATACGACATTATAACCAATTATTTCCTCTTTGATTAAAATACGGGTATATTAAAAGGTAATTGTTACTTTACCTATTATACGAAGTTTCACCATTTGCAAGAGTCGTGTCCCCGTCAACTGCGCATTCCTTCATTTTTACTGCAGGTGTGATATAGAACGTCTATATCCACATTGTATAAATATTGTAATAAATAAAATTAAGACACTCAAAATGTGTACACTGAGATCAAGTACGTAGCACACAGCTTTCCAATAAATTGACTATATCTTTAATAAATAGTATATTATTTGAAACAACAAATTTCTATTTAATTCACGCGCGCTTGAAAGTCTCAAAGTCTACATTAACATTTTCTTCTATTGTTGCGAGTAATACAACTATCAAACGGTAATCGCATTAGCGCAATGACCTGCGCTTTCTTCCAATATCCAAAAAATATTTATTTGATTATTAACACGCCTGTGTATTAATTAATAACACAATTACTGAGTTAGTAGCATCTGCATGGTGAAATAAGTAGCAAGAAATGGTTACAAGAAAGAGAGATGTCTTGCCATTGTTATTGATTCAGATAGTGACGATCCTGGATACAGTGCGTTCAGTTGATGACTTTATTATGAGTTTTGCTGTCACATTTCGGATATATGATATCTTAATTAGGAATTGAATAAACACACCAGTGTTAATAATCTAACTAGAACAATAAACAGGTTGGCTGGCAATGAGAGAAACATATGAGTAATTTGTAAGACTGGTGATGTTTTTGTCATTTCCGTGCTTACGACTCGTAGAGAATGTAGAATATTCGACAATGATAGACGAATATCTCATTCAATTCTTACAAACACCATCTTATCAAATTAGCAGTCCATGACAATTAGGTCAGTATGTTTCAGTTTTACATATAATTGTCCGTCTTTCATTCCGCTCTAGAACAATTTACAAAACAGTCACAGAAAAATAAAAAATATACCAAGGGACCAAACCTCTCACAGGATTCCAGCGTCCTTGTAACAATATTTTGTTGTTCAATAGTTTTACTTAGTTTGATAATATGTCTTTGCAATTATGTTGTACAAAGGGATACGGCACAAGTTATCACAACATTATCGAAGCCCACTTCCAGGACATTTACAAAATCATGGTAACTGTTAGAAAATATGACAGATACAAAATGTGAAAGTTTGGTTTAAACAGAAACAGTTGTAAATAATAAGAACACAATCTATGATAGGATTATTTACATTTGGTGAGAGCAATATAAATTAAACATCACACAAGCACTTGGTAATGTTAAAAATGTTTTGAACTCGTCAAATAAGTACATGTATACATATTTTGTAAGATAAACAAGTTTTCCTCAAAAGATAGGGTTTCAATTCCGAACAGAACTGTTCGGTAAAGTGTGGTCTTAGTAAATCTTACATGAATTATATGTGATAAACAAGACATCTTGTACTGCTTACTGCCAACATCAGATGGGTCACATTGTATATTGTAGACAGAAGCATTGCAGTGCCACATATAGTCCGTGCCACATATAGTCCGTGCCAAATCTATTCCGCGCAAAAAATAGTTCACGTTAGCTTTACGCGGCGGACATGTGCATCGACGCCGCACTTAACCCACTTCTCTTTAAGATATGTTAAGCCACCATTTCACCAAGGATTGTTTTGGTCCCGATAGTACCCGATCCTTTTTTTGGTCGATCGGCCGCATTTTTGCGAAAATAGTCGGGAACCTGCGAGCACTGTCGAGCACTACCCTATACCTTCGGGGGAAGATCTGGCGCGATCGCCTCAGTCCTCCGAGGGTCGGGTACCGAAAAAGTGATCGCCTACTGTTTTTAAACATGTTGAAAAACAGTAGCCGATCAAAAACCGTCGGCCCGTGGTCGTCTTGGTCGTCCGAGGGTCCCCTGAAGGTCCCCTGAAGGTCCCCTTGTCTCGCCCGCCCTCTGGAGCTTTGCCGTGTACTTGCGCGTACTTTCGCATACTTGCGTTCCGGAAACGTGTCGATCGCGCGAGGAATGTCCGTGATTCGTCCCCATGCCATGGTCCATTGGTCGGGACTCAATCGGGTAAAAAAAGGGGACGATTGGAGGCGATGCATGACGACAATCGGGCCGATCAAAAAAATTGATTCATCGGGGACAATCTGGTCCAGATCGGGCCGATTGGAAAAAAACAATCCTTGGTGAAATGCAGCCTTTACTGAAAGGAATATTTGAATAAGATACAACATCAAAACAGTTAAATTTGAAAAGATGATAAACAGACCTGAACTCGTGATGTATTTAGTTCGTACGCGAACTTTATTTGACACGGACTAGACTATATGTGGCACTGCATCGCTGTACGTATGTTTGTTAGTGGCTAGGGCGTTAGGTTATAAAAGTACATGCATAGTGAACGAGTATACTTTTATGTTATTATGAAAATGATGTCAAGTTATTTTCTTATTGTAACTTGTTTTCATGCGCTTCTCTGCTTGGGCGCCAACAGGACGGATTGTCTATATTGTATTGTTCACGGAATGTTTCTATTTTGCTCACCTTGGCTTGCTGTTCCTCATCAGTTACTTTGACTTCCGATAAGTCATTCGGGGTACTTATTGCATTTCGTTCACGCTCGCCGTCACTCGTGTTGGGGGTAGTCAAGTGGGGCTTTTCTTGTTTACACTGTTTTACTTGGGGGATTGTACAATTGATACAATTGTAAGGTTGAGTTCACCCTTAATCACGGTATGAGCCCCCACTCGTTACAAAGGAGTCATGCATCTTCATTTATCTTTGATGTTTGTGCTTCATGCCCCTATTGGATTTGTAATTGTTTATAGTCATGTATATAGTTCATATAGTTCATGTCACCGCGTGCTCGTGGTGAATGTGTGCACTTTATGTGTGGTATTTCCGTCTCCGTGTCTTGCGGTGTATGTGTTCACTTTGTGTGTGGTGTTTCCGTCTCCGTGTCTTGTGATGAACGTGTGTACTTTGTGTGTGGTGTTTCCATCTCCGTGTCTTGTGGTGTATGTGTGCACTTTGTGTGTGGTGTTTCCGTCTCCGTGTCTTGTGATGTACGTGTGTACTTTGTGTGTGGTGTTTCCGTCTCCGTGTCTTGTGGTGTATGTGTGCACTTTGTGTGTGGTGTTTCCGTCTCCGTGTCTTGTGGTGTATGTGTGCACTTTGTGGGTGGTATTTCCCATTCCGTTTCTTGCGGTGTATGTGTTCACTTTGT
The DNA here is from genome assembly GCA_032209605.1 of Mactromeris polynyma. NCBI lineage: Eukaryota > Metazoa > Mollusca > Bivalvia > Venerida > Mactridae > Mactromeris > Mactromeris polynyma. Next base: position 35,989,672 of record JASFXZ010000004.1, read on the forward strand.
GTGGTATTTCCGTCTCCGTGTCTTGGGTGTATGTGTGCACTTTGTGTGTGGTGTTTCCGTCTCCGTGTCTTGTGGTGTATGTGTTCACTTTGTGTGAGGTATTTCCGTCTCCGTGTCTTGTGGTGTATGTGTGCACTTTGTGTGTGGTATTTCCGTCTCCGTGTCTTGTGGTATATGTGTGTACTTTGTGGGTGCTATTTCCGTCTCCGTGTCTTGTGGTGTATGTGTGGACTTTGTGTGTGGTGTTTCCGTCTCCGTGTCTTGTGGTGTATGTGTGCACTTTGTGGGTGTTATTTCCCATTCCGTTTCTTGCGGTGTATGTGTTCACTTTGTGTGGTATTTCCGTCTCCGTGTCTTGTGGTGTATGTGTGCACTTTGTGGGTGGTATTTCCCATTCCGTTTCTTGCGGTGTATGTGTTCACTTTGTGTGGTATTTCCGTCTCCGTGTCTTGTGGTGTATGTGTGCACTTTGTGTGTGGTATTTCCGTCTCCGTGTCTTGTGGTGTATGCGTTCACTTTGTGTGGTATTTCCGTCTCCGTGTCTTGTGGTGTATGTGTGCACTTTGTGTGTGGTATTTCCGTCTCCGTGTCTTCATGCACGTGGAGACCATCCAATTATACAATATGGAAATCAATACTATATAATCGCAATAATAAGACCACCTTTGGTACCCTAGATAATTGGTCTTAATATTGAGGTGGTCCTAATATTGAGGTTGAAAAAATAGTAAAATAGTCAAAATGGACTTGAAAAATGTGGTCTCAATTTTGAGATGGAAATTTAAGGGAAATTTAACATACATTTAAAACATTAAAATAAATAATTACCATTCAGCGATTTACAGTCTTGGAACTGTCAGTAAAATACTGGGGAACCAGGTAAACAAAACCAAGAGACGTTTAACTAAAACTTCTGACCGTTGCCTTCTGTGATTCGGTAAAATCATTGAAATAAGAAACAATGTGAAATTCAAAGTAAATAATATAATCATATTTATAGTTACAGGTCACATGAATGATATTTCTGGAATTAAGTGTTAGTAGCAAATACATAAACCTATATTCACGAGGTGAAATAACGCATTAATAAGTATTAATGCGGGTAGAATAAATCAAGTCGTAAATGACAAGTAAGTGTTTAAGTTCAGCTTAAAATCTTAAAACATTATGTCAACAAGTACTGTTGAGACCGGTACATACTTTATAATACAGTAAAACCTCAATAATGCGACCACCCATGGGACCCTTGAAAGTGGTTTTATTATTGAGGTGGTCTTAATACTGAGGTTGAATAAAAAGCAAAATAGTGAAAATGGATTTGAAAATTTTAAGGTGGTCCTATTATTGAGATGGTTTTAAGTGAGGTTTTACTGTACACTTAAATGGAATTGTAAAATATTTGTGTTATATATCTTGTTATCCCAGTAGTATATACACATTTAACTTTAATACTATTCTGTTTGAAATGGACACGAAAATAACCAACTATTGCTTTAAAAGAGAGAGAATAAGTTGCAACCTTGACACCAATGTAAAGATATTTCCTACATATTATACATTCATGTAACAGTGAAAAGCAATGAAAACTTCACAATATTTTTCATAAAATGGTAAATTCACAAACATAGTATTTCATGTTCAACCGAATGAAAAGATTTAAGATGTAGCGCATATCAGTGAAACTAAATATCGTGATGGCTTATGGCCCGCTTCTGAATTAAAAACAGACGGTAACTGTACAATACAGACTCCGATTTATCGAAAATACTTAAGTTTTTACTTAACTAAGAAAACACTCTTAATACGTTTAATTGGCGATCAAATGATGTTTCTTCTAAAGCCTATGTTTTGATATTAGAAAAGTATATTGTAACTTTATCGAAAGAGCACAATTTGACAATATTACACCTTTTTAATGACTCATAAAAATGTTTAAGAATTTACTCATGCGTGATTGTAATTGGATATAGCATACATGTTACACACACATGAATTATTGTTGTGTAATGTCCATTTCTTGTATTCCTATCTAAGTCCATGAAATTTGAGAAAATATTTATTGTGCGTTTCTATATGTTCTGAGTATATTTTAGACAGTTACTGACTTCATATTTAAGTATGTTCGTGAAATGGGGCCTGGTATTGTGGTAAAAATGCCCTTCATTGAATACATAAATGTTGTATTTTTAGTACATATAGAGTAAATCAGGGGTTCCATTTGACATTTGAATTGAACCTTTGACCCCTGGAATTTTCAAAAAGCCATAAGTTGACCCCCAATGATTTTGGCTGAATGGTCAATTTTTCTCTAAATTTATAGGTAATTCAGCTAAAAGGCGGTAAAATCCGGTAAAATCCGGTAAAATCTTATAAAAATGACCCTTGAGATTCAGAACCCAATGGAGCCCCTGGTAAATACATAATAATACAATTTATTAAGCAAATAAAGTCTGAATATCACAGTATATATAGATGCGATAAACACAACATGGTAAGTACAAAACAATCTTGTTCCCAGTATTTGTACAATTTGGTATCTGGAACACACACTGCTTCACGTTCATCATGTACTACATGCTCGTATTCTCACCAAACAGAACATTTATTTGATGGGTTCATGTAATGTTTGTTGCTACAACCAAAGGCTTGTGCAAATTCTTTGGAATTCTGCATCGGTCCAATAACTCTGAAAAAACAAAAACATATTGTCAATAGTCCGATATTGCAACTAAAACAGGTTGATTCCGAGTATATACTACCCACCGCTACCGACCCGTCATTTTGAAAAAATATCATTATTTGGATAATACTTAATTTCATCAAATAAATACAGTAAAACCTCAATAATAAGACGACCCCTTGGGACCCTTGAAAACTGGTATTAATATTGAGTTGGTCTTAATATTGAGGTTACATAAAGAATGGAACAGTCAAAATTAACTTTAAAATGTGGTCTTAATCTTGAGGTGGTCTAATTATTGAGGTGGTCTTTAGTTGTGGTTATACTGTAAATGAGTTGTTCGACGAACAAACATGTATTAGTGACCAAAAATCCATTAACAGGTTTTTTCATTTTCTAACAGATATATTTTTCTAGTTTTATTCAAAACCAAAAATATTGAATTCGGACGTCCACTTTTCTTTTTAATAGCAATTCTAAGTAATACTAAGAACCAAAAGCAAAGAAAGCTACAAATTGACGTCACGCCATAACTGATACATTTATTGCTGCAATACCTGAACTGTCCTGGACTGTGTACACCGTTTGCAATCGCATTAATCATGGATTCCGTCCTTATGTTGTTACACCAGAGCTGAAAATGTCAATATCAGTTATAAACAAATTGAATCAAAGAACAATGGTAGCTGTACATGCAACGACAAAATACACGTGATACTGTACGACATAAATACACGTGATACTGTACGACATAAATACACGTGATACTGTACGACATAAATACACGTGATACTGTACGACATAAATACACGTGATACTGTACGACATAAATACACGAGATACTGTACGACATAAATACACGTGATACTGCACGACATAAATACACGTGATACTGTACGACATAAATACACGTGATACTGTACAACATAAATACACGTGATACTGTACGACATAAATACACGTGATACTGTACGACATAAATACACGTGATACTGTACGACATAAATACACGTGATACTGTACGACATAAATACACGTGATACTGTACGACATAAATACACGTGATACTGTACGACATAAATACACGTGATACTGTACGACATAAATACACGTGATACTGTACGACATAAATACACGTGATACTGTACGACATAAATACACGTGATACTGCACGACATAAATACACGTGATACTGTACGACATAAATACACGTGATACTGTACAACATAAATACACGTGATACTGTACGACATAAATACACGTGATACTGTACGACATAAATACACGTGATACTGTACGACATAAATACACGTGATACTGTACGACATAAATACACGTGATACTGTACGACATAAATACACGTGATACTGCACGACATAAATACACGTGATACTGCACGACATAAATACACGTGATACTGTACGACATAAATACACGTGATACTGCACGACATAAATACACGTGATACTGTACGACATAAATACAGGTGATACTGTACAACATAAATACACGTGATACTGCACGACATAAATACACGTGATACTGTACGACATAAATACACGTGATACTGCACGACATAAATACACGTGATACTTGTACGACATAAATACATTGTGTCCAACTTCTAACAGTGACGTCTGCTTCACAGATCTATTTTTAACTCATGGACGATTCGCAATGTCAACAGAACCAACATCAAAATGAAACTGTCAACATCCTGATCACATCGCTAGTGTTGAACCCACATCATATACTGTTGTTTTCTTTTATACGTAAACTGTGTGGAAACAACTTTCCATTCGGCAAAATATTGAAGGATGATTTACAAGCTCCGTTCGTTCAATTGAATGATAGCCATCTTGATTCCTTTCATAATGTTAGTATTTTTAGTAACATCAGTTTTTGGAAACCGTTATTTACGAAATAAATCATGTTTTAACGAGATATTCTTAGTCACAAATACAAGAACATATGTGGTAAATGTCTTCATACAGATGTACCCTGCAACACTAAGTTTACACTTTTCTTACATGTTTCCCAAATACCTCAACTACAAGTTTCAGATACCCGTATTTTCTATCCTGATCCACGCGCCGATTTAGCGCTAGCATAGGTCAAGCCTGTATCGGACTCGTGTTTTGCAGTTCCATGAAACTTCTAAGAAAAGTTAAATACAGACTGCATAATGTATTTACATCCCATTTTCTCAGAATTATCACTAAGCATATTTGGATAGAAAATAAGACTATACACACCTTTAATTGTTACACTAAAAAGAAACAAATACCATTACACAAAACTCACATGTGCAAAGTTGATGAAGAACAGCTGATTGCTGGTGAAGTTAAGTCCAGGTAATGTTGGTTCTTCACTGCCTCGCTTCTCCACCCACTTTCTGTATGCCTGATGTACACAATATAATGATATGCACTGAACTCCCCTTTGATTGAATGCAGTCAAGTAAATGGAAATAATATAAGGAATTTAACGATTTCTTAATTATTTAAACAAAAATACCACTCACGACATATTAATCGAACACTCTCATCATTACAAATTCGGGACAAAATTATCATAATCTTTGGTATCAATCTATTGGTTTTCAGATCGTAATATAGCGGAATATAATATTATCTTATATAAAATCCGGTATTGGTCGCGGAATAGTTCGTATGGGATTTATCCGTTCTATCGCGGGACGTGACGTAGGTTAGCGGGGAATTGAGGAGCCATCATTGTCTGCGATTCCATGTCTATCGTGAGAAGAGCTGTATTTAGGAATTCAGAAGCTTGCAGAACATAACATATCGCTTTATTTAGTTTGTAAGACACGCTTTTATATACCTGATGTTAATTACTGAATCATTAAGTAGGGCCTATCAATGCCTTAATTCATTGAAGAATCAGGAATAATACTCACTCGGAAACTCTGTTTCAATCCTCCATTATCAGCAATATTTTCACCCTGTGTATTTATACCGTTCACCTGAAATACATTATGTTTCTTATATAACAGTCTTTCAAGTTCATTTCGTTATATGATGTATGACAATAGCTATATTTGACTTGGGACTATTTGAATGGAAACATGTATTTGATGCCAAAATTGCAAAACCATGAGCATTGAAATCGAAAGTTCGCATATTTAAAATACCACCCTTGAAAGCAGTATTGATGGATAGAATAGTTTAGCTTTGTCATGTTCATCAACATTTGTTAACAAATACGACAGTAATAAATGTTGCCTCGCGTGGATTTAAGTTTATTTACCCTCGCCACCGGGATATCCCATATGGGCGAGCATTCACTATGTTAATTAACTATCACTAACAATTCTAATTTTAAAATAATAACTATAGTGATTGTCTGTGTGTGTGTCTATATCACATAATAAAATTTATATGTCTATTTATAAACTATTTAAAAAATCATAATAATATAAGAATAAATCTCTATTTTTAAAATATTCAAAGTTAACAGAACTGTCCAGCAGTTTTCTATATCATAATACTATAATTACAGAATTAAAATTAAATAAACTTCATCATTTGCGGTCCAGCCGCTTTAATGACATAAAAGAGAAAATTTAAGAATTATAGATCCTCTCCCTGCAGTGCTAAAACAATATTGATAAATAAAAACAAAACATAATGGAATAAGTATATAAAATGTTGCCTTCTTTCCACGGGCCATATATACTAAGCAAGGTCATCGGTGCGTGAAGCATGAATACACAACGTGAGATGTAAACAAGTTATATAGTTCGTGCCCATGTAAACAAAGAATGAACTATGAATTAGTTCAAGATTGAACGATCTTTTGAAATAAGTTTGTTTTCCTGAGAAGGTATTTAATTAAAGCATATAATCATTCTGTAGAAACACTCTTTAAATTTACAAGACTAGAGCTGCTAAATATTAAGCATCAAGACCTAACAAATACATTCGTATTTAGATTAAAAATCTACAAACTCTAACAATATTTGGGAATGTTTAGCAAGATTTTGACAGCAATCTTTACATTTCATGATGAGAAGTGTGTCCTATCTTCTTAAAAACTTTGGGAAAAATCCCAAAGTTGTAGTCCTTTTTACTCGCAAATTGTATGAACGCATCTACTTTATGCTTTTTCATTACGGTTAGTGTTGTTTCAGAAAACATATTACTAACACTATTCACAGCGTATTTTTTTCAGCGCAGCCGTACTGACATTGTTTTGCTATTTGCATATCAGCGTTATGTAAACCTATCAAATCTTACGTTAACCACCAAGACAATTTCTATTCAACCGAACAACAACTGTAACATTGACGCCGATTGGTTAACCTTTCGATATACATTAACGTACCAAAATCCACCGAATTTCGGTGAATTTACCAAAATCCAGTTTGGATCTGGAGTGACCAGCAACGTAAAATCTCGGCATTTATTATTACGTTGAACAACAAATCTTAACCTTCAAATTGCGCCAACCATCTTTTTTCAAGATAGTTCCTATTAGTGTTGACTTGGTAAGATAAAAGTACTAGCTGTAATGCTTGCCAACAAAATATTCAAAAGATGATTCAAATTATTCACAGTGTGCACCATTGTGACAAATTCACATACAATATGGTTTATCTGAAACTGTTTAATTGTTGAAATATTACGAACAGTGAGGTTGGCTTCTTGTACAGCAAAGTTACCATACTGATCAACAATACATTGTGCTTTCTCCTTGAAGTTGTCTATAATCTCTGGTTTCCACCATTCTACTAGATTTCCATCTTTGTCGTACTGTCGACCTGGAAAATGTATACGCTTGCAGTTTGATATACAGTAAAACATCAGTAATAAGACCACCTTTGGTACCCTTGAAAAGTGGTCTTCTAATTGAGGTGGTCCTAATGTTGAGGTTGAATAAAGAGCAAAACAGTGAAAATAGACTTGAAATTGTGTTCTTAATTTTGAGGTGGTCTTATATTGAGGTGGTCTTATAATGAGGTGGTCTTATATTGAGGTGGTCTTATATTGAGGTGGTCTTATAATGAGGTGGTCTTATAATGAGGTGGTCTTATATTGAGGTGGTCTTTAATCGAGGTTTTACTGTATTGATTGTTTTACTCGGCTGTTATTTTCTAATTTTAATATAATGATGTGATCATAATACACTGGAACCCCTTTAAACCGGAACCCCTTTAATATATATATACATGTACTATATAAATCACCCCTTTAATGCGGAAACCCCATAATTCAGGAAACCGGACAATAAATTTGGCCCGAAATGGATATTTCCATTATAAATCACCCCTTTAAACCGGACAATGACAAAGTCTCAATATTGATTTTCACATCTTGCGCAAAACCTATGACGGAAGAGTTTGATACGGAGCACAGTGAGTATCAGAAGAAATGATTTTCGAATGCAATTGGAATTTAGTTTGTTTTCCTTTCAACAGATTAGATATGTATATCTCCTGTCGGTGACATAATAACTATACCCGGAATAACACATATGATAACATCGTGATTTTGTGAATAAGTTATGATCAATAAATAAAAACAATTTATGCACGCTATAGATCTATTTAAGACATAGAAAACAAGTTATTGCCTAATAGAGAGTTGAACCTCTTACATTGTTTTTCTTCAAGAAATACCCCTTACCTCTGTCATCAAACCCATGAGTTATTTCGTGACCAATTACTACTCCTATACCACCGTAGTTCATCGCTCTGAAACACAATACAGAACGTACACATGTGCTTCGGGATATGAGCCCAAATAGTTTAGTACCGTTATCGTTGTATGATTTCTAGTGGTGATTAATTATGTGTATTAATACGCCCGTATCCGTATATATTTACTTCGTTATATCCAACTTTAGTTATATCCATACAGCGAAATTTGGTTATAATTGTATGGATATAATAAATTTCGTTATAACATCAATTACTGTTGACTCGTTTTGTTTACACCTGAAACATATGTGGTACAGATATTGCATTGTATTTAGTTTATTAATAGATGAAATAAATAACACAATTGTTGTTGTTGCATTAACTTCAAGGTATCGTTTCTACATTAGACAATGCCTCCCCACACATAAATTAGACAATGCCTCCCCACACATACATTAGACAATGCCTCCCCACACATACATTATACAATAACTCCCCACACATATATTAGACAATGCCTCCCCACACATACATTAGACAATGCCTCCCCACACATATATTAGACAATGCCTCCCCACACATATATTAGACAATGCCTCCCCACACATACATTAGACAATGCCTCCCCACACATATATTAGACAATGCCTCCCCACACATATATTAGACAATGCCTCCCCACACATATATTAGACAATGCTTCCCCAAACATACATTATACAATAACTCCCCACACATATATTAGACAATGCCTCCGCACATATATTAGACAATGCCTCCCCACACATACATTAGACAATGCCTCCCCACACATATATTAGACAATGCCTCCCTACACATATATTAGACAATGCCTCCCCACACATATATTAGACAATGCCTCCCCACACATACATTAGACAGTGCCTCCCCACACATACATTAGACAATGCCTCCCCACACATATATTAGACAATGCCTCCCCACACATATATTAGACAATGCCTCCCCACACATATATTAGACAATGCCTCCCCACACATATATTAGACAATGCCTCCCCACACATATATTAGACAATGCCTCCCCACACATATATTAGACAATGCCTCCCCACACATATATTAGACAATGCCTCCCCACACATATATTAGACAATGCCTCCCCACACATCCAGGACAACAACAGTAACATATTATCAAATGCAACAAACATAATACAGTAAAACCTCAATAATAATACCACTTTTTGGGACCTTTGAAAACTGGCCTTCATATTAAGATTGAATAAATTCTTAATTTTGAGGTGGTCTTATTATTGAGGTGGTCTTATTATTGAGGTGGTCTTATTATTGAGATGGTCTTTTGGTGAGGTTTTACAGTATGTATATAATCGAAAGAACCCGTTGTTTGACGCAACCTTCTTTTAATCGGTTGTTATGGATACTGAAATTGATGCTTACTGTGGTTGATTCTTGCCGTAGAATGGTGGCTGCAGTATACCTGCTGGGAACACTGTCAATTATAACAAGAAATATCTTTAAAAACAAGGCGTAGATAGAATGATGTTTTCCGGTATGCTAAATGAAATAATGTTTTTTGCAACATGTTGAAAAATAAATCCTTACACAAAATTAACTCGGATCTATATATATAATTATCATGAACCTGTTTTATCACGGTCAATTTATCATATTAACTACTTCCGGCAAAATTCGAACTGCTAACGTACATCTTACGAAAACCCCGTTTGGTGTCTCTTGGGTGAAAATATAATTGGTCAGATTTTAAAAAGCCCGCTTCGAGGACAACATTTGGTTGGTCAAAGATGTAGATCATAATCAATGTTAAATAGCTACCCCTAAAATATTTGTTTTGGTTACATAAATTATATTACTTGACCAGAGCGCTTATAGTGCAGTCTGGTGACTGTCAGGTTTGTATTCGAGTATTCACATACACTTAACACAACTTATAAGTGTGTACCTTTTAAATGTCGAATAACATTTTTATTAATTAATATTCTTACACGAAAGTGTGTATATTGGCTATTTGCTACATGTAGGTCATGAATCTCGGGGCGAATTAAAAACATTGTACACTGAGTCAGTGTGGGCACACGCGCTATTATACTCTTTCCATTCAACAAGATCATCTTTAAGTGGGAGCTGCAGTACTGATTTTTTCGCTGCATCACATACATTGCTTTTATTTGTTCAACATGTGGATTCTTTCATGAAATAGATAAGATATTATGCCAGGTATCTACGCTATATTTTTTTAACCTTTCAGTATGATCAGGCTAATGTTGACCAAGATACGGTCATATTTATACCTGAACACTTTTAAGATTTGTTAAGTGTACTATACACAATTACTAATCTACCAAAACTACTTTAATTACTCTATTTGTAAAGGGACATTAAATCACATAAACAGGCAGGGTTATGTAGCGACTATTCCAGCTATGAGGTTGGATGAAGACACCAAGCGGACACCAGTAGGGTGACTTCTTCAATACCCTGGGTGGGATTCGAACACACAGCGGGGAGGGGTTAGTGGAATTTAATTTAGTGATTATTGCTAGTGGAAATACTTACTAATGTTGTTCAATAGTGGATGATAGTAAGCGTTTACAGTAGATGGTGGAGTCGTCCATCTGCAATGTTAACAATACAGTCATATACAGTAGTTCGGCGCAATATGAATACGTTCAGGAAATCTTGACGCAATATTCGGCTTATTGTCTCGAAAATGCCGATACAACTTGATTGGTTTACACACCGCGGTGCCAGTGAAAATACCAAACCGTTATCTGAATTAATGTGAAACCAAAACACGGAGACACGGAGACACGGAGACACGGAGACACGGAGACACGCTGTAAATAATTATTTGTTTTGGATTGAAGTTAAAAAGGACCAAAATGAAATTACTTAATTTTCAGCAAATTTACATATTTGTTAGTCTTAGGGAATAAAGATTTTAAACCCGTTAAATGTTTTTATTAATATCGCTCATATTTCCACAACAATCCTTCGTACTGAAGATACCTGCCTCGTTAATAAAGTTTTCTGTTGTTTATATGCACGAAGGTACAAAATTGTATTAAAATAGTAATATATTCAAATAATTCAAAGTGTTACTGCTATATAATGCGGGGGTGGCGTAGAAGGTACAGGCAGCAGTCGAATAACGGTATACAGCTAATTTCACGTAGTTCGTTTCATAAATCTAAAATGTCTTACGTACAAATAAATCACTACTTTATAGCCAGTTATAATCTGCCATATGTAGGAGAGCGCCCTAGATAATGTTGATAAAATGTTTGGCCCAACCCTTGTGTATGTGTGTACACTTTGTACAAATTTGATATAATTTGAGAAGTATGATTAAACTAATGAAGGTGTACGTACTCATTTTTGTCATACTTTTCTCTCAGTTTTTGTAGTGAACTGGAAGCAGAATGTTTTAACATGTCCATCATGGTTTGGAAATACTCTTCTCTATTAACCATGACCTGGAATGAACCAAATTGTGAGACGTTGTTGTCGGTCTTTCAATAAAATATTTATATTCAGTTTGTCAAATAATCATCAATGTAGAAGAATTTTCAAGTTAATCAAATAACAAACTTTAAAATAGTTTTCTTAAGAATTCAAATGATGCTATCACTATAAAGCATGGTAGGTGTCATCAGTTTAATTAGCTGCGTAGTTAGTTGTACGATGCAAGCTTGTAAATCATAAAATGAATTTGGACTCTCGGGTTCGAATCCCGGTAGCGCCATTGACCGATTTTTCGTGTTCTTCAAAACATGACTTTATCTAAAACAATAACACATAAAATAAGTCACAAGCCAACTCTGATGTCCAGTTGTTTTACATTCAACCGGACAAGCAACTTATGCTTATTGTATATCTAGCTGATGTATATACCTTGGTACTTTAATAGTACCGTGTAGAAGTGTCCACACAGCATAAAATCAGTGTAAACTATCAACTATGGATTTTGATGTGTCGGCGAAATACATAACATTTAGTCATCTGCAATCGTATTTAGTTCTAGACAGTTAATACCAAGTAAATGTAAATATATTTACGTCTTTATAAAGTGTGTTTATATGTTCTGGTTCTATGATGTCATCTGGATATCCAATCCATGACTGCATTGCCTCCATCTGAAATCATAACATTTACCTAATCATAACAATGTCTGATCCATTAGAAGCACTAGATTATAGCAATCACTGAACCACAACAAGCACTCATTCATAACAACACTTAATCACAACATGCACTAAATCATAACAATCCCTGAACCATAACAAGCATTCAATCATAACAATGTCTGATCCATTAGAAGCACTAGATTATAACAATCACTGAACCACAACAAGCACTCATTCATAACAACACTTAATCACAACATGCACTAAATCATAACAATCCCTGAATCATAACAAGCATTCAATCATAACAATCTCTGAACCATAGCAAGCACTCATTCATAACAATCCCCGAACCATAACAAGCATTCAATCATAACAATCTCTGAACCATAGCAAGCACTCATTCATAACAACACTTAATCACAACATGCACTAAATCATAACAATATCTGAACCATAGCAAGCATTCAATCATAACAATCTCTAAAACCATAACAAGCATTCAATCATGAAAATCCCTGAACCATAGCAAGCATTCAATCATAACAATCTCTGAACCATAGCAAGCACTCATTCATAACAATCCCCGAACCATAACAAGCATTCAATCATAACAATCTCTGAACCATAGCAAGCACTCATTCATAACAACACTTAATCACAACATGCACTAAATCATAACAATATCTGAACCATAGCAAGCATTCAATCATAACAATCTCTGAACCATAACAAGCATTCAATCATGACAATCCCTGAACCATAGCAAGCATTCAATCATAACAATCTCTGAACCATAACAAGCACTAAATCATAACAATCACTGAATCACAACAAGCACTCATTCATAATAAGCACTAAATCATAACAATATCTGAACCATAGCAAGCATTCAATCATAACAATCTCTGAAACATAACAAGCATTCAATCATGAAAATCCCTGAACCATAGCAAGCATTCAATCATAACAATCTCTGAACCATAACAAGCACTAAATCATAACAATCACTGAACCATAGCAAGCATTCAATCATAACAATCTCTGAACCATAACAAGCACTTAATCATAACACTCACTGAACCATAGCAAGCATTCAATCATAACAATCCCTGAACCATAACAAGCACTAAACCATAGCAATCACTGAACCATAGCAAGCATTCAATCATAACAATCTCTGAACCATAACAAGCACTAAATCATAACAATCACTGAACCATAGCAAGCATTCAATCATAACAATCTCTGAACCATAACAAGCACTAAATCATAACACTCACTGAACCATAGCAAGCATTCAATCATAACCATCACTGAACCATAACAAGCATTCAATCATAACAACCACTGATCCATAACAATCATTCAATCATAACAATCTCTGATCCATAACAAGCATTCAATCATAACAATCTCTGAACCATAACAAGCACTAAATCATAACACTCACTGAACCATAGCAAGCATTCAATCATAACAATCACTGAACCATAACAAGCATTCAATCATAACAACCACTGATCCATAACAATCATTCAATCATAACAATCTCTGATCCATAACAAGCATTCAATCATAACAATCTCTGAACCATAACAAGCATTTAATCATAACAATCACTGAACCATAACAAGCATCAAATCATAACAATCCCTGCACCATAACATACGCTTAATCGTAACAATCCCTGCACCATAACAAACGTTCAATCATAACAATCACTGAACCATAACAAGCATCAAATCATAACAATCCCTGCACCATAACAAACGCTTAATCGTAACAAGCCCTGCACCATAACAAACGCTCAATCATAACAATCCCTGCACCATAACAAACGCTTAATCGTAACAAGCCCTGCACCATAACAAACGCTTAATCATAACAAGCCCTGCACCATAACAAACGCTCAATCGTAACAAGCCCTGCACCATAACAAACGCTTAATCGTAACAATCCCTGCACCATAACAAACGCCCAATCATAACAATCCCTGTACCATAACAAACGCTTAATCGTAACAATCCCTGCACCATAACAAACGCTCAATCGTAACAATCTCTGAACCATAACAAACGCCCAATCATAATAATCCCTGAACCATAACAAACGCTCAATCATAACAATCCCTGTACCATAACAAACGCTTAATCGTAACAATCCCTGCACCATAACAAACGCTCAATCGTAACAATCTCTGAACCATAACAAACGCTTAATCGTAACAATCCCTGAACCATAACAAACGCTCAATCACAACTATCCCTGCAACATAACAAACGCTGAATCGTAACAATCTCTGAACCATAACAAACGCTCAATCATAACAATCCCTGAACCATAACAAACGCTCAATCATAACAATCCCTGAACCATAACAAACGCTCAATCATAACAATCGCTGCAACATAACAAACGCTTAATCGTAACAATCCCTGCACCATAACAAACGCTCAATCACAACTATCCCTGCAACATAACAAACGCTGAATCGTAACAATCTCTGAACCATAACAAACGCTGAATCATAACAATCCCTGAACCATAACAAACGCTCAATCATAACAATCCCTGTACCATAACAAACGCTCAATCATAACAATCCCTGAACCATAACAAACGCTCAATCATAACAATCCCTGAACCATAACAAACGCTCAATCATAACAATCGCTGCAACATAACAAACGCTTAATCGTAACAATCCCTGCACCATAACAAACGCTCAATCACAACTATCCCTGCAACATAACAAACGCTGAATCGTAACAATCTCTGAACCATAACAAACGCTGAATCATAACAATCCCTGAACCATAACAAACGCTCAATCGTAACAATCTCTGAACCATAACAAACGCTGAATCATAACAATCCCTGAACCATAACAAACGCTCAATCATAACAATCGCTGCAACATAACAAACGCTCAATTATAACAATCCCTGAACCATAACAAACGCTCAATCGTAACAATCTCTGAACCATAACATACCTTTTCACGTGCAAGTTCTTTAGTGTCACCGTCCATCCAGTCAATTTCTGCCAGTAATTCACCAAATGCTTGCCGAATATTGCCTATCATTTCCAAAGTCTGAAATACATATTATAATACAAATTGTGAGTCGTTCCATCTAGATTCGAACAACGTTGTATCAAGTTCACGATTTAGATATTGACACCGATGTCCTGAATAATTCTACACGTAGACGTTCCGGTATGTATTCATTTCAAGCGTTCATAGTCAGAGAGCAAAATGTTACGCAAAACAATTTTAATAATAAACGTATAGAGAATTAGAAATAAGAAATATATTTACAAAGATGGTCGGCGCAATCTGAAGCAAGCAATATTAGATTTGTTGTGTAACAACAACAAATTGCCGAGTTATTACTCGATTACGTTACTCTACAGTAACTCCGATACCTGCAAGGGGAGATAACTGCCTATAAGATTGGATAAAAATAACTCCGTAGTGCGATTATTCAGAGACAGTAAAGTCTGTTTCAATGTTTTTATTATATCAGTCGTGAAATCACAAATTCATGTTAATAAACATAATACAGAACAAATATAAGTTGAGTGAAGTTGGCGCGGCAATCGTAAATTTACATCGTACATCAACATTGAATACCGACCCAGATTGAATACCAGGGATGGGTCGAGTACTTGGGGATAGTACTTGAGTAAGTACTGAGTACTGGATGCTTAAGGAGTACTCGAGTAAGTACTGAGTACTCACTTTTGTGTGTGTACTTAAGTAGGTACTGAGTACTACTTAAAGTACTTGATTAAGTCCTGAGTACAGAATGTTTTAAATTATTATTGTATAATATATAACTGTCTAAAATGGGTCGCAAATAAAAACACGATATGTTAACTTATTCAAATTTATGTAGAATGAATTTATTATTGCATATCAGTAGACAAAAATTAAATTAACCCAGAAATATATTCGTCACAGAAATATACACTGGAACACCTTTAATCCGGAAACCTCTTTAAACTGGACAATCGTCCGGTTCCAACTTTTTGCTATGTAAATCACCCCTTTAATCTAGAAAACCCATAAATTCAGGAAACCGAACAAGAATTTTGGCCCGAAATGGATATTTCCATTATAAATTACCCATTCAAACCGGACAAGAATAAAGTCTCATCATTAATTTTCACATCTTGCGCTGAACCATTTGACAGAAGAGTTTGATACAGAGCACTGTGAGTATCAGAAGAAATTATTTTCAAATGCAATTGGAATTATAAGTTTAAAATATACAGTAATTAAAGTCAGTCAATATTTTTTTTAACATTTCACACCTAATTAGTGTTTGGCTAGAGTATCTGTCTGTCATGGTTGGTCTCAATTGCTATGACAACAAACTGATTAAATATACTTGGTAATTGAAGGGTACATTGACTATATGTTCACAGGTTCGTTGTTTAATTTATAACTCCTGTAGTATTTGACAATGGACTATAGTCTTTCAGGGGGTCACCTCCAACCTATCAATTATTGTAAATCATTAGACTTATTGATAATTTGCGAACATTGAAATTGTTTTTTATTTGATATTAAAATGAATAGGAGTTTATTAATATATTTTTTGGTCAGATATTCACATTCAAATTTGATCGTTTTATGGATTTTTTATACAAATCGCTACAGTACTAAACAAAATATAGATCCAAATGATATTTTAATTAGACTGTCCAATTTGTTGTTATAATGAATTATTTTTACTATTCACTTTTAATATATAGTTTTACTTCATTATGTTACTTTAATTTGAATTTCACACATGCATGTGGAAGTACTCATAAAGTACTTGTAAGTACTGACCATTTAGCTTCAGTACTTGAGTAAGTACGAGTACTTGTACTCATAATTTCAGATGAGTACTGAGTACTGCCGAGTACTTGAAAATTGGTACTCGAGTAAGTACGAGTACAAGTACGAGTACGAGCAGCACTGACATCGTTAATCGACTTATATTTACTTCGACTTAAATCGAACATAGACCGATATCAAAATTCGAAACGGGTCCGCATATACATATCTGGAGTCGAATAACGAGCCAGCTCGTACATCGTTAATCGACTTTTCGATAATTTGAATACAGAACTAGTAGCGAACCCAGAAATACTTCCCTTTATAATCAAGGGAGGTCAATCTGAAAAACTCTGAAAAACTAAAAATTTAAGTCGGAAGAGTGACGTCCCTTTATAATCAGGGAGGTCAATCTGAAAACTTAAAATTTTATTCGGAAGAGTGACGTCCCTTCATAATCAGGGAAGGTCACTCTGAAAAACTTAAAATGGAAGTCGGTAGAGTGACTTCCCTTTATAATCAGGGGAGGAAACTCTGAAAAACTTAAATTTTATGTCGGAAGAGTGACAATACGCTTCATTTGATAACTGAATAAATGCCGAAAACGCTCATTTATACGATTGCTTAATACTTTTATAACGGCTTTCACAGAATTATATCTGACGATCTTCAGGTGCATTTCTTTGTCTAATAAATTTAAATAAGCATTAAATGCAATAACGTTTCAGAGAAAATCTGTCGTTTGAATTAAACAACTTGTTTTTTTAATTGCGTTAAAATCTACAGCTTAATGAAATAGATATTAGCAAAAGTATAATATCTAAGTTGAGGAGTTTACGTCTCTACGTTTAATGTTAGTGTCCCGGGGGGCATACGCAAACTACACAAAACCTTTCTCTCACCTATAACAATACACGTAACATAAACGTAATGGAAATATATTTCAGTAGTGTCCAATTGTTTTCAAGCTGTTTGTAACTCAGTCGTTATTCTGGCATGTTTCCCATGGCAAATATTCTCCCCAAATTTAATGGGCATTTTTCTAAAGCCAATGTCAAAAAAAACAAAAGATAAATAAAATAAAAATAAACATCATGTTTTGATAATGCGTCATGAAACATTTTTCAACCAGTTTTGGCATGCTATGTTGCTCAATATTGTACATTTAATTAATATGCAGAAGTCTGTGGCGACACTGTAAACCTTCATTGTTTACATCAACTGTGTCTTTTAGTCTTTTTAGTAGTTTATGTTCCAATTAGCATATTTAATTGGATATAAGACCCACATTCTATCATATACATCTTAGTTCAATCACTGAGACGAAAACGGCCAGTCCCTTAGACAAATGCATACAAACATACGAGCGCGAAATGCTTACAAATTGTCCTTCCTTGTAGACCCCCCCCACTTGGTATCTTGAAAGTTTCAAACAGGCTTATAATTCTACACTGACTAGATGATCATAACCTGTTTTATGCCGATTTTATTCTTGTTTTTACAATTTTATACTGCACTGTTTACGTTTGTCGTCTTTCTGTCATTATGTTATACTTTTATCTTTCAATGACACGCACCGGCTATAAAACATCCGAAAGGAG
Source organism: Mactromeris polynyma (assembly GCA_032209605.1). NCBI lineage: Eukaryota > Metazoa > Mollusca > Bivalvia > Venerida > Mactridae > Mactromeris > Mactromeris polynyma. The sequence goes on from JASFXZ010000004.1 coordinate 36,008,595, forward strand.
AGTCAGGTCGTACAAACAGATAGATAGACACAATGCATTGTGTTCTATTTCAAAACTTAAAGTCTAAAAAATCTAATATTTAATCTGGCATTGCTGCCATGATTACGGATGACAAGACAGCATTCAATTACATTTCGTAAAACAAATTCAAAACACAGATGTCATGAAAGGTGCAGAAACATTAAAGTCAGTGTTAGCTCTGGGTTCGCTACAAGGTCTTTTCAAAGCTTTGGAAATTCGAATAACAATGTACGAGCTAGCTCGTTATTCGACTCCAGATATGTATTCGCAGCGATCAAGTTCGAATGTTGATATCGGTGCTAGCTCTTGGTTCGCTAATAGGTCTGTATTCAAATATTAAGAAAACTCGAAGCACGATGTACGAGCTGGCTCGTTATTCGACTCCAGATATGTGTTCGCCGCGGACCCATTTTGAATGCTGATGTCAGTGCTAGCTCTGGGTTTGTTTTAAGATATGTATTGAAAAATATAATATAAGTCGAATAACGATGTCAGTGCTGGCTCTGTATTCAATCTGGGTCGGTATTCAATGTTGATGTACGATGTACGATTGCCGCGCCAACTTCACTCAACTACAAATATATTGTATTTCGCATTTGTAATAATGATCTATAATTATGAAATATAGTTAATACATACAGCAGACTTTGCAGATTCATCAAAGGTTTCTTTAACAAACATATGTCCTACTGCCATACTCATTCTCCCTACGACATAACTTATACAACCACTCCATCTAGGGGATGCTGATTGTGTTCCGTATACAACCTGGCAGAATAGAAAATATTTAATTTAAATTCTACACATTACAAAACATTTAACAAACGTTTCGTAAAACAACAACCCATAATCGCCACAGAACAACCGGTGTTCGTCATCGTCTGTAGAATTACCTTATTAAATGAAACATGACCATGGCCACTGAGCTGCAAATAGGGGCAACATGCTAGTCACGTACCCCATGAACTATATGGTGTGTTCCCATGTGCATAAGGGATGCATATACGTTCAGTATCAATATTATATTCAATTTACCCCCCCCCAAGGAGTTCAGAAAGCAATACCCTACCAGTATTAGATTCTTCTACTATATCCAAAAACGTAAGCTTCAGCAAATCGTCGCATTACTTGTTTATTACAAGCTCGTTAGTCATATAATGCATTGTTATTACCTTGTTGTAATCATTGATAAGACCTAAGAAGCGAGTGTCCAGATAACCGGCCCTCCATCTCACAATGTACCAAACTAAATAATTGGCAATGTCTCTGAAGTTAAGCAAACAATAAATACAATATATAGTAGACGAACTGCACATGCAATTCATAAATCTTTAAAAGTAATTTGAAAAGTTTTTAAAAGTAGCCAGTTGTGTTCCGAATAATTATACAGAAAATAGCCATATTTATCAGTGAATCTTAATAACTCACGAATCATCCGCTTGCTACCAAATGGTCTCATCATAGAACGATCGTCTAAGAACTAAGAACCATATAAATACAAGAAGCTGTAATACTGACTCAGAGATAAAGACATCGTTGATAACTTCATAACATCGACATTGTATATGCAATACTGACTTAGAAATAAACGCTGATAACATCGTAACATCGACGTTGTAGCTACAATACTGACTCAGAGGTAAAGGCAACGCTGATAACGTCGTAATATTGAAGTTGTGTTTTGTATATAGGTATTACTGCTTCTGATCAGCTTTCAAGCTGTATACTGAGAAACAGTTCCGAAACAAAAATAATAAATTTAGCTACTCTTCTTCGTCTTTTCCTTTTCCTCAAATATATGTTATTTACCTTTTCTCATATTTCTGAAGTACAGTAAAAAGTCTCTGGAAGTATGGTACATCTCTGACCACGACGTATTCTGATTGGTTGATGGAAACGTTTACATTGTCCATATTCATTATACCACTCAAATATGGAAACCAATTAAACTGAAACACAGCAAACTTTACTATATAAACATGCACATTAAATTGCCATACTTTACCAATCATGAGGAGGTAGGTAACAGGACCGGGAAAAAAGAAAAACGAGTACTTGTTCAGCAATAGTTTGAATAATTCAGATGAGTTATGAAGTGCTGTATTGGCTGTCATAACTGATATTCTCAACCCATATCACATATCAAGGAATTAAGATGCGTCTGACGACTGAACCGCATGCCAACGGACAAAGCCGAACTTTTGTGCAATGATACAGCTTTTAAATGAATAATAAGTGTAAAAAGACTCATGGCAATCATTCTGTACACTGAGTGATCTTCAAGGTATTATTGACGTACTTTGACATGATTTCCCTGTATTTTATAACATTTCTGCATATTGACTTGTTTTAGACTTTTGTGGTATTACTGTTGTACAATGATTAGTTCAGTTATAAAAGAGAGAGAATAAGTTGCTACAGGGAACGCCACATACATAATTATTGCAGTGCCTCTCCACACATAACTCAGGGAAAGCAACAATCCATAAAACATAAGCCACTTGAGGAGGTTCAATGGTACATATGTAAGGGAACAGAGGCATGGCCGACCATAAGGATTAACTAGGAGAATCAAAGAGGACAAACAGTGAAGGTAGGGAAAATTAATAGATGGAAATGATCACAGGACAAGTCAAGACAGCTGGCAAAAATGGGCCGAAACTGGGCCGAAAGTAACATGAACTGTATGAAGTGAAATAATTCCACGGAGGAAAGAGAAATATAACATACATTTAAAACACACACAAAAATAATAGCCATACAGCGAATTACAGCATTGGAACTGTCAGTAAAAATACTCGGGGTTAAAATCGATTCAACGGCTAGCCAACCTCAATCAATCTTAAAACCGATCCAAATATAAAACCAGCTGCAAATGCATTTTACTTATTTGCAATTGCAATAAACAGTGTTAATTAAATGACAACTGCATATAAATTTACAATAACATTAGATAAACACATGTGTTAAATGTTAGAGTGTTTCCATAAGTCTTACCTGAAGTTCGTCTGTTGGTCCAGGCTCTGTAAAGTTCTCTTTCAGCTCAGATATTTTCATCTTATTATATAAAACCTCGTTATCACGCATGTCTTCTTGTGCCATAGATATCTACAAGCAGGCATCGGTGTGAATTATTCGAAACAAACATTGTAAGTCTGAAACTCGGACTCGGATTTTATAATGTAAAATGTACGTTATTTGCTCTTCGTTGTTGTTACGATACAGATTGTAATATAAAAATGCATAAGTGTTGAGTTGGTAATAACAATTATTCAGACAATTTTATTCGTTTAGATTTCATAAAAACGATAGGATGGGGTACACAACTTGGATATTTAAAAGTCTATGTATGCGTTTCAGTCTTAAAATGTTTGTGAATAAGGCCCAAGTAGAACTTATTATGTAGTCTTCTACTGAATACTGTTAAGATTTATTATAAAATTTAATCTATCGTATTCTAAAAGTAATCTCGCTGGGTTGATACGTGTCGAAGTCGCTAAGACTTAACTTACTGTGACAGTAAAAAGAATAAGGAATATAAATGAACCGATAATTTAAATATTTGCACATAATGAATATAAAAAGTACTTTCTGAAATCAAAATCTACAATTCGATCATGTTCACATGTTTTGGCACGATCAATATTTATAATGGAAACGTGCAATCTGTGAAATTCAATTATATGGTTGTTGGGAATTATCTCCTGTCAATGCTTATTTAGTTGAAATGATGAGTACCAACAATAATATTCATTGTGTTCTTAAAAACCAAGATCAGACCATAACATCACTGCATTACATTTGCTAGATCTGTTTCTAGTTGTAACATTTTTCTCATGTCGTTCTCAGCAGTCGTCTCCTCAGCTCCAAACAATACGGCAACAGACGTCGCAAATGTAACGTAAGCCTCGCGCATGGGTTCCAAACCAGGTGTCAGGTAATACAAACGCCCAGGCAAACCGAAACCAGGTGAATCAAGCTGTAATAAAAAGAACAATGAATATATTTAAAATAATTTTATATTATCGCAATAACATACCAAGGACAATATTTCACTAGATTGAAACCCACATGTAGCGGCATTTATTGTGATATATATACTGTTGTATACGAAATAATTTTACAATAATTGGTTGTTTATACAAATAGTTTGTTATCGTTAAAAAATGTCACTGAATGGCCTTGAATAGTACATATACAAATATAAATGAATATCGGTGTATAGCAGTAAATGCTACATGCAAAGCGCACCCCTCCCAAAAAAAACCCAAGTATGCATATTAATACATACTTAGATGTAAACAAAGACAAATTGGACGTGATGGGTAAAGCATGTGTACCACTTTGGAACGGTTAGTGACAGAAACACAACTTGAGGCCCGAAAGTGTAATATATGCAGGCCAGTCAGGACGTAAGCTAATACAAATCCAATTAGTCGTGAAATGTAAACGCCATAGGTTGTATCGCACATCTCCATCCAAAATAAGGCAGCAACAATATCAAATTTGAACTAATATTTTTAGATTTTAGATTTATGAAGTTAATCTCACATTGGTGATTTGGAGTTCAGTCAAGGAAAACTGACTTATTCTCTCTCGTTTATTCTTATACGCATGAATTGTCTGTCAAATAGTACATTTACAATGGAAACTCCCTAGTCCGGAAACTCTCCAGTCCGGAAACTTCCTGTAACCGGGCAATTTTCTCGATCTCGTTTTAGTTCCTCCAATACGACACATAGAAAATCCCCCACAGCGATAACGCAAACAACCTCTAGCGAACTTATTAAAATTACTGAAAGAATGTCTTGCCTACGGACACTCAATTGGGGAATCCTCTCCAGTCCGGAGTCTTCTCCGATCCAAACTTTATAGTTTGTCCGAAGGGTGTTCGGATTAGGGAGTTTCCACTGTTCCATGTACAACTGTCAAGTAATTATCACGGAGTGGGAATAACATGTGTCGCCAATCTTACCAGTCAACAAATATTAGTATATTACGCGGTCATTGAAAGGTGTGAATTATTGTATTGTTCGACCTATCTATGGTGAACAATGAATGAACTGATAGCTAGGGACCACAAATCCTGTTCGAGTGTTCGACCTATCTCTGTTCGAGTGATATACTGTTAGATAATATGAAATAAGGAGGGTTTTCGCCGGGACTTAAGAACCTGTTCGATGTATCTACTGTGTTCGAGCCAAAACTGTTCGAGGTTTCGAAGTTTTACCGTAAAACTAAATTATTATAATTGCAATATTATTTAAACAAAGTCGGACAAACGTGCACTATTACATGACAATACGTTATTTTACATGAGGTGAAATAAGTTAAGGAGGACAATATTAGAAAAGGCTCAAATATTGAATAAGAGAGAGAATTAATTCCCCTACAGGCAACGCCACATATATGAGACAATGCCTCCCCACACAGACATCCGGGAAAACAACCGTCCTTTGGAGAGGTGCAATGGTAAATACGCAAGGGACACAGGGGCGCTAGGAATGGCCTGGCCGACCATAAATGGCAACTAAGGAGAAGAAATGAGAACAAACATGGGGGATATCTGGGTGAATAGTTCCCAACTTCCGCCAATAGAATATATTATGTTTGATAAATGAGCGTAACCAATAACTGACTCAAAAGGTGAACAATTACTATATTACAGTTACAAATACTTACATAGATTATACGATTATCAGAATCTTTTACATCTGAGGACACATACATAGAAAGCAGCGGCTGGTGGCTGAATCCTGTAAGGGTTGTTAACAATTCTACCAGATTGAAATCACTTTCATTCCATCGACCACCTGTATTGTTGCCGAGAACTGGCCACCCACCTAATTCCTCCAACAATGGAATTGCCACCGACGTACCCTTCGTGTTAATCGAAGCTGAAAAAATAACGTCTTAACAGAATGAACGTATGATCATGTGAAATAATGTTTTACACATGCCAAAATAGACAACGGTCTACTATAATCATTGTGTGCCTGCCTGAAGTGACAGGTGTTTTCCTTTACTCCGTTTTATTATATGCAATTTTGTTATTTTATTAAATTACTTTGATTTCTTCATTTTCCTGTCTCATAACCTAAATTAAGTTTTCTTTCACGTCCTCGTGAATTCAATTAATTACAATTTTAGTGAATCTTATAGTTTTGTGTTTGTCGGATATGTTCGTTTCCACTGCTTGTTGAAATATTAAACTGTGGCAGTTAAACTGTTTAAGTGCGGTTCCATGCACAGGGGATAGTCAGGAGTTATTTCCCCCTGTCCCTTCTAACGAATAGTTATGTAGTAAATATAGTATGTATATACATATTCTATTGAAGGGGCACTAGTTGGGATAAAGGGAACGAACTCTTGAACATTTGCCGTGGTTCAATGGCAGAAAGAGCACTCTGTCGCTAAGTTTCTATTCATGTTTAATTGTTGTACAGTCCGTTTGTTCACAGGTTCATTTTTCGACAAAAGTGACAATAAATGTTTCACGAAAAGTGAACTCAATGAAGCTCACGCAAATTCGAAAACATATCAATTAAAAATCAAAAACTTGACAAACATAAGTCTTATAACAGTTATGTCAACCACAAACCTGATATACTGTTGAACTATCGAAATGCAGTCGGACCTCGTTTATTCGACAACATCCGAATACTTGGTGTCATCCGAAATAAATTGTAGGTCCCGATGTATCTTCATAGACAAGTCGAATTGAAATGTGCTATTCGAAACCAAGTATTATTCGAAATAAACTTTCGAACCAGATGAATTCGAATGAACGAAGTTAAAAATAATTTATAAAATACATGCCATCGCTATTTACACTCCTTAATCGATGAAATAATACAATATCAGTTATGACTGTCTTTTTATCTAGTTTTAATATCAAACTGTCTGCTTACTCATATCCATACAGCTAGCATACATATCCTTTGCTTTCTGAATCGCTTCCACTTCTTTGTAAGCGTCGTCATCTTCTAATAAATCTGAAATTATCTCATCATTAGCATTGATATTGCATGACTTATTGCTTTGAGTCGGTAATAAGTTACCGTTGGTATTTATATGACTTACATATTAAAGGTTCTCCGTTCCTTAATTATGATAGATAACCGACAACGACATTCGAGTGCCAAGTTATCGTCCTATCTTAAAGCCAGTCTGACTTTTACCATTGCCTTACGATGATTATTCAAAATATAACAATCCACTAATTGACGTAACATTTAAATTGATTGTATGTACTACGTCATTTATACGTCGCATGTTTTCACTTTTAAAACAAATACCGTAGGATGTGTTTGCATGGCAGAGACATGTTATGACAACATAGTGAGGGAGAATGATAATAAATTGTTAACAATTAGATAAACGCAACTAATTAACATTCTTACATTTCAATATTACATTAACATCATCAGCTAACAAACCGAACACCGTCTGTCTTGACCTGTCCTCAGGAATTATATTCTTCTGTTTCCAACGACCACATGTATAAGTGTAGAAATCCTCACAAGGATCTACTGAAGTGTCCATACTGTCGATGAGTGTGGCAGCTGAAAATCAAGTGATTGAAGGACAGCAACTTAAACGTAGCATTTTACATCAGACAGGAACATAGTTTTATAAAGGGGTTTTGAACAGCGGTAAGCCGTACAGAGAGTAGCTTGGAAACGTTAAATGTGCACAAAAATGAATGCTTTCAGTTATGCTGTTCTATGAGACTGTGGTAGATACTTGTATCCCATGTTTATTGAGTCTGCCAATAAAGAAATCTCTTACTGGTTTAAGATATTAAAAATGCCGAATTCTAGGTTTGTTAAAAAAATCATATAATATGCTGAGACATTTAGACGACCATGGTCAAGTAAACTGGGTTACAAAAGTTAGAAACTTACTAACATCGAATGGATTTGGCTACATTTGGCAGCAACAAAATGCATATGATTATAAACTATTTCTGAAAATGATTGTTGACATACTCAACGATCCAAATTATCAGTCGTGGCAGAGTTGTATTGAAATGTCTCAAAAATTATATATGTACAGTTATTACAAACAAAATTACAATCATGAATATTATTTAAAGGTTAAACAATTCACAAGAGCACTGTCAACCTTCAGATCGGGTGCTCATAGTCTTGATATAGAAACGGGACGACACAGCAACATGGCAAGAGCAAACCGTCTTTGCAAATTATGTAACAGGCACGCTATAGAAGATGAGCACCACTTGCTTTTAGTGTGTCCTATATGGGGTGATTTAAGAAAGCGTTACATTCCAATAAAGTATTGGCGGTCGCCAAGTTATCATAAGACAATGTTATTAGCATGTAGAACTGAGAAAATAAGTCGATCTCTTGTATTGTGTTATTTAGTATGCTTCTGACCTGACAAAAGTGCTCTTATCTTTGTAGCTATGTAATTGTAAATCACCTTGTTATTGTTTTGCATTAATATATGTGTACTGTATATGTGACTGTGTTATAAACATGTGTTATGTGCTGGTGGCCTTAATCACGAAGTTTGTATTGTATTGTAATATATGTTTTGTTTAAAGCGACATTATTCTTGTGCTGCAACTGTTAAAATGTATGCATGTTATTACGCTCCGTCACTATTAATACAAGCTTTGATGTTCACAATCCTTCTCTTTCTGAATGCAAGCACATTGGTGTATCATTGAAAATGAGTGTAATATAAGCCAGCATAAATGATCACAACTAAAACCCACCCCGTACAATCTGCTGTGTTGATGGCAGTTGGATGCATTGATGGCAGTTGGATGCATTGATGGCAGATCCAGACGAGAGGTATGTTATCAACATTAGGTATGTATTTGCTATGCTTGTTGTGTTTTTGATGATTTGTTATGTTAAATTGCTTTGTGCTTTGCTAAAACGATAACCAAACGAAACAAACTTTAAGTTAGCAAATATGTACCCTATGGTGATTTCCGCGATTTCCTTTAGAACTGCCATCAACGCGCCGAATTGCCATTAACACAGCAGATTGTACTGGGTGAATCCAGCACATAATTGATTTAGTTAATTATACATGTATGGCAAGCAAATCAGTACTTACCGGCTTGTGCACAACCGGCGGTCAGGCATATCTCTGAAGACAGAAAACATAAACTATGATGTCAATTTTAAACATAACCAACAGGTTTTTTTTTATTTTACTGTTTGTTTTATGATAATCTTAGAGCGCAATTTTTATGCTTTCTCAAACTAGCAACAACGCCTCTTTGAAAATCGCAGTACCACATTTTTCGCGTAATTACGCTTTCTGAAAATATTTACCTGATTTTACCTATTTTATGTCTTTAATAAATTATTTTAATAGCTGTCATAAAGTATCATTTAAAGTATTAAATAAAATGCATTGTATTTTGCAGTATCTATTGCCAGAAATGTTTAAGAATTTTACTTGATATCCTTGATTCACTAATGTGCGAGACTAATTGAATTGTCTCCCTTAGACATCGATCGCGGGGAATGCGTTACGGATAAAAAATCAATACTGGATCGGTATTCGTTCGCGCCTTGATTAGCCACCCCGCTGTGTTTAGTCAGCATAATGACCCCGGGCTGTACTAATTTATCAGAATGTATTATACATTTATGATACTTATATTGTAGCCTCTTTCGAAATAAATATATTGAATTATGCACCATATGGTTTTGTCTGTTTTTTTGCAGATGGTAGCTACTTAGCTTTCTAAGACACGTTTGTCTTTTTCAACAGAAATTATAATGACACTGATAAAATACAACTACTTATTTTGTATGTTACATTTAAAAACATGATCTTGTATTTTTGACGATGGAATGCAATTATTTATACCGTCATCATATGTGCATTGGTGAAAGTAAAAATAAATATAATTGTGATATATTATGTACAAGTATGTACGCCGGACAATAAGTATAACATTTAAGCCTGTAGTTTGAATAAAGTATTATGTTCTGTTCTATGTAGTTTTGCATTGTTTATATTCGGGTATTTGTTTAATATATTGCAAACAAACATTCAATTAAAAAGCAGGTTTTGAGCACTATAATGGGATCTTGACTAGTCTATGATTTAGGAATAAAATCTGGATGCATTAATTTTCAAATATTACCACAAAGTCATAAATGATAAGTTTTATCATTTTTGCAAATAACATCAAGCTACGTTGTCTTACTATTGAAGAGAAATTATGCTTACGAAAAGTATTTAATGTATACTATTCATTGAATGATCTCTCTTTTCTCGAAAAATATATAAAACTTCTAAAATGAATATCAAACCTAGTGGTATTAAATTCATGTTATATTAGTTATGCAGGCTACTTGTCTAAATAATTGTAACATTTGTATTACAATATTAATATCATATCTCACTTTTAGATATCAAGTTAATCAAACCAATATATTTATTGTAATCGAGTTTTACTGTTTTAAATTTAAATCTTTACAGATTAAAAAGTCAATCTATAATTAACCACACCAATATTTTATTTCAAGGCTATTCTATAAAATGTCACATTTCCCGCCAAATGTTTCCCTATGAAGAGCACTAATTGTTAATTAACAGCCGTTGTATAATCGCCGCACCCGGCTTGATCACGTCTAAAGAGACCACTTTTTCTACTCACATGTGCGGTCTCTTAAGACAGGTTCGACTGTAATGATTTTAATACATTTCAAACTTTATAAAACCTGTAAGATTATAACACACGTTTCTGCAGAGAAGTTGCCTCTAAATCCCGATAGGTAATTATAAATCAACAAAAGCGTAGACAAATACACCTGAACCTGATGATAAGCAACCCTATAAAAACTTTAGAGACAATATTGGTTCAATACTAATGCATTACCCACCTGGCTGTGGCTTCATTTCACTTTCTTTATCTTGTTTCCCGACTACGACCACTGCAACAATAAGAGCAACAATCGCCAGGAGAAACAGTATCAGGAAGAACAACATACATTTCTCTCGATTACGTCGTTTCACATCGAGTTTGGAATCACTGAAACAAGAAGAAAGGAAAAACGGAGAAAATGTGCAGAGGACGGTGTATAATTTCAGGACCCACTTCATTCTTTTTATTGTCCTCGTTTTCGCTGATAAGATTCGATTTTATATTAAGCAGAATTTGTACCATAATACAATTTGTGTCATTTCTAACCCACATGTGCTTCAAGTTAGAATATATTTGTACTCATTTTTTCAACAGGAGATTTTCACGAGTTATCCAAATGTACCCAGAGCATGAAATACTACAGACAATGTGTGCACCCAAATACTACAGACAATGTGTGCACCCAAATACTACAGACAATGTGTGTGCACCCAAATACTACAGACAATGTGTGTACCCAAATACTACAGACAATGTGTGTACCCAAATACTACAGACAATGTGTGCACCCAAATACTACAGACAATGTGTGCACCCAAATACTACAGACAATGTGTGCACCCAAATACTACAGACAATGTGTGCACCCAAATACTACAGACAATGTGTGCACCCAAATACTACAGACAATGTGTGCACCCAAATACTACAGACAATGTGTGCACCCAAATACTACAGACAATGTGTGCACCCAAATACTACAGACAATGTGTGCACCCAAATAAAAAGTAGTTTGATAGCAAGGGAGATTATCAAGATTTGTTTCCTTTATCCCTTGTAGAATTATCTCCCTTTATCCCATTTATAGTATATGCATATATAGTACCGTAAAATCTCAATAATGCGACCCACCTTGGGACCTTGAAAGCTGGTCTTGATATTGAGGTGGTCTTAATATTGAGGTTGAGAAAAAGAGAACAACAGTGGAAGTGGACTTTAAAATGTGTTTTTAATTTTGAGGTGGTCTTATTATTGAGGAGGTCTTTAAGTGAGGATTTACTGTACTATAGAAGGGATAAACAAAAGAACTCGTGACAATCTCATGTGGATAATACATGAAAATATATACACGAACAATCAAAATCGCAAATAGGAATGATGTGTGAAGACAGATGGACCGCTTGGGAACGGTCACTGGAAATACACCACTGACGTAAACAATATTGAAATAAGAAATATCTTTATAAAAAGATAAACGGCGTAGATCGAATGATGGCTTCCGGTATATTAAATGAAATAATGTTTTTTGCAACAAGTTGAAAAATAAATCGTTACAAAACATGAACTCGGATCTATGTATACTATAATCATGGACCTGTCATTTTATATATGCTGTTTTCTTGTAGACTCGTGCCCCAATTGCAAGTTCATTCAATACAGAGTGTACTTGCATATTTTTCATTTTAAACTAAAATAAACATTATTGTAAACTATTAGAAAGTCTGAAGCAACAATGTTTATGTTTTTGCAATGAAACATGTGCTTAAAAACAAGAGGTCGGTGATCTGGATTGTCTGGAAGCTTTCTCATTAGATTCGTGGTCCTGGGAAATCTGCCTCGTTCTGGTTTGTAACAATTTGATGACGTTAAAAGATGATGCAATATCCAACTGATAATGTTTGCACATCTTACAAAAAAACTCCGTTTGTGCCTCTTGGATGAAAATATGATTGGTCAGATCCTAAATAGCCCGCTTCGAGGACAACATTTGGGTGGTCAAAAATTTAGGTCAAAATCAATGATAAACAGCTACGAAGTCAAATAGATTGAATATTTGTAATATGCACATGTACTGTATAAGTGGATAATATTGCGTGTCGAAAGTTCGCGAATTGCCAGAAATTCCGAGTGCGGAAATGTTTACGAATCGCACAATTACTTTGATCATAATATCTACACGTCGTAACAATCGATATTATATAATCAATTGTAGGACAATGAGTGCTTTTGATATGACTCCATGGGCCCGGAACCGGACTCCAAAGTATGGGCGGAATGATGGCCCTACACGGTGCGTAGATAAAAATATACTTCGGTGAATGTGGAAATTTAAAATGTGGAAAATGTTTCCGAAATTTGTGCTTTGGCAACATTTGCAATTTTTTCCGCCTCGCAAACTTAACTACTTACAGTATTATTTCAGTTGCTCGCGCTCAATGAATTCGAATGAGTACGTCTTATAAACTGTTGCTTATATATAATACCACGAACAGCATATGCAAAAGTGCACTTCTCCCTAGGGGTTAGACTACTGTATTAGTAAGGATAAAATACCTTCTATCAAATGAATCGCCATTTGCCTGAGTCGTACTTCCGTCAGCTATATATGTCTGCATTTTATTTCTGTGGTGACTATTTCCACATTGTATAAGTATTTGAATTAAATCCAACAGAAATGTTTTGCACAATAAATCAGTATATTGCTTCAAGTATTCGAATAAATGACTTATATTTATATTTACGTCTACGTTCGTTTAAAATAAACAAAATCATTTCATTCACATGCTCTTCAAATGCAATAAAATACCAATATACATGTTTTTACATTTTTTTACAAATATAATTACTACATGTATCTACAAATAAATCCCACTGTGCCATATTTTCCGTTTTCTTTCATTCATAATCCAAAATTAATATTTTATTATTTTTACGTTTGTTTACTAATTAATTACACACTTGTTGAGTTAAATACTTCAGTATGATGAATAACCTACAACGAATTGTTAATGAAAGAGAAATGGAACTCCGGAAGTGAGGAAACCGTTCTATGACCAGGAGACTGCTAAAGCAACATGCTGTGGATGATTTTATTTTGAGTTTTGAGATCACAGACAGGGGATCTGATATCTTCATCGTACCTGGAGTAAACACGCGAGTGTGCCATTAACCCTACTAGAAAAATAAACGAGTTGGGTGTCAATGAGATACACACGGGTAATCTGTTAGACTGGCGATGTTTGGCAGCCATAACTGTGGTCAAAATTCGGACAGAACCTGGAAATCTCTCTAGCGACAGCACATTTGTTGGCCTGATTTAGTTCACAATATGAACAATTACAAACAATACGCAATTAAGCTAGCATTTAATATTATCTTAGTCATATGATTTCGCGACCATTTATTTTTGTTTCACATAACGTAATATAATATTCTCTTAGAAGCACGTATTCCACGTTTATGCGAAATGCGGTATGTTTACCAGTTTTTCTATCCTAGTTTCTGATTGATATGTCCATTCACCGACTTTTTAACGTACAAATTTCATCCGATGTGCGTTCACCGGACATGTTTGCCTACTAGCCCAAGAACATAGAACCTACCGTTTATGCGTAATAAATTATTGACTTGAAATAATGCACAAATTCCATTACATTTTAAATCGATGTTCAGTATGGTGTCTATTAAATCTGAAAAAGTAGTTTTATAGCGGTGTTTTGACTGTTCAACTCGATACTAATTTTGTTTATTCATACGCGCATTCAATTGATGCAGTGAGAGGTCACGATTTGGAATTATAAGAGAGAGAATAAGTTGCTACAGGGAATGCCACATACATAAGACAATGCCTCCCTACACAGACCTCCGGGAAAACAACAGTCCATAAAACATCAGGCATTGGAGGAAGTGCAAGGGTAAAATCGCAAGGAAACAGGGGCGCGTGGAATGGCTTGGCCGAGGATAACTAATGAGAATTTATGTGGACAAACAAGGGGGGGGGGGGGGGTAATGGGTGGAATACATTACATGACAAGTCAATACAGCTGTAAACAATATGAAGACCGTATTTTCGCGTTCACACATTTGAAAGTCCTGATCAGAAGGGACAAGTTTAACATCATTCAATGCTTGCGTTCAGATTAGAGTTTATACATGCGTGAACACCAATAATGGTATTTTAATCATATAATGAGTCGTACGTTGATGCCTCCTTTGGATTTGTATGGGGAGACATTGTCTTGTGTGTGAAGTGTTCCCTATACAACTTAATCTTTCTTTGTTTATTGTTAGTATTTGTCAATTATCTTAGAATATTATACAAGTTGGTCGCCTCAAATTTTGGACGCGATCCCACTCCAACAAAAACTAAAACGAAGTAACAACTCGAACAAAAGATAGTTCCCAGATCTACAATATTTACTTCCCTTATTCTTTGCCATCAGATATTATGATAGGCAAAACTGATAAGCACTTATAGAAGGATTGCCGAAATATGTGATAATTGAGAAAATACGAAGAGAATTTGCATGTGACAACCATATTTTCTTCAATTTTCTGAGCCATCTGCCCACACTAGACAAGTTATTTTTATATCTGATTATTTAATCATCGTTTAAATACTATTCCCTTTTATATAAACTATCTGATGAAATTGTAAATTTAACTATGACCTAATGATTATAAGATAAGATTATACAGACATCACGACCACCAAAATGTTGCAGTGCTCGCTTTGCAATGTTCCAGCTCAAGTGTTTACATGGGACCAAGTTGGATACAAACATCCGCTAGTCTATCTGCTAAATTAAGGCACAGCTATAAACTTCTGGTAAACGCATTAACGGTAATTCACTCAGAAACCTTCTTCAGTAGACATGTTAAACACTTTTTGATCACATGTGCCCCTATTATTACTCCGGTGTTACTAACCAATGCTGCTAGTTCCAATTTATGTTAACACAAATGATGTTTCCACTTTAACACCGTTAGAATGGGAACTAGCGATCTGGAAAAATCCGCGAAAAAAACCCGAAACATTTTGAGATTAAGAACTAATTAAATTCCATTTAAGCATATTTTAATTGTTTCAAAAATACGATTGATATGCATATAATGTGCGATGAAAAACGTGTTTATCTACAAAAGTCCGGTAGTGACATTCAGTCTTTATCATTTCACTCCTAGGAAATCCGGGAGTTTACCGAAATTTTAGATTAGAGTCATGAAGTTAAATCCTGCATTCATGAAGTCGATACCGTGAATTAATGAATTCGTTTAGTAGAACTCTTTCCACGAAAGAAATAACTAAGCCTGTAAGTCACCATCTGTCCTTCGTTTTTATTCAGGTATCAGACTGTATTGAAGAAAAAAACACACAATGGCATTTGTATCAGAAAATGTTTCTTGTCTTGACCAGGATCGTAAATACAGCATTATGGTGTACACCTGTGGTCTCGGTATCAAATAATTCAAACATAAGGACATTACTCATGGTAAATTGTGTGTCGGTATATAAGCGAAGACGGTAAAATTACTTGCATTTGAATGTCGCCACATGTAGTAGTATCATAATAAATGTTTTTACCGAAAAAGTTTAGCTCTGACCAGCACAATATCTATGGGATTTACAGCCTCTTCTGTACGTGACGTTACGCAACATGTAGCCTATGTGATGACACTATTTGCAAGCAGGAAACAATACTTACTCCATATGGTCACTTCGTTTCCATATTGCCATATGGGGTAAATATTGCTTACTGTCAGTAGCCTGCGTGGTGACGTCACACGTGAAGTTTTCTGGAAATGACGTCACTTACAGAAGAGATTGGAAATCGTACAGCGGCAACATTTGTACAATACGATAGATCGCATGTGTTCACTGTTATTTGTGCTAGTTTGTTTGATCATCACTGAAATATTTCTGTTCGGAGTATTAAATCGTTTTTACAATTAACGCAAATTCAAGATGTTCTAAATTAAAAAGGCGACAAATGTATAAGTTTAAAAGTACAATCTGGCGCCATTGTTAATAAAACAATAAAAC
Organism: Mactromeris polynyma; assembly: GCA_032209605.1. Classification (NCBI taxonomy): domain Eukaryota; kingdom Metazoa; phylum Mollusca; class Bivalvia; order Venerida; family Mactridae; genus Mactromeris; species Mactromeris polynyma. Next base: position 36,025,301 of record JASFXZ010000004.1, read on the forward strand.
TAATGTAGTCTTGGCCTGTTTAAACAATGGCATGAGCCTGACACATACTTTACCTTGAAGCCTTATAAATGTCATAAACCAAAAACAGCAAGTATCCTCAGAATACATATGTGTTGATAAACAAACAGTGTGATATATTTATGGTACTCTATTTATGGTAGATTTGGCTCAGAAATAGGCATCGTGTACCGGCACCTATTTTTGATTTACTGTCGCCGGAATCGGACAATCACAGCGTGTGTTTGTCAGTGTTACTTACGAGCGTCCCGTTTCATAAATCACGTAATATCTAAATATCGAAACAAACAAAACATATAAATTAATGCCGAAGTGTCATTCACGGGAACTACTCGATGATAAAGTACTACAAGCAAAACAATAAAAAAATGCCAAATAATATTGGAAATTGTTGAAAGACATCGAAACATTCCAATGTCCAACAATATCGCTTATCGCATTGGCCAAAAATCGATATTTCCAGTCGTCTAATTTGCATTGATTAGATGGAGAACGCTACGTATTTATTATGATTATTTCTTATTTTTTAACATATTCAAAAGTTTCAACCAGATTTGGAAACCTCAATGTATCGTCTTTTTAATCGTATAAAATATTGAAATGTTTTAGATGTGTAGGTGGGGGAATTTACAGTTTTCTTGAGCCACCCAGTTTCCTATTGAAATCAGGGTGAACGGTGCGTTTTTCCTGGACGTCCGACGTGTTTAAATAATTATATTAACTTATCCTTAGATGGGAATTCAAAGTTTCAAGCAGATTATGTTAGGACATTCTATGCTTGTTCCAACGGTGTCAATTGATGCAATTTATTATGAAAACAAAATGGGGGAATTTAGAGATACATAAAGTACCTGTCAATGTCAAGATTGTTTTCGTGATATCTCACGAAAATTCGCGAAGATCAGCTAGTGATACCGATTCGTTTAGTCTCTCTTGTGACAAGTTTAATCTCCACATGTGGTCTCTTAAGATATTATCTCAATCTAACTGTTCACTGCACCACGGACATATAAACATATGTGACTGGACCATGGTTTATGGTGGTACAGTGTAGACTGCATTTATGCAATTATAGTGTTAAGCTTCGTGAAATTAATTTCTTCTAGAAGACCATATCGCGACTCATGTGTCGTATTTTCTTTAGCAGCAGCTTAATCTTAATTGTGATAAACATTTTGTTATATTCAGCGCAAAGATATAGGCATTTGGTCACAAAATTGAACATGATTTATTATAGTACAGAAACATCGTTCTATTTATATGGGCCGTTCTCCAGGAAAACGGGGCTTAATGACAAAATTTTCGATTTTCAGGTTTTTACAATTTCTGTTGCCCCAGATATTAAGACCCTAAAAAATTAATTGAAAAGCATTAAACTTGATATTCATTTTATAAGTTTTATATTGGGTTTTTTCTGCAAAAGAGAAATCATTCCGTGAATAATGCACACGTAATACTCAAAGTATACAATTCGCTTCAATATCGTGTCTTCAACGTAAAAGAGCGAAGCTCAATATTTTTGCAAAACTTATCGTTTATGACTCTTCATAATTATTACTAGTTATTTATTTCATATATATAATTGCTTATTATAGAATGTCAGTACCAGCCATTAGTATAGTCAACGACGTAAACGGTAGAAAATTTAAACCATAAAACTAGAATATAAAGTTTTACATGAATGATTATTATTATGTTTTTATGGATGCTAGGTGCATATTACAGAACAGAGTAGATCTATGAACTCAACTCAAGTTTATGAACATAGATTAAAGGCGTAAATAAAGCATGTCTAAGTGTTGGTATATTATATTATATATTGTACGCATGTATGTATATATTATATACAACTTTTCTTTCTCCGTTTACTGAAGAGTTACTTATAAAAAGTACATTATTACTTAACCAGTAATACCAAATGCCTATAAAGACGATAATGTTCATTAATCATTGCTGCAGAACGATGCAGATTTAGACATAAATAACGAAATAAGTACCCATAATTGTAATTGGTATGTATCCGGGTTATTAAGCACCTGTTTATTGATCAATAAATTTAAATAATAGTATATATATATTGGTCCCAGATGAAACACGAGATTATTTTATTATTGAAAATGTGTAAAGCAAATGTTTTCTTATGAAATAAACTAGATTAAAATTGCAATTATAAACTAATTTTGAGAAATTTAAATACGCAAGATACTGTGGTGCCCGCTAATAGTTATACCGCGTAATATATATGTTCATATATACTTTTCCACATTGCCAACGCATCGCAAATTTGTATCATTATTTATATTAGCATTAAACTTTTTGTTTGATTTTCCTCTATGTAATGTATCCGGCATTATTGAAAGTTTAATAACAATAAATATTTATTCTTTGTTTCACGGTTATCTCAGGATTTGTGTAGCAAGACCTCCTTATGTTTTGTTTTAAGGAGGTTTTACGCTATGGATCGGGTCTGTGAGACAAATTTTAAGAGAACATTTTTACTCGTCATGGTGTCCCCTACTATCCCTTCCCAGGCCCGGATCCACCGGGGGAGGCGAAGGGGGGTCCATGCCCCAAGTCGGCTGTGAAGTGACCAGATCATGTCTCACAAGTTTGATATTCTTTTAGCACTTTAAGTACAATACATAAATTTATTCTCAATATCCTCTTTACTACCAGTATAGCGGAAGCAAGTGAAGTACAATTTGGCCCCACTGTTGTGCACATTGGCCTTATGTGACCGTCAAGTAAAATCGAATGCTTTATTATATATATATTTATAATTATCTAATTCCCTTTCTTGTGACATTGTATTAACATATATATATATAACAGGAAAATATCAGTACTTCAGGATGTCATCAGACGAACTGTAGGCCTAACCGTAAAAGAAACTGTAATTCCTGTGAAACAACAATTAACATCCTTCGGTGTCGAGACTACAGCATCACACAAGATGTACTCCCACTAGTTATTCAACCACATGGACTAAGCCAGGAACGAAAGGAGTACTTATATAAATTGTAAGACCGTTTGTGCGACCTGCGTATCAGGACATCACTTGTCCAGCTCCAACAATCCAGTGATATTATTGACTGTTTGTTTATGATTTTATAATTTTCTAGTAATAGTAGTATAGTAGTGATAAATAAACATGTGCACCTTGTTTGATTTTCTTTCATTTATTTCCTTATAGTGGATTAAATACACCTTTAAAATACTCTCAAATACTATCCTTAACAAAATATGTATAAAAACAAAGCTATAAAACAGAGAGAATACGTAACCACAGGGAACGCCACATACACAAGACAATACCTCCCCACGCAGACCACGGGAAAAAAACAATCCACAAAACATAAGGCACTTAAGGAGGTCAAACGGTACACATATTAAGGAACAGATGCATAAGAAATGGCCCGACAGACCATAAGGAATAACTAGGAGAATCAACGTGGACAGTAAAGGGAGGGGGAGGGGAAATTAATGGATGGAAAATATCACAGGACAAGTCAAGACAACTGGCCGCAATAGGCCAAAAATGGGCATGAAACACTCTGAACACTGAATAAAGTGACAGAATTACACAGGGGAAAGGGAAATATAAAACACATTCATAACACAAACAGAAACAACAATCATATAGCGAATTACAGCCTTGGAACTGTCAGTAAAAAATACTGGGGGTAAGACTATTCCATTTAAAGGCATATGAAAATGATTTATTAAAACATGGATGAAATGAAATGGCCAAATACACCACTTCCGTCATAGAACATTAAATGTGAGCATGACACGTGTTGTCTTTAAAACGTTATAAAATGAAAATGAAATAGTATAGAGTCAAACGGTTTTCATTTTAAGGTTATTAATATCTGAGGCAACAGAAATTGTGAAAACCTGAAAATCTAAGATTTTGTCATTAAGCCCTGTTTCCTGGAGAACGACCCATATATCGAGGGCTCAATGTAACACTGTCGTTACACCTATACAAATACATAGTAGTTACGACAGTGTTGCGATGAGCCCTCGATATATTGGTCCCAGGTTTCATCAACAAAATCGAACATCAATAGTTTTTTTCTTTATGATCATTAAACGTATTGTTTTAACCGTTTATCGGATACATAGATCTAAGATAGCCCGAGGCTACATGTAAATGTGTTATACCAGTTATCAATCGGTGATCATCGGAAAATTTACGATCACTTACGGAAACTACCGACAGACAAATTGACTGCTGACCAAAAGCCCTATTGATATCGATCTACATCGACTGGATTTATCTGATGAGCGATATTGTTGGGTATTGACGATGTCCAAGACAATGATTAAGTCATCATTTAGCCAGGTATTGAACTTTCTTCTGAATTGTATCGGCCATGTGATGAATGTTCACACCCTGGTGCTGAACAGCTCAATGACTCGACATCAACTTGTTGGTTCTATAGTATGGGATTGTCTTTTATCAATCAATAGTAAAAGCTTTGATCGGAAACATGGTCAGGGGTTCCACTAGGTGCTGAATCTCAAGGGTTGCTTTGATCGTTTTTAATGGATTTTACCATTTTATAGCCAAAATAACTATAATTTAACTAATTTAAAGAAAAACTGACCCTTCGGCAAGAATCATGAGGGTCAAAATGTGGCTTTTAGGAAATCCCAGGGGTCAAAGGGTCATCTCAAAGGTCAAATGAAACCCTTTGTTTAAGCAATTATTTTACAGTAGGCACAGACATACTTCGTGACGTCACGCTCTCCATATGCCCGAACTATAGTAGGTGGTATTTTTAGCGTATGTATAGTCGGTTTACATCACTTTGACTAATCAAAACATAGAGAGTGCTGTCGGTCCCGAACGAGTGGTATACAGTGAGATCGGAATGGGCGGCTATTTCTTCAAAATAAAATTCTTGAAGAATTAAAACCCACGATATTTCTAAAATTGTTGTATCTAAAGTTATATTTTTGTAGTATTTTCCTTGCTTTTCCGTGAATGTTCCAAAAATAGTTATGCAGAAACGCATAACATTAACATTTGTCTTTGAGGAGAGTATAATGAGTAAAACAAATTCATAAAACAAATGTTCAGCTCGATCAGGATTCCCTCCACTAAACTAACCACCCCCTACTGTTACACAATAATGCCGAAAACTACATTTCCTTATAGCTAGTATTCTTGCTATTCTGCATACATGAGAAAATGGTGCAACCAATCTTTATGTACTTGATTAATTACTTTGAAGATTGTCATTGGCCTTTATACAAAATACTCTTATTGCGTTGTGTAGACTACTTGAACAATAGTAAAGCACACTGGTTATTAAATATCATTCCTTATGAATGAATAAGTAAGGTCTCACGTAAGAGCCTAAGCGACACACTAAAATATATATGGCATGTTAAATCTGGGAAACGGTTTCTGAGCAAAAACGGAAATATTCAAATTAGAAAAGATAATATTGCAAACTATTTAAACTCTTGAATTATTATATATGAGCGCTGCTATTGGATTTCCAACCTCTCCTGTAAGTGACGTCATTTCAAGAAAGCAAAACATGTGATGTCACTATGTGCAAGCAGGAATCAATATTTACTCGGTATGGTCACTTCGTTTTCATATTGCCATATGGGACATAAATTGCTTACTGTCAATTACATGGTAACTTTTCGACTCGCGATATTATCCACTTATACGGTATATTATGATTTTTAGTTGGAAGTGTTAACATTTTAATGTATCAAAAGTGAATATGAAGCAAAGTAAATAAAAATGCACTGAATACATTTAGGTTTATAGCGCATTTAAAATTCTATCCTCTTTGTAATCCTACAAGAAGTCCGTTGAATCACGGTGAAAAGCAGCCGTATATATAGCACTATATTATATATATAAGTATATCTAATAAGAATAATTACCTGGTTGGTGAAGATTTCTCCGATATTTCCATTTTTGAATCCTTCGAGAAAGCTAAATTATCGAAACCTGTTTGATTTGTAGACATTTTTACTGATAAACTGCCTTACTCAGGAATGATACCTCGTATTGTTAACAATTAGTATGCAAATTGTTTAAATTCTACAACGTGAGTTTGAATATTTTGCCGTTCACAATAACAGAATTGTTGAATACTTTGCACAAGTAACTGAGACAGCGACAAGGGGTAATACATCGCCGTCCTCGACTGATTGAATAAACAAAACTTGAAGTATATGACACGTTATTCATGATTTTCAATGGGTTTAAGGCCAGACAAATGATGCCTTAGTTTGTCTAGGCCGTGTAAATTGTAAACAATTTCGGGCTGATCACATTTTAAGAATGTTGCTTGTGGGCCTGTTTATGATCTTTCATAGACCTATGATATGTTTACGTTCCGGACAGCTCTGTTAGAAACAATGAAAAAAGTAGTCGAGCATGTTCAATGTTATTTACTACTTAGAAAAAACATGGTTTCTATTGAATATGATATACTAAAATTTCTAAAATTCTCATACCAAAATAATATGTTTTCTCGCCATTTGTCACGCTGCTCATTATTGTAATAATGATTATTGCTGCTTTGTAAAAGAAAAATCTTATTAGCCAGGGGCATTATTCAGAAACATGTAAAGACTAAAATTCCGAATGAAATTTTGAATGATTTAATAACAATCTATATCTCTATAACCACAAAGGAGCAAAAAGAGCATTTAACATATAAAGTCCAAGTTTGTGTTTCAGCTTCTTAATGTTACAACGGACACTCAGCACTCAAATATTTTTATTTTTATTTTACTCACTTTTTTAAGTCTGAAAGCATAGGAGATTGTCACGAGTTCTCTCCCTTTATCTTTTCTAGAGTTATTTCCCTTTATCCCTTCTATAGTATATAATTGTATCTATATATTAGTATAGAGAGAGGATAAAGGGAGAGAACTCGCGACAATATCCTGTGACTGAAAGTGACTTAATAATACATTGAGTGTGAAAACTGTATGAATACGTTAAATGAGAGCAGAATATTAATTGTGACACATTTCCTTAGAGATTTGGGTGTTAAAATTAGCTGTGGGAGTAATATATTAAGTCTGAGTGTGTAGTATGGGACTAAAACCCAATAATAAATCCAATCTCTCATAATTACACGAAAATCTCAAAGACAATGAACCAAAAAAAGGTCAGCACTCATTTGACATTGTTGATGCATTTTCCACAATTTAACTTCCACTATCAGTCTAATAAGCGTAAATTCTGTGTTTTGATATTTGAGTGGTGAATGTAAGTCTCTGTTATAATCCCGAGACCCTGGGGCCTTATTCACAAATCATGTTAAGACTGAATCTCAGACTTAGATTTTGAATTTGCAAACCTTACATTTACCGGCTTTTATTTTTGATTAAATCTTAACGAATACAATTGTGTGGGTTATGTACAATTGTTAGTGCTTGGTAATTACAAGGTTTATATATAGTTCCCACATCTACAATAATTACCTCCCTTGTTCTTAAAATTCAGCCATTTTGATAGGCAGAACCGATGATGACTTATAGGAGTAACTCCCAAGATAATTTCATGTTACAACCACTTTATCTTCAACCTTTTTTATATATCTGATTATTTAATCATCGTTTACATTATATTCCCTGTAAACTTTAAGGAAACTTGCCTATCAATATGGTTATCTATTCAGAACAAGGGAGGTAAATGTTGTAAATGTGGGAACTATACGCTACACATACTACTTTTACAAATGTATGTTAAGTAAAACTAGATCTGTCACGTATCATAAATAATTTAATGCATTGTTGCACCTAAGTAGTATTTATTATTTTCTTTGTTGTGGTTTTTACCACACAAACGTGTTCAAGTTTATTCGATTTCTGTAATACACATACTATTATATTCGTTATTTTCGCCTGTGTCTGCGTTATCATTTTGGTTGTAAATTAAGCATACTGATATGTCATTCAATTCGCAAAGTATTGGACAAGTAATACATATATCACGTTTAAGTACTTTGCTAACAAATCATAGAAGCCAGACACATTATACAATGGTCTCAGTTCTACAGATTGACATGTTATATGTGGTATATTGTCTTACAATGGTCTCAGTCCTACAGATTGACATGTTATATGTGGTATATTGTCTTACAATGGTCTCAGTTCTACAGATTGACAGATGTTATATGTGGTATATTGTCTTACAATGGTCTCAGTTCTACAGATTGACATGTTATATGTGGTATATTGTCTTACAATGGTCTCAGTTCTACAGATTGACAGATGTTATATGTGGTATATTGTCTTACAATGGTCTCAGTTCTACAGATTGACATGTTATATGTGGTATATTGTCTTACAATGGTCTCAGTTCTACAGATTGACAGATGTTATATGTGGTATATTGTCTTACAATGGTCTCAGTTCTACAGATTGACATATGTTATATGTGGTATATTGTCTTACAATGGTCTCAGTTCTACAGATTGACATGTTATATGTGGTATATTGTCTTACAATGGTCTCAGTTCTACAGATTGACAGATGTTATATGTGGTATATTGTCTTACAATGGTCTCAGTTCTACAGATTGACATATGTTATATGTGGTATATTGTCTTACAATGGTCTCAGTTCTACAGATTGACATATGTTATATGTGGTATATTGTCTTACAATGGTCTCAGTTCTACAGATTGACAGATGTTATATGTGGTATATTGTCTTACAATGGTCTCAGTTCTACAGATTGACAGATGTTATATGTGGTATATTGTCTTACAATGGTCTCAGTTCTACAGATTGACAGATGTTATATGTGGTATATTGTCTTACAATGGTCTCAGTTCTACAGATTGACAGATGTTATATGTGGTATATTGTCTTACAATGGTCTCAGTTCTACAGATTGACATGTTATATGTGGTATATTGTCTTACAATGGTCTCAGTTCTACAGATTGACACATGTTATATGTGGTATATTGTCTTACAATGGTCTCAGTTCTACAGATTGACAGATGTTATATGTGGTATATTGTCTTACAATGGTCTCAGTTCTACAGATTGACATGTTATATGTGGTATATTGTCTTACAATGGTCTCAGTTCTACAGATTGACATATGTTATATGTGGTATATTGTCTTACAATGGTCTCAGTTCTACAGATTGACATATGTTATATGTGGTACATTGTCTTACAATGGTCTCAGTTCTACAGATTGACATATGTTATATGTGGTACATTGTCTTACAATGGTCTCAGTTCTACAGATTGACATATGTTATATGTGGTATATTGTCTTACAATGGTCTCAGTTCTACAGATTGACATGTTATATGTGGTATATTGTCTTACAATGGTCTCAGTTCTACAGATTGACATATGTTATATGTGGTATATTGTCTTACAATGGTCTCAGTTCTACAGATTGACATATGTTATATGTGGTATATTGTCTTACAATGGTCTCAGTTCTACAGATTGACATATGTTATATGTGGTATATTGTCTTACAATGGTCTCAGTTCTACAGATTGACAGATGTTATATGTGGTTTATTGTCTTACAATGGGCTCAGTTCTACAGATTGACAGATGTTATATGTGGTATATTGTCTTACAATGGTCTCAGTTCTACAGATTGACAGAGGTTATATGTGGTATATTGTCTTACAATGGTCTCAGTTCTACAGATTGACAGATGTTATATGTGGTATATTGTCTTACAATGGTCTCAGTTCTACAGATTGACATGTTATATGTGGTATAATGTCTTACAATGGTCTCAGTTCTACAGATTGACAGATGTTATATGTGGTATATTGTCTTACAATGGTCTCAGTTCTACAGATTGACATATGTTATATGTGGTATATTGTCTTACAATGGTCTCAGTTCTACAGATTGACATATGTTATATGTGGTATATTGTCTTACAATGGTCTCAGTTCTACAGATTGACAGATGTTATATGTGGTTTATTGTCTTACAATGGGCTCAGTTCTACAGATTGACAGATGTTATATGTGGTGCATTGTCTTACAAGGTCTCAGTTCTACAGATTGACAGATGTTATATGTGGTTTATTGTCTTACAATGGGCTCAGTTCTACAGATTGACATATGTTATATGTGGTATATTGTCTTACAATGGTCTCAGTTCTACAGATTGACAGATGTTATATGTGGTATATTGTCTTACAATGGTCTCAGTTCTACAGATTGACAGATGTTATATGTGGTATATTGTCTTACAATTGTTTTTTTAACATTGTAAATACGCCTTAAATAAAGTTTTAATTCCGCTGAACGTATCGTGTGAAATAAGGTAATGGTTCACGGATGTGAGTGTCATTTTAAGTAGTGTCAATTATAAAATCCAATAATGGAGACTTGGTGCCTGTGACCCTTTAACCCTTACACGTATCATACACTCGGGGATAAATGTGTCACTTGTGAAATGGTGATCCAAGTTTGATGTTTCTCATACAGAACCACCCAGGCATGTCTAATGTGCCTTTGATGTTATCACATTTGTTGCTATATACAGTAAAACCTCAATAATAATTCAAGAATTTCAACTACTAAATTCCACATTCTCGCACTCAATACTATGTAAATTCTTTTCCCCCAGAACCATTCGTTTGTGGAACACCCTCCCCCAAAATATACAGTCCAGCTCCTGTTTAAGTGTTTTTGCTGAGCGGCTGGCCACTGTACCACTTATTTAAATCATGTTCTATTTTTAGTTTGTATTGTTTGTATTACTGTGTTTATGAGGTCGCCCGTCGCCGCGCACATTTTTATAATGTTCGTTATGGTATTTTGGTCGACCCGGTATGTCCCCAGCACACCATAAATAGACTTTTTGAAACCCGATGGGGGAAATTTACCTGCCAGTAGAGCAGTATAGGTCAAACAGACACTTTTTGAAGGACAGTGCCAATGAGACCCATCGTACAGTTACCATTTTCCTGGCATCTACCCAGTACTTTCCTGGAATCTACCCAGTACTTTCCTGGTTACATGCCAGTACTATGTTAGGTAGGAAACACTGAAAAGCTGTTCTGTTTTATCCGGCGAAACGAGGGATCGAACCCACGACCTTCGGATTCGTAGACAGCAGCGTTAACCACTGAGCCACAGGGTCACCTCACTTTCTATTTTTAACAATTGCACTAGCCTTTTTATTCTTTTAACTTGCACAGCACGAGGCTAAATCTCTTTTAACCTCTGTAACCTACTTGCGCCTCCCAGTTATAATCTAATATTTGATTGTTAGGAGTAGTATGTAGATGTAGATATATAAGACCACCCTTGGGACCATTGAAAACTGGTCTTCTTTTTGAGAAAAACGAGATAAAATCTGTGTGTGTTACGACTATTTATTGATAACTTTTATAACCTTTAGGTAGGTATTATGTTCTTGCATACACTTTGCTCAATTTTATTGCACACCCAGTTTTTGCTTGCCAGTCGGAAAGATAACAAAAAATACTGATAATAATAATATAACACAATAGGTTGCATATACTCAATTGTTTAAGAATGCAAATCTTAATACATTATGTGATGTTGCATAAATACAAGATGATCTGTTTTCATCATCAAGATAATTATACAAAATTTGAGTTGTTTTCGCTCAGTTTGAAGGACATCAATTTTACGAGTACATTCATGACAATACCATTTTTGAAATCTTATTTTGTATAATTCGAATCTATGTATAGCTATCCAATGCACAAGTAAAACTATACTTAGACCACCCTTGGGACCATTGAAAACAGGTCTTCTTATTGAGGTGGTCCTAATATTGAAGTTGAATAAACAGTGAAATTTTACTTGAAATTGTGTTCTTAATATTGAGGTGGTCTTTAAGTAAGGTTTAACTGTATATACCATTTAGTTTATATTCTGGTTACGTATGACTGCACTCAATATAAAGTTTTATAATTACTTTATGTAAAGTCAACGCGATTATATCAGAAAACTGAGATTTAATTTGATTTTGGTCATGTTTGAATACGTGCGCCTTTGCTTACACCATTAAGCCAGGTTTAAACCCTCACTAACGTGTTTGTCACTGACCTTTCCAGTGTTCAGTTTTCTGTTACTAAATGTATGTATCCAATAATTAAGGGAATCCCAAACGACATCTGTTTCTGTATCAATCTTTTATCTTTTAAAGTGTCGTTTTTAGTTTACTGTCCGAGATATGCAGGGGGGGGGGGGCAAATCTGGAAAATACCCCCCTTAATTACCCCCGGCTTAATTGTGAATAAAATATAGAAATAAGCTCGTAAATAGTGATTGCAATTTCATAACACCGCACCGTTGTGACACATGAATACAAAATACAATTAGAAATACGTTTTCATATTATTATTTTTTATGTTACGTTGTTTGAAGTAAGTCCTGACGAATTTCCATAAGAATCGATCCAAATCACGAATCAAAGGTATGCAGCCATAATGATAATTATCTCCTTAGTTAAGTCAGTGCACTGTGATCGTCGAAAAGATAAAAAAAATAAAAAATGCTGCATCGAGTATAAAGCCATGCATTTACATACGTAAGTCCTATCTGGTGGTATTGATGAGAACGAGAGAGAGAGAGATGTACAACATACAATGTTCCCGACCTACCAGTTTATTGCTAAATTGAATGGTATTCAGAAGTGGATAGAATTGGTGTTTCTTAAAACAAATATCGTTCGCATTGACAGGCCCGTTCGATTCCATGATCTTTATCCGATAGAGCACGTTTTGGACATGCTTCAGGTAGCCATATCAGCACGACCTATTTAGCCAACAACGACCAGGCAATCAGACAACCACTGCCGGGTGAATGGTCTCGAATCCCATAGCGGAATATCCGAAGGCTTATTGGCAGAATGACGAGACGATGCCAAGCGGTTATCAATGCACGTGGTCATCATACACTATACTTAACCTAAATGTAACCCATCCCCCCCAAAAAAAAATTAATTTCCTTATACCAACATGGTGCATTTTTTATCAAATGTCTCATTTTGACCCTCACCTCATTCTTGCATTCGATACGCTTCAAATGTTCGTTATTTTCATCAGTTTGGCTGATCATTAGGTTTAGAAACATTGAAATTTAATACAAATCGATATATAGCAATTTCAATCACAACAAATAACAATGTCATACAGAATACATAGTGACCCTTATCAAATTTTGCGTAGTTAAGTATACAGTTAACCCGATTTAGTGTCTCATTCAAATGTATTTTAGTCATTGAAATAAACATTTGCCGTCAATCGAGACACATTTTACGACTTAATGACATTTCTGTATTTGCAGGGTTATGGTTAAGGAGGTAATAATCATACAGTCAAACTGTAAATGCTTCAAGTGCTCCCAGACAAGTGGCCTTACAACGTGTATGATAAACATTGTAAAGTATTCCCTGCTTCTCATCGGTAAGTATAATTGCGAGTTACACCTGAAGCATTTATATTTGGAGTTTTATGATAATGTGGGGTTAACAAACTTTGTATTATCATTCGACATGTGTATTGTACATGGGCCTAGCTTCGCTGAAATTTACGTGTAGGCCTAGTTTTAGGGGGTTCGCGAGCATTGTTCCCCAGCCAAAAATTAGTAGCTAGATCTTCAAAGATGCGTTTTTGTGCATATTTCGTTCCGATAAATATGCTTACAATAGCATCAAAAACATACATTACATATCTTATTGCAGTTTTGGCCATTTCATTTTTTCGATTTGTCCAAAAATATGTAGTCCGCGACCTACACGGCCTATATGAATATACGCGTCTGTTCTAGTCTTTGTTTATCGAATGCATCTTAAAGTTTATGAAGGCGTGTTGTGATTCTACTGTACTACCGAACAATTCATGAATGGTGGTCGATCAGCAGTGGGTCATCAATCTTCCCTGTTTGTATGATGTTATATTAGGGAGTTGTTCAGCGGTGTTTTCTTATTTACATCGTTCGTTTGATTTGTGTGATTGTAGGTTAAGTGTGATTTTGGGTGCATCATTAAACCAGGTTCAAATCCCCAATGACATTTTACCATTTGTCTATCAAAGGTGGTACTTCAATTATCACCATCAATTATGCTATATAATTGTTTGAGTTCTATGTCCCTCTTGTCTCAGTTATTCTGCACACGTATGTATATACAGTGTATGTGTAATAATGTTCATATACAGTTAAACCTCAATAATAAGACCACACTTGGAACTCTTCAAAACTGGTCTTAATACTGAGATGGTCTTAATATTGAGGTTGAATAATGAACATAACAGTGAAATTTACTTTAAAATTGTGGTGGTCTTAATTTTGAGGTGGTCTTATTATCTAGGTGGTCTTTAGTTGAGGTTTTACTGTATTATTGTGTTTTTGGGTGGGCGGTACATGTGGTAGTTGTGGCATGTCCTACTCGACTTCTTTGTTAGTTTTTACTGCTCACTTAATGCTGCAGGTAGTAAAAGACTAACCTATTATAATAGTAAGTGAAAATATGTCCTTGTTTCTGAGAGTGAGTGTGAGAATGATTAATTCTTGGATCAAAAATAAACTAGCTCTATATTTCTCTCTGTTTATGCTTCAATAAACAAGGCTTTGATCTATCAAACGTTTCAATACATTTTACCCTTGCACCTCCTCAGTGCCTAGTATTTTGAAGGTAGTTGTTTTCTTTGGGGTCTGTGGGAAGGCATTGTCTTGAGTATGTGGCGTTCCCAGTAACAACTTAATCTCTCTTACACAGTTTTCTGAAAATTTTACAACAATGAATTAACTATTGCACTGTCAGTAATCGAACATTATTTAGGACTAAAAGTTCATCGGTGATTTGTGCAAGACAGAAGTTGAGAAACCAATAGTAAAACAATAACATCGTAGCATCTCCATCTCCCGAAAGTAACACAATTACAAAGTTAATTAGGCCGAGAGCCCGCGGACCTTTATTGCAACAAATGAGGCCAAACGAAGTTTGCATATTTTTTGAAAGGACATTTCATATGCTACCTGAAAACATGTTTCTAAAGCGTCAAAGTTGTGCGTAACTATATTTGTCTCAAACATTTTTACCACGAGGGTCTGTTAACAGTTGCAGAAATGTGTTGAGGGGGTAGGGTTATGTTCGTGTCGTCAAAATGATGATAATGAACTTTTATGAGGGAACATTAGCAAATTATGTAAAGTACATATTCAGCAATACCTATAAACATAAAAAGCAAAGCCTCTGATTTGCAAGTACACACTAACCTTTTGGCCTCATTTGTTGCAATAAAAGTACACGGGGTCTCGAACTATCATGTTTCAGTGGCAGCTTAGTTTCTTTGTGCTTTGTGTAAATATACATTTATATTCAATTACACTCTTCAATATTGGAAACTATAGATAGGCGATTATACCTTGTGTAATTATTGGGCCAAATACTAATTAAGATAATTCTTTGGAACTGAATGTTAATGGTACGGTTTTTACTTCTAAGGGTACACCGATGTTTTAATTAAGAACTCAATGTAAATAGAGATTAGTTTTTTTCATATTATAGTGATTAATGGACTATCCTATACAACATATATACAAACACATAAAGTACATCATTTATCAAGTTTTTAAATGAGTAAAAATTTCAATACTTTTTTACAGTTTCTACATTTAATGATGCATGAAACTGATGTGATATTAAGGTAAGCCATCCACCATTGGTTAAGTATTCCGTCCATAACGCTGGGTAATTTCCCTTCTATATATACATGTATATAAAGTACTATGTTAAATTTAACTTCACATCAGTTGCAAGTTATAATATTCCAAAATGTTAGTTTAAGTCTTGGAAGCGACATAAATTGGCAACAATGTCAATTTTCTTATGTTTTACAACAACAATGAACTTCGTTTGCCATAAATAAAAAAATACTTTTGAAATAAATAAGCAAAACTGCAAATTCCAATTTCATCAAGCGTATATATATATATACGTAACATTTAGGCAGCCTTCTTTGCAAAATGAAATTTTGCAAAAAACAGACGGTAAATGTCTCTGAAATTTAGATAAAGTCGGTGTTAAATGTTACAAATAATTTTCATTGAAGACAATATGACACCCAACTGATATTTTGGTTTTCTTAAATAGACAATACGTTTATGTTCGCATGAAATATTCCTTATTTTATATATTTTATGACACAAATGCCTCGCCTAAAAAAATTGTATTGATTTTTTTCAAATATTTCTAAGTTTGCAAGTATGTTTAGTACACAGATGGTTTCATTATATGAAAATAGAAAGAAATAAGAAAATTAATGGGATTTTCCATTTATCGGTTTATTTTTAAAGGCTACGTTTTTTTCAGAGAAGAAAACGGGCCATTTTTTTGTGGTAAAAATGATATTTTTTTCAAAATTTATCCGTATTATTATATAGATTGAAACAACAACTGTTTCATTTATCGTAGACATTATGATGGATGGCTTACTTAAATTGACCGTGGTATTTTCTATTGTGTATGCAGTCACGTGAAAACTTTGTGTATATATGTATATATACATGTATATGAAATGTTCTATATAAATGATGTACTTTGTACAAGTCTAAATTCTTATATCTGTTCTGTTCTGTTAAAACGAAAATTAACAAAACTTCAAAACAGAAACTAGGGTATAATAAAAAAATGATAAAAGTACACATGCACTCAGCATTGATTGTGTTGTTATAGTACAAAGATTGCAGTTTGATCGTATCTGGAAATCTCGTTAGAGCAAGTAGTTTGAGTCAGATGATAGCAAACATAAGAAAATATTGGTTTATACCGCAAGTTTTACAAACTAGGCCTTTATAACTAATTTATAAAGTAATGTCCACCCTAAGAAAAGAAAATATCCAAATACTTACTAAAATGCTATCAAAAGGTCAAATATTGTAGTTTATCAAAATAATATAATGTTCATTCAACACGCAGATATATTTTTCATATCAGACATTTATATATATTGCAACTTATAAATTAAAACCAGAAGATTAGAAGGATCGTTTGGCGAAATAAACCTTCACCGCTTTCTAATTATTCATCCGAATGACATAATTAAGCAAGACTTTAGCTAATCAGTGTAAAATTGTTTAACAGTAATCTCTTCCTGTTTGTCTAAGGCTTGTCTACGGTAAGCGAGCTGCTGGGGGTGTGTCGAAATCCCGTTATCTGATTGGCCAATCGGTCTGTCAATCAAATATCTGAAGAAGGGTCAATTGATTATACAAATGTAGTAAATGACACCTGAATTCTTTCACTCATTATATAGCATGCATCAAGTACATCAGTTCTATATATAAATATAGGGCTTGAAATAAATGCCAAAATATGTACCATTGATATTTATATCATAATGTAACATACGGTGTAGAGTGGTTATAACACCCATGTATTATTTTCGATATAGCCTTCGATCAGTTTCTAACAATGATATTAATACTTGTGATACCACAGCAATGACGTGCCAATTACATGAACAATTCTTTTACATATTGTTCAGCACAGACTTGGAACAATATAGCTTCCACCCGTAACTAATCGTAACTGTCTTTCAATGATTTGTTTAAAATAACTTTGTGAACACATTTATTATTAAGAAAGTATTAAGTACTAAAAGAATGCATGCCTTTCCATTCTTGACAAATTAAGTATAATGAGCAAGCCTTAGGAATTTCCATATATAGTCCCTTTTACCAGAATAATTCAATGACTGTTTTGTCTAAATGATGAATAAATATTGGTGTGATTGTATCTAATCTTTATTTAGGAATTTATTACAGAAGGCCATGTTTTGACTATGCTATATATTTGTATGTCTTTAAATGTTACCGTGACGTCACAACAAGCGTGACGTAGATGCACTAAAATGATGATGACATTTTTAAATATTTATTTAGTTCGAAGTATGACATGTTATTTTATTGAACGTGTGTCTTGTGAATGAAACAAGTTTTCGGAACTTCTTTTTGTTGCGTCAGTTTTTGTTTACCAAAGACCAAAGTACATCCTCCATACTTAAAGCATACGAAAATCAGCTTGTGTGCTGTTACGTCATAACGTCATGTATAGCCGATAAAAACTCGGTTTTCAGAAGACTTTTTTCATAAATTAAATTAGAAAATTGTCACTCATGTAAGATTCTTTATTTGTTTCAATTCCATTTTCAAAGTTATAGATCTACAATAAAAAGGTACTAAATTAATATGAGCGCCATTGCACGAGTTCCAACTTCTTTTTTAGTGACGTCATTTAAAAAAAAAGTCACATGTGATGGCACCGTGTTCTGACAATAAGCAATTTTTGCCCCATATGGCAGTATGAAAACGAAGTGACCATATCCATGGAGCAATGTTGTTTCCTGCTTGCAAATAGTGATATAAAGTCCTACATGAATGATTATTATTATGTTTTCATGGATGCTAGGTTCATATTTCAGAACACAGTAGATCTATAGAGCGTAGAAAAACGGCGTGAATCAACCATGACTTAGTGTTGGTATATTATATTATATATTGTATGTATGGATACAGGCCCGTAGCTTGAGGCAAAATTAAACCGAGGCAATGAAGGCGGGTCTGGGAGTGTCCTCCCCCAGGGGAATGTGTACAGAAGGGCTCATCTGCGTTTTCTGGTTATTTAATGTACCAGTGAAGTGATTTATCAATTGCAATTTTGTTTTATTTCAATCGTATGAATCGAAAGCAATGGCAATTTTTGATGTCCCGGAACGTCCCACAGCTGAAAAATGTCCAAGTAGTCGATTGGCATGTTTTTGTGTGCAAACCAAACAAAGTGCCAAGCCATTAAGACTATATTCCTCCACGATTGCTTTGGAAATTTTAACAAAAGCAGCTGCCTCGGTGTGCCTCAGCATAGCTACGGACCTGGTATATACAACTTTTCTTCCTCCGTTTACTGAAGAGTTACATATAAAAAGTACTTTATTATTGAACCAGTAATACCCATGCCTATAAAGACGATAATTTTCTTTAATCATTGTTGCAGAACGATGATTGTCAAACTCATATATATACTTAACTTACACATAAAGAATGAAATAAGTACCCATAATTGTGATTGGTATGTATCCGGGTTATTAAGCACCTGTTTATTGATCAATAAATTTAAATGAAATATAGGACACGCTCGTCGATGATCCGTGACCTTGTCATTTATATTTTATGTAAAAAATGTATGCAAGAAGCCTTTTTGCACATGTAGTAAGGAATGACACTTTTGAAGAAGAATTTGATTTGTCTTTCATATAACAATTTATTCGTTTTGTTAGTTTGTTTTATTAGTTTGTTTGACTTATTCTACAGAACTGATGTAAATTCCTCTTCCGTTAGTTGTTTCCCCCATTTTTTATCGATTGCTTTAATTAATGATAAATATTTAAGAAAGTCACCATTTTCAATGGCATATACGTTCTGCATTTGTTCAAAGGTTAAGAAATATTTAGTTTAGAAGTCAAAAAATTATCGATGTATAAGCTTTCTCTTTCCAATCAATTTTTATGTAGAAACAAATATCCATTTGTCTGTTTCATGTTTTAATGCATACACACACTCACACTGAGATGTATTATATACATATGCAACAACTATACACCAAGTTGATGTCAATACACCCACGCATAGCGAAGATAGTAAGAAGAAACTGATTTTTAAATTTTAAGTGCCCTTGACCTTAAAAAGAACGAACCCAAAAGCAATACCAAGCAAGCTCTCCACATGTTCTTACTATACACAAAGCTTGTGTCAATATAATCAACGAAACTAAAGTTATTCCCAAGAAACCAAATTGCTCATTTTAGTAACGGTGACCCTGACCTTTGACGGAACAAGTCCAAAAGCAATCCCAAGCGAGCTCTGCACATGTTCTTACTATACACCAAGTTTGATTTCAATGTGATTACTGAAACTAAAGAAATATATCCTTTTACATACTCATTTTACACACAACTCAAGAAATTGGTGTTTTTTCAAATATCTGGCGGCCATCTTGGCGGTCATCTTGGATTTCTCAAAACGTAGCATGATGTCACGTGTCTACCCACATTTTTTTGAAACTTCAAACATTCAGCTGTACATTGATATAAAACTTATCCGTGGACCTTTTTTGCACACGGGACGTCCTCAGGGACTCGACTAGTAGTTGTCACGTCGAATTAAGATATTGAAGAAATACTAAAAACAGTCCGTGAAACTACGGTCTGAATAGTTATTAATAAATTGTTGTAAATGTCGGACGGTCTTTAAATGACTTCTTTTGTATGCAGTTCATAAACGAAAAAACTTGTTTAAGTGAAATATGTAATGTAATATTAAACTAGTAAGTCACTTTGGAACACTGTGAACAATTTGAAACTCTTGATGTATAATGCGTGGTCATATTATACAGGCATGAGAATTTTCACGGATTTGGCGATCGCAGGGGCCGCTTTTGATGCAATTAAAGTCAGGAGCTTCAGCGCCCCCCCCCCCCCCACGAATTTTCAGCTGATTTTCAAGTTTGGATTCTCATACTTGACAATAACACCAGTGTAGACACATTGATTAGCGCTCTTTTGACATGCGATCTTTGCGTCAATGTATATTACTTTATGAAGCTCATTAAATGACTAACATTCGCCCGGAGGCGTCGCCAACATGTGAAACCTGTGGCGACGATAAATAAACGCAAATACCCGAAAAGTACGAGTTGCATATAGATCGCGGTACAATGGGATATATTATACCTTCCCAGTATACCTTAATTTACTTTGCATCAAGTTACCTTCAACCCATTTTGAACACATTGTGTTAATGATATTCCGTTCATCATACGAAATTTGATACCTAATAGACTATCTCTCCCAAAACTAATTAAAGATCCTATTCACAAATAAATGTATATGTACGGTGGTTACTAGTGTAGTAATATGATACAGATATACGACGTAAGGAAAAATAATTACAATTCATTTTGATACACCTGATACAGACATAATGCGGGCTCATGTAAACTGGCAGGCACAATATGTTTACAAAGACCCAGTATGTATAAACTTATAAACTTCAAGTAGAATCTAATAACTTGAAACTTGATTAAAATAAGTATATTATCATTATTATGTGAAAAAAACAAGGACTATTTTAAAAGAAACTTATCATTAGAAAGTCTCTTTTTTACACACTTACTAACTCATTCAGCACATTTACACAAATTACACATATTTTTGTAATATTTGTGTTCGCTTTCGTTTGTATGACATATATATATCATTTTCCATACTTTTCCCGATATTGTAATGATTATTTGCAAAATGTATTGCAAGTAAAAGCTACACACTAATAGTAAGCTTGTAAATTAACTGGATTAATGTAGCCGTTTTCCATTATTGTACGTGATATTTATCATTATGTCATATTATTTGAATGTAATGCTAATGTTTCAAACTTCCGCGGGACTTAATAAGCACTGTTTAAATTAAACTTGAAACTTGGATCATTTGGACTATTCGACGTTATGCCGCCAATGCAAGCATCCAGGATCTTCTCTGTATAATTACTGACGTCAGGCGTGCAAAGAAAGTTATCTTCTGTATATTGAACATTTGTATAATGTTATAATTAAGCCCCAAGCCATTAAAAACAAAATATGAGTAACATTCATTGTATTACTTTATTTCTTATAATCGTAGTAAAAACATATATCATTGTACAAGAATATAATATACAAGTTCAATAAAAAAGCGGATGCATTCATTGTAGTTTTATGGTATATATCAGTAATACTCGAAATATTGAGACGTTACGTCATTATAATTGTGACGCAATGAGCATTAAATAAATGTGAAGCAAAAAGATACAATGGTAGCAAAATGATATAACATTGGTACAAAAGTGAAAAATACGGTCCCTTGCAAAGTATACCAGTAGGCTAATATAAATGCATATATTATTGTTATAAAAGCCAGCGGGAGCACAGTACGTGTGAACATAAATGAGCACCGCTGAACGATTTCCAACGTCTTCTTTAAGTGACGTCATTTCTAGAAAACGTCACATGTGACGTCACCATGACTGTAAGCAATATTTGTCCCATATGGCAATATAAAAAACGAAATGACTATATAGAGTAAATATGGTTTCCAACTTGCAAATAGTAAGATCATTTGTTGCGTCTTCTTGAACTGACGTCACTTACCGAAGAAGTTGTAAATCCCATAGCAACGCTCATATTCTAAAAGGAACCCACGTGACTCAAGTCTACCAGGATACACAATACATCGCTAGATTATAGGTCAATGCATGATTTACATACAGAGCGACAAAACGTGAAAATATCAATACAGTGTTCGAGTAGGGCTATGACTTGGTCAGAACAATTGGTAATTTAAGTATTTTTAATACAGATAAATTGTGTGTAAAGATAAAACAATTATTTTGCGTTATAATATAGGCATAGAGAACTTCTTCTAATATGATATCTATAGGAGCTCTGAGCGCACGTGATATATATACCCTCAATAAAGATATGGTGCACAGAAGCTGACCTATACATAAGAGAGGTCACTCGCTGACTTTTGTAATAAATTTATATTTCTGATGTTAAAGTTCAATAATTGTATATAACGGAACGGCACTTTTATAAGATTTACATTTGATAGATACGTGTAGGTATGAGGGTCATAAAACAGTTTTGTATCCACTTATGTGGTTACTTTTATAGCCAGTAACATCTTGTTGATGGAAGACAAGGAGGCATCAATCATAAACATAAGTCTACTCATGTACTGTTATGTAGTGATTAAGTCCATATGTTTATTGAACAGGGGTGTATTAGTTGAATTAACAGACCCCGGGATGGACTGCATATATTACATCCCCTCATCGCCATACATCAGTTCGCACATTAACTACCATTTTCTATATGCGCATATATTTACATTTGATATAAAGTTAATTTCGTCACCATGGATTCATTATCCAATGTCTATTTACTGAACAAACTGTGCTGGGATATGTTCACGTCTCTTGCATGTTTAGCAGACTGGAAGTTTGAATCAAATGCATCCAATACCAGCTTTCTGCTGATAGGACAGAAACATATATATCCAATCACTTTACCTTGTACATGGACAATTTCATTTTTAAATTACAACACAGAGTTGTTATAAATTATAGGAAACAGTAGATAGTAAATCATCTCAACATCTTGCTGATACCACTCATGTACAATCTAGGTTACCTTACGATTTGGTTTCAGATTGAGCAATGTAAACTAAATCCACCTATCTGTTAACTAGCCAGTAATACAAACAGGGTTTTCGCTTTCACCGCTTTGAAACATAAATGCATTGAAACGAATATTAACAAAAAGTGTAAATACATCGTAATAATTGTTATGCGAGTCCATCGTTCGTGTACATTGATTGAAACTTAACAAACTTATTTCGTAATCACGAAATACATCATTAAATCTTGCTCAGAGGGCACAATAAGAAATTTAAAAGACACGTTAACAAAGTTAATTAAGCAGATTTAAAAAGAAAGAGCAAGACAATTTAAACCACAGCTTTGGTTAGAACGTATCAAGAGAACCATCCTCGGTACCCAGGCTATTCATAACATATCTTAACGTATATGATACCCTGGGCAAATTGGATAACGAAATTTCGTAATGCATGAGTATTCATTAGCATTTCTCGACCACTGAAATGGACGATAACAAAACGATGGAATCTCCCTTGTGTGAAGAGCTATCAGCAAATTCGACAAAATGGCAGCTTAACAAGATTTTGAAGACGCGATCTCAATGGTTTGCTCAGAACCGCGATTTCATCCGTAACTCCTCGGCAATTTCCGTATCGTATGAGGTGTGTGTTATGCGGCCAATCAAGCGGCTGGAATTCACCTCATTAATTACTACGACATTTTTATATATGATATGTTATGAATAACATGGGTACCGAGGATGAAAATACCATGATTTGGATAAAACTGTAGGACAAATAGAAAGTTGAGCGGAATGTCAGAAAGACCACAAAACATACAAAACAGACCGATTATAATGAATGGAAGGTTTTTAATGGGAGATAACAATGTATAGTTTCAATTCGAGAGATACAGGGTCCTCTCCCTTACAAGGAAAATCGAAGCGCAAAAGCATCGATTAATAAATGTAATGTAAACAACAACCAACGCTCGAAAGCGTTTCCCACTCTTTTATATTGCAGTCAAATACTTAGTTTATATCCAAACACTCATATCTTCATTCACAACATTTTGATTTTGTCACAAATCTCCTCAGAAAAGCACCATCTGCAATAAACATAAGAATAAGAATATAATGTATTTGAATATGTATCATATCATAGAAGATTGTCACGAGTTCTCTCCCTTTATCCCTTCTTATCTTCTCTCCCATTATCCCTTCTATAGTACATGTATATATGTTTGATCCCTTCTAGAGTTTTCCCTGTATCCCTGCCATAGTATATGTATATATTTGATCCCTTCTAGTATACATATTCTACAGAAAGGGCAAAGGGAGAGCATTGTATTCATCCGCCATCGATGACAAGAAAAGTGTTATTCATTGAAATCATCAACGAATAAGTAGATCTAGATTCTAGAATTTAACAAACGAAATGTTAAACGAAAATTTAAGTTTTGAAATTAATTGTGTTCATGATGTGTTATTTCTCACTCTCGATCATAATATTGTGGTAAGAGTCGTTAAATCCATAGACAATACATATCTTTTCATTTTGACAATTGAAGTAAACGTCACAAAAGTAAACTGGAAAGGGAGACAACTGTTGTCTTACTTACAAATAAAACAAAGGGGAATAACCCAACTGAGAGTTTATCCAATAATTCACCGTTATTCCGCTGTTAACAACCGAAAACATGAAATAATAAACAATGTAAAACAAGAAATCCATTTCAGCTTACATTGATATATACACAAACTGAGCATCACAACTATCACTGTAACTTCAGGAATTCTTTTAATAAATTGTCTTCTACTGCGTCCTCAAACTCCTGGAAATTCTGAAATAAGACAACAACAACAACTTAATTACACATCGGGCAGCGTTCAGTTACGGCGAACAGTCGCTCAAGCTTTGTTTTGTATCGCTGGCCCACCGGTATCACATTGACTGCACACGGAGAACTTAATTGCAAAACGTTACGAAACGTGAGCCGAAATATCTTTACATATATCTAAGTCATCAAGAAGAAATCAATTTAAATAATTTGATATTAAAATTGTATTATCTAATAAAATTAAAAGTTTCTTTCATGAACTTTTACAATTATAATACATGTGTTTATAATTGATTTACATAGTTTTTCTCCAAATGTTCCGATAGCTGGTACATTTAACACATGGATATATGTAAACCTAGAGGCAGAACATTTAACACATATATATATGTAAACATAGAGGCAGTGCAGTTAACACATGGATATATGTAAACCTAGAGGCAGTACGTTTAACTCGTGGATATATGTAAACCTAGAGGCAGTACAGTTAACACGTGGATATATGTAAACCTAGAAGCAGTACATTTAACTCGTGGATGTATGTAAACCTAGAGGCAGTACAGTTAACACATGGGTATATGTAAACATAGAAGCAGTACATGTAACACGTGGATATATGTATACCTAGAGGCAGTACATTTAACTCGTGGATGTATGTAAACCTAGAGGCAGTGCAGTTAACACATGGATATATGTAAACATAGAGGCAGTACATTTAACACATGGATATATGTAAACCTAGAAGCAGTACATTTAACTCGTGGATGTATGTAAACCTAGAGGCAGTGCAGTTAACACATGGATATATGTAAACATAGAGGCAGTACATTTAACTCGTGGATGTGTGTAAACCTAGAGGCAGTACATTTAACTCGTGGATGTGTGTAAACCTAGAGGCAGTACATTTAACTCGTGGATAAATGTAAACCTAGAGGCAGTACAGTTAACACATGGGTATATGTAAACATAGAAACAGTACATGCAACACGTGGATATATGTAAACCTAGAGGCAGTACATTAACTCGTGGATGTATGTAAACCTAGAGGCAGTACAGTTAACACATGGGTATATGTAAACATAGAAACAGTACATGCAACACGTGGATATATGTAAACCTAGAGGCAGTACATTTAACTCGTGGATGTATGTAAACCTAGAGGCAGTGCAGTTAACACATGGATATATGTAAATCTAGAGGCAGTACATTTAACTCGTGGATATATGTAAACCTAGAGGCAGTACATGTAACTCGTGGATGTATGTAAACCTAGAGGCAGTACAGTTAACACATGGGTATATGTAAACCTAGAAGCAGTACATGTAACACGTGGATATATGTAAACCTAGAGGCAGTACATTTAACTCGTGGATGTATGTAAACCTAGAGGCAGTGCAGTTAACACATGGATATATGTAAACCTAGAGGCAGTACATTTAACTCCTGGATATATGTAAACCTAGAGGCAGTACATGTAACTCGTGGATGTATGTAAACCTAGAGGCAGTACAGTTAACACATGGGTATATGTAAACCTAGAAGCAGTACATGTAACACGTGGATATATGTAAACCTAGAGGCAGTACATTTAACTCGTGGATGTATGTAAACCTAGAGGCAGTGCAGTTAACACATGGATATATGTAAACCTAGAGACAGTACATGTAACTCGTGGATATATGTAAACCTAGAGGCAGTACATGTAACTCGTGGATGTATGTTAACCTAGAGGCAGTACAGTTAACACATGGGTATATGTAAACCTAGAAGCAGTACATGTAACACGTGGATATATGTAAACCTAGAGGAAGTGCAGTTAACACATGGATATATGTAAACCTAGAGGCAGTACATTTAACTCGTGGATATATGTATACCTAGAGGCAGTACAGTTAACACATGGATATATGTAAACCTAGAAGCAGTACAGTTAACACATGGATATATGTATACCTAGAGGCAGTACAGTTAACACATGGATATATGTAAACCTAGAAGCAGTTCATGTAACAAGTGGATATATGTAAACCTAGAGGAAGTGCAGTTAACACGTGGAAATATGTATACCTAGAGGCAGTACAGTTAACACATGGATATATGTATACCTAGAGGCAGTACAGTTAACACATGGATATATGTATACCTAGAGGCAGTACAGTTAACACATGGATATATGTAAACCTAGAAGCAGTTCATGTAACAAGTGGATATATGTAAACCTAGAGGAAGTGCAGTTAACACGTGGATATATGTATACCTAGAGGCAGTACAGTTAACACATGGATATATGTATACCTAGAGGCAGTACAGTTAACACATGGATATATGTATACCTAGAGGCAGTACAGTTAACACATGGATATATGTATACCTAGAGGCAGTACAGTTAACACATGGATATATGTAAACCTAGAAGCAGTTCATGTAACAAGTGGATATATGTAAACCTAGAGGAAGTGCAGTTAACACGTGGATATATGTATACCTAGAGGCAGTACAGTTAACACATGGATATATGTATACCTAGAGGCAGTACAGTTAACACATGGATATATGTATACCTAGAGGCAGTACAGTTAACACATGGATATATGTATACCTAGAGGCAGTACAGTTAACACATGGATATATGTAAACCTAGAAGCAGTTCATGTAACAAGTGGATATATGTAAACCTAGAGGAAGTGCAGTTAACACGTGGATATATGTATACCTAGAGGCAGTACAGTTAACACATGGATATATGTATACCTAGAGGCAGTACAGTTAACACATGGATATATGTATACCTAGAGGCAGTACAGTTAACACATGGATATATGTATACCTAGAGGCAGTACAGTTAACACATGGATATATGTATACCTAGAGGCAGTACAGTTAACACATGGATATATGTAAACCTAGAAGCAGTTCATGTAACAAGTGGATATATGTAAACCTAGAGGAAGTGCAGTTAACACGTGGATATATGTATACCTAGAGGCAGTACAGTTAACACATGGATATATGTATACCTAGAGGCAGTACAGTTAACACATGGATATATGTATACCTAGAGGCAGTACAGTTAACACATGGATATATGTATACCTAGAGGCAGTACAGTTAACACATGGATATATGTATACCTAGAGGCAGTACAGTTAACACATGGATATATGTATACCTAGAGGCAGTACAGTTAACACATGGATATATGTAAACCTAGAAGCAGTTCATGTAACAAGTGCATATATGTAAACCTAGAGGAAGTGCAGTTAACACGTGGATATATGTATACCTAGAGGCAGTACAGTTAACACATGGATATATGTATACCTAGAGGCAGTACAGTTAACACATGGATATATGTATACCTAGAGGCAGTACAGTTAACACATGGATATATGTATACCTAGAGGCAGTACAGTTAACACATGGATATATGTATACCTAGAGGCAGTACAGTTAACACATGGATATATGTATACCTAGAGGCAGTACAGTTAACACATGGATATATGTATACCTAGAGGCAGTACAGTTAACACATGGATATATGTAAACCTAGAAGCAGTTCATGTAACAAGTGGATATATGTATACCTAGAGGCAGTACAGTTAACACATGGATATATGTATACCTAGAGGCAGTACAGTTAACACATGGATATATGTATACCTAGAGGCAGTACAGTTAACACATGGATATATGTATACCTAGAGGCAGTACAGTTAACACATGGATATATGTATACCTAGAGGCAGTACAGTTAACACATGGATATATGTATACCTAGAGGCAGTACAGTTAACACATGGATATATGTATACCTAGAGGCAGTACAGTTAACACATGGATATATGTATACCTAGAGGCAGTACAGTTAACACATGGATATATGTAAACCTAGAAGCAGTTCATGTAACAAGTGGATATATGTAAACCTAGAGGCAGTCCAGTTAACAAACAGAAATACGTAAAATGCCTTTCAGCAATACGTAAATCCAGCAGTGATTATATGTGTAAGTGATATAATATTAGACTAATTTATTTAACATCAAGGCGAATTTACCGATTTACAACACCGCAGCGGGTACCATTTTACTGATGTTTGTCCAAGTAGAATATGTGCATTGTCTCACAATGTAGCTTATGTTAGGCAAGTATGATATAAAATTGTGTTACAGCAAATCGACTCTATGTTTCATCGGGTTTAACGCCGTTTCTCAACGATATTTTACATGTAGTTATATACGGCGGCCGGTTCACCTAACCAGTTTTTCCTGGACTGAATTCTAACCAGTACTAACTTACCCTTCCACAAGGAGCCGGCAACTTCTCCACATGTGGAGGAAAATCGACATTTTAGTAAAATAAATCGACTCTATAACATGCAAGAGTGATTGTGCAATTGGATTCTTAATACAGATAATTAAAACATGATACAAATTCTCCCAATCACGTAGAAATAGAGACTTTGCTTATCAAATATAATAATACCATTACGTACGCTGGGAAAAGGCAATCACTTCTTGCCAAGTAACTTTTAATTCACGAGAAAAGAAAGAATTAGGAAATCGCAAACAATATCTGGGTTGTACAAGAATGTTTTATTGCATTGTTGGGAACAGATGGTGCGTTGTTTCTCTTTCATATATTATTTATACATGTATCTATAGATTTCCTGATCACTGAACTACGGTAACCACGAACTGATGATTTAGTGCCACCATCCCAATCAAAGATAATCTAATTGTAGCAAAAAATTAAATCCCAAGAGAATCAATGTGCATACCCGCTAAAATAACTACAATGAATGTAAAAGCCGGTATTTCGTAATGCCTGATTTTCGAAAAAAGCGAGGAATTTTGGTGGACACATTTGGTTTGAAAATACGTACACTACCATTAGGACCGTTGAAAATTGGTCTTAACATTGAGGTGGTCTCAATATTGAGAATGAATAAAGATCAGAACTGTCAAAATGGATTTTGAGGTGGTCTTATCATTGAGGTGGTCTTTAAGTGAGGTTTTGCTGTATTGACAATTTCTTTATGTACGTTGTAAAGTCCCTTTTTCACAAACTATATCAAACTATTTCTGTATTGCAATGTGGCGCAACATTAAACATTCTACTTACCCCAACATATTTGTCATCATTGAAAATAGCGGGTGGAAGCAGGTCTGGTATTCCCGCCTTTTCTCTCATCACGTCTCGACCTTCTTGATTTTGACAAAGATCAATTTCTTCAAACAATATTCCCTTCGCTTCAAATACATGTTTGATTCTGTTCTGTTTGTTGAAAATCTGAAATTTAGAGTATTTCTTGACCATAGTTGAAAATAAATCTTCGTGGAAACAAGTCATACACAGTGCTCAAATAAGCTCAGGAATGAGAGAATGGTATTTTATTGTTGAGTTTCTTTTGTGTGTTGTTTTGCAGCTGTTGTGGTTGCTATTGCTGTTATTGTTGTTGTTGTTCCTGAAGTTGTTGTTGTTACTGCTGCTGGAATGACCACTAAGTGACATGGTCAGGTCAAAGGAAAGTAAGAAATTATATAACAGCAAATTACGAGTAGTACAGAGTGTGTTTTATATATCTAACGAATTTCAGATAAAACCACAGGAGATTGTCACGAGTTCTCTCCCGTTATCCCTTCTAGAGTTATCTCCCTTTATCTCTTGTATATCTGTCTAGAAGGTTTACAAAGTAAGATTATTTTAAAGGACCTGATATGCATAGATTTCCTGTTTTTTTCGTGTTTTTGAATAATATAATGTCGATAGTAAATTATTTCTAAAATACCGTTATTGCTAACATGCTGGTCAATGTTTTCTGGACATGCTTTCATTGGATGGCCACCTCACGGTTCTCAGGCAATTATACAAGACTCCTAGTAGTACATGTACATATTCTATCAGGGATAAAGGGAAAGAACCCTAGAAGGGATAAAGGGAAATAACTCGTGACAATCTCCTGTGATTTATACACTTTAAGTGCAAGTCTACGGGCCGCCAGTGCAGATACCGAAGTAAATATTAGCATTGTTGTATAAGGATGCCAGTTCCCAGACAACGACGTCCACAAAGTTACTTGTCTCCTGGATATAAGTACATGTGTTTTCAGATTTGTAAATTGCGAATAACTCGCGCAAAACTTAGGGAGTGTGAGGTTTGACCACGAGCATTTTGCGCGAGTACCGGTTGGTAACCAAGAAGGAGTCAACGAGAGTGATTATAGAAGTTGTAAGAACATGTTTCACATTCGATGTAAAAAGCAAATTGCGTGTTTAACTATGTGTTCCCAGACGTCTGTGTGGGTAGGGTCTGTCTTATATACATGTACGTGGCGTTCCCTGTAGCAACGTATTCTCTCTCTTTTAACTTTTATCATTTTCATCAGTCGTTCGTGTCAGCAACTTCGTTACAATAGTGTATGCGGACATGTGTAGGCATCTATAAATAATTATGAATATATATTGATATCGAAGACGACATCATGCGTCTATCAATATTATATTGTAGAAAGTGGAGAGATGAGAAAACAGCGAACATTGGCTAGGACAAAATGTCAGCCGAAGCATTCCACACCAAATCTTTTAAATCAATGTGTTCCTGTTTCCCAACATCACGCGTGTAGTTGAGGAATTATCTGATACTGATGAAGACATAGCGTGATTCCTGTAATCAAGCAATTATCACATTAGTGACCAGTCTCACCTACTTGTGGCGGACACACGCGTTGTTCTCCTTGGTATTTATCTTGAGATTACATCTAATTCCATCACAAGTTGGATACTTTGTACGTGTAAATGTGCTTTTTATCGAATCTATATTCGCAAATGTTCGTGACTGTTGTTACTTGGTAAGACATATGGCGTTATTATAGGTGGTGTATGGTTGGTCAATGGAATCGAAAATGAACATGCACAGTTCTCTCCCTTTATCCCTTCTGTAGATATTTCCCTTCATCTTTTCTGTACTATATATACAATGTACATATACTAGAGAAGGGATAAAGGGAGAGAACTCAAAAAAGGGATAAAGGGAGAGAACTCGTGACAATCTCCTGTGGGTAGGACATGTCAAATCGCACAAGTCCAGCGTACTACACCCTGGCACTAATGTATCTGTCCTAAATACATCTCTTATAATACAACCACTGAGTTAATGAAGTCTGGTGATAAATCATGAGTGCTAATAAGTTAATTATCATATTCAGTAGTATGTTACCTACAGCCATGGTTACACATTTTATTTACACACATGTTGGAATCATTCAAACTGACATCACCTGATGTTTATCGTAATTCCTTTTTATCAATAGATTACGTCCATCCACGATATAATTATATCGTTCGTTCGTTCGTTCGTTCGTTCGTGGCAAATTAGCAATACTAGATAAACACTCATGCATCGACAAATCATTTACGATAACATGTATGTCTCCCTAAAGAAATGGAACACATAAAACTGATCTGTTTATATATATGTGTACAAGACTTCACAGATGCATAATATAAAGGAAACCACAGGCAGCTTAACCCAAGCAATTCATGCATAAAACAACATATTGTTTGCCAAATTATCATTTATTAATCTTATCTCGGTCTCTGCACATTTGTCGTCTTGGCAATCGTAATACTCTATGTATATATGATATAGAGTTCCGATATCCTTCCCAGACAGATCATGTTATGTATTGTGTAATATTATTGATGTGTTTGCCCTGAAATATGTTTCTAATATTGTATACTACATGTACTGGTTTTGATTCTCTTACAAGAAACGTATGATGATTATTTCAGCGCTGCTCGTGGTGGTGGTGGTGCTGTTGGTGGTGGTGCTGATGCTGATGACGATGCTGGTGACGATGCTATATATGATACTGAACTCAAGATATGTTAACATCATTGCTGATATATAGTTCGACAACAACAACAACAACAACAACATCTAGACGACGAGGTAGACGATGATAATGGTGAAGTCAATATTCTTTCTGAGGGCACTTGTTTGACGTGTGCTTGTAACCATACCAACAACGCTTGATTCAAAAACGTTGATGAAATGTTATTGATGTAGATGCTATCATTATTATGTTCTAGCTTTCTTTCTTTAGTCGAATGAATGCTCCTAATGGAGAAACTCGACAACGATTGCACAAGTAGGCGGACATGACTGATCGATCGAATATATCATTTGTATCATTTTGTCAAATACTTTCTACCTGTAAGTTACGGCAGATATAGACACCGTTGCATATGTTGTACCTTGAAGGCTACAGTCTCATTCCATGCATCTTCATAGATATGTGGTATTATATACTAAATGGAACTCATAAACCAAAACACATGCAGAAAGAAAAAAAACACGGAAAGTTTGCGAAAGGCACGTCACGTAATTTACTTAATAAGTATTTTTTTCCACGGAACGATGAAACATTCTCGTACAATGCATTGTATACACTTGTATATACTTCGCCCACTTCGACTTTGTTCATTTCGTAAACATGAGGATGTACAAAATATAATATACTTGATTTATCAGGAGTTTGAGCTTTCAAGATCTGGATATATATATTCCAGCGTAACTATATCCACCGATAAGACGTATACACATGAGTATGGTAATGCTCATAGCCCTCAATGTTCTAGCATATCAAAATATTAAGATTCGCAAATATGAATGAACGAAGTGAATCATTCCTGACGCTGAGGTGCAAATAAACAAACAGAGTTCCCCTGATATGGTACACAGTATTAGTCAGTGTGTTCCAACTCGGAACTGAGTATAAATAGATGTATGAAATGTTCTATGTGTATATGAGTTGTACATGCATATAAACAAAGCACTAACCTCTCTATTGGTGGTCACTGATGTAGTGTATAATTTAACAACCATCTTTAACCATAAATATTAACCAAAATATAAATTCCTAGAAAGAAAGTGTATGTTCTGTATAATCCGGAAGTTGGAATCGATTCTGAGGCTGATTCACTGAGAGGCTCCACAGAGGGTGTGTCTTAATGAACTCATAGTTTAGTCTGTTAGGAATCTCTAATATTCCGACATCATATCGATTACATTATTTTATGCTTTTGAAATTAGTTCACTTTTCTTATGAGCTGAAAAATGGCATCGCAAAATTATTTGTATATAATCGAAATTTCTGCGTTCTTCGAAGCACGCTGGTTTGGTATACCCCGCATGGTGCCTTCTTTCTTCGATATTTGATATCACACATCTGGAAACATCAATTATTCTAAGACGGGGGAGTCAGACGTTAACGCTGATAAAATCTCATAATTAATCAGAAATGCGTGCATCTTGGTCGTTAAATCATCCCCTGTCGCTCTGCAGTTGCAGTTTGTTTTGCCAATCGGATATACAAAAAAAATACCATTATATTTTACTTGAAGGACAATCAACAGAAATCCCCTAATTTTCCATAATTGACTTGACCTTATCTTTATGAAAGTAATAAAAAATATATTATAACTGTAAGCATTTGGTTTCAATATGTCCGTGTCTAAACAGTATCAATACTACTCTGGGTATGCTGCTTTCGTCACAATTATACTCGTACATGTATTATATATATGTCAAATTGGTGTCTAAAGTTGGTTTAACTATTTTGTATTGTCTCTTCTTGCGAAAAATACAAGTACATCGATAACTGACTAATGAACAGAAACTCAGCATGTACGTGTAGATATGTGTGTCTTCCCAAGAACTATGTATATGTAAAACACGCGATCTAGCGCTAGCAGACGACTGCATGAAAAACAAACACACATGTAATACGAAATATTTTTTTAAACGATGGTCGGCATAATCTGAAGCAAGTAATTTGTTGAAGTCTGAATGTAAAGATTTGGTGTGCAACATAAATGAAGACAAAACAAACCAAAATAACACGATATCAAAGTTCATTTTTTGTGGACCAAATACAAGTTCCGATTTTAGATCCATAACAGATAGGACAGTTCTCAAATTGTTTATATTAACAGACATGGCAGTTCTTCAAGATAATCGCCAGGGAGTTTAAGCCATAATGCATTGATTCTGTGCATTATAATGTTAAAGTTCGGGTTGAGTTTAGAAAATGGGCATTACAAAACGGGTTCTTTCAGATCATGTCTTCATTGCGAGTTTCCTAATCTTCTTTGAACCATTTGATTATGTTTATATTTAAATGTTAACTTGTTTTACAAGGCTATGTACAGTCCGCCCAGGATAAGTTTTTGTTTATAAACATTAGACAGACAAGTTCAATGTACCCAAATAGGGGTGTCATGAAATAGTGATAACATTTATTAAACTGTTACTCACTGGTCTAGTATCGAAGCGGGGATAGTCGAGCGGTTGTATACGGAGTTATGCAGCGGAAAGATGAGTAGAACCTTTTCGTCCCGGGTTCGAATACTCGCGGCGACTTAAATTTTTGCAGCTGTTATGTTAGTACCCATGATTTTTTCAAGAACATTGTACTCTTCGTGACTGTCATGTGTCTTGATATACATGTACATGTGTTTTATTTCAATAATACTAATCAAGATGGCAACTTTGTACAAATACATGTTCAGCCATAATCAGACGATGCTCGAAAAATCATGAATAATGTTTTACATGTTAATAATATAATGAAGCTACATGAAAAATAAATTATGTGAGTATGTGAAATGTTTCAATATAAAAACTCGTGCAATTTTCATTCAATTTTGTTAATTTTGTATGACATCGTGTTTTTCTTATATTGACAGATGTGTCAGAAGCAACAGCAGCAGCTTGAAGTACCACTCTCAGCACCAGTCCGTAAAGCAGCATCGTTGACCGGTGAATCATATGGATTTTAATCCAATTGATTTGATATGGGCAAACG
The DNA here is from genome assembly GCA_032209605.1 of Mactromeris polynyma. Taxonomy (NCBI): domain Eukaryota; kingdom Metazoa; phylum Mollusca; class Bivalvia; order Venerida; family Mactridae; genus Mactromeris; species Mactromeris polynyma. The sequence goes on from JASFXZ010000004.1 coordinate 36,061,245, forward strand.
TGAAACGCAAAGTTTCGGATCGAAATTTCACGTTCAATGTGAAAGACATAATAAAACTGACGAAAGCAGCAATTGAAAGTGTCACGGCAGAGGACTGGAAAAAGTGTTGTCAGCTTGTCAAGCAAATCGAAATAGTACTGGACTGAGGAAATTCTCATTGACAGAGAAATGGAACGATTGGAGATTGAAGTCACATCAAGTGACTCAGCAACAGACACTGCCTCTGACACGGACGACTGGACCTCTGCAACCGACACAGCAGATGAGTGCAATGTTTGCATCTAGTTATCCTTTGTTAATGTATTCTATATTTACATGTAAATATACTGTTATGATATACATTGTACTATGCTTGAAATAATTTGTGCGATTGTACAAAATTATATAATAAAATGTAAAAAAACAAGCAAATTGAAAAAGGAAAACAGAAAAGAAACACAAAAACAACAACAACAACACAAAACAATGACAGCAAAATATTAATTACACATAAAATAAAACATTTTAGTCCCACAAAAAATGTACCTTCGCCCAGATTCGAACTCGTAATATTCATAATCAAAATGAAGTGTTGTTACGGTAGCGTTCTCTCTACCTCTACACCACGGCGCATTATTGAAGTTTGATAGCTTTCGTATACTTTACTTAGAATACTGATTTAAAATTTGCAATGATAATGCTTATAATCTGAATACCCTATTATCGATCGAACCAAATTTTCCCGCGTTTCACCTTATCTCGGGCGGACTAAGTAAGAAACTTCGCGCATGAATAAATTCACAGTAATAACATCGATCTCTCAGTTATTTTGCTGAAAACAAGAAATCAATCAAGCTCCTCACAGCGATCAAACGGGACGAGCACCAGCTCTTTAATCGTTGCCCTAACAAAATCACGTGACAATTGTACCGATTGTCTGTTAAACCCGACATTGCTCTACATCGTTGTGCGGGTGTTTACAACCACGATCTCGTAAGTTCTTCTTGTCAGTAAGACAGGAAAATCAGTTTAATTTACCATCATTTAACGCACAAATAACCCAGAATCAATGCACAGGGGCTAAAACTTCCTGGTGATTATCTTGAGGAACTGCCAGGGCTGTTAGCATAAAATATTTGAGAACTGTCTACCTGTTTTCCATCTAAAATCGGAACTGCCTTTACTGTTAGCAAATACCTCGTCAATGTTAAAACTCTGTATTTCAGCGTCACTATGGGAGAATAATTCAAGTGTATTCCCAATTACTATTAAAACGTCTTCACTTTCGTGAATTTAGTCGAGAATTCAATGACAAATAAGAAAATGTCGATCTTTTCTCGAACATTGCGTATAAATAACCTGTTTTCTCTGTAAATAAAGCACTTACTCACGCACAAATTGTATGCACAAATTGCTTGTTCTTGGCTATAACAACGATATAATAAGTGGATACTTTCAAAATGAAAAAAAAACGCGAAAAATAGCAAATACGCACCCAAAGTCTATCTCGGAGCATAATCAACCAACGGGTGTTTAATATTAATGTCATTAATCAAACAATAATCGGGATTATCGTCTGTTTTCCCTTTAAAAGTTCATTAGATCGACTCATTATAACAGACATATTTACAAGCGAATGGTTTTACACAAAAAGCGCAAAAATAAATAAATCAGCTCAACATTGCTGCTGGTCAATATAACAAAAGTATTTATTTGTCCAAATTCAGGTAGAAATTTACGATCGACTCACTAAATTGGTTAAACCTTTCGATCCGTAGGCCTACAACAACGAAAGACGTGATTCATAAGCACGCAGTTTTATTTCATTGTAGGCCTATTATTGCGAAATATATCAGCAGTTAAGGTAGACCTATTTGTCCTTAACTGGGGACAAAATACGTAAAGTTTATTTTATAATATAAAAAATCTAGTATGATAACACGGACCTATAAACCATATAGGTCCGTGATGATAATGAGTCACAGACGAGAATTTAACTTTGACTGGCTGATCCCAGCTTTGACTTAGGTCTACAGGATACACCAGGACTCTTCTAATTGGACTTGAGTGTGATTTTAAAACATTTTATACAGTTATTTAGACATAATGGAGTATTAATGGAGTATTTGCGGTCTATATAGCGTGCATAAGGGAAGTAACTCTGAGCATGTCACACCAGGACACCCCAGGACTGCCACAGGATTCCCCATGACTACACAGGAATCTTTTAATTGGCTGAAATGTGATTTTAATACATCCGGGCCACACCACTGGGATGAACTCTTATCGTGGCCCATCCCCCCCCCCAAATGATTAGAGTGGTATTACAAAAAAACATTCAATGGCGTTGTACTCGGGGGTATGAACAGAACAGAACAGACATGTTAAATAATTTATTTATTACAAAATTAAAAGAATTGTTTAAAGTTTTGATTATTAATTTCAATGTGAACGTAGTTATTTAAAAAAAAAGTAACAATTCTACGAGTAGATATAATCAGTTTTGGTAGATAAGTAATTCTGTGCAACCGTACATAAAACAGTCCTGAGTTAATACCTGGCAAAGCTACATGAATCATATAGCCGTATGTGAATCATGCATTATACATGATACCTATTTTATATTATAACGCATCAATGTGGAGTTTTAAAGAATCATAAGCCTTTGACAATATACAAAATCGCTACTTTCTGGGAGTACATAGATTTGCACCTACATTAAGCTAATTAAATTATTTTATTAATATATACCATCCACATCAGAAACAATAATTCTTTTCATAAGAGACGTTGTGTATTATATTTCACTTATTGCATGTTTAGTTATACAGGTTGTGCGCGCGCATATGTCACCGACAACAACTGAAAATTCTGCTCTTACAAATTTCTGTTTTCTTTCTATTTCCGAAGGTTGAAATAGGTGAGACCCATCCAGTTTAACTAATAAACCATAATTGTACATATTGCCATTCATTATCTACCCTTTTACGATGTCTTAAATGAGTTTATTAAACTTTATCGGCAAAACAGCTGATTGAGGTCAAAGTTCATCCTTTGAGTTCCATTGTTTGTTGACTTCCGGTTGTAATTTACGAGGAATTGAGGACTCCTACAGGTATTCCTTGACTGTTTAAACACCTGTCTATGCATGTATTTCAATGTTTATGTACCCAATTTCCCTAGCTTTTGTTGTTTTAGCCTTAACCAGAGTTCCAGACGGTGTCAATGATGACATATCATTCGTCGGACATAGAGATGTAACAACATTCTCACAACGAACTAAACTACTTTTAACCTGCTGTTCATTAAAACTCAAACAACTTATTTTTAGACCAAAAACTATGCATAAATGTTCATATAAAACCGTTATTTTTCTCAGCACACTTCTATTAATTCTCTCAACTGACATTGAGACAAATCCAGGACCAACCCTAATAACCGAGGTAATTGGTAACACTTCCTCCGTCTTCCCATGCGGTAGCTGTGAGCAGCCTGTCACTTGGTCATGCAAGGGGGTAGAATGCGAGTTCTGCTTCATCTGGTACCACGCGGACTGCCAAAACCTGTCGGACAGTATGTATGACAGACTAGGAAGTGATTCTAAAATAGGGGCCTGGAAGTGCTTAGCATGTGACAACATAAACATCACAACATCTAGCCTTGCCAGCCTAGACTCACATCACACACCAAATAAGTACAACAATCTCAGCAACAGTATCTTAAGCCCGACAAACTCACAGCTAAACCACCCAATCACTACATCAACACCCAAAAGTAAAAATTTGACACAAACTAAAACCAAACAAAATCAAAAGAACAAAATTAAACGATCCTTGAAAGTACTAGTTGTAAACTGCAGGTCTATTGCTGATAAGAAATTGGAATATGAGAACATGATTATTTCAACAAAACCAGACATTATCATAGGGACTGAGTCATGGTTAAAACCTAAACACTATGATAATGAAATTTTTAATCCCGATCTTGATTACACCCCTTTTCGTAGAGATAGAACAAATCAGGCTGGGGGTGGAGTATTTATTGCTGTCAAAAACTGCTTCCTAGCACAAGAAGCCACTGAACTCCAGACTGATTGTGAAAACTTGTGGGTCAAACTTGATATACAAGGCTCAAAGCCCCTCCTTATAGGATGCTACTATAAACCCAAAGAATATGACCGACACAGTCTGGAGGAATTTAACAAATCCCTCTCCATGGCCACCAAAACCAAGGCAACAGTATGGGTCGGTGGGGACTTTAATATGCCCAAAATGGACTGGTCCAGTATTACTCCATCCTCAGACTGCAAACTGCAATCATTTTACAGAGAATTCATACACATAATTTACGATAACAACCTTACACAAGTAGTCAAAGACCCCACACGTGAAAACAATATCCTTGATCTTTTCCTGACAAATAATCCCTCCATAGTCAACAGAACCAGCGTCATACCTGGAATCAGCGACCATGATGCTGTCCTGATAGACACAAACACCTCTGTTCGAATGAAACCCCAGGAACCCCGCAAAATACACCTATACAATAAGGCGGACTGGGATGGCCTTAAATCACATATCTCAAACCTTCATGACTCACTCACCAGATCAAACACATACATCACAGACAGTATTGAAAACCTCTGGCAAACTATCACCAGCTCAATAGAGGAAGGAGTTAATACCTTTATCCCATCCAAATTTTCATCTACTAAAAATAAGCTCCCTTGGATTAAAGCCGACTTAAAACGCCACTACAGGAAACGAGACAAAGCATACAAACAATACAAAAAACACGAAACAAACAAATACAAAGAAAAATACTTCAATCTCAAACACCTCTGCAGGAAAGAAACAAAAATTGCATATCAAAACTATCTTGAAGACATCCTAAACATAAACAACCAAACACCAGAACACGAGCAAACACAAAACAGACCAAACACCAAGAAACTATATTCTCTTCTAAAACACTCTAAACAAGATTCTGTTGGCATTGGTTCACTCAAACAAGACAATAAGTTACACACAGCAGATCAAGACAAGGCCACAGTTTTGAATAAGCAATTCCATTCAGTCTTCACACCCAAGTCACCCACATCTCTTAAATCACTAGCTGAAATGAAAGTACAGGATATCACAGATACTGGTAGAGAGATCCCCCAACCGTCTTTCAGCCCTCATGATCCCATAGCTAACATTGACATATCAACTAATGGTATTGAAAAGCTTCTTAAAAACCTGAACCCATACAAAGCTGCAGGCCCAGACCAAATAAAACCAATCATACTTAAAAACACTTGCAAAGAAATTGCCCCAATCATAGCAGAGTTGTTCAAAAAGTCACTTCATTCTGGTATCCTACCAAATATCTGGAACACAGCAAATGTAGCCTCCATCTATAAAAAAGGCACCAGGTCAGACCCAGCCAACTACCGCCCTATATCTCTCACCTGTATTCTGTGTAAGACCCTGGAACACATAGTCGCATCTCACATCACAAAACACTTCACTCAATCCAACCTATTTTATGAATTACAGCACGGCTTCAGGGAAAAAAGGTCATGTCAGAGTCAACTACTAATGTTAGTCGATGACATCCTCCAGTACCTTAATTTGAAAAGTCAAGTTGATCTTATTCTTCTTGACTTCTCAAAGGCCTTCGACATGGTTAACCATGAAAAACTTCTCTATAAACTACATTACTATGGCATCAGAGGTCAAACACTACTATGGATCAAGAGATTCCTTGACAACAGATCACAATCAGTAGTCGTAAATGGCTGCACATCAAACTCTATCCCAGTATCTTCCGGTGTCCCTCAGGGCTCGGTCCTTGGACCATTACTCTTTCTTATTTACATAAACGATCTCCCTGAATTTGTCAAATCTTCCAAAGTACGACTATTTGCTGATGATACAGCTATCTATCTTGCACTATCTAATTCTTCTCACTCTAGCCTTCTTCAACAAGACCTAGACCAACTTCAGTTCTGGGAAAATAAATGGGACATGAAATTTAATCCGTCAAAATGCCAAGTCATTCAAATTACAAAACGCAAGACAGTCATACCAACCAAATACATACTACACAATACAACACTAGAAACAGTAACATCAGCAAAGTACCTCGGCATTACAATATCAAATGACTTAACATGGAACACACACATTGACAATATCACAACCAAAGCAAACCAGACACTAGGATTTCTCAGACGTAACATAAAAGTAAACTCACAAAAACTTAAGTCAACTGCATACAAGACACTGGTCAGGCCCCAGCTTGAATACTGCTCATCTGTTTGGTCCCCTCACGCTAAAACCCAGATTGACCAACTCGAGTCTGTCCAACGCCGGGCTGCTCGCTGGACCATGCATGACTACGGCCGAACTTCCAGTGTCACTGACATGATGGACACCCTCAAATGGAGAGAACTTGACCTCCGCCGTATAGACCAACGCCTGGTTATGTTCCACAACATCTTACATAGCCAGGTAGCCATTCCCATACCTGATTATCTTCTCCAAAATACCAGATCCTCTAGATCCTCTCACTCACAAGCATTCCATCAAATTCAAACCACAACTGATTACCATAAATATTCATTCTTCCCCAGAACTATTGTCCACTGGAATGCCCTCCCTCAAGACATCGTAACCCTGCCAAGCCCTGAGTTCAGTCTGGCTGTAAGCCAGACTGAGCACACCTCTCCATAATTCATACCTGCTCTGTTTTTAACCTTTTAACAAAACTTTCTTCATTTCTTTTATACACTTTTATACTTTGTCTTATTAATTTTTCTTTGTCGGTGACGCGTGTCAAGTCTAAGTCCCCTAACGGGGTTTGACTTTTATGGAAGATAGATAGGTTGTTGACAGGGTATATGGGGGAATATAACCAGTGTGTGTGCCATATAACCCGAGGCGTTAGCCGAGGGTTATATGAATCGCAGACTGGTTATATTCCCCCATATACCCTGTCAACAACCTGTATAACGAATTTATAATACTGCAATTCCATGTTTTCATACGAATTTAGTTAAACAAGCAATGTTTCGATGCCTAACTCTCTCTAGATCTAATAATTAGATCTGTGTATTTTTGGTGTTTTTGGTTCATAAAATAGTTTAGAGTGTTTTAGTTTTGTAAAATATCAGTTATTAAAACGTATTCCTTTAAAAATATATCGGGAATTACTTGTTATAGATCAAATTTCTTTTATTTCACTCACACGTTACAATGCCTGAAAATTAATTGCATTACCCCGTAAGGTACCTCAATACACATGGTTAAGCGCGCGCTTGCGCTCTAATTTTTATTTTCAAGCGTCTGATCTCATGGACTTTATCGAACTGAATTTGGCTCAAACCTTAAAAAATATATCGTTTTGAATATTAATACTAGCACACATGTACTCTGTTCAATATTTATTGAATCAGGTGTGAAGATCAATTGTCAATTTCTAGTAACTTGCGGATATCAAGAGATAAAAGATTTCGAGTCGAGCCGTCAGCGAAAATTGTCACGAGGCGCATGAAGGGAAAAACGTCATATACCCTGTCAGCGCCGTGTATATAGAATCCTATACGCGAGCCTTTAACCAATGAAATTACTGGATTTTTCTTTGCAGTATTATAATATACCAATATATTTGATGTGATTTTATAATTGAATTATGACTAAAAAATGCCCCCTATAAAAATTACGTGCGAAATGATATGTTAAAATCCGAACTAAGTATCTTATGGAAAAACACACAAATCTATCCTTTAAACTAACTTGTAAAATTATTGCGATAGAAATAATACGTGCAATTAGCTTTGCATTTTGACTGATCGTTATCTATCACGCAAGATAGATTGTGAACACGTACTTCGCGGGTGCACCGGAATCAAGGGAGACAATCGTGGAAAGACTTCCGTGTTGCAAAATACATACCAAAATGGAAGAAACGTCAGAGGCTAGCATCAACATGACCACGAACACTGCTGACCAACATCTAGATGATGACAAACAGCCGAAGGAAGACACTTTTCAAGGAGCAACACTTGAGATCAATAATGATAGAGGACATGCAGAACCTGAAGTAGAATTCGTAAGTCCGGGCTTAAACAGGAACCGTCCAGGCTCGACGATCGGTAGGCAGTCCGTTCGCAGCACCACCAGCCGAACCTCGATGAAACCCAGTGGTTACAAATCAGCGAAGTCGTCGGATTCATTTTTTTGCTATAAGGTATTTTGCATCATTTGTTGGAACTTAACGTTGTATTGATTTTTAGAAATTGAACTAATTTCGATACGATTTATTTCGGATATTTGCTTTCATCATACACTTAGAACTGAACCATACTTGGTAGAATAAATGATGAAGTTATAACAAACATATTTGACCCTGTAACAGTCTTGATATACTCAATAACACGTTCCAAACTTAACTTAGAATAATTAACAGGCCCGGACCCGCGGGGGGCCAAGGGGGCATTGTGGAGTGACCTTTTTCTATTCCTAATACAAAATTATATCCACTGATTAGGTCTCAAGGTTTCTGCTATTTTAGCATTTTAAATGCAATACATTGATTTATGGTCGATTTCTTCTTGTATACTACCAGCATAGCCGAAGCAAGTGCCATAAAATTTGGCCCCCTGTTGTGCTCATTGGCCTTGAGACCGAAGCAATAGTCATAAAAGTTGGCCCCCGTTATGTTCATGAGACCGTCTAGAAGAATCGTCTAGAAGAATCGTATGCTCACTCTACATCAGCCAAGCGCTTTCAATTTCCTTATCATGCATATATATACACATAAGTTGAAGGCCTCTGTAAAACACAGATTATTGAATATAATATATGTTACAGAGATATGTCGTGGTGGTATTTTAGTGTTAAAGAATTGATGGTGAGTTTTGAAAATTTGACACCTGATATTAGCTCTACTGAATTTATTGAAGTAAAAAAAATTCTTAAAAGAATTGTAATCAATTCAATAATATACGGAAGGGAATGTAATACTTGGGCCAAAAGTTTTGCACCAGAAGCAACCCTTTCATACCTATAAATTGTAAAAAATGTGGTGTCCCTGGGAAATTTTGTAAAATGTTGGTACTTGTATGAATTGGTCGTTCTGTATTTTTAACAAGACGCATGTAATACTTGTCATTTTTCATGAATGAGTCCTCAAATTTTAGACCTAGAAATGCACCAGAAGCCACCATTTCATAACTATATTGTAAAATTTTCCAGGGGAAATCTGACTGGGGGTTGGTACAGAAAGTGGAGACCCCTGGACGTTTTTTAAAAAGTTGGTACTTGTATGAATTGGTTGTTTCATGTTTAACAAAATAATACTAGTGCAATTCTCACGAATATGTCCTCAATCTTAGATCCTGAAATCCACCAGAAGCCACCATTTCATACCTATATTGCTCAAAGTTACCGGGGGAGATCCCCGCTTCAGGGAAGGGACATTTGTCTTCATGTTTGCCCCCCCCCCCCAGTCTGGAATTTCTGGATACTTCGGCTGTGTTGAGTTAGCAATAAATTGTTTATTACAGTAACCAGAAAAATATCAATGTTACATTTATTGATATATACAGTTTAACTGTAGAATGTGAAAAGTAACTTAAGTGTTACCAAAATGGTAAATATTGTAGATGTGAATACTGTATTAGGGCTCAAGATTACAATTCAGGCGTCTCTTGGTCAGTGGTGTGGTTAAGTTTCGATTACTACTCTTTCAGTTTGGTTACATGTATATATAATTTATAAATATATAAAATACATACAATGTTCGATAACTGATAATTTAATGACTTCAAATGACCAGAAATATAAACATTTGTCTTTGTAAGTAGAATATAGAACAATGTGATATATAATATAAAATGCAGTAGAGCAATGACCAGAAATACAACTTTCTGTCCTATAACAAAAGCTGTGTAGCTAAAAGATAATGAGTATAAACTTATTCGTTGTTTGACTGGAGTCCTGTATCAGGAACTAAAATGTCATCTAAGCCAGGTACCGAAAAGAATATTTGTAAGACAGTACCAATATGAACCGTGAGAGAGAAAAACTGAAATAATCAAACTTCAGTTTATTTGTTGCAGCTCTAATGATTATACACTGATAATTAATAATCTTAGGTTACAAGAAGCGAAACACAAGTAAGTTGAAATAGTTTTATAGTAGATCTGGACCCACGATTATAACATATACCTACATTCTAAGGCTGTCTAGTGGGCCCTACATGTCCTACTGTTCGCTACTTTTTACCTACTCCCTACTTTTCATCACTTTTTCTTGAAAGAGCCCTTCATGTATACAACAGATACTTTACAATGTATTGTTATGATATATGGGTACAGTATGATCTGACAATATTTACTCCTGACACTCAATGAATGGTCATACAAATTTTATATTATTATCAGTAAAATGGAAACAGTGATGAGGGTTCCATTTGACCCTGGAATGGACCAAAAAGCCACAGTTTGACCCTTTGGGTATTTTATCTCTAAATTATAGGCAATTTGGCTAGAAATGGTAAAATCCAGTACAAAATATCAAAATGACACTTGAGATTCAGCATCTAGTGGAACCCATGAAGTGATATATAACCCTGTGTACATTTATAGTCATATTAATGAACTTCTCTCTGAATGATGCATGTTATCAAATTCATTTCTATAACATGTATTAAAAGGATAAGTGTAGCATGGTCTGCAGTCTTCAAGATAACCCACTTGCCTGAAGCCGGGGACAAGTAAAATTACTGTTGGACAAGTAAAAAATCCATTTTGTCTGCCCGAAGAGGCAAGTCGTGTTCGTGGTCCTGTCTGACTAGCTTTTATCCAAGCTTTCACAAAAATTGATGACGTAGTACGCAATCCTTTGACTAGTTTTCATTTTTGTAACAGCACTTTTTCATCAACTATCGTTGCCAGTCTTCGTTTCCTATTAAACAAATCAAAACAACCATCAAAACATCATGTATCTTAGTTATTTGATGGTGCAAACCCCAGCAAAAGAAAGCCTGAACATAAAAGTGAAGACCCATTAAAGGCCAAGAAGGCGTACAAACAGAACATTGTTATTGTCTTTTAGAGAATAAAACTAGAAACACGGATGTATTTTTATTATTAATTTTTTTTTGGCTGTGAACTTTATTCGAGCAAGTAAAAGTGAGTTCGGGCAAGTGGAAATTGCAAGCTGTCTGCCCGAATGGGCAAGTCCTTCAAAAACTTTATTGTGAAGACTGGTCAAGGTTTGCATGAAATACATTTTATTGAAATGAGACTATAATATGTACCCAAATAAACTTGACAGTTTATAACTATCAGATACCGAATGTAATATAACAATATGACTTGGCATCATAAAGCTACATGTGATTTTTATACGCCCGTTTGAAAAACGGGACGTATTATGGGAACACCCGTGGCGGGCGGTGTCCACATGGTTTCCACTCTCTAAGTCAAAGAGTTTTCGTCTGATCTTTACCAACCTTAGTGAAAATGTTGGTGGGCATAATATCTCGGCCAAGTTCTATAACCAGCCACATCGCCCCAGGCACTTCTGAATTATGGCCCTTGAATTATCCAAAATTGGTCAAATTAGCCGTGTCCGCTCTCTAAGTAAAAGAGTTTTCATCCGATCTTTACCAAACTTTGTAAATATGTTTGTGGGCATAATATCTCGTCCAAGTTCGATAACCAGCCACATCACATCAGGTACTTGTGAATAATGGCCCTTGAATTATCCAAAATTGGCAAAATTAGCCTTGTCCGCTCTTTAAGTCAAAGAGTTTTCATCCGATCTTTACCAATCTTTGTGAAAATGTTTGTGGGCATAATATCTCGGCCAAGTTCGATAACCAGCCACATCGCCCCAGGTACTTCTGAATTATGACCCTTGAATTATCCAAAATTGGCCAAATTAGCCTTGTCCGCTCTGACTGAGTCAAACACTGTCATCTGATCTTTACCTAACTAGGTGAAAATGTTTGTGGGCATAATATCTCGGCCAAGTTTGATAACCAGTCATATCGCTCATGTCACCCGGGAGTTACCACCCTTTGATTTTAGAAATTACCTAAAATTTGTCTTGTTTTAACTCTGACTTATGACGGGCGTATTTTGTGACAGTTCTTGTTCTTTTATAATACTGAAAAAATGAATTTATTTATATCCAAGAATTATTTATTATTTATTCTTATACATGCTCATAATGGTGAATTGTAGTTTATAAAGTAGTTTATAGAAGTTATACAAATCAAAGTTATGTAATATGATAAACATGGTATTTAGGTTCTGACTATAGTTATATATGGTAAGAGGTTGTAATGGAATGTGCCTGTTGTTATATGGATAACTCTGAATTAATAAGTTAAAAGAAAAATGAGAGAATACTTTTTCGAATATTGTGTTCAAATTCTGTGATATTTTTGGTAATTTTGTCCCCCTCTGACTGAATTTTGTTTTATTAAGTCAGGTTTGTGTATTTAACCTTTTATAAAAGAATCTTTGCTCTTACATCGCCTCATATATATAACAAACACCAGCCACAGCTGAAAAGTTATTTTATAAGTAAAAAAAACCAATACCTTATTTTCCAAAATTTTGGGATTTTTCGCGCCTATTTTCCCAATTGAAAAGGCACAGGCAGTAAAATTATTTTTAAAAAAAAATCACTGAAATTTAATTTATTTTTCAGGACAATGCGTTTGATAGAGCAGTTGAGGATTGTAAGAAGGAGCATTACAAATTGGACCTTGACGGGAATGTACAAGGCTCTTGGCTTTTGACAGAGTAAGATAATAATATAACCATATACTGATATAGTCAAACCTGCTATCCTAATACTTTTGTATCATCCGAAATAATATCAGGTCCCGATGTATCTTCTTATGCACGTCAGATTGAAATGGGCAATTTGAAACCCATGTATTATTCGAAATAGAATTTTAGAACCGAAGAATTTGAATGAATGAGATACGACTGTACTTTCTTTGTCATCATCCTGTGTTTACAATTTATTTTATTGGAGACATTTACGAAATAAAACATGAGATGAGACTGGCTTGGCACAGATTTCATCCGCAGTAACATGAATCCTTATTTCATAGTAAGTCTCCTTGATAGAAAATTAATTAATTGAGCTGCGCCACGACAAAATCTTTATTTGTGACCAAAAATCCATTTTCAAGTTTTACGTTTTCTAACTGATAAATTTTTCAAATTTCATTTCATACCAAAATTATTAGAATCGGACTTATACTTTTTCAGCAGTTCAAATCATTGTTTATTTCTATACATCTCAATTAAGCCTCCAAAACAATCTTAGGACAAAGCGCTTAGTTTCTGACATCAAAACTTTGACATCATGACCAATGTAACTAATACAGGTTTTGTCATGGCTGCACTCAATTAACATTTCCTACAAAACCTCAATCTAAAGAAATATAAATTACAGCAGATTTAAGGGGTGGGGCAATCTAAACAAATATAAATTACAGCAGATTTAAGGGGTGGGGCAGACTTGGCATGCGCCCCCTACATTTTTCTACGGCCTTTTAAGGATGGCATTACAAATGACATTGAGCAACATTTGGTGGATTTAAATGCTGTTGACTTCCGAGGGGACAACCCCCACAACATGGGGCAACCCCCATCTATAATTCCCCCCCCCCCCCCCCCTCCTACCAGTAAATCCTGTATCCAACCCTGGATATTCTCTGTACTTTATTACACTTGACTGCAAGTTTTTTTTAAAAGATTGTGTTAAATTTGCTTTTAAGTCGACACAAATGTGTGACAAGCAACAGTCAAGATGTTTCATCTTTGAGAGTTGAATCATTGTTATAGTTCATGTCTTCATTGTGTGTTTTACAGGATTGATCACTGGGACAATGAAAGAGAGAAGATTGTAGTTTTAACCGAGAATTCACTCTTGATTTATCGCTACAATTTTATCAACAACAAGATGATGGAGTTCCGACGTGTCAGCCTTCATGTGATAGATACGGTGATGATTGGCGATTTCAAATATCCAGAGTGGTCGGTGATGCCGTAAGTATTAGGTCATCACAATGTAGTTAGTTCTTAAAGCCATTGTTAAAAATTGTTCATTTGCATAACTCTACCTAACCATGAAAATGGCCTGTACTGAAAACAAATAGGGGACTGAGTGAGCATTTTATGTATACACTGCAACTCCGTTATACCGCAATCGGTGGGGTCCAAGGACTCGCGACCGCGTTATATCCGACCACGGTATAGAGACAGAATACCAACTTACCCCACCCACACAATATAGCGTTGTGCATACTATGTTTTCATATATTTCGTATTTGTTTCGTATTTGTTTTAATAAATAGGTAGAGGATAATATATAAAATGTATTTATGGGTTATTATTTGAAACTATTTCAAAACAAGACTCATTAATTATTTAAAACAAAGCTAAAATATGATCATTTCTCTTTCGGAACCGCGATATTTTGGCGGTGTTTGTATTATTTGTTACCCGTGAAAATTATCCCCTGTGACACTCTCGCAAAATACATGTGAACATTGCAGATTTAGAGTGAGAATTAATTCAATAATTATATCTAATTGTATTTTCGTACCTATCGATATTTATCCGTTATTCGCCAGAACAAAAGAATAATCCATCGCGTATAAATGTTGATTCGACCAACAATCACGCATGAAAAATGCGATGGCCTTCAGTTTTTGCACCACGCCTAGTCGTATCTATATTACATACGTCTCATAAAGCATTTCACGTCAATCAAAATGTGCATTTGACAAATTCACCACCCCCGACGGTCGACCTCTAAAAATAAAGACGACGCGGCGCCTTTGAATTCTGTGAGTAGAACATTTTCCACGTGCGTCGCATCAAACATTGGGCCGACTACTTGATCTAACCAGTCAAGACGCGGCGCCTTTGTAGTCTGCAAACATTCCGTGCCGAGTTGTCCGCTTTTGCATTGACTTATCTAATTGTATTTTTCGACTACTTTTTGTGACAGATTGAGAAATAGTCGACCAACACATCTAGTAGATATACATGTGTGAACAACAAGTGCTGTATTAATCGTAATTAGCGCATCCGGATACCATTTAGTTTATTGAGGATTAACACTGCTTTGTTCCATGATTGACATCCCCTACTGTCATTCATTCAATTAAAAGAAATCTCGCCGGTTCGCGATTGGTCAAGGTAAGGAGAATAATTGAACGTGGGCGTGTTAGACTCAACCTCAGCTACTCCCGTTACGTCATAGATTCAGCACAATCCAAGGTCAAATTACGTTGATGTTTATGAAATGTGTTGAAAAACATTAGAAGGTGACATTTGTGTAAATATTGATGGTTATCATAAATGGACATATATCTCTTATGGTGTGTATATTCAGTTTAAATAATCTTGTTGATTCGCGATCGCTTAGTAAAATAAACTTGTAAACTTAACAGCGCGTGATTTCGCGAAAGAGCAGACAGCAAATCGCGAAAAAATACGATTTTGATCATTTTTTCTTCCTTTTTTGACAAATTTTAGGATTTTTCTTAAAAATCATCGGGAGCCACGACGACATCGCGTTATAATGGATATCGCGCTATATCCGACCGCGGTGTAACGGAGTTGCAGTGTATATATATCAGGCTTTCCAGCAGCCTTAAAATTAAAAAAAAATCCATTGTCAAGCAGTAAATGAATTTTGAACGTTCACTGAAATGAAGTCTTAATGCCGGTTTAGGTTGTTACTATCTATCCTGGAATGACCTCTTTTCTTGGCAAAAGTTCTTGTTAGCCTGGATGAGTGTTGGCTTGTTTCAAGTATTAAATTTTGTTTATATTGACAGTTTTTTAATGGAGTAAGGATTTTGAAATTGTTTTTTCTCCAAAGGGTGGTGTCAACTGAACGAGAACATGGAGGTATAAAGATCAAGTTTAACAACGGGGAGGAGCCTAGCTTTGGTCAGAGATGGAATCCGTGGTGTTCGACGATACCATGGGTAACGTTTGCTCATCATCCACTGATTTACAATCCAACAGAGAACGAAACAGTCACCTTCAACGTAGACGACTTCTACGAGTCGTTAATTCAAGCCGTCAGCAAGGCTTACAATCGTCGACGACCAGGAGAGAAAGTCACTGTCATTGAAGGTCCGATCGAGATCCAGAGTTACGCAAGTCTCTCGTCGATGGTGTTCAATCAATCTGGTATCGGTTACTACAAGGATAGAAATGGAATGTGTTTCTGAGAATACATAACAATACTCGTGTAACCGTGTGCTACATCTATCGGCTCTCAATGTGCACATCGTTGTAGGCAATATTCCAGGCTTTTGTCATATTTAATATTACTGTTCTATCCTACTTGACATTGTATTCAGTTTTAGGGGAAGTATGGCGGGTCCTTTTGATAGGGGAAATTCTCATCATGAATCACCAAATTTGGGTATTTATAAGGCTAAAAATTTTTATATTTTTCACTGAAGGGGACTTTTGTTTCTAAGTAGGGGAACAATATATACTTTTTTCTTTGGGGAAATTTGCCATAAAAAAAGTGCTGCCTACGGTCTTGTAAATGCTTCATAACAAAATGATGTAAACTGTTTAATATTTGTTATGCAATATTCATTATTTTTTCTCGACTTAGTTCGCAGCATTTTAACAATGTTCGAAGTATTAAGAGTGTGTTGGTGCACTAAGTGCTTTAAACAGCTGTCATTTATGTCTCAAGCTGGCACAATTCTGAACTAAACTTTATTATGTAAAAAACTGTGACACTTACCTTTACTGAATTCTTGTATTTGTACTCTAATTATGCTGAATTGGCTTTGATGTAATTTCTTCCCTGCATTACAAGGAGCTTACAATTAATGTATTAATTTAACTGTGTTATATATTCAGATAAATGATTGCTTGATATTTTCAAAGAAAATACAAGTTTCGTTCCTGCGTGCTGAAAAAAATGGTCAAATTTTCAAGTTGTAAAATTTCATGTCTAATTTCATCATGTTATTAAGGAGCGTAATATTCATGGAGGGTTTGAATTAAGAAGTCTATATGCACTGATGATCAGGGAACTGTTTGAGATTGATTTCGAATACACGGATTTTTCAATGCCTAAATTTTATGTACATAAACCCACAGTTTTTGGACTGTTTGAGTGGTAAATTACCTGGTTTAAATGAGTTTTCGGCGACATTCCAAGCATGTTGTGTGTGCTTTTTATGTTTTGCATCTGTGCTTTTTTACCAAAACAAAACAAACAATATGTGTACAATTAGAAATGAACCACCTGTTTAGTGCTTTGATATAGTTTACCAAGTGAAAGTAAATGCTTCTTTGTTGACCTAAGATAGAATCTTTGGTTCAAATATTTTCGTTTCTGAATTGAAACATTAATGTTTTGTAGACAATTATGTTGATATGTTGTTTATATGAAGAGTCGTTATTGTGTGTTATGTGTCTATAAGATGACATGTCAGTGATCTCGATTTAAGATAACGAATTTACAAAAAGCGTAATTAGATTTTCTCAAAATGATGCAAAAAGACGAAGCAAACAAAAATAATTTCCTTTGAAGGGAACATTATTTTAGATTTTGTGAGAAATCATGACTTATGTCAAAGCTATATATTTGATGGTAGGTTTCCTTTTTTTACATCAATAACAGTTCCTCATTTAATCATATGATGTAACTAGTATTTTTTACTTGGATAAAAGATTTGATATTTTCCAAGTACTTGTGAATTGAATTCCTCCTTTAATGATGCCAAAATAAAAAAAATTGGCTAGTTTTCGGCATTTTAAATTGAGACCATTGATATACCTGTGTGCCATGTTTAACATGATAGTAGTCAAGGGTAAAAGTATACTTCTGATTGTACTGTGTTTAGTTATATTTATATATCTTAGTGATTTCTACATATCTTGTATAACTAGTGTGTCCCAGTTAGTACATTTTATATATCCTCGATATTTATGACATTGAATTAATCAATTATACACATTGCTTTTTATTTTGTTTGCAATTGCAACATGACACAATGGACGTCTGGTTTTTCAGTTGATAACATATCTAACATAAGAGTCACTGTTTTGACCTACATTATTTGAATGAAACTATCAAAATAGCGTCTGGTCATTGATTTGGCCGCACAAACAAAAAATCTTACTTTTTTGTCAGTATTTCA
Source organism: Mactromeris polynyma (assembly GCA_032209605.1). Lineage (NCBI taxonomy): Eukaryota > Metazoa > Mollusca > Bivalvia > Venerida > Mactridae > Mactromeris > Mactromeris polynyma. The sequence continues at coordinate 36,079,437 of JASFXZ010000004.1, forward strand.
AATCAAGAAATTGTTTAAGAAATTGATACAACTTGGATTTTGGTCAGCATTTAAATGGTTTTATTTACACAAAGTTCATTTTATGTATGTTGGTTATGTCACAGCAACAGAACATCAATGTCTTGATAATCATTCTGGAACTAGATCCATTATCTAGGAATTCTCCTCTACTTGGTGTTTATATTCTATAAGATAGAAAGTTGCATTAGAAACTTAGACTTTAATATTAGGGTTTAGTTTGGCTAATTTTGGAAGATGACTCATACCCTTCAATTTGGGAATTTTCGTGTGTTAAACTTGGAAATTGTGAAAAAGTCTAGAAAATTACAGGAAAATTTTAGGAATAAATGTTGACTAATTAATCAACAGTTGCTATTTATATAAACTGCCTGTGAGAGAAAAGCCTCTAACTTTGTAAATTTTCGACGAAATTGAACCAAAACATTTTTTCAGATTTGTTCGGAATTTTTACTCTCAAATTGAGAAAATATATATTTTTGTCTTTGGGAATATTGTGGAATAATGACTATGAAAACTGCTGAACAAACCTGTTACATAGATTGTTTACAAATAGTAGAAACTTTCAACTCTTGATAAACAAATGATTAGAACTGTCATTTTTGTTTGTAGTGTGATGTGTAGATAATGTGTGTTTGAAGACTTTGTACTTCGATGTTGTGTTTTGAAATCCATATTTATTTACTGTTCTACTGTGATACAGATATTTATTTTCAATTTTGGCCTCCATTTTTCATCTGCATGTATAAATCTCATCATAGTTATGAAAACAGTTCTACAATACTTGACCATGACAGCTACTTACTAGAAGTAGACTTGAAACACTTTGTAGATGCTAAAAATGTCATGCAACTTTCCTAATTGATTCTGATTCTTTGATTTCTTTAACTTCATATAACGCAAACAGATATATATATATATTGTATCAAGTTATCTATATTTACATTATTGTGGAAGGCAATTGTTCTAGTCATATATTGATTTATAAAGGCCATATTCAATGAAAAATCTGGTAAATTGAGATAAAGTATTAATATATTGAGGAGTGAATGCTAAATGAATCTATCTGCTTATAAAATACAGAAGATAGCCTTGTTTCGCTTACACTCCTAGATGTGCAGTCTGCCTTATTCCAGAATACTGTTATCAGTGAGACAATTGATGGTATGTTTATGCTATAACCGCTTCTTGTAACCATGTGTACTAACATTCTTCAATGTATCATCCATGTTGTTTTTGATGTTTTTTTTTCATTTTGATATGTTTTCAGGGCTCTAGAAAATCTTTTTCAAAGACACTTGTCCCGGACTAGTGTACATGTTAAATTTGACTTGTCTGACATAGGAGGCTAGTTGTCCAAGAATTTGAATGATGGGGTAGAGATTAACCGTTAACTATTTGTGCATGAACTACTTTATTTGTAACATGCCCAATGTTGATCAGCTATATTTGCAGTGGGCCAAGAAATTTGCAACTTAAGGTAGACAGTTGGGAGTCAATCCCCATCACAGTATGAACCCAATAGATAGGGCCACCTGTTGGGGTCATTTATATAACATTGAGTCCAGACTTGTCCTGGACCAAGTCCAACTCAACTTCTGGTAGCCCGAATTGGCAATAAGAATTGTCCGGGACGTTAGGCTCGTGAATTTCTAGAGCCCTGGTTTTATACTTTGGCAACTATTATTCTGTGTTACATTAGTGGAGTTTGATGATTGAATGTTTTATTTAGTTATTTGAGTTGTGATCTATTGTTTGTTTGGTCATGTAGCCATTGTTTCACTGTATTGCTCATTAATTGTCAAGGGACACAATTCTGGTGTAAATATTTGTTTGCTTGCTCAGATTTCAATTATTTTTTCTCTGTATTGTGGATCAGACTAATAAATTCTTATTTTTTAGTAAAATATATCGATAAAAGTTCCACTGAGGGATTCAGATAAGTAATTGAGTACTTTGCGGCTTCATTAATTAGTATTTACTGTAAGTACAGTTGGTATTGGAGTTGTTTCCCTTTGAAGTTAAGATATAATCGGAATTGTCTCCCTTATAACTATATACTACATGAATGGAAGTACAAGTATATTTCACTTGTTTGAGAATACACATTGCTCGTAAGAGTACTTCATGCAATTTTACTCTAAAGTTTTCGCATTATTTTTTACTCACTGCTGACTGAATATATTTTTCTTTGAAATGGTAATTTGCTTTATCTGAGACGCATGATTTTGGTATAAGTTTTGATTGCTAAATTAAGTGCCTTTTTATATAATGTACTGATGTCTATCTTGTTTTGCCTGAAAAGTTAGGTAAGCATGTTGCTGTCTGATTTTATTGTACTAAATTTTTTTTTTTCGTAAGAATCACTATTATATAATCGATTGTAGGGCAGGGAGTGCGTAGGATATGACTACATGGGGCATCGTACTCCAAGTATCGACTACACATTGCATAGATAGAAAATATACTTCGGTGAATGAGGAAAACGCTGTGGAAAATGTTCGCGAATTTTGTATATTCACGAAAATCACAAATTGGTAACAAATGTACTGTGTTGTACTTAGTTTGTGTTTGCAGTGTTAATTATGTTTCTCTCGTCTCAAACTTTGAATAATTTCCTCAGATTTGTATCTGTGAGTATAAGTAACATACAACTTGTGTGATGTTTGTATTGCTGTGTATTATTATATTACATATAACTATTTATGTTAAATTTGTTTGGATATATTTATGATTTGTTACTGTATTGTAAATGGAAAGTATTCATGTTTTGTACATTTTTCTTCGAATTTATTTTGCTATGGAAATAATCTTAAATGATCACGGTCTTGTTGATAATAATGTGTGTTGTTGTTTATTTGATGCATATAATCAGTTATGTATATCTCCTTACTGTGAATACAAAAGTTACGACCATTTAGAAATAGAACTTAGCCAACATGCAGGGCGATATAAACCCTACATACCATTTTGTTTAAAGGAATTGATACTGTTAATGCAATGTTTAATACAGTTCAGTTACTGAATGCACTTAAGTTTATGTTATGTGAATAATTTTATGAAATACATTTAGGTCTGTTCCTACATCGAGGCAAATTGACACACATGCACCATCAACATGTTTCCAGTTAAGCAAAAACATAAAAAACGAGAGATATCTTGAAAAAAAGATGGGTGGCACAATTTGAAGGTTAAGATTTGTTGTGCAACATAAAAAATTGTAGAGATGTTACGATTGCTGGTCACTCCAGGTTCAAAATGGATTTCGGTTAATTCACCTAAATTCAGTGCATTTCGGTAAGGTACCCCTTATGGAAAGGTTAACAAATTCGCGTTAAGGTTACAAACGTTGTTCTGTTGATGAGAAGTTGGTTAACATAAGATTTGATTGGTTAAAACAACACTGATATGCAAATAGCAAAACCATGTTAGTATGGCTGCACCAAAAAATTGCAACATTATTTTTTCCATTGAGAAATCCCTGAACAAATTTTCTTCTGGAATATATTATATCTCTAGTTACACTATATCTCTAGTATACAGACCTGACATTGTATATTTATATTTGACTGTTAACTCTGACACCAATATATGCTAGGAATGTATAGTTTGCACATCCTGTCAGTCTGTAATTGATATGATTTATGTATGGTATGATTTAGTGTCAAATGTCTCAATAAAAGCTAATAACATTTCCTCTAATATTGTGATTAAAATTTCTGTAAAATGTAATACTGTCTTTGTCTTCTCTGTGTTGAATTAGTTTTGTAAGGGTTACTGGTGATTTTCATTCAATATTTGGAAAGTCCTTTGTTAATTAGCTTTTAAAAGAGTCTTGTCCTGGGGCAATATTACAGAAACATCTTAAGTAAAAGCTTATCCTTACATGGATAATGAGTGACTGCTTTAGAGAACCATAAAAAATGCAAAAAAAATATGTGTCAGCAGATTTTTAATTTATTACCAGCACATTTTATTATGTTATATGAGACATGGTATGTAATTGTCCGTGTTTACTGCTAATTCTGTGGAATACTCAACATTTCTTTACTGAACCTGTGTAAACAGTACATTCCACAGGATGCTGTCGCTAGGTGTCTCCCTTTTTCCCTTCTATAGTATGTATTATATATGCATAAACACTATAGAAGAGATAAAAGAAGAGAACTCTTGGAAAGGGATAAAGGGAAATAACTCATGACAATCTCCTGTGTATTGTCTGCCCCTGGAGTGAAATCCTATATCTATCGCAATATACAGATGTCCAAGAACCAGCAGTATGACCAACCATAAGTCGAGCACAGTTAGTACATTGATCCTGCTTTGACCATCGTCAATGAAGACGACTGTAGAACATCCAGTCACAGTCTGGGCTTGCCTTCTCATGCACAGTAAACACTGGAATTGATTCAAGGTTCAACAGTTTATTTATGACATACAAACCGCTGGTCACCTTTGATGTGTCCAATATGACAATTTACGTGTTTCCTAATATACACAGTCCGTTCATGGTGACTTGTTCATACTATAACACTGGTAACACCGTGATTGTCATCTTAATAAATAAATCAATACATGTCCAAACACTCGGTATGTACACTACTTACGTTGTTATCCTGATATGTCCTGACATTGACAGCTTTTTAACACCATATCCACGTCTGGACACTGGTCAATTACGCGTCAGTCAAGTATCAAGCTTTCTGATGTATTCAGATTAAAGCAGCGATGATACGAAATATAAATGTTCTTTTTATATTAAACTTAAGTAAGCGTGATTAAAGGAAACATATTAACGTATCGTTGTTGGTCGACCATATAGATTATACAGTAAGTTTCAGCACAAAATACCATCCACCTTACCCCAGAAAGCATACATAACGAGGGCAATACACCGATGTTTCTTTCCGCAGTTACTTCCCTCTATCCCATCTAGAGTTATTTCCCTTTGCCCATTCTATAGAATATGAATATATGTTTTTATAATAATACCATACTAGCTTCACCAGTCACCATCACCACAAGGTATATCTACATACATGTATTATATAGAAGAGGCAAAGGGAAAGACCTCTAGATGGGATAAAGGGAAATAACTCGTGACAATCTCTTGTGAATCAAACTACACATGTATACATACTTATTACAGACATGTTTAGTGGAAATAGTGGTTTTACGTACGTACGCCGGGTGAACAAGGACCCTGACTCCAGCCCCTGGCAGGAAGTGCTCGGACGTTTGCTATAATACTTTTATTTAGCCGGCGAAAGATTTTTGTGGAAATTCCAAGAACAATATTCAACCTTTTATCTTTCAAATGATAACGACATAATGCTCACTTCATTATTTCGATTTTTTATTTTCTTATGACTCCATAGCAACAAAGATCTAAATGTCTTTGATAGCAACTTACCCTCATACTTGACGGTACGTCCTGATGCGATACATTCGTCATATCGCTGTGTTGAGAGGACTCACAGCTAACGTCGACCGTTTTGTATCAATTTATGTCGGAGTCAAACTATGCAATCTGGTATGAGACGGTCGCTTTATACGTTGACACTATTCACATTGTATATAAATCAGGAATGTCCATGAAGATTTCTCTGTTCTGCCACAACTGTCATCTATATAATAATTCAACAATATTTATTACGCATTACAGGTGTTAATTAACGGTAAACGAGTGATGTTACCGACATATAGCACGTATGATTATCATTGTGTCCAACTTGTCAGTGTGTGAGTAACGTCTATCATCTACAAAGTTACATGTAGTTACCGCTTTCCCCGTTAAGGTGAAATATCGTCCTTGACACGACCTGGTTATCCTTCTCACGTAGCTTCACGTTACGCACGAGCGTTGTACGTCGTCATGTTACATTATTCTAGGGATGACTTCCAGTCCACTAATCTAAGCATTTGCCTCTTTTTTTCCAACCACTTCTTATTTGTTTATTCACAAAAAGCTGACAACGTCCACTCCTTGCTGCTGTATTTGATACACAAACCTGGAGATTGTCATTTTTGTCATGTACACTCTACAGTAAAACCTCACTTAAAGACCACCTTAATGATAAGACCATTTCAAAATTAAGAACACAATTTTCAAGTCCATTTCCACTGTTTTACTCTCTATTCAACTTCAATATTAAGACCACTTCAATATTAAGACCAGTTTTCAAGAGTTCCAAAGGTGGTCTTATTATTGAGGTTTTACTGTATATGCAGATAATGTTTTACTATTTTCATGGCAGAAGGATACTGTATCACCTCTACATCAAATGGACATTACTGTACAAACATGGCTCCTTGTTTACGGAGGAACATTCTGGTCATAATTAGGACCAAAAAAATAGTTCATGCTTTGGTCAATTGATCGTCACACTGTAGGCGACAGACTCAAAATAATGCACTGTACAAATGTTATTAATATTGTCCTTACAACTGAAGCCATGAACGTTACTTCAGTGGAAACATTTTGCTTCATGAACACCTTGCTGTGTGTTTTTGGGAGTTAGATGCACAAAGGACAAAAACATATTAATTTTTTTTTAAATCGTCGCATTATTTCCGGAACCCCATAACTTGTTTCTCGTCTTTTTGAGATAATACAGAATTATTATCACAAAACTTGCCTAGTCTTTGTTCCGGAGCAGTCTTTGTTCAGGAGCCTCTCCACAATATCGACCTGTCTCTATATGTATGTCTGTATCTGTGTATGGGTTACGCCTAGCAGCGGACACGAGAGTGAGTGATGTTAACACACCTGAATCGGACATAAGGACATTTAAAGTTGCTATAAATATATGTATAGCAAACCACGACAATTAACGCAATGTTTTATTCACACAAATATATATGGATATAGACAGTTAAGTAACGACACAAAACAATGCGGTATCATTAATCAGATACTAGTCTTGCCAGTCGTAGATCAAAATTAATGTAATTATTTAAAGCAACAACCCTGTTTCCTTCTATATGCGTGACTCGGTAAGTTTTCTCATTGTTATAGTCTGTTGTTTTCATTAGATTTATAACCATGGCAGTATGTTTTCAGTTACTCGTGGCGGTCAGTTGACCTAACCAGTTTTCATGGAATAATCAACCAGTACTGTAGTTAACGTGTGCTTCAGCGATCAGCTGACATCTTCCTCACAGAATGATTTGACCGCAGTCTGATTTCACAGAATGACATGACCGCAGTCTGATTTCACAGAATGACATGACCGCAGTCTGATTTCACAGAATGACATGACCGCAGTCTGATTTCACAGAATGACATGACCGCAGTCTGATTTCACAGAATGACATGACCGCAGTCTGATTTCACAGAATGACATGACCGCAGTCTGATTTCACAGAATGACATGACCGCAGTCTGATTTCACAGAATGACATGACCGCAGTCTGATTTCACAGAATGACATGACCGCAGTCTGATATCACAGAATGACATGACCGCAGTCTGATTTCACAGAATGATATGACCGCAGTCTGATTTCACAGAATGATATGACCGCAGTCTGATTTCACAGAATGATATGACCGCAGTCTGATATCACAGAATGACATGACCGCAGTCTGATTTCACAGAATGATATGACCGCAGTCTGATTTCACAGAATGATATGACCGCAGTCTGATTTCACAGAATGACATGACCGCAGTCTGATTTCACAGAATGATATGACCGCAGTCTGATTTCACAGAATGACATGACCGCAGTCTGATTTCACAGAATGATATGACCGCAGTCTGATATCACAGAATGATATGACCGCAGTCTGATTTCACAGAATGATATGACCGCAGTCTGATATCACAGAATGATATGACCGCAGTCTGATTCCACAGAATGATTTGACCGCAGTCTGATTTCACAGAATGACATGACCGCAGTCTGATTTCACTATATATTTCTACATAATCGTTTCGCTTGCTTAATTTGTATATCAACTCACTACAGTGATACCTAAATAATATGATCACCTTCTGTTATGAAGAAAGTCGTCCTTCGTTGTCAGGTGATCTGATTATCGAGGTAGAATATGATAGAAAAACAGGAAACTGGATCCTGACAATACGGTCTTCTTAATGCGGTGACGGTCTTAATTTTGTGATGGTCTAGAAGTGAGTTTTTGTATGGTAATCGTTTCAATTCTGACGCTGGCTAAAACCTGTTTCAAATACTACGATGATACTTGTTATGGTGTGCTGGTGAAGAAATACATGTACTCAACATGGGCGTAGGCACATGTACTGATTGTATTAACTTTTTCAGTTCTCTGATGTCAAGCAACAATGTCATATGACATTAAATTGTCACAAATTACAATATGTTTTGTCGTAATTTAGAATTTGGTTCGCTGTACGTTCATTAGCAAGACTAAAAACTGATAGGAAAAAATATGTAGTAACAATCGACATTTGTATGTATGACTTGTATAGCATGAGCACTCCTGTATGTTCGTGTTTTTATCACTTACACTGTATAATACAAACAGTAGTGTTTCTTTCACTTTGTGGAGTTTTCATTTTTTTCTGAATCTCCCCAGTTTCGGCCTATTGTTGCTAGCTGTCTTGACTTGTCCTGTGATCTTTTCCGTCCATTAATCCCGCCTGTTTGTTCTCTTTAATTCTCATAGTTCCCTTAAGTCCGTGTGCCCCTATTCTCTTACGTATGTGACCTTGGCCCTCCTCGGATGCCTTGTGTTTTATGGATTGTTGTTTTCCCGGAGGTCTGTGTGGAGAGACACTGTCTTATGTATGTGGCGTTCTCTCAGGGGAGCAACTAATTCCATCTCTTTTAGAAAATGAAACAAAATGTTGTATTTAAGTAGAAGTGATACTTATAGCAACAATTTGTTATAAATAAGGAACGTTCCTAATGCAAGACAATTCATAACTCAACGTACCATTGCGTGACTTAAATGTCGTGCTGTACAAACTAAACAATCGAGTCTAGTAGCCGTGTCGAAATCTTGTTTATAGCATTGGAAGTTTTATATCGCTGTCTGATCGAGTTGTAAATGATGTAGATAAAACGACAAGGAAAAAACACACCAATGATATGTTTTATAGTGGTTTTATTAATGTAACATATGACGTGAACTTTCTACACTGAATTTTATATCCTGTATATTATCTTCAACTAGAAAACAGTTAAACAATATCTTACATGAATCACGTGGTGTGTACAAATAATTAATTGAACGTTAACACACGCATCTACCGGCTTTGTTTTGGTTTAATATTACTAGATCTGTATAAACAAAAACATAAATCATTATATTCAGCGAGGAGATTGCACATCTAACAAATTCATCCCAGTTATGTATTCAAAATATTTATACAATATAAATTTATGTTTTTATTAGCCAAATAAAATATGTTTTAAACCATTTGATTTATGATGGTAAGTTGAAATCGCATTGTGTGTGGGGGCGGGGGGTGGGGAAGTCGTCTCTTCGAGCAATAGTTCAGAGGTAGGGCTTTCTTTCTTGCTGCCAAGATTTGTCCACATCATCTGCGATCCAGAAATTTTTAAAAGCTCCAATGCATGTTATATTTTATCATCCCCAATTTTATACATTCGAACCTCGTTTGTTCGACATCCTTCTATCCGAATACTCGGTATCATCCGAAACAAATATCAAGTCCTGATGTATCTCCTTATGCACATGGAAATGAAATGGCCTATTCGAAACCGTGTATTATTCGAAATAAAATTTCGAACCTGATTAATTCGAAATAACGAGGTCCGACTGTATGGTTTGTGTATTTTGCGCTTATAAGTTATACACAATTTCATAATTAATTAGAAAGGTTTCTACTTGTAAAGCCGTAAAGCATAATTATGTAGCTAGTGAATTAATTACAAGGTGTATCTAAAAAACGACGGTAGGTTTGACAAGCTAGTGTACGTCATATTTCCCTTACTGTCGCCATTTCACGTGTTTCATTCAAGTTCTACATACGCCGACATATAGTTACTTTGAATGCTACATCGGTATTACACGAAGATAACTTAAAATATCGGTGTTGAAACTTGAGAGATGACGCTTAAAATACAGGTTCAGATTCGCGTTGGAATTTTATTATTTTAATAAAATTTTATTGAGCTATTTCATACAGTGGAAACATCTTACGGAATATTAAGCAGACAAACTTTTTTGGACATTTTTACCGAGTCAGCACAATTTCAGGTAATAATTAATATTTTATGTACACATATATTGAAGTTTTAGGCTCAGCATTATAAATGTAACTGCACTTGAAATAAAGATGTCGCCATTTTCGGGATATATAAAAGCAGAAGAATTATATTTGACTCGATGTAAAACACGAGACAATGATGTTGTCGGTCTGTATTATCGCAGTATTGGGTGGTGTTTGCGTCAGTCATCAGGTCAGGGCAAATTACAATTTGTTTGATAACTCCTAACTTAAAGACGTATACTTCATTATATCTGCACTCGTTTACAACGTCCGTGATAGTGCAATAGTTCAACCAAGCAAACATCACATACCTTCATAGGTGTAACATCAATGCACTATTATGTTCAGACAGTGTACACTATTTGATTGTCAAGCTCATAAGAACAACTGACAATGCAGTCTGTACCACAGGATATTGTCACGAGTCTGTACTACAGGATATTGTCACGAGTTCTACCTGTTAGTACAATAAAACCTCGCTTAAAGACCACCTTAATATTAAGACCACCTCAATTAGAAGAGCAGTGTCCAAGAGTCCCAACGGTGGTCTTATTATTGAGGTTTTATTGTATATGTTTGTTTATACAGTACTATATATACATAAACTATAGAAGGGATAAAGGGAGATAACTCGTGACAATTTTCTGTGTTCTGTGCTAAGCAACCGATGCAAGTATTACCATATATAACAGTCGTCAAGTTTCATATTTCCTCATTGTTGTGATAACGTTTACGTACAGTATCCTATGCAACAATTCAGTCACATGAGATTGTAACGAGTTCTCTCCCTTTATCCTTTATAGAGTTATCTCCCTTTATCATTTCTATAGTATATGTATAAATAGTTCAAGCAGCAATTATACTTATACTATAGAAGGGATAAAGGGAGATAACTCGTGACAGTTTGCTGTAAATTCAACTACAAATGGATGTGGTTTTAGTATTTCATGAGATTGAACGTGGACAATTCCATATACAATAGACATGAAATGATATGGATGGTAACTCATTGGTTAATCTTTTATTTAATGACATAAATATATAAGGTGCAAAGAACAAGCACCTAAGTAATGAGCAAATACCTTGATGGTAACGAAACGCCCTAAAGTTTACCATGTACCGGAAATTTTACGCAACTACCACTAGGACGCAAAACCCGACTATACTTATACAATGTGTTAGCATGCGTACAAATAACCCAAACGGTCTGTTTCTATTTAGCATTACGTGAAGTTGATATAGATACATTTACATCAATACATTTGGATGTTCACATGACACAACCTGCTTTAGTGACTGCTTATGATGTCGGGTTATTTTCCAATGAACTTTTGATGTTACACACTAAGTGCAGTTTCTCGGAAGTGTCATTCCGATTTATAGAAATAAATGAACATGATGTTACGCGTAAATATATAAAATGACTGTTTGTTTCCATTTGAAAAAAAACCAACATATTTTTTTAAAGAATGAATGTACATTTGAGTAAAACGTGTCAATGTGTAGCTTACTTATGCTTTTTGTTCTTAATATTTGAATCGCTATAAAAAGGATAGTAGACGTCCAATTTTAATAGTTTTAGTATTAAATGAAACAAGAATGATATATCAGTTAGAAAATGAAAAACTTGAAAATGGATGTTTTGTCACCTATGCAGGTTTTGTTGTGGAATTGCTTATTTCATAATAACAATGGTTCATACAGCGTAAACTTGCAAGGTGTGGCACTATGATAATAATTTTGTTTTTACTTTATTTCTGAGTCTTGTTTAGGTTGTAATACATAGCGAAAATAAGTATTTCTTAACACTTGACTGTTGTATTCATATGCAACTTTCTTGGATAAACACCAAGAATTATCGCCCTTGATTAGCGACTTTGTTTAAGCCATTTCCGTTAAATTGGATTATTTCCCTTCCACGCGAAAATAAAACAAGTTTGTCAAAATATCAATAATCGGTATTATGCTTTAACCGAATATACTCTAATTAAACGTCTCATGGCTTGATACTGAATTTGCCGTTCAGTCATCCTTCACGGTAGATATATTGCCTTATTTGGTAATACGTTTAAACGTATTTGTTTTACACCAAATGTGAAACAAGTTTACTTATTCCAATCACTCTCAATAACTGCTTCCTGGGTAACTAACTGGTACCCGGTCGACTTCAAGGATTGTAAAATTTGCGGTTCCATCTCGTCTTAGGCGAGATTTGATTTGACGAGTCAGAAATTTTGGAAGATTATATAACTCCATAATCATTTTGCCTTAGTTTCTTCATGATACTTAAAAATAAGAAATACTCACCTTTCCTATACAACAATTCTTGGATGACAGTACTACTTAATGTCAATCCCATTAAAATCAGCTCCAGTCGCACGCTCCTATACTATACGCTAACTGGATCTGATGACTGCACAATACAGGTCACGTTCTTGTGACCATTGAGTAGCCAATCAAATCGTCAGCTGCAAAATGCTTTGGTATAGAGTTATGAATGTTCGTCGATCTCAATATGGCTGCGCCCTTGGGCACAACCGCAACTCCTACACGGCAAGATTCTTTGGTTGATAGGTGTTGTTTGTGTGGTGTTTCCTTTTTGGAAATATTTATAACCGGAAGCGACAGGAAGGACGTTAAAACAGTATAAACAAAAACTAAACAAAATAAACGATAAAGCAATTTTGAGTAAGACGACAAACACGGTTGTGTAAGGAGAAATTTCATTGGACCACAAACGAGTACCTGGTTACGCATATCTATTTTTAGAGAGGTTATATGAACGTGACAACAAGTGTTCCGGATGGATGCAAATATGTTTCACACTATGGTATATGAACTTGAATCAATTGTTTGAACATGGATACAAAACTTTTTGAACATTGCCAATTTTTTTATTAATTTTTAATAAAGGCATTAAGCCCAGAAAAGATGTTCTAATTAAGGCCGTTTTGTTATGAGACAAAGTCAATGTAGCTGTTGCATATAGTCCAAACACGAGTATTTTTCTTCAACTACATCTACAAGAAGTTCCCGAATCTCATCAATATACATTCAGCTCAACGGAATGGTGAGATGGGACGAAGGGCAAGAAGATCACAGAAGAAGACCAATACACGTGTAGGACCCAAAGTTCAACAACTACAGTCTCAACAGTACCTCCGGACCATCCTTCCCTTAGCCTCTTGCCACCTTGCCATGAACAAACAAATTAAGACCTAAACAGACACGTTTTGGCTTTTGTGTCAAATAAATTTACACTTCTCTATAGATTGTCACAAAACTGTCATTTTCAGGATAAAAACTGTCCTTTTTAGGACAACTACACGATTGTTAAAAACAACTGTCCTTTTAAGGACACTTCTCAATAGTCACGAAAACTGTCCTTTTAAGGACACAACTTCCGTTGTCGACCAACTGTCCTTTTCAGGACAACATCTCTTTAGATTTTCTAAATCACAAAACTAATAGAAACTACAACCATTTTTGATCTCATTGATCTCGATGTGTAGCTATCTTTGGATTCAAAATTGATATACATTTGGTATAAGCTTGTAGATAAATTATCCACGAGACAAACTTTCCCTTTTAGACTCTAAAACCAATTTAACGACATGCGGGGTACATGTCGGGGTCAACAAAAATGCCTGTAAGTACCTATGTGTACATGGTGACTGATGACCTTATAAGCAAAACTAACGAACGTACGAACGAACGTGACCTCTTACGGAGTGTCGTCAGATCCTAACAGCGGAAAGTAATGGAGCTAACGTTAGGGGCTGATTTCAATGAGATTGTACTTAATGTGTAACTATACCAGCGGTTGTCCTTTTTGTTTACCCTTTATACTCATTCGTGGTTTATTTATGTTTATTTATTTCTAATGTAAGTAATCATCATGCCCTTCGGAGTCGAGCATATGATAGATAATGGTCAGAAGGAAGTTGAGTATTATGATTGTTTCGGCTTTCTTCGTGAATTTCCATTACTGTCTTCGTGAATTTCCACCGCCGTCTTCGTGGATTTCCGCCGCTGTCTTCGTATATATGCCTGAAGTGTCCTCATTTGTCCGTGTACATGTATATACAACATTAATTTATCTCACCAAAAATATTATGTGAGCGACTCATTACAATTAATTAATACAAATGTAGTTGGCATTTTTGAAACGCATACCTATAAATAGAAAGTAATCAATCAACTGACTTGAAAATTACTAAAGTATAAATTCATTAGGGTTATGAAGAATTAATGACATATGTGACTTTGCATTGTTTTGTACGAAAGCCTATTAGGACCACCGATAAACAAAACATATTCAAAACTCGTAAAAACGTCAAACAGGGCGTTACAATGATTTGCCAAACACATATTAAGACAAAAGAGTCTTTATAATGCTAAAGGCGTACAGACGTGAAAATGCGTTATCACAATTTTCAGTTTGAACGTTTCCAATGTTTTTGTTTATCGGTGGACTTAATAGGTGTTCGTAGTTTTGGACATCTGTATAAGCTTTTTGATCTCATTTATATGCGCGAAGTTGTTATGTTTACCTTGATTGGTGTGTAACAATCGCCTGTGATGTGAAATCTTTATCAGCAATTAACTTTTATCTGAGTAATAAATACAACACGAATTATTTAAATACCACGAAGTCATCTTTTTATCAATGCAACGTATGACAAAATAAATGTATATGATATAACTCGCTAACTCTAACCATATAATATACGTCGTGTATACCATTAAATGTATACAGTAAAACCTCAATACTATGATCACACTTAGGACCCATGAAAACTGGTCTTCTTATTGAGGTGGTCTTAATATTGAGGTTGAAGAAAGAGCAAAACAGTGAAAATGGACTTGAAAATTGTGTTCTTATTATTGAGATGGTCGTTAAGTCGGGTTTTACTGTATACATGTATACATAAAAGGACAGTGAGGTTCGACATTGTTTTTTAATAAAAATGCTAAGTTAATTGTTTCATGGTGAAAATGTCTGTCCGGACCGCGTTCGGCATACATGTACATATGTATGTTTGTTGGTCTATGCAAATTTATTTGAGAATCTGAATTTTGAGATTCTGAAATATTATGTCACACTTTCCCTAGTTTCGAGTTAACAAACCTATTAAATCAACAAGACAGCGAACTTGTATGTAAACATATTTGTATATAAATGCTAATGAGCATTGTCACGTGATTTGCGTTAGAGGTCAACATATCGCACGTGAAAGTTTGACTTTGTATAAAACACAAACAGGTGTAGCATTAAATCAGAGATAAACATTATTTACATAATCAACTTTCTTTAAACTTCGAATTCCACCTCCTGCATTTTAATTTGATTCAAGCGTTAATGTATAACTACTGTAATACCTCACATAAAGACCACCTCAATAATAAGACCACCACAAAATTAAAACACACAATTTTCAAGTCCATTTTTACTGTTTTGCTCTTTATTCAACCTCAATATAAAGACAACCTCAATAAGAAGACCAGTGTTCAAGGGTCCCAAAGGTGGTCTTATTATTGAGGTTTCACTGTATTGTATTGCTGAAATATGATGTTTGTGTGTGTTTAGCTTAATCCTGTGTCCTTTAAAGCTGGTAGCATATTTCATGTATGTGTGTATTAAGTTGCACTTGTTGTATGACCGAGTCCATTAATTATACTATAAATCTACGCCTCACAATTCTGAGGCATGATTCAATTTGTTAAAGGAAAATTCTATGCAATTCAAAGTACATGTTGTTTTTACATAAAGAGCAGAACATGGCTTTTTATTGACACATTTTACAAGGATTATGAATGCAACGAATTACCTAATTTTAGATGTACTCGTATATGTCTAAACATTCTAAAGATCAATTAATAGACCCACCTGATATTTGATAATTATATAATCCAATAGTTCCTATACAACTGAAGTTAATAACATATAAACTTCCTAAAAATGATATTGCAAGTCAATATCAACTGTTATGCAGCGTTTTTAGAATTATTCAGTATTCATCAATGGTTGGGTATACTTTCAGAGTAGTAGACGAATACTCGCTCATTCAGTATTCATCAATGGTTGGGTATGCTTTCAGAGTAGTAGACGAATACTCGCTGATTCAGTATTCATCAATGGTTGGGTATGCTTTCAGAGTAGTAGACGAATACTCGCTCATTCAGTATTCATCAATGGTTGGGTATGCTTTCAGAGTAGTAGACGAATACTCGCTCATTCAGTATTCATCAATGGTTGGGTATGCTTTCAGAGTAGTAGACGAATACTCGCTGATTCAGTATTCATCAATGGTTGGGTATGCTTTCAGAGTAGTAGACGAATACTCGCTGATTCAGTATTCATCAATGGTTGGGTATGCTTTCAGAGTAGTAGACGAATACTCGCTTATTCAGTATTCATCAATGGTTGGGTATGCTTTCAGAGTAGTAGACGAATACTCGCTCATTCAGTATTCATCAATGGTTGGGTATGCTTTCAGAGTAGTAGACGAATACTCGCTCATTCAGTATTCATCAATGGTTGGGTATGCTTTCAGAGTAGTAGACGAATACTCGCTCATTCAGTATTCATCAATGGTTGGGTATGCTTTCAGAGTAGTAGACGAATACTCGCTCATTCAGTATTCATCAATGGTTGGGTATGCTTTCAGAGTAGTAGACGAATACTCGCTGATTCAGTATTCATCAATGGTTGGGTATGCTTTCAGAGTAGTAGACGAATACTCGCTCATTCAGTATTCATCAATGGTTGGGTATGCTTTCAGAGTAGTAGACGAATACTCGCTGATTCAGTATTACTTCCTTGTTTACATACTGGTAGGCTTTTCCAAACCCTCTTTTCAAAAGAAACTGTTGTTAGAAGCGATATAATTTGTCTACATTAACCATTCGCTTAATGAAATTGCTTGTAACAACAAAGCCTTATAAACAATCAAAGCGCTGTGAGCGTTGAATGCCTGGGGCTGCTGATAGCTGGATTGTAGATTGTGTGTCTCTTACCGTATTTAGCAATCAATCTTAAACAGTAAACATTGACTAGACAGTTTGAAATTTGCAGATACAAAAGCCCCTGGCCAAAGACGCATAAGCTGAACTGTTGGCACTCTCTAAATGCGATATTATTTTGGAAAATAGCAAAGCCATGTTAGTACGACTGCGCCGACAAATACAAAGACTGCTCATAATAATCATCCCAGTACTTTGATTATTTACTTGAGAACGGTTGTAAACAATTTTGAGATGGTCAACCAAAGAAAACATGTTTTCGAAAATACCTGTACTGACAATTAGATACAATAACGGTGTTTTCAACTGTGCACTTATAGTATTACTACCACTTACCACGCTGAAATATCGTACGTACATAACTTAATTCCCGTTTTGCACATTTGGTATGTAATTACACCGCTATTTATGTCATTCTATCCAGCATATTTCATAATCTATTATACAGGTATTGTAGGAACGTCTGGGTGGCTATCTTCATACTAAATCATTTAAAACAGCTATAACATAGAAACTTTGTATTAGAAAACATACAGAGAGTAAAGTACGCATTATAATACCGTGCGTGAAATGATTCTATGGCGGTTTAAAGCGTTACTATAGGCAACTTTAGGCGTTGTTACCTTTCGTTGCAGTAACTTGTTTCTGGGTAAATATTTTTTTTAACTTTTCCATGATCATCTTCTAACATAACAACGTTTGGAAATTATAACAGCTTTACTCAGATTCATAAGAAAATATCTTCAGCAGATTTGTCTGTTCCACATCCTGCATATTATTATTTCATATTAAGTGTCACAGTATCCGTATGTCGTATACGTACATATACAAAATAACATTATTTAATACTCTAATTTCCTTTATCATACTCTTTAAATCAAGATGCTCATATTATATTTCAAGATTTAAAGGAGCTATGTCACCGAAGTTGTCAAAAAATGGAAACTATCTACAGTTAGATGTACTGTGTTGGCTTGTGCACGTTGTATGACATGGGACACACACGGACAAACAATACTCAATGGTTGTACATAATCTCCCACTTTCATAAATTTATCAATTCAGATAACAGAAACAAAGATAAAGTTTTGCCCTTTTATCTATCGACTGTGTCCCTTTAATACTATTCAGATGTTACAATTCTTCTTAGTCCTTGACCTAAGCCACAAGCTGATTATTATTACTAACCACGTTTGATGTGTGTACCAATCTTCACAAAATTTAAGCTTTATTTTAATACAACGTTTTAAGTAAAAAGACGAAATACTTATGTTCCTAGGATAAACACAAGATAAACGGTGTGATGTCAATTATCAGCTGGACAAGATATCGCAGTTTGACCTTATTTTAAAAAAACGTGCCCAGGGCAAGACTGACGGAAGTGTAGAGCGTATTTAAATTTTCGATTTTTAAGACAAATACTGTCTCGGATATAACTTCGGAATTATGGATAGACGATATAGCTATAGTTCCGTCCCTGTGACGGAACTTGGACGACAGGACTTACCTATTACGGAAGTTCCATCTCCGGCCGTTCCCTTGTCGGATTTTGGATCGCATGGACGTCGACATCGGAGGAGGATGAGTTTACTTCGGGTATGCATGAAATGCTACATACGTTATGGTAATAGTTAAATGCAACCTTGATTTAGATTCACTGTTGTTTCTGTATGATACAAGCTTTGTTACTTGTCAAAGTACTTTAACCGACAAATGGCATCGCTGTAGCTACGACAATCCGTCTTTCTCTAAAGGAAAAATGAAATAGTGAAGGCCCAGGGTGAATACGTAAACGAGTTGTTGTTTATAAGGACATACGTTCTCTCAAACCTCGTTTATTCCAATACCGGCATTATCACTTAACAGTAACACCTAAAAAATAAGACCACCCTTGGTGCCCTTCAAAACTGGTCTTCTTACTTAGTGGTCTTGATATTGAGGTTGAATAGACTTTTTTAAATATGTCTCCTAATTTTGAGGTGGTCTTATTATTGAGGGAGTCTATAAGTATATATATATTTAGTGTACATTAATTTGATTAATTATGCAATAATGCTGAAAACGTCCTTAAATCGAGTATAAAGAACCATTACGTAGCAATATGGTGTGACGCATGTTTGTCGCCTTGTAACACACACGTTAAGGGCAGATCCTTCTCTGTTTCTGAGACGCAATTATTTGATATTTCTATCTGTTGACCCTAAAATATTAGCGGACATATTGCGATTAGAGCAGATAAATGTACCTTATTTGAAGTGGACTTCAATGTAAGATACAATAACAGTCGACCGACAAAATGAAATTGTGATATTTTAATATAATCAAAATTTTACCAAAATGATTACATATAGAGAATACTATTTGTATATCTATAATTAGAAGTTGATATATGACATATTGCATGCTGACATTATGGTTGATGTGTTTATTACTTAGATTTGAATAAAGAATCGACCACACATAAAATTACCACACGTTTTTAAATAAATGCTCGTGCCACTTATGTGTGTAAACGACCGTATGAAGTACTTATTCACTTCGTAGCAATCAAGTCGGGGAAAGGTGATTTCCTCAACTTGCTGGAAACCCTAGCATCGTGTGTTCAATACACGGAGAGGCAATACTGACTGATATAAACCATATATAGAGGCGTTATCTTTACACGACAATAGGAGTCAAAGCCTGAATGTCGCAATGACGAAATCTAAGCCGCCGCAGGTTCGTGACGTATGAATGTATTTTGTAACAATTTTCATCAGTATTAAAATGAAGTGTAGGCAAATCATGTGGAAAATAGGGAACACGAAATAAACAACCGTATTTTCTTATTAATTAATGGTAAAAATGAATGAAAATGTAGCTTGTGTGCTTTGCTAAACCAGCAATGTCGAACAACTAAGCGATCATAAACCTACATTAACTCACACAAGTACGATGATTATCTGACCTAGGGCAAAGTATTATTCAGTAAATTTAATCATTTAATTGAATTTGCATAAAGACATATACTATCGTAGAAGAGTATTTGAAGTACATGTATTGCTTATGTGTGCCAATTCACCGGGACGAATTGATGTATTCCTGTATTCCGCAAATGTTGTCTCCTCTAAACTTGGAATTTCTACGATTTCTTCTATAATGATAGTACAGTAAACCTCAGTCATAAGACCCCCTGTGGACCCTGCAAAACCAGCCTTAATATTGAGGTTGAATTAAGAGCAAAACAGTGAAAAAAGACTTAAACATTGTATGCTTAATCTCGAGATTGTCTTATCATTGCATGAGGTGGTATTTAAGTGAGGTTTTACTGTACATGTTTGCACATGATTTATACCAAACAATTGACGATAAATCTGAAGTCAGGTCAAGTTTAATATCGTCTGAAGCCATAATATTGCTTGTACAGCGAACTTTCTCTCTCCGCTATCACAGGAGATTGTCACCAGTTCTCTCCCTTTATTCCATCTAGAGATATCTCCCTTTATCCCTATATACATATATACTATAGAAGGGATAAAGGGAGGTAATTCTAGAAGGGATAAAGGGAGAGAAAATAGTAAGTGTAAATATTCTGTCCTCTATGTGTAACAACCAGTGACGTATTACACAGTGTTAGAGTAGTGTACTGTGTGACCGCTCAAGGTGAAAGAAGATGATATATGCTCTCAGTTTTGTACATGTTACAACCTCCGTTTTGGTAGAGTGACGATTTATGTAACAGGACGAAAAGTTTAATGACCGCATTAATTTTTATGATATCTGAACAGTTTTCAGATTCATGGATAGATATGAAAATGAAACACGAGATCTTGAACAAAATGCTTGCAAAGTCCAAAGCTCTAGATAGTTCCCACATCTACAATTTCTTTATCATCAGTCATTTTGATTGGCAAAAAACTGATAAGCACTTATAGGCGTAATTCCTAAATATGTGATAATTGAGAAAATATCAAGACAATTTGCATGTGACAACCACCTTTTCTTCAACGTTCTGAGCCATCTGCCCACCTGAGCATGATGAATAAGTTATTCTTTTATATATTTGCTTATTTTATCATCGTTTATACATTTTACTCCCTATAATTTTTAATTAAATTTGCGTTGACTATTGAGAACAAGGGAGGTAAATATTGTAAATGTGGTAACTATCTATTGATAACATCGAAAACCTCAATCGCAGCATATCGGCAATTTCCGTACAGTTCGTAGCCGAGGTGATCTATACGTTTATGAAAACCCCAGACGATATATAACCTTCACCTTGATCGACCTGTAAGTGGTAACACGAATCTTATCTAGTTGACCACTTAATATGTTACTTAATAACCCAAATTCGCGAATTTCACTTAAGATTCGTGTTACCACTTACATCGTAAGGTGACGTAGCAAGATGGCGCAGGGTGGTCACGGATTTTTTGTGCTCCAAGTGAAAAATTATTTATTTTGAAAAGGAAAGGAATTTCTATTTTACAGAATAGGTAAATCGATAGAGTATTGATTAAGCAGACATTTTTGCATACTTGTTTGTAGAAAACCATTGCATTTATTGTACACGAGTGCATCCATTTTTCCGTGCTTCTTTTCAACGCTAAACAAAATGGCGACTAACTTTTCTCAGGTAAATGTGATCCAGGAGGATGAAATGGGTGATTGGGAGTTTACGGCCAAGAATAAAAGCAAACGAAAGCGCCATACTACAAGTTCTAGTTCTGTACTTTTAGGAGCTGGACAAGATATCGCAGTTTGACCTTATTTTAAAAAAAACGTGCCCAGGGCAAGACTGACGGAAGTGTAGAGCGTATTTAAATTTTTAAGACAAATACTGTCTCGGATATAACTTCGGAATTATGGATAGACGATATAGCTATAGTTCCGTCCCTGTGACGGAACTTGGACGACAGGACTTACCTATTACGGAAGTTCCATCTCCGGCCGTTCCCTTGTCGGATTTTGGATCGCATGGACGTCGACATCGGAGGAGGATGAGTTTACTTCGGGTATGCATGAAATGCTACATACGTTATGGTAATAGTTAAATGCAACCTTGATTTAGATTCACTGTTGTTTCTGTATGATACAAGCTTTGTTACTTGTCAAAGTACTTTAACCTACAAATGGCATCGCTGTAGCTACGACAATCCGTCTTTCTCTAAAGGAAAAATGAAATAGTGAAGGCCCAGGGTGAAAACGTAAATGAGTTGTTGTTTATAAGGACATACGTTCTCTCAAACCTCGTTTATTCCAATACCGGCATTATCACTTAACAGTAACACCTAAAAAATAAGACCACCCTTGGTGCCCTTCAAAACTGGTCTTCTTACTTAGTGGTCTTGATATTGAGGTTGAATAGACTTTTTTAAATATGTCTCCTAATTTTGAGGTGGTCTTATTATTGAGGGAGTCTATAAGTGAGATTTTACTGTATACATTTAGTGTACATTAATTTGATTAATTATGCAATAATGCTGAAAACGTCCTTAAATCGAGTATAAAGAACCATTACGTAGCAATATGGTGTGACGCATGTCGCCATGTAACACACACGTTAAGGGCAGATCCTTCTCTGTTTCTGAGACGCAATTATTTGATATTTCTATCTGTTGACCCTAAAATATTACCGGACGTATTGCGATTAGAGCAGATAGATGTACCTTATTTGAAGTGGACTTCAATTTTAGATACTATAACAGTCGACCGACAAAATGAAATTGTGATATTTTAATATAATCAAAATTTTACCAAAATGATTACATATAGAGAATAATATTTGTACATGTATATCTATAATAAGAAGTTGATATATGACAAAGTGTAAGCTGACATTATGGTTGATGTGTTTATTACTAAGATTTGAATAAAGAATCGACCACACATAAAATTACCACACGTTTTTAAATAAATGCTCGTGACACTTATATGTGTAAACGACCGTATGAAGTACTTATTCACTTCGTAGCGATCAAGTCGGGGCAAGGTGATTTCCTCAACTTGCTGGAAACCCTAGCACTGTGTGTTCAATACACGGAGAGGCAATACTGACTGATATAAGCCATATATAGAGGCGTTATCATTACACGACAATAGGAGTCAAAGCCTGAATGTCGCAATGACAAAATCTAAGCCGCCGCAGGTTCGTGACGTAGCAATGTATTTTGTAACAATTTTCATCAGTATTAAAATGAAGTGTAAGCAAATCATGTGGAAAATAGGGAACACGAAATAAACAACCGTATTTTCTTATTAATTAATGGTAAAAATGAATGAGAATGTATCTTGTGTGCTTTGCTAAACCAGCAATATCGAACAACTAAGCGATCATAACCCTACACTAACTCACACAAGTACGATGATTATCTGACCTAGGGCAAAGTATTATTCAGTTGATTTAATCATTTAATTGAACTTGCATAGAGACACATAATATCGTAGAAGAGTATTTGAAGTACATGTATTGCTTATATAAATTAAGTATACAATATACTCGTGTCAGTGACCTTATTTATGGATGAAATGTATTTAAAAAGAAGTGTCCCAATTCACCGGGACGAATTGATGTATTCCTGTATTCCGCAAATGTTGTCTCCTCTAAACTTGGAATTTCTACGATTTCTTCTATAATGATAGTACAGTAAACCTCAGTCATAAGACCCCCAGTGGACCCTGCAAAACTAGCCTTAATATTGAGGTTGAATTAAGAGCAAAACAGTGAAAAAATACTTAAACATTGTATGCTTAATCTCGAGATTGTCTTATCATTGCATGAGGTGGTATTTAAGCGAGGATTTACTGTATATGTTTGCATATGATTTATACCAAACAATTGACGATAAATCTGAAGTCAGGTCAAGTTTAATATCGTCTGAAGCCATAATATTGCTTGTACAGCGAACTTTCTCTCTCCGCTATCACAGGAGATTGTCACCAGTTCTCTCCCTTTATTCCATCTAGAGATATCTCCCTTTATCCCTATATACATATATACTATAGAAGGGATAAAGGGAGGTAATTCTAGAAGGGATAAAGGGAGAGAAAATAGTAAGTGTAAATATTCTGTCCTCTATGTGTAACAACCAGTGACGTATTACACAGTGTTAGAGTAGTGTACTGTGTGACTTGTCAAGGTGAAAGAAGATGATATATGCTCTCAATTTTGTACATGTTACAACCTCCGTTTTGGTAGAGTGACGATTTATGTAACAGGACGAAAAGTTTAATGACCGCATTAATTTGTATGATATCTGAACAGTTTTCAGATTCATGGATAGATATGAAAAGTAAACACGAGATCTTGAACAAAATGCTTGCAAAGTCCAAAGCTATAGAGAGTTCCCACATCTACAATTTCTTTATCATCAGTCATTTTGATTGGCAAAAAACTGATAAGCACTTATAGGCGTAATTCCTAAATATGTGATAATTGAGAAAGTATCAAGACAATTTGCATGTGACAACCACCTTTTCTTCAACGTTCTGAGCCATCTGCCCACATGAGCATGATGAATAAGTTATTCTTTTATATATTTGCTTATTTTATCATCGTTTATACATTTTACTCCCTATCATTTTTAATTAAATTTGCGTTGACTATTGAGAACAAGGGAGGTAAATATTGTAAATGTGGTAACTATCTATTGATAACATCGAAAACCTCAATCGCAGCATATCGGCAATTTCCGTACAGTTCGTAGCCGAGGTGATCTATACGTTTATGAAAACCCCAGACGATATATAACCTTCACCTTGATCGACCTGTAAGTGGTAACACGAATCTTATCTAGTTGACCACTTAATATGTTACTTAATAACTCAAATTCGCGAATTTCACTTAAGATTCGTGTTACCACTTACATCTAGAAGCCAAACTTGCATTCATAAATAAGTGGTAACACGAATCTTAAGTGAAATTCGCGAATTTGAGTTATTAAGTAACATAATAAGTGGTCAACTAGATAATATTCGTGGTACCACTTAAATCTAGTGTAATACGTCATAAAAAGGTAAGAGGTGGCAGTTCTGAGCAAAGATCAAGGTCATACTTTTTGGTCGACAGTAACGTCTCATTTTGTACTGTCAACTTACATGAAGAAAACTTGGTAGCGTTTTGCAGAATGTTTGCCTCAATGAAACGACGAGTCGCATGCAAGATCCAAATCATAACTTTAAAGGTCAATGTCACATTCGAGGTTCAATGGCCATGTCTGGTCCCGTTTTCCAAAGGTGGTGCTTGGAGATCAAAGGTAATGCCAAACAGTGACGGTCTTGACATACATTTAGTGGATTGGGAATAATTGGTCGAAATGTTTAAAGTATAAATGGGTCAGTGTTAATTGAAACCATGCACCTTCCTTTAAGGGACTTGTTCGGTCTGGTCCTTATTGGTCCATCAACAAATAACTGGTTCGAAATTAGATATCAAAATATTAGTAGGTTTCCCAGTTTTCCTTTTCAATTTGTCATTTTTCGAAACGCGAACAACCGTGAAAACTTTATTTTCTAATAGCCATACGATAATTGTGATATGTACATAAAACCTCAACAATACGACCACCCATGGGATCCTTGAAAACTGTTCTTATTGTTGAGGTGGTCTTAATTTTGAGGTTGAACAAATAGCAAGATAGGGGAAAATTGACTTGAAAATTGTGCTCTTAATTTTGAGTTGGTCTATTTATTGAGGTGGTCTTTGAGTGAGGTTTTACTGCATGTCACTTCTGTCACAGAAACAAAAGACCATATGGAATTTTCTGACGCAGATTCGCGCCCAAATGAAGCAATTACAGCCTATTGTCGCACGTCCGGGTTCCTCTGTGCCGATATACGCTAGTCATTTTTTTGCCGTCCTTGTCAATAGGTAACCAACATTTCAAGGAATAATCCATACTCCGAATTTGTCATTTGAATCGTACATTGTGTATGTCTACACAACTTGCATACAACACAACGCCCTGGAGAGGATGTTATCTGTGATTTCCGATGAAGTAATTACGTTTCAGATACAATGATCCTAATTAGTACGACTGGCTTTTGTATGATCCAAAATTTACTGTCCAGGGCCCGTATTCACAAACGTGTTAATACTGAATATCAGACTTAGACTTAAAAATTGCAAAAATTAAATTTACAAGAATTTCGTTTTCATTATATTTAAACGGATACATTTTTGCCGGAATCTTTCTTATTACTCACTCTACTTTTGCCATGTTTTATCAAAATATATTGCGTAACAATAACATAGGAACAAAATTAAAATTTACTATTTTAAAGTCTAACTCTGATATTCAGTCTTAAAACTTTGTGAGTATGTGTTACATCGCTAAACAAGAGGTATCTTGAAAAAAATGAAGGTAAAGATTTGTTGTGCAACATAAAAAACTGCAGAGATGTAACGATTGCTGGTCACTCCAAATCCAAAATGAATTTCGCTAAATTCACTGAAATTCAGTGGATTTCGGTAAGGACACGTACCCTTTATCGAAAGTTTAACCAATCCGCGTCAAGGATTCAATCGTTCTTCGGTTGAAGAGAAGTTGGTTTAGTAGTTTAAGTAAGATTTGATTGGTTTACACAACACTGATATGCAAATAGCAATGCCATGTTAGTACGGACACTTTATCGTTACATGTACATGTACATGTAGTGCTGTATTCTGGTGCCAAGTGATGTTAATAATTCAAATACATGAACAGGGTTCAGCAAGAAATCTCTTTCAAATTGAATCAAACTGTTTTCTTCTAACAAATAGAAAGAGTTGGCTTTAAAAACTTCAATATTTCGTGTCCTTGTGACATCCTTTTTTAAATACTTTTTCCATTCCAGATCTGGTTATTTTTGTAATTTTTCATCTTCCCTTCAATGAAACAAATACAATTTATGATAATATGTAACTATACAAATGTTGAACAGAGGCATTTAAGGAACTTAAAAACTGGGACACCAAGGTTTACAAGATGTAACCAAAATTCAGGGTCATCATATTTTGGATCACATGCCTTCTTAGTTGCATATATACGTGCTTCAATATACAGCCATCATTGAATATAATAATAATTATTATAATTCCCTCTATATTCACGAAATAATGTTCATCGCAACAACTCGATAATCTGTAATCAAGTCTAGTCGATCAAGTACGGCACATGGGTACTATCATTATGTAATCAAAGTAATGTTTTTGTTATCAGAATATTTAATTAAGTATTTAACACGTGCGCCATGACTTACTTGTATTTATATATGCATCCAACCCAACGCCCATGTGTTAACATCATCACAGATTGATACCAGCATATTACGACGTACGTGTATTACTACTTTAGTATTCATCTAAGGCAGATGTCTATATACATGTAGTACAAAGTTACATTTTACTTTCAAGCACTTATTTACGCCAGCTTCATGTAATCTTTCATTTTTGTTACGCGGCAGCTAATAATTTGATATGCTTGCTGTTGATTTTGTGGATATAATTATGTGGTTAATATTATACATAGGTAGATAAGTTTATTTTCAATATCTGTACCCGTGAGTTAGATACGCATCAATACACATCAATACACATCAATACACATCAATACACATCAATACACATCAATACACAGCATACATGTATTAGCAAACGTGACAATAGCAAAATATATCAATACCATGTCTTGCATTTATATGATCATTAAGCGGACAATATACAGTAAAACTTCAAAACCTCGAACTGCCGTCGGATCTAGCAATTAGTTCGAGCCATCTATTGTTTGAGGCAACTATGGTATACATGTGTATGTACGAACTGACTGTTCCCGGTACGAGTGGGATACAATGCACCATGAATATTGTTAAGATAATAAATTTCGGGTCGAATTTATATTAATTTTGAAACTTCGACGGACTTTACTCAATGAAGCTTGAGCTTGGTATATTGTGGTTTTAGAATTGTATTTACTCTGCAATTCAATAGATAATTAGCAATTAAAAATCTTCGCCGGGACTTAAGAACCTGTTCGAGGTATCTACTGTGTTCGAGCCATAACTGTTCGAGGTATCTACTGTGTTCGAGCCATAACTGTTCGAGGTTTCCAAGTTCTACTGTATCTCGAATCAAAGTAATAGAATATGACCGAATGCTTCGTTTTATTTTTGTATACTAGTATTTAGTTTGTAAAAATGTGAAGAGGAAGCTAGTCTAAAACTAGGGTGAAGACGGTGGAATGGGGTTAGTTTCAACGGAGATTGTAGGGTTAAAGGTTTAATATTTAATTATTTAAGGGCTATATTCCTTAACAGATGAATAATGTATTCGAAAGGAAATATTCGACCATTGTAAACAAATGTCAATATTTAAGTCCGACCGTTCACTGACATACTGTAAACAATATTGTAATACAACGGTTACAGGAAACGCGTGTACATACTATACTTAACTTGAGTGTTTGGTTATTAAGTGCATATGGAAGTTGAAAGCAAAAAGTCCGATGTGAATATATACTGGCTTTTCATATAAACATCGTAGTAGTAATCCTGTACAGATCTATACATATGATTTGCTCTTATATACAATACAAGTGATCGTATACGACTGTGTCAAGTATGTCTCAATTAGTTTCCTGGTGTTTTTTTTGGATAAGGATATTATAGAGTGAATGCTGCAGAATGAAAAAACGGTTAGAATTTAAGGTAATTATTGATTTATATATTATTTATTTCCACGCCATTTTTTCCCGCTTCTAAAACCTTCCTCTGTATACATGATAGTTTTACCGAGTTTGCCAAAGCTTTCCGACCATCTGACATTTAACAGGGGATGTCTAGTAAAATCTTACGTATTCTGGTATTTTTGGTGATTTATTATTATTTTCATGTGATATAGTTTCGTTGTCACAGATTGGTGAACTCTTGGTATATACTACCATGATGGTATTGGTAACGTGAGTGAGTGTCGCCTGGTTGGGGCACGTAAAGCTGACGTTGTTTGAAAACTTCACTTTGGGTACGGAAACAATATAAATAATTAGTGTGCCACATTCGATCATAGCCAGCTCAGGACTTACAACAGGATATTAATGCTAATGTTTATTCGCATATAGACTCGCAATGAGATTGATGTTTGCTAGAAAATGGTTATTATTCTATTGTCTAAGTCTGGAGTCACGGAGGTTATCAACACATGTCTACGTCTGGAGAAACGGAGGTTATCAACGCATGCATATGTTTAAGTCTGGAGTAACGGAGGTTGTCAACATATGCACGTGTCTACGTCTGGAGTAACGGAGGTTGTCAACACATGTACGTGTCTACGTCTGGAGTAACGGAGGTTGTCAACACATGCACGTGTCTACGTCTGGAGTAACGGAGGTTGTCAACATATGGACGTGTCTACGTCTGGAGTAACGGAGGTTGTCAACACATGCACGTGTCTACGTCTGGGGTAACGGAGGTTGTCAACACATGCACGTGTCTACGTCTGGAGTAACGGAGGTTGTCAACACATGCACGTGTCTACGTCTGGAGTAACGGAGGTTGTCAACACATGCACGTGTCTACGTCTGGAGTAACGGAGGTTGTCAACATATGCACGTGTCTACGTCTGGAGTAACGGAGGTTATCAACACATGCACATGTATACGCATGCTGTGGCGGAGGTTATCAACACAAGCATATGTCTACTGCAGTTGCGGAGGATGTTAGAACATGCACATGTCTACGTCTGAAGTAACGGAGGTTGTCAACACAAGCATATGTCTACTGCAGTAACGGAGGATGTTAGAACATGCACATGTCTACGTCTGGAGTAACGGAGGTTGTCAACACATGCATATGTCTACTGCAGTAACGGAGGTTGTAAGAACATGCATATGTCTACGTCTGAAGTAACGGAGGTTGTCAACACATGCATATGTATACTGCAGTAACGGAGGTTGTAAGAACATGCATATGTCTACGTCTGGGGTAACGGAGGTTGTCAACACAAGCGCATGTCTGCTGGAGTTAGCACATGCACATGACACATACTAGTGACATAATTTATTAGTACAGCCTAAAAGTAAATAAAAGCCTTGGGTATGCAAATATATATTTTATACCTCCATAAAGAAACGAAAGTTTATTGTCCTGACGTACATTGCGTGACCCAATAGTCATATATACGGGTATATAGCGATTGATAAATCCACTATATAACGGGAATGGTAATATTCAGTTCGTGGATTAAGTACTCGGCACAACTCGCTTTCAGTAACATTTCTACAACAAAACTAGTCAGTTAAATGATTTATATACCTAATCAAACGTCGATTATAAATAAATGTTGTTTATTTATCTGGAAAAAAAACACGGATATAAATGCAAGGCCGTACATATCTCCACAGTGTCGCTTACAAGACGATTACAAGGAAGTCTGTGGGAGTACATTGTTGGTACTGTATGTACTATAACATACAATACAACTAGTCACAGACAATGGCTATTAAAGGAAAATATAAAGCATCTAGGGAGATCGTGCTGGATGTGTGCACTATACCAGAGGAACCAGAGGTTGGTGTTCTATCAAAATAAAATTGCAAATTAATTCTTCCCGAGATGTACATTATGTCGTGATCTTTTTTGTGTTTTTCGTTCTTAAGTTGCTCTTTGTTTTGTTTATTGTGTCTGTAATATGAAAAAGATTCATTTTAATCTTTTATTTTCAGAATCTTTTCATGTGATAGACTGTTTATCTTGTGTTTTAATTGTTCCACATAAATTGTGAGTCTTTGCCATACAATATTGCAAATGGCCAAAGACTAAATACAGCCGATTTGCCAATAAACGAATGAATTATAAAACGTTTTGAATTGATGTTCTTTTTTTCTATCCTGTATGAATCAACATGATTCATGGAGTACTATAAACAGTCATGGATAACTTTTGCTCATATAATATACATGTAACTTTATACACATGTTTATATCTCTCGTATTGTTAAACAGTATTCCAGTGTAAAGTTATTGATAGACGTATCTGGCCATTGCAATGTTATACCCATTTAACGAAGCATGTTTTATCTTGTTGCTAATAGACAAAACTTGAATAAGCCCACTTGTTAAAATAAAAAAATGGAATTTTGTTTTTTAATTGAAAGATATTACAAACTTCATTTTTTTAAATACAGTTATATACAGTACAACACTATCGATACTTATACGTGTGTTACTATAACGTGATAATACATTGTAAATAACATTTTCTTTCCTTAAGCGTACATGTATTTATATGTATTATTATGGTATACGCATTTGAAATAAACTCATATGAAGTAAAATATCAGTAATAAGACAACCCTTGGGACAATTAAAAACTGATCTTCTTATTGAGGTGGTCTTGATATTGAGGTTGAATAAAGAGCAAAACAGTCACGAAAATGGACTTGAAAATTGTGTTCTTCATTTTGAGGTGGTCATTAGGAGAGATTTTACTGTATAAACACGATGAAGATTCATTGATGTTGTATATTATGTGGAGTGCACATATGTGAAGGTGAATGACAGTCGAGTGACCACGTGACTTTGTTTATTGCACATCTCGTCTACCTTTGTGCTTTAACGTTGAAACATAATTACACGTACTTGCACGCCTACGTGCTAAATATACTTAATTGTTTAAACATGGTGGCCATTTACTAGTACACGGAAAAATGAAACGTTTTAGATTAAACAAACATGAACGGGTCAACTTATCCTTCTGAAATTTGTCTTACAGCAACAATGATATATCTATTAGAGTCTGTCGCAAATACTACATATACATTACACATTGATAGTGTCGATCCTTTGATTGAAAAAAAAATGCCCGATAATACAATCTTTTTAAAATAGCAAACGTATCCAAAGTGAGCTTTTCGCGTGTGCTAGTAAAGTCGAACCTCTTTCAAGATCAATATAAGTGGTTCTCATGGACTGGTATATTGTTTTACCACTTATGTGCTTAGAATCACACATCTATATATTGGTTTACCACTAACAAATATGTGCTAAGAAACCACACGTGTGTATATTGTTTACCACTTATGTGCTTAGAACCACATATGGGTATATCGTTTTACCACTTATGTGCTTAGAAGCTCACACTGAACGTAGAACAAATACAAGGTATTATTAAATCATTGTAGTGGAGCGGAGTTAGATGGCCGACCGGTTCGCTCAGTCGGTAAAGCGCCACACTGTGCACCTGCAAATTGAGGTCTGGTCGTTGATTCCAGCCCCTTATCTGGTGCACTTCTCCCCTTGATTAACTGCACTATTGTGGGTTATGTACATATAGACATGATTTAATGGTTGTTATACATGTAATACGCTTAGGTATATTAGTTGGGGACGATGTAAATAGAGCTGTATATTATTCCATGTTATTGCACACAGCGAATAAACATACCAACATTACACCAACAACGTACGTCTTCTTAGTATGGGTATGTTGTTCCACACTAAAACACTATATATATATTAAAGAAGACTTCACATAAACAATGACGGTTTTAAATATTGAAAGCTCTTGTCTAGTTGTTGTGTGTAGGCCTACACTCTCCTTGCTATTGTTGCAAAATGTTTGTAGCATATTTTGGAACAAGATTGATTTACATTTGTATATATGGTAGGACCAATCCAATATGTTTTCTAAATGGCAGTCATTCTAATTTGATAAAGAACTCATTTGCATTAGCCTTGCAAAATAATGCTGGCCCTTTTCAAAGTTTCGTAATTACATTTTTTCTGCATTACGGCTAGGTGAATAGGGCCTACTCCTTGAACTGTGACATTCTTATACAGTATTTGTGAATAATCCTTGAATCGTTAAATAAGGTGTACACCAAACACGCAAGTCCTCCGATGCATGTCCCAAGCATCAAGATTTCCAGTTTCTCCGATAATTTTAATGAATCAAATGTTCAAAAGACAGACGACGATATTTTATATGTTTTAAACATTGCCTGTCACAGTAGATTTATCCACGGATACAATAATATTTTTATATTATTAGATCCGTGCTTTGTCTTGAACGTCTACTTTCACTTTCACTTTTATGTGTTTACTTCAGATACAGATGGATGAATTGAAGAGTCGAAATGAGGCGACTAATGAAAATGAAGTGCAGCAATCTTCCGCTAGGGGGCAATCAATCATGGCCGACAAACAAGACTTCGGATACGAGCAAACTTTAGTAAGTGTTTTTCTTATTTATTTTATGTTAAAATTAATGTTATTTGCGACCGTTTTATGTAGAAACATGATTCATTTATTTTAAAATTCAAATCTTTTTATGGCAAGGATTTGATCGATCTACGACTGCACTGTGTATTGGAAATCGTGTGTTAAAAAGTGGGTGGGGTGATAATAACACTCTGATGTAACATGACTCACATTGGAGACATGTCATTTGATGTATAGATGATAAAATTGTAAAGTTGTATATGTCGAAGTAAGACATATATACATATAGCTTGCCTGATGGGACACAGGACTTGAGACAGAAACTGATTCCCAACAGATGGATATTTGACACACTGAATAATCGGAATATATCCGGACGGTACCCTATCCGGATGCTGGGGAATGGACTTGGGTTAGATTTTTAATAGGTTGTGGAAGTGGGGAACTAATTAGACATCTCCCACTTGGGGGGGGGGGGGGGGTGACATAATTGTTTGCTTTAGGGTGGGCAATTAGACCCCAAAAAAGACAAATTATTGTCTTAATTTCCAGGTTCTGCATGTTGATCCCCCAATGTAGCAAAATATGATTTACGGAGGTTTCGGTAAATGACAAGTTCGGTAAATTGATTTTAACGTTAGTTTCTTTCGGAGGTTTCGGTAAAAATATTTTTTTTTACGAGTAATTTTAGTGAACCAGTCGATCCAGTCGAATGAACTAAAAAATACCCCATAACAAAAGTTTACAATGTCTACTTTGAAAATCGGGAGATCGCGAGTTGGGTCGAATCCGGGAGTCTTTTTTTTCAACTTTCCTGAAATACCCCCTCGACTTATGGAAGGGTTGAAGCAAAAACCTGACATTTTGACTCTAAAATACCCCCTCGACTTATGGCCGAGGTCGACTTATGTCCGAGTATATATATACGGTACTTCATCCAGTAACTTTATCTTGAAATATGCTGATGACTAAAAGACAATAGTTTCCAAAATTTGTATGGAGATATTACAGACCATCTCTTATCAGGATACAGTAACTTTCAATACTATGGGAGTTTTCCACTTTTGACAATTGACTGCAAAAAATGCCATTTTATCATGATTTGTTTTTTCAAACAACACTAAAAGGCTGTGTTCATGTAATGTTTCAAACTGTTTGAGTTGATACCTGCATGCAATCCTGAATAATATTTCTCTATACTATTTAATTACAGATTTATGGAAGATATACTAAAGACCTCGGTAGTTTTGCAAAATTACAAGCTAAACGAGTTAAAAAGACTGACCAGGTTGACTTTGGAAACGCTGAGCCCAAACCAAGAAATAGACTATGGGAACTGATTGGTATGAATTTGTATTTTAGTGGGAATTTATCAGTATGAATTTGTATTTTTTGTGGGAATTTATTGAATTGTGTTCCATTGGTATTAATTTGTGGTATTATTGTAGCAGTTGCTATTGTAACAATTATTTTGCACCAATCTGTGTTTAAATGCTCAAAATTCTTCATACACAGTGATTTAAAAAAAAAATTGTTACTGCCTGTGGCTGATGTTTGTTATATATATGAGGTGCTGTAAGAGCAAAGATTCTTTTATAAAAGGTTTAATACACAAAAACCTGACTTATTAAAAAAAATTGCAGTCAGAGGGGAACAATTAACAAAAAATAAGATAAAAAGGATGATTTTTCGGGGGAAATGGACACTTTTTGATAAGGGGAAGTAGCCTATAATCGGTAGTAAAATTAACAAAACAATCACTGATACATTATTGTCATTATGTTACTGTTTTTCAGGTCTACTTATACGATTGAGAGATTGGATACTGGGGAAAGTGGGAGAAGATTGGATATTTTTAGCATTATTGGGAATCATAATGGCATTTCTTAGTTTTGGTATGGACTATGTTATCGAAAAAATGCAAGAAGGTAAACCACATTACATTTCAAATGGATACTGCAGCGATATTAGTTTTGTTTCTTATTGAAAGAGATTAACATCTTTCAACACTACTATTAATATTATGCAATTATTAGTAAGTAATACTATTAATTATCGGTAACTGTCAGTTGGTCTGCCTCTCAGTACGAGCAGGGGTTTCATTTGACCTTGTAGTTGACCTGGGATTTCCAAAAAGCCAATATTTCTCTGAATTATAGGTAATTTGGCTATAAAATTGTAATTTCCGGTCAAGAATGATCAAAATGACTGTTGAGTTTGAAACTGTTTCAACATCTAGACTAGTGGAACCTTTGTAACAGTAATATAATGGCCGATATATTGCTCAGATATTGTTGTGTATAGCTCTGTCACAGAAGAGGGGTATATTGTTTGATCTGCCATTTTATTTCCAATCATTAACTAGAGAACACGTGGGACTGATAGTGGTCAAACTTCAGTGAATAGAAGCTCTGTTTAGCTGAAAACAAATGTTATGGTTTGTTGTACCTTGACTTATGTTAAAACAACTCAAATTCCCCATTGAACTTATGAAATACTTTCTATATATACATAATACAACCGGTTGGATTATACTTGTATATTCGTTTCTTACTTTGCTTCGGTGTGTATCAACAATATCTGACATAGACCGTAGCTTTATGATATTCGGAGCTTTCTAAGAGTGCACTCATTCTCGTAAAGTTACATCAAATTCTATGACAATCTTAGTTAAGAAAAAGTTCATGAAACACATTTTCTTTACTACTTTAATGTTAAATAGAAGTTACAATAAGATACATCTTAAGCTAGTCTATGAAACATGCCCCAGGTTTGTATGATGTAAGCATTCATGGTTGAACATTGTTTATTTTTCAGCCAAACTCTGGTTGTATGAGGAGCTGGCGTTTTCATTGACTTTACAATATTTGTGTTGGATTTTATACTCAGTGTTGCTTATTATGTTTGCAACTGGATTTACTCATCTTGTTTCTCCACAAGCTATAGGTATGTATGTATTCTTTCTTCACGATGACAAATACCTGGGGTAAAACTAGGAACAAAACTTACTCAATGATATCAAGCACTGAACGACACCATTGAATAGTTAAAATCCGGAATTCGCTAAAAATGGGTTTTTACCAGGGGTACAAACATATTTTAGACCCATTGAAGTTCAGTCAAACTTTAAATCATGTTAATGTAAATCATTGCAATTCGAGCACGATGAATGATGATAACAGTATATTGTTGTTTGTACTGTAGGATTAGAGGGAAATACCCACATTATACCAATTCAGAGTATATCTATTGACTGATCTCTATGTGACTTGTAAACCTTGTAATAATTTCCAGCACAGGATGACATAGTGATGTGGAGAAAAGAATGTACATAATATGCACTGATATCATTATGTACAGTATATTCATTATTTTTTCAAATCACAATGTTCCTCTGTGAGAAAACACCGTTAGAGGCTACATACTCTTTTGTATCTCTCTTATAAGGGGAAATAATCATTTGTTAGTCGACATATGAATTCTAACTCTTTTGATGATGTATACATGCTTTATAATAATGAATGCCACTCTTTGTTTATTTTTTGAGAATTTCTAAAGGTCTTGTAAAATCCCTCCTTTCATTTTGATGTTTAAAGTTGGCTTCTTTTGAGTTGGGAACATGACTGTATCAGACTAACAGAATGTCTTTTTGTGAAATAAAAGGAGATTGGGGTAGATCGAATGTACCACTAGCCATTAATTTAAAGAAGGGAAAAAAGTCGTGCTGCTTTAAACCAGACAATATTGAGGAGATTGGGATGAATGTATATATTTCATTGTTTTTTGGCCAGCTGTTCTAACATGGCTTTGCTATTTGCATATCAATGTCAAGTCTTATGGCGATTAAGTGTGAGGTTAGCTTGGTGTTAAATCGATTTATTCCCCCAGTATTTTTACTTACAGTTCCAGGGCTGTAATTCGCTGTATGGTTATTATTTCTTTTTGTGTTTTGATTGTTTGTTTTTTCGCTTTATATAGCAGGTTGTTTTCTGCCCAGTTTCGGCCTATTGTTGACAGCTGTCTTTACTTGTCCTGTGATCTTATCCATCCATTAATTTCCCCCCTTCAGTGTTTGTCCTCTTTGATTCTCCTAGTTATTTCTTATGGTCAGCCAGGCCGTTCCTTGCACAGGTCTCTGTTCCATAACATACAGACCCTTTAACCTCCTCAAGTGCCTTATGTTTTATGGATTGTTGTTTTCCCGGAGGTCTGTTTGGGGAGGCACTGTCTCATGTATGTGGCTTTCCCTTTAGCAATTTATTCTCTCTCTTTTACGTTAACCACTAAACCGACTTCTCTTCAACCGATTAATGTTTGTAACCTTGAAGTAGATTGGTTAACCTTTCAATAAGGGGAACGTTACTTTACTAAAATCCACTGAATTTTGGTGAATTTACCGAAATCCATTTGGAATTGGAGTGACCAGCAATCATAACATCGGTAATTTTTCATGTTGCACAACAAATTTTAACCTTCAAATTACGCCGACCATCATTTTTCAAGATATTTCTTTTTACATCTGTTTAGGTTCAGGGATTCCAGAAATGAAGACCATTTTACGTGGTGTCGTACTCAAAGAATTTCTCACATTCCGTACTCTCATATCTAAAGTTGTTGGGTTGTGTTCATCGTTGGGCAGTACTTTGCCCTTTGGAAAAGAAGTAAGTATTGTTTCTGGTCCTTTTCCCCTATGAAATTACCCCTGAAGTGTTCCAAGTGAGAAAGAGTAATTTAAGGCCCAATCCAGACATTAAAATTCCCATTTCCCATATTTTTCTTTTGGTGATTTTGCTAAAATGATATTTTTCCCTCAAAATATGACTTTAGATCTAGGCTACAGGGGCTCCATTTAACCCTGGAGTTGACACTTTGACTTCTGGAATTTTTCAAATAAGCCACATTTTGACTTTTCGAAGTGTCAATTTTTCTCTTAATTATAGGTTAGTTGGCTATAAAATGGTAAAATCCAGTAAAAAAATATCAAAACGACCCTTGAGAACCCCTGAGGCTAAGTGTTACAGATGTCTTATTTCTTTGTAATAAATGCGATGTTTCAATTTTTCCCTATAAAGACAATTTGCATCACTTTTTTGTGAAATATAAAAAGCAAAACTTGTGAATATCATTGTGTTCACACCCTGTGTGTATCTGTCATGAGAAGAGGTTCATTTGCATTTTTCATTACATTTACATAGAGGCATCCATCATCCACCACCATGCGTCAGCCTATTTTAATCGCATACAATTATATAATAAACATTATTTTCATTGTATTAATACACAGAGAAATTTGTGAAAGGATATTTGAATATAAATGCTTAGTCTTGGTTCTTAGTCCAAGCTACAATGTATTGTGGTTATGCGGTTTCTCTTTATGAATTAAATTTTAATAAAAACTTATCATTGTCTTATAGTAAGTTTAAATATACATGAATAAAGCTGTGTTAGATTTCGTGTTTGTACAAACTGAGCTCAGCTGTTAGTTAAGGGAGAAATTGTATAAAACTGTCTGTCAGTGACATATTGTGGTGTGTATTGCATTATGAATACTGACTTGGTACTACGTGAG
Organism: Mactromeris polynyma; assembly: GCA_032209605.1. Taxonomy (NCBI): domain Eukaryota; kingdom Metazoa; phylum Mollusca; class Bivalvia; order Venerida; family Mactridae; genus Mactromeris; species Mactromeris polynyma. The sequence continues at coordinate 36,118,446 of JASFXZ010000004.1, forward strand.
CCCCCCTACACTACACATATACGTGTATATGTCATGACAAGGAGATCAAATACAGATCATGTTACTACATTAAGACTGCATTGATGCATTAAGTACATACGCCTCTAATTACATTGTTATTAGATGAATGCATCGTGAGTGAATGCAATGTGGTACTGTAAACATGACATAATTACTGTTGAGGTTTTGCTGTTTCAAGTATACGCTATTATAGCGTACTTGGGATTAATCTTATTTAATTTGGGTGTGGCTAAAAACTCGGACCAGAGAACTAATTCATGATTAAGACGTCTACACCACAGAACACAATAAATGACTCATGACTCATGAGAATTAGTTTTTAGGATCCAGATCAAATATACTTTCTTGCAAACTTGGTGTATGCAAAACTAAATATTTTTGCATAATGTGATAGCTATGAATGTTTTGAAAAAAAAATTAAGACATTAAAGGTAGGTTTCATGTTTATTTTAGAATAGGATTATAATTGATAAGTTATTAATGATTCTTAAAAATTGATTTTGATTTGATCTGTATCAATTTCAGTGATAAATGTGAGAGTTTTCACACAATGTTAATTAGAAGATTTTAGGTAGTTTATGAAAAGCACTGCATAAAGTTTTCAATTGCTTTCTGGAAATGGCAAATATATTTCAGGATCAAATTGATCCAAATCAGTTGATCCATTGTGAACACAGGGCCTGTACCTGACTGATGTTGAAACAGGAGACTGTTATATTGACACAGAATTCAGGGGTTTATTTTAACACTGGAGTTGACCCTTTGACCCCTGCAATTTCCAACATTTTAACCTGAAGGATTCTGACTGAAGGGTCAATTTCTCTCTGAATTATTGGTAAATTGGCTATTAAATGGTAAAATCTGGTCAGTAATTATCATAATGAAACATGAGATTCAGCACCTAGTGGAACCCCTGGACATGAGATAAACATGTATGTCAGTTATTTACTTTTCTTAATATAAAATTCAAAATTTGACAATCTGTACTTGTTTGTCTACATCCATAGATCTGTTGGCATAACAATAATTTAAAGGCATCCTGAGGATTACATTGCATTAGTAATAAAAACATCATTACTGCGGTAAGTGTGTGATATATGAGAACAATGGATAAAATATTTAGTGAATAGCCTTATCAAATCACCTGACTCATTTTCTTCATATTTCTGCTTTTGTTTCGTAATTTGGAGAGGGAATTTTTTTTTCATTTTAGACATACGTATACTGGTATTAACCTTTCAGTTACGTCTAACAATTGTGATTGTTACGAAATTGTTTTGTTATGTATCCCTGACCCACCGTATCACATTCACTGCACAATGGGAACCAAATTGCAAACATTATGAAACGTTAGCCGCAAACACCTTTACTGAACGCAGGGCTGATATTGATACAGCTTATCTTAGATTTCTGACTTGAACAAATGATTTGTAAAATTCTGAGTCGTTGTTGTATACAAAATTTTGATGTTTAAATGAATGTTTGTCTATGTATGGTATGCAGGTAATCCCTTCTCTCTGTCATAAACGAGAATATGGGTTGATTTATGTATCAAATTTGCATAATTCGTACTTATTATGATGTATTAGGTTTTAAAATAACTGCAAAAGTTATTATAATGTATAGCTAAGCATGGCTTCCGGTTGAATGGATGATTTTGTTGTTATGCTCCTGCCATTTGAAGAAGGGCTAAGGGGCATGAAATGCTACTCTTGTCTGTTCTTGTGTCCGTCTGTGCAAATAACTGATTTACGGTTAATAAATGATGAATGGAGTAAATTCATATTGGGCACATAGGCATGGAATAATAAAGTAGAGGTCAAGTCATGACATGGTTATCTGTCTCATCTCATGTTGTATGTTAAATTCTTAATCCAGTATATCAAGGTTGACAAATTATGAATTGTTAAAAAAATGTCATTGCAAAAAAAATATGAGTAACCTTACTTGATATGAGCAAATGAACACAGACCGTTGCCTTGCAGTAATTGTATAGGTCCATATCCTCCGTACTGTCTCTACTCCTGACATCACAGTCTAGATTGTTTGTTTGATTCATTTGTAATACACTATAAACTACTTGTATAGTTAAATTAAATTTTGCAGGTTGTTGACATTAGATGAAATGTGTATAATTTCAAGTTACAACAATATTTTGTAGGGTGTACTTCATACTAAAGGAAAGTTACTGTAATGTTGTATTGAACATAATACTCTGATGTAAAAGTGAAAAATATTTGAAATCAGAATAACGAGACATCAAACTAACCCGAGTTTTTACAGGGATTCCGTTTGACCCTTGAGTTGACCCTTGACCCCTGGAATTTCCAAAAAGGCACATTTTAAGGATTTTGGCTGAAGGGTAATTTTTTTCTAAATTATAGGTATTTTGGCTATAAAATGGTAAAATCCAGTCAAATATTATCAAAATGTCACTTGACTATTTTTGCGATGGATTATATATATATAAACGATTTGATAGAAATTGGCGTCTGGTGTTATGTGTTCAGTTTGTGGAACGTTTCTCATCGCTCAGTCTGATATGTGTTCATTGATGATTGACTGAAAAATAATATGGGAAATGGAATTCATCTTTCATCTCTGAGGTACAATTATACCATAGAGCCTGACTGGGCAGTGCTGACTGGTTACCTTGCAACACGGGTTCTGTCAGCTGACATACATAACTTAAGTACATGTACTGTTAAAAATAATGTTCAGTCAAAATATCATTAATAAGAATGCAATATATATTTTAACGGTACATCAATCTTTTCATTTTACCACTGAGGCATTTTACTGTAGGTTTATTTATAATATATCAATATTACATTCACAATTATAATTGATACATATAGATCTATCATATATACATTGATGTGATATGGATATGTATTGTTTTATATGTTACAATTATCATGAAGATAGATAGTAGGTTGTCTCAATACTGTTGTTTTTGAAGTTTTTGAATGACAGGTAAACACTATGGCATTGTATGTTTGATTCTAGAACACACCTTTGCTACTAGTTTACATTTATAGCCAAATATTGGAAGGTAAATATTAGGGGCGTCAGTATATAGGAGTACATGTATATCGGTATATTGCTATATTCTGTAAAACTGTATTGTACCATGAAATGAATGTACTAGAGCTAGATAGAAACTATATTGATGCATCATTTCAGTTGATCAATTATTGATACATATTTTAAAAAAGTCAATACTTATGAATAATCAATACATGCTTGAAAACGCCGAAAATTCATCACGAAGAAGTGTTTTTAAAATGCTTTGCTTATATTCATCATCATAAAAGAATATAACGCTACTACAATAAGTCAGAATTGGTTATTTGAAAATCCAGGTGTGCTTTTGATCTGCTAGCGTTTAGTAAACAAATTATTCTGTTTAAATGTGTAAAAGACTCAAACGGGAGTGTATTTTATAATATACTCTTGGACCCTCCATACCCTTATTTCTACTTTTCCCAGTGACATATCAGTCCAGCAAATTGAATTAGCCCAGAAAATAGGCCCTTCTCAAATTATATGCATACCAGAGATAACTAACCCAGAACGAGGCTTAGCAGACAGGTATAAACATTCTACTGATATGTCTACTCCACTGGACAGTGGTCAAATTCTTAGAAAGAAAGGTTCTAATTTTCATTGTTGCGTACCGTTTTGTAACTCTGATTCGAGATATGATCCAACAATTCATTTTCATCATATCCCAAAAGATGAAGAATTAAAAAAACAATGGATTCAAAAGATAAGGAGGGATGAAGGACCATTATTTAGGGTAAGATATAATTCGTCACATTCATTTAACTTTTTATTTGTTACATCCATTTAACTTTCACGTAAATTAGTTATTTCTTATACTTGTGAATTATCATAAATTATCACTTATGTGATAAATTTGCAAATGCCCATAATATAGATTTGTGGAATTAACAATATTCTATACTGATTCATTACCGTATTTATCTGAAAAAAAATGATGGCGGTTTCTCAGATTGCATACAATTTTTTTTCAGATTTCAACAGGAACAGTGGTATGTTCTAAACACTTTGGTAAAGACGATTATGTTGGATGGACTCCTATTCGAAAAAGACTAAAGAAAGGTGCTGTGCCATCTGTGTTTAACTGGTCACAAGAAAAAACAACTAGGCGAACTTTGAATAGGAAAGTTCTATCTCCCAAGAAAAGAAAACATACAGAGTCGTAAGTTTTAAGAAATACCTTTTAATAAATTCAGCTAACATTGACAAAATATACACACACATATATATATGAGATTTGCAAATTAATATGAGATTAATTACATACAATATGTTTTACATTTTCCACATATATATTGAATATTTGATCTCTGTTATCTTTTATGAAGGATACATTTCTTTTTCAGAGAAGAATGTGGATTAACTGAAACTCATGGCCAAACATCTACAGAAGAACAGTGTTTACCTTGTGAAGAACAACCAAAACAAATTTGCATAGACAAAACAGAATTATTGAGTTTGAAAGAAGATCTCGAACAAAAAAGTGCCCAGTGTAATTTATTAGAAAAGCAACTAAAAATTGAAAAGTTCAACGTAAATAGATTTAGCACTGATGCATGTCTCATTCAGTTTTATACCGGCTTTCCAAATTATAACTCTTATGTAACATTTTTCAAATGCATCCAACCTTCCGCTCAAAATATGCGTAGCATGTATTACCATGGAAGCGAAGTGGTCAGTCTATCAGGAAGGAAGAGAAATATGCTTCTGATAGATGAACTTTTCATGTTTCTTTGTCGTTTAAGAGTAGGACTCATGGAACAAGATTTATGTGTAAGATTTAACTGTTCAATCTCGACTGTTAGCAGAAAAGTAATCACATGGGTAAATTTTATGTACATAGTTCTTGGTTCAGTGCCTATATGGTTATCTAGAGCTAAAGTAAATGAATATATGCCAGACTGCTTCAAGTCATTGTATCCAAATACAAGAGTTATCGTGGACTGTACTGAAATCAGAACTCAACAGCCATCATCTTTAGTATTAAATTCTCAAATGTACTCTAATTACAAAGGTGCTTGTACTTTCAAATGTCTGCTTGGAATATCTCCCCATGGTTTGGTGACATTTATTTCATCATTATATACAGGCTGTATGTCAGATATCGAAATTACAAAACTTTCAGGAATTCTAGATCTTTTGGAACCTGGGGATGATGTCATGGCTGACAAAGGATTCACACTAAGAAAAGTTCTTTCAGAGAAACAAGTAACACTAAATATCCCTGCATTCTTACGGAGTAAAAACCGATTTACCCCAGAAGAAATTAAAGAAACTGAACAAATTGCTAAACTCCGAATACATATTGAAAGGGTGAACAGAAGGATAAAGGAAAATCACTTGTTTGACACACCAATTCCAATGTCACTAGCAGGTTCAGCAAATCAGTTATGGACAGTTGCTTGTCTGTTATGCAACTTTCGTGGTCCAATCGTTCAATCATGGACTAAAGACTGAAAGTGTCAATCTTGCACATATATCTTGTTCCATGAGTTTTTGTTAATGTATTACAAAAAACTGTCAAAATAGAAGCGGTCTATTTTATGTTTTATTTCATTCCACAATTCTGTATTCAAATAAATTGTTTCTTGATGATTATCATTTTTACACCATACAAAGAGGTCACACCACTGTAACCCTGTAACAGCTAGCTGAGTCAGAATTTGGTAATAATAGTTGTGATTTCTCCTTAATTTTAAACTGCCAGTATCATCTTTCATTAGATACTGACATTCTAAGACACTTGTTACTTGTGGACATTTAATTTCTAATAAACCAAATGCAGGATTTCGTTGAGGATTGTACACTTTTCTGTCTGGGCTAGCTGCTATCCAGGGTGACAAATAACTGACTACAACACCAGATGGATATAAATTAACTTGATTGTTATTTATCTCGGCATAGTGTCTTGCAGCTTCAGGCTCACAAGCTATTCCATGTCTCATAGCAGCCGTAGTAACTCGCCTTGTTGATTTGAGTCTTCCAACAAGTGTGTCGGCATTTTTCCTCCTTTTATACACTTCCCCAATGTTAGAAGCAGTCACCCTGTGTTTTCTAATTCTGTACCAGAGGGGACTTTTACTCTGTAAACGAGTCAGCTTTTCAAACTTGTGAATTTCTGACATGCTCAACTTCACACCTTCGTACTTCACATTTTGTTCACAAGTTAATACGGTTTGATAATCATTCTGCATGACGTTTTTAACTGGAAGGTCAGGAAAGCAAACACCATCATGAATGTTCATTATAAAATCATCATGGAGCTTCTGTTGGTAGCTAAGTACTGACCCGAAAGGTACAGAACCAAATTTTGTATTGGCAAACGTAATTGGTTTTTCCTCCATGGAAGATAGAACTAAAGCATCAGGTGAACTTCTCTTTATATCTTCATATTTATCATGCCAGTTTACTAAATCTCCTTTAAGTGGATTGTAAAGAGTTGACTTGATGCTTTTTGGTTCTGTCACATCTGTTCTGGAGTATCCACTGACATTTAAGTCTTGAACTTCTTTACCAGAAATTTTCTGACCTCTTGGTAAATGCCATGTTTGCGGTAAAGAAGTACTTGCAACATCTTCTGGAATTGCTTTTAGGTTGAGATTCTTGTATTTTGCCACTTGGTACAAGAGGCCAGTTACATGACCACATGCTTTTGAAAGGCCTATTGGACAGGTGCATGTAGCAGTTGTGACTATTGTCTCTTCATCTCGTGAGATCAAACCAACCTGCAAATATACAATAATGCACAACTCAATTTCATGAATATCGTTAACTTTTTTTCATAGTGTTGCACTATTTATATAATGTGTTGTTTAATCTTATTGTTGTGTATATTTCAGTAATTTAGTAATAAATGTCAATTACTTTCATCTGATGTGGACTTTCATTTTTTCTTTGTGACTTGTGGCATTTTCCATTTATCACACATCCATCTGTTGCTGAAACAACTGAAATATAACAATATTGTTTCAAAAGTCATGTTCAATGTTCTCTTATTCTAGACAATACGGTAATACACTAAGAACCAAGAATCAAACATCTGATACTAATTATTTATGGCTAATAACATTCTCATTAATGGTTTTATTTACACTACAAATCTGACCATTGAATTGTATAAACAAATTGAGCTGACTTAGCCCTGTATAGATAAGATAATACTAAGGTCAAATGAATTAAACGCAAGAACAATAAGTCTAAAAATAAATGAATGTAACTTACCTTTTAAATCATGTATGTATCCTTCACTAAAATATTTAAATCCCTTGTCGATAGATTTTTCACCAGACGATTCTTTGTGAGATTTTATGTAACTTTCAACAAATGAAAACGTTAATTCTGGGATAATGCTTACATCTCTATTGCTATACGAAGCCATTGCTGTATCTTATGAAGCTTGTGCTTGCCAGCTTTGCCTCGTTCTGATAATCTGATTAATTATTCATGAGGGGATATTAAGAAGGGTCTATCACCCAGTTTTGTGCTACTTCTTATCTCTACAATACTGTTATAGTGTCAGCCTAAATTGGTCATAAATCAGCTGTCCACCACTGCTGGTGAAACATGATACTGTGTTGATAAAATGATCAAGATGTTTAGATTTGATGCCCAACAAATTTTCAGTCCAGAAAGATCCATGCATTAGTTGAGGTTATGCATGTCGTCTCATATTTTTGGTATGTTGTAAATATATTTATATTTTTTGTTCATTAGCCATTCTTACTGTGCTATTCCATTTACTATCAATATTTTATCATATTTAAAATGTTAATTTTCAGGGACCATTTGTACATATTGCCAGTATTGTTGCCAATATATTGGGGAAATTGTCCTCTTTTAAAGGTATCTATGAGGTAAGTTATCTTGTTGTCTGCTTTTTAGCTCACCTGAGCCAGAGGTGCTCATGGTGAGCTATTAAGATCTTTGGCTGTCCTTAGTTGTGCATCGTGTGGCATGGATCAACATTTACTTTAAACGACATCACCTAAACTGTTGAATGGATTTTGTTAAAACTGCACCCAAATGATCCTTAGGTGGGCCACTTTCATTAAAGTTGCATAAATGGTTTTGGTCTGCTGCAGAAGTAGGTCACAGGAGCTAAAAATAGATTTTAAAAGTGAAAAAATGAAAATGTTTTAACTGCTATGATTAGATATGCGCTAATATTGTTTCCTACTGTGTATAAATGCTTATGTGTTACTATTTATGGCTTAACTTTACGAATTATGACAGTTTATGGTGCTAATTATACATGCTTGACATACACAAAGAAATGTTATGTTAACTACGACAGCCTAATTTTCATTTTTTTGTCTGTTTGTAACAAGGAAATGTTTGACTGACGTGGTATGACAAATCTGTTTATATTTTACTCTTTTGGCGTTAAAGTTTTGTCTGATGTTGCTCACAATTCCTAGTACTTTCATACGTACAATCTAAAACCAGTCAAATGTTATCCAACATCGGCGTTGGTCTTGAGCAAGGTCGTGAAGGTGGGAAGGAGGCTTAACAGTGAGTTATACATGTATAGTTGAAAACAGTTTTCTAATTTTGTAATTGTGAAAACTGACTAAACATTGGTCCCTTTGTGGTTTTCTGGTTGGAACTTTGTTAGTATTTGACACAACATTGCTACACTTTGTATTCTCAGAATGAGTCTCGAAGATCAGAAATGTTGGCTGCTGCTTGTGCTGTTGGTGTAGCGGGAACCTTTGCTGCCCCTATTGGAGGTTTGTATAACTGTGACCCCTTTTCTTTCAAGTTTCATCTGTGGTCCCTTTATCAACTGTTCATTAATATGGCCCTGGTATCAAATTGTCATACTATGGTCCCTGAATCTATTATTTTACTATGACATTTTATTGAATATTCATACAATGGCCCCTTTTTCTACCAATCATAACTATGGCCCTTTTATTGAATATTAATACAATGGCCCCTTTATTTACCATTTATAACTACATGTCCTTTTTTGAACATTCAAACAATGGCCCCTTTTCTACCAATTATAACTATGGCCCTTGTATTGAATTTTGATATTTTGGACCCTTATAAAATATTCATACTATGGCCCCCCTATTACATTTTCACACTATTGCCCGCTGTCAAATTTTCATACATTGTCCCCTTTATTAAATAGTTATGATAAAATCCCTTCATCAAAATATTTATTATGATATTGAAAGCACTCGTGATTTGACATACTGTATATAAAAAGTTAATGATATATTTCTTTTTATTGTATGCTTCTATTTTGAACATAATGCAAAAACCCTTTTAAAGTTACATTAATATGCTCATTTTTGTTCAGTTTTTTAATCTTAACAAAAATGGAGTAAATATCATATATATGTCTGGCTTATTGGGTGTTTTCATCTTCAATTATTATACAGTTAAATTAAATGCATTATCAAAGAATACACTTATAATGTATGCCTCTGTATTTGACAATAAAAGAAATTTATAGTACATGTATCCTTAAATTAAAAAAAATGTTTTTCTTAACTAAAAGTGCTTTTACAAGTTTGGTCCTGATGTAATATGATAAAAACAGACTTGTTAATGAGTATTACATTGTAACGGATCAAATACAAGATGTGTTAGCCAGTGTAGCAACACACGGTATAAAATTCCTTTCAAATATTTTATGTTCAGGTGGGCCAGATGCATCTTTAATCAAAACCTAATATAATTTGAAGTTTTTCCAAGTCAATACCTGAATGTATGACGTAATTGTAATCTCTTGCTATCAGTCTGTTCTGATTTTTGTCCAGCTTTGAATACTTACTTAGTAAGCGAACTTCCTTTTCATACTAAAATATATTCCCATTTATGGTGCTGAAACTCATCATCATGAACATTTACAAGAGTTATTTATTTAGCAATTATTTTCTTCTTCCAATCTTAAATGTTCAACCTTATTAACTTCCAATTTCTTAAATGAAAGTTGACATTTTGTAATGACTTACATTTGTTCGATTTTAGGTGTTTTATTTAGTATTGAAGTAACATCCACATATTTTGCTGTGCGAAATTACTGGCGAGGTTTTTTCGGTGCTGTGTGTGGTGCTGTTGTGTTCAGATTGCTAGCGTTCTGGTTCAAATATGAAGGTATGTGACAATATATGATAATCTATGTTCAACTGTTCGATCAGAATTTATGTTTATTGTAATGTTATGTAAGTGACAATGTCAATCTTCATGTTTAAGTTTTTGTAACTCTTGTTTGAATACCAATGGTACCATATCTCCTTATTGCAATCTGCTATATACAGTCTAATCTGCTGTGACAGTCATTTGGTTTCTGCATTTAAGAATTCTAGGGAAAATATTTTAACGGCATCTTCTTGATACTATTTATTTCATCATACATGTATATATTTAATGTATCCATTGCTTTAATTGGCTGCATGTAATTTACATTAATGATATTGTTCTGCCAATTAGATAAATTTCATTTGTTTTTAGACTTGATTATTTTGTTATTAATTACTTTTTATGTCTTTTTTTCCAGAAACCTTGACAGCTTTATTTAAAACCAATTTAAAAACAGATTTCCCATTTGATCCGTTGGAATTATTGGCATTTTCATTTATTGGGTAAATATACATTGTTTTGATCATCATACTGATTAGATGTTTTGTGGTTTATTAACTTACTTACAAGATGAACACTTTGTTTGATGTTGAGGATTTTTTACTCTCAGCTATGTTTGTTTAAATATAAAGTTTGCTTACCAATGTCTCGTAGATTAAAGTAGTAAAGCAGTGGTCGAGGGATAGACCGCCTGAATCCTGATCGGAAGGTCATGAGTTCGAGCCCCGATATGTGCGAGGTTTGATCACGAACTTCACAATCTATAAATTTGGTGCAAGTACTGGTTGGTAGCCAGGAAGCAGTCATCGAGAGTTGTTAGTATAAGTAGTAAGACCTTTTTCATAATCAATGTAAAATAAATAAGTTTAAACAAACAGAGTGTAAACTGAACACCTCACCCTGGCTTGGTGTTTGTAACCACAGTTTGGGTGTTACACATACAATGCTGATATATTATGGATTGTTAATTAAATTCCAATCATCCTTCATCTTAATGACCTGGAGAATATATCTGATGTTAAAACAGTTTGGACTCTAGCTATGCTACTGTAACCAGAGTGGTCAAGTCTGAGGGGAGGACTCTAGCTATGCTACTGTAACCAGAGTGGTCAAGTCTGAGGGGAGGACTCTAGCTATGCTACTGTAACCAGAGTGGTCAAATCTGAGGGGAGGACTCTAGCTATGCTACTGTAACCAGAGTGGTCAAGTCTGAGGGAAGGACTCTAGCTATGCTACTGTAACCAGAGTGTTCATGTCTGAGGGGAGGACTCTAGCTATGCTACTGTAACCAGAGTGTTCATGTCTGAGGGAAGGACTCTAGCTATGCTACTGTAACCAGAGTGGTCAAGTCTGAGGGGAGGACTCTAGCTATGCTACTGTAACCAGAGTGGTCAAGTCTGAGGGGAGGACTCTAGCTATGCTACTGTAACCAGAGTGGTCAAGTCTGAGGGGAGGACTCTAGCTATGCTACTGTAACCAGAGTGGTCAAGTCTGAGGGAAGGACTCTAGCTATGCTACTGGAACCAGAGTGTTCATGTCTGAGGGGAGGACTCTAGCTATGCTACTGTAACCAGAGTGTTCATGTCAGAGGGGAGGACTCTAGCTATGCTACTATAACCAGAGTGTTCATGTCTGAGGGGAGGACTCTAGCTATGCTACTGTAACCAGAGTGGTCAAGTCTGAGGGAAGGACTCTAGCTATGCTACTGTAACCAGAGTGTTCATGTCTGAGGGGAGGACTCTAGCTATGCTACTGTAACCAGAGTGGTCAAGTCTGAGGGGAGGACTCTAGCTATGCTACTATAACCAGAGTGTTCATGTCTGAGGGGAGGACTCTAGCTATGCTACTGTAACCAGAGTGGTCAAGTCTGAGGGGAGGACTCTAGCTATGCTACTGTAACCGAAGTGGTCAAGTCTGAGGGGAGGACTCTAGCTATGCTACTGAAACCAGAGTGGTCAAGTCTGAGGGGAGGACTCTAGCTATGCTACTGAAACCAGAGTGGTCAAGTCTGAGGGGAGGACTCTAGCTATGCTACTGAAACCAGAGTGGTCAAGTCTGAGGGGAGGACTCTAGCTATGCTACTGAAACCAGAGTGGTCAAGTCTGAGGGGAGGACTCTAGCTATGCTACTGAAACCAGAGTGGTCAAGTCTGAGGTGAGGACTCTAGCTATGCTACTGTAACCAGAGTGGTCAAGTCTGAGGGAAGGACTCTAACTATGCTACTGTAACCAGAGTGGTCAAGTCTGAGGGGAGGACTCTAGCTATGCTACTGTAACCAGAGTGGTCAAGTCTGAGGGGAGGATTCTAGCTATGCTACTGTAATCAGAGTGGTCAAGTCTGAGGGGAGAACTCTAGCTGTGCTACTGTAACCAGAGTGGTCAAGTCTGAGGGGAGGACTCTAGCTATGCTACTGTAACCAGAGTGGTCAAGTCTGAGGGGAGGACTAGCTATGCTACTGAAACCACAGTGGTCAAGTCTGAGGGGAGGACTCTAGCTATGCTACTGAAACCACAGTGGTCAAGTCTGAGGGGAGGACTCTAGCTATGCTACTGAAACCAGAGTGGTCAACTCTGAGGGGAGGACTCTAGCTATGCTACTGAAACCAGAGTGGTCAAGTCTGAGGGGAGGACTTTAGCTATACTACTGAAACCTGAGTGGTCAAGTCTGAGGAGAGGAAAGAACAAGAAATACTTGTTTGTAATATTTTGCCTTTGATTTGTCTTCCTGCGCTGTTTCTGCGGGTATGTGAATTTTCCGCAGATTGGCGGATATCCAGGGATTTCATGGGCATCAGGACCATTTTTGAGATGGACGTAAATCTGAGGAGAGTATTTTGGGGGTTACTAGATTCCATGTGACCTCACATAGAGTCCAGTCGAATTAGACGTACAGTAAAAAATTTTAAACTGTACCACTGTTTCGGATCTGTTCAGTTACTGTGGCTATTACTGCTAACCAATGGATGATAGTGTTACTGAGCTTAACCAATCGTATTGCAGCGTCTTTGTTCAGCTTTGGGAAGGAAAACAAGATGTCGGTAAAATTTTCCTCTTTCTTCAAAATCAACGTGGCATCCCAGTTTATGCCGCAATAGATACAAAGAGTAATGGTCATTTCTTGACCCCGATGTTATATTGATGTATTTGTTGATGTAACATTTCCTTTTAATATTATATGTTTGTGTTTCAGGATTGCGTGTGGCCTAATTGGTGCCTTATTTATTTTAACTCACCGAAGAATTATTTTATTTACAAGAAAACATAAAAGAATGTCGGCCTTTTTGCAGAAAAAGTAAGTATGGCATGGAGGAATGTAATTGCTATATTTAGACTTCTACTGATAGTATACATAGATTTAATCTGTCAGTGTACATGATAGTTTAGATAAACATGTAATTTCCCGTTCTGTTAAACACTGGCATTTAAACGAGTATTATAATTTTCAGAATAATATCAATTGCGCTACATTAAATTATTAAGGCCTGTTACTGAGCTTATCTATTTTCATGGAAATATACCATCCAGAAAAAACTATTACTTTAAAAGAGTACAATTTATTTTCTAGGTTTCTAATTGAACTGATCTTATTGTTTTTTTTCAGTCGTTTCATTTACCCTGGCCTAGTTACACTCGTTATAACTTCATGTACATTTCCTCCTGGTCTCGGACAATTTTATGCAGGTCAGGTGAGTAGCCGATTTTAGTTTTTGATTTTTGATTTGTAAGTTAACAAATATGTATCAAGTTATACCCTTACAAAAGATGTGTGAAGGCGCTATGTAGTTGTCATCTAACAGCTGTTCACATGGTGGGTTGTTCGATCACGCTGTCCAGACTTTGCAGACAGTCGTGGTCCCAACTGCTTGCACACTTTATAAGGGATTCCTGTGATACATATAAATTATGATTACCAAAATAAATAGATGTGGATGACATAGTTTTCTATGATGGTCCAAGCATAAAAAGATGTACACCATTGGCCTTGTGCAAATGTCCAATGACCTTATTTATACATGAAAGTTTGTGGTACAAACTACTTCCTCACTTTAAACGCTTGTGATCAACAAGAAGTGTAGATGTACATAAATTGTTTAGTCTAAGTGTTAGTTTGAGCTTTGCTTGATTAAGGGCACTAGTTTTTCAGTATTTTTTACTGACAGTTCCAAGGCTGTAATTCGCTATATGATTATTGTTTCTGTTTGTGTTATGAATGTTTTATGTTTCCCTTTCCCCTATGCAATTCTGTCACTTTATACAGTGTTCAGACTGTTTCCTGCCCAATGTTGGCCTATTGTGGCCAGTTGTCTTGAATTGTCCTGTGAGCTTTTCCATCCATTAATTCCCCCCTCCCCTCCTTTTACTGTCCACTTTGATACTCTTAATTATTCCTTATGGTCTGTTGGGCCGTTCCTTGTGCCTCTGTTCCTTAATATGTGTAACGTTTGACCTCCTTAGGTGCGTTATGTTTTGTGGATTGTTGTTTTTCCTGAGGTCTGCGTGGGGAGGTATTGTCTTGTGTATGTGGCGTTCCCCGTAGTTACGTATTCTCTCTGTTTTTTTTTTTTCTATGGTAAACTGATAGTGTTAGGGTATTAATCACTTTCTATGATAGGTCTAGTTGAAAATTGGCACATCGGTCTTAGAATGAGAACGTATTCTTTGGTCCGTCTTTTAAATGTTTTCTTATTGTGAAGTGGTAAATTATATTGTTTCTCAAGTGAATTTTTGTGATGGTTGATGTTTTTATCAGGAAGAATTGTAGGTTAAGTAAGCATTGTAAATGTGCTTGTGTTGCCCATGAAATTAGGAGAAAGTAACATCCGCAACAAATTGATGACTGAGTGATTTAAGGATTTTCTTGGAGAAACCAAAATATTAAAAACTTCTATGAGTATTAGAGTGTGTAGATTATACATGTGATCACTAGGATTGAATATATTTATACAGTTAACACATAGAAAAGCTGTTGATGAATTATTTGGTAACATAACGTGGACGACGGGTCAAGCTGATGATCTGGACGATGAAGAGGTACTCAGCCATTGGAAACATCCGTCTACAAACATATACGTCAGTCTGGTCCTCTTTATCATAATGAATGTAAGTAGTTGTTTAACATATACGTCAGTCTCGTCCTCTTTATCATAATGAATGTAAGTAGTTGTTTAACATATACGTCAGTCTGGTCCTCTTTATCATAATGAATGTAAGTAGTTGTTTAACATATACGTCAGTCTCGTCCTCTTTATCATAATGAATGTAAGTTGTTGTTTAACATATACGTCAGTCTGGTCCTCTTTATCATAATGAATGTAAGTAGTTGTTTAACATATACGTCAGTCTCGTCCTCTTTATCATAATGAATGTAAGTAGTTGTTTAACATATACGTCAGTCTCGTCCTCTTTATCATAATGAATGTAAGTAGTTGTTTAACATATACGTCAGTCTGGTCCTCTTTATCATAATGAATGTAAGTAGTTGTTTAACATATACGTCAGTCTCGTCCTCTTTATCATAATGAATGTAAGTAGTTGTTTAACATATACGTCAGTCTCGTCCTCTTTATCATAATGAATGTAAGTAGTTGTTTAACATATACGTCAGTCTCGTCCTCTTTATCATAATGAATGTAAGTAGTTGTTTAACATATACGTCAGTCTCGTCCTCTTTATCATAATGAATGTAAGTAGTTGTTTAACATATACGTCAGTCTCGTCCTCTTTATCATAATGAATGTAAGTAGTTGTTTAACATATACGTCAGTCTGGTCCTCTTTATCATAATGAATGTAAGTAGTTGTTTAACATATACGTCAGTCTCGTCCTCTTTATCATAATGAATGTAAGTAGTTGTTTAACATATACGTCAGTCTCGTCCTCTTTATCATAATGAATGTAAGTAGTTGTTTGTTTAATGCATTTTTCGGCACAGCCGTACTAACATGGTTGTGCTATTTGCATATCAGTGTTGTGTCAATCAGGCTACGTGTCACACAGCTGGTAAGTCTTTCGTTAACCACTAAGGCAATTCCTCTTCAACCGAACAATCCTTGGCGTGGATTGGTTAACGATAAAGGGTACGTTATCTTACCGAAATTCATTGAATTTCGGTGAATTTTCCGAAATCCATTTTGGATCTGTAGTGACCAGCAATTGTAACATCTCGGCATTTTTTATGTTGCACAGCAAATGTTTACTTTGAAATTGCGCTGACCATCTTTTTTCAAGATATTTCTTGTTACCAATTCATTTAAATGTACATAGTCTTAATTTTTTGACAAACTATTCTTAGTGATAAATATGAGAAAATTGGTGGTAAGTTACTTCATATAGATGTACTCTACAACACTGCATTGTCACTTGTATTACATGTTTCCCAAAACCACAAGTGTCTGATTACAGAATTTTCTATCCTGACCTATGCGCCAAGTTAGGGCTAGCATAGGAAATACCTGTATTGGTGTTTTGCTGTTAGAGGATTTTTTAAAGAAAAGTTACCATGCTTAACAATGTTTTCAAGTATGTCTTTGTGAAGGCTTTAAAATGCCATTTTCTCAAAATTATTACGTAGCATATTTTGATAGAAAATTAGACTATCTACCTTTAAGCTTAAAATGGGGATGAAAACATCACTGTTTATTTGAATCTTTCTCAAGTACACGTCTTGGGTAAACTTGCATCGCTTTGTCAGGTTTAAACAACTCATGAACTCTAGGTTGAGCGGCCGACTTTTTATTCACTATACAGTCTCTCCCAGTCATTGAGTTGAATGTGAATTCTCTTTGGGTTCTTCGAAATACTAGTGGTAAGATTTTGGTTACAAATTAACTTTAGATCTTGAATGAATGCATTCTAGTGGTCTTTATACATAAAATAATCGGTTAATATTTGCATAAACTAGTGTGGAACGATGACTCAAAATGTTACTCAATTTCTTGATATTGTGAGTGAATATATGCTGCGTGATACATAGCCTGATTGACATATTATATATGATGATATGTTTATATTACAGTTTTGGATGGCTGCTATATGTAATACATTACCCATACCTGCTGGTGTGTTTGTTCCTGTGTTCACTATAGGTAAGATGTCTAACTGTTCCTTTATGTGTTAAAGTAATCATCTGAAACGTCTGTATGGTTGTTGACATCAGTGAGAATCTGCTTTTTTTTCAGAAGTTGTCCTTTGTGTTGACATAAAAGTATTAATTTAAACTCAATTTTCTTGGAGAAATATTCACCAACAAGAGTTTCACAATGTGTTTGAAAAGACAACAGTACTGTTTAATACCTGGGGTAGAACGAAGTATGCTGTGCAGTCTGAGCATTATTTAGTAAATATTTAAACAATTTTTAATGAACTGTGCTTATTGTTGCAGGTGCAGCGTTTGGTCGACTTATAGGAGAGAGTATGGCTGCCTGGTTTCCTAACGGGGTTAAGTCTGGTGATGTGATTCACAAAATTGTTCCCGGGGGTTATGCTGTTGTAGGTAAGGTTACGTATACAATAATGTATAGAGAGGTTCATGTTAGGGTCATGTGTATATGGGTATGTGATGTGTATCTGCACTCAAATGATTTTCTAACTGGTCACGTCAAGTATAAATCAAGTAAATTTGTTTATGCGTTCTTACCTTTACCATTTGAAACCCCAACATTTCATGCCTGAATGTATAATAACATCTGCTTGCCAAGTTTTTTATCAAAATTTGTAAACTGAAATGTTGGGTGGGAAATGAAAGTCATGTTTCAGTGTACATGTTGAATATGTTACATACACAGTGGATAGGGATTCTTGGTTAAGTTATAATCTCTAGGTTTCGTGCAGAAAGTCTTGCCATTTCCTTATTTCACTCCCAGAAATCACCATACTTAAAACCATTAAATTTCAGGGCTTTTATCAACCATTTTGACATTTGATATTTAAGTAGACATTACTTTCAAAACGTTCTGTCCCTAGATAGGCTAACAGTTTTATTTTCTGTTTTTATATGCCCAGAACGGGACGTAAAATAGTTTCACCTGTGGCGTATGGGCGGGGACGCGACGTCCACTAAGTTGTTTTGATCAATAACTTTAGAAGCATTTGTCCAATCATCACCAATTTGGTCAGGATGTGTATGGGCGTAATATCTCGGCCAAGTTTGATAACCAGACATATTGCTCGAGTCACTCAGAAGTTATCAACCTTTCATTATAGAAATTGCCTATGGTCAGATGGTCAGTGCTTTCGTTTTTTTTGAGATTACAGTAATTTTTCAGCAGAATATCAGTTATGTATGTTGACCTGACCCATGTTTTTGTATATGACAGTGAGTTATAAGCATTGATATATTGGTTGATAGTTTCCCCTGTACGGGGGATTCATACAGCATACGATACAAGGTGTTCTGTTTCAATTTCCAGGTGCAGCATCATTATCCGGAAGTGTTACCAGAACAATATCTACATCTGTGATAGTGTTTGAACTGACCGGTCAGATCTCACACGTTCTACCTGCTGTGGTAAGTATATGTACTTCAGTAGTCATTGTTTAACGATTGTTACATTTCAGAGACTCTAATACTCTCAAATTCTTTTCTAATTGGTCACTTTTCACTTTCATTTAATTCTATAAATCAAAATTAGGTCATCAAAACTCTATAATAAGAGTGCTTAGTTTGTGTCGTCAACACTTTCATTGAGAAATACTCAAATTCATAACCAACACTACTAAAATACAGATATTGTCATGGAACAGCTCATTATAATGTTTTCTTTCAAATTAAATGAACCTTAGAAATTGAAGTGTATCATTTCAAATGAAATTGTTTGCTTGATTCTGCTAGTTACTTGGTTAAATTGGAATATATTCACAATCACTGTGACCACCACAGGAAGGACAACTCTGGATAGAACAGGCGTGTGCTTGATTTATGTGAAAATGGCTGAACATGTTGTATGTAGAGCTCAGTTAGGTTACATAATGTAGAAATCCTTCAATATCCTTTCAGGTTGGAAATGTATTGTTTCAATGTTCAATAATTACTTCGCTGTTTGTTGTAAGTTGTCAATCGCGCAGCTCAAACAGTTAAAAACACTTTGCTGATAACTTATTATAACCACAGTATGATTTCCTGGAGAAGTCATTAATTGTGATGCAAATCTTTTTTTCTTGTGTCATTATTAACTCGGACACTAGTATTCTTGATATATATGTATGTGTGTGTATTTTCAGATAGCTGTTTTAATATCAAATGCTGTAGCAAATTTGTTCCAGCCATCATTCTATGATAGTATTATCAAACTGAAACGTCTCCCGTACCTTCCAAGTATCGTGTCTTCCAAAGTGGAGTAAGTATCTGCGTCAAACATACTGTACCGTATAAAATCCATCTTAATATCTGATTATATAGGTAATAACTAAAGTTCTTGTAGTGTATTTGAGTGCTGCTATGGGATTTACAACCTCTTCTGTAAGTGGCGTTATTTCTAGAAAATGCAACATGTGATGTCACTATTTGCAAGCAGGAAACAATATTTACTCTATATGGTCACTTTGTTTTCATATTGCCATATGGAACAAATATTGCTTACTGTCGGTACATGATGACTTCAAATATGACATTTTCTGGAAATGACGTCTCTTAAAGAAGAGGTTGGAAATCGTACAGCAGCGCTCATATAGTGTTTATCTTAGGTGTGGCTCAGGATGGACAGACAGAAGGATGGACTGGCATACTAACAATGCCAAAACTATATCCCTCTGCTTCTGTTGGGGTAATGAAATAGGGGACTTGGTCTTTGTCTTGACCAGGCGGTCCTGGCAAAAGTACTACTAATACGTATTCAGATACGCTGATGATAATGACAACTTGCCTAATGTCAAAACAGTACAAGTCTCCATGCTGAAAATGTACCATGTGTTGATTGATGAGATTTTAAGTAATTTCCGGCTTAATTTAAACTTAAGAGTGTCAAGCAATACATCTTTATTACACTGTTTATGCATTGCATAAAAGCATGTAGAGTGATAAAAAGAAATTGTTGGAACTACTTTTTGTTATGTCAGCTTTTGTTACGCACACCATTCTTTCCATGCATACAGGAGGTCAAGGTAATGTTTTGACGAAAATCAGCTGTTTCTGTAGTTATGTCATAAATAGAATCTTACATTCACGGTCATTTTTATTGAATATATTAAATGCGTCATCTAAAACCACTCACAGATTCTGTGAATTTACTGGTCTCTGTAAAGGAACTCAGTGATGATGAAGGGATGAACTCGGGCATGTCAACACCGGGTTCAAGTAGAGCACCAACCCCGCCACCTCGAGTAGAAATTCTACCTACTCATGGTGTCGAAAGTTTATTAGACGGCAAAGCAAAAGAAATTGCAACCAATAAAAACTCAGCAAACTCACATAAGATCCTCTATTTATATTACAGTTCATGGAATGTGTATGTGGAAGAAATCATGGTGAAAGATGTTCAACTTATATCCTTCATATCTACTTATAAAGAACTCAAAGATTTACTGGATGGGTCACAATTTCGTACATATCCTTTGGTCGATTCAAGAGGTAGGATAGACTGAATGGAATAACTATACTATGAGCTGTTTTACCAGAAAATTTCTAATTAGAGGTTATTATACAGGGCTGGTGTGCCTCACGGGGTTATGATGAATTGACCATTTGAGCATCGGCTGTCTGTTCAATGTTTCATTTCCAAACGTTGACATTTCCAGCATTAAACAATGACATTGCACCGGAAGTATGCCAGATATTGAAACTTGCGACATCCGGAAGTATGCCAAAAAATATTGATATTTGCGACATCCGGAAGTATGCCAAATATTGATATTCAGGCCCATCAGGTCACATGGTCATAGAAATTGTGAAGATTTGTATCCTTATATAGAATTCTAAACCCCAGCAGCTGTTGAGCTGTAAATCTTCAGTGATATGTTACTCTTGGATTTATGACTTCTTACTCTTGCAGGGGTGTCAATAAGAGCTGGAGGCCAGTAAAGATAGTAGTAACTTAGGTTAAACATCATCACGTAGCTACTTTTCTTGTATGAATGATCATAATGAAAGGGAGTACCCCAAGACACCCACCTACTATTGGTGAATTGCCTTCTACTTCAAGCATTAGTTACACCCCTGTTCGTGTATCAGGCTTTGTTGCCCACATTTGTCCAACATGCCTGTTGATAGAAATGTTTGTTTTGTCCATTTAGTAAATTATTTGTTTTGAATTGTTTCGTTGTTTGTTCACAGATTCTATGATTTTACTGGGCTCTGTAAAACGATTTGAGTTAGAGAGAATTCTTTGGACAAGTCTCAGTGAGGAACAGAAAGTTTGTGTTCCCGGTGATGATGATGAAGGTATGAACTCCGGCATGTCCACGCCGGGATCAAGTAGACCCCCGACCCCGCCACCTCGAGTAGAAATTATACCTGAACGCTCAAATTCTCGATTCATGGTGTCGAAAGTTGATGAGGTGGCGAAGCATAAGAAATTACATATACCATCTGTGTCCTCGCTTATTAGATCAGTAAGTTTATATGTTTCTTAAATGATACAGTAAATGTTTATACAACTGAAAGTGCAGTAAAACCTCAACAATAAGACCACCCTTGGGACCCTTGAAAAACGGTCTAAATATTGAGGTGGTCTTAATATCGAGGTTGAATGAAGAGAAAAACAGTGAAAATGGACTTGAAAATAATGTTCTTAATTTTGAGGTGATCTTCACCTGTAGCAACTAATTACTTCTCTTCAAGTGAGGTTTTGCTGTATTGAGTTCTCATAAATGTGTCAAGTTTTCTATACTGAAATATTTCCCTCCATTGACAGACCAGTGCTAGTTCCATTGAAGACATATCGGACGCTGACAGAGAAAGGCGTACTTACCATACACTCAATCTACCACTGAGATCTATACTGAAGAAAAACTCCACTAATGGACTCGGCAAACACACAATACCAAAATCTTCCAGCTTCAACGATTTACAAGGTATGGGCGAATAGGTTATTTTGATAATTTATTCAAAGATCATGCATTTTCAGATGTCTACTGTCTCCATGTTTAGTACCATAGAGCCTCAATAATAAGACTGCCCTTAGGACCCTTGAATGCTGGTCTAAATATTGAGGTTGAATAAAGAGCAAAACACTAAAAATGGAAATTGTGTTCTTAATTTTGAAGTGGTCCTATTATTGTGGTGGTCATTTAGTGAGGTTTTACTATATATCTTAATGATTGCTATTTTCTTTTCATTAAGAACTAGAATGTCTGAATATATTAATGTAAACATTGGTCATTAATTGATTATTTTGTCTCAATAAAACTGATTTGTATAAATTGTCAGCCTATAGACTAGGGCCTGTCCCTGGTGGTGATGTTCATAGCTTGCCTGATGCATCTTGAAGTACTACAGTCATCTTTGCTAAGCATTGAAGATTTAACTGAGAAACAACTCCTCCCTGTAATCATTTACTCAAAATATAAACACATACTTAGTTAGGGCTTTTTAATGTCTTGTGGATAGAATTATTTTCTGCACACTAACTAGTTCTCCTAACTAAACCAATCTTCTAAAAATGTTCCAATGTGAAATCTAGATCATATTCGACGAGCTTCTTGTTCAGATCAGTATCGCTACAGTTACGTCCCTTAATACGGGTCAATATCGCCAAAGTTTCCAGCAGTCCTCAATATCTAGAGTGAATCTGGTTAAAAACTGAACCAAATTATGAAGGTAGAAATTGTCACGTTTTCTGTGAAATTTTCATATGAATAGGCCAGTTTTCTGAACACACATCATCATTAAATGCCACAGATACCCTAGATGGTGGCCCTTGATGTGTTATAACAACAATTAATAACTATCGTATTAACTGACAATTAATGTTTATATTTCAGTTGATATAGACAAACATTTTAGAAAACTTTCCCATCAGCATACAGACAGTATTGCTGAAGATATACCATTTGTTCTAGATGTAAGTAAACAATTTGTTGGTCATCCTCTGTACCCATGCTATTCATAAAAAATATGATAACCTGGGCAAACTGACTTTAAAAGTTTCGTATTTAATGAGGTGAAATCCAGCTGCCTGATCGGCTGCGTGACACACACCTCATGCTGTATGCAAATTGCCGAGGAGTTACGGATGAAATTGCGATCCAATGAGATGGCAGCTTTCAAATTGTGTTAGGCAGGACATCAATAGCTCTGAATAGCCTGGTACGGAGGATGTTTGTTGGTGTACATTGAATCAGTCTCCTGTTTATATTGCTGTTTGACTCAAGGCTTCTAGTAGATTGGTCCAAGTTTTAGGGTATGCATGGTTTGCTCAGTCAGTGGAGGATATGTCTGCCGGTGTAGAGGTTCAAAGCTCAATCTCTTGAGGCAAGTTTCATGTTCTCCAGTGTGATTTTGCTTGCCTGGCTGACTCGGTCATTCAACAGTTGACTGCCAATCTGGGCCCAGGATAATAACGGATACTTACACTCAGCACTCAGATCACAGATTTTACGGCTTATGAGACTGATAGTGAAAACTGGAGCATGTGAAATGCATGAAAATATCAAATGCATTCTGAATTTTCTTTCTGTCCATATTATTCTAGATTTTAGAATGATTATGAGATATGGATGTACTTTTTGGTCTGAATGCCACACTCAGACTTAATATTAACTCCTAGATCTAATATTACACTAAGAAAATGGCCACAACGGATAATCAGCACTTATATTACATTATGATATATTTTTCACACTCAATATGAGTCACTATCTGACTAATAAGAGTAAATTTAGCAATTTGAGTGCTGAGTGTAAGTATTTTTTATAATCCCGAGCCCTGGTGGTGATAGGTTCAAACATTGGAAGCGACTTATGTTCTCTGTGACACTTTCACTGAAGATGATACATGCGTATCCAAAGTCATTTGTCCTCACCTCAGATATTGTGGCAATATTTTAGTTATGTATGGTGGTCAGTTGATCAAAATCAAACCAGTGTTCCTAGATTACCAGCCAGTACCAACGTGTTCTTCCCTAAACAACTGACAACTTCCCTGAAAAAATGGCTCAAAACTTGAACACAGCAACTTGATGATGACCATGATACATCTACTGCATTTTGACCTTTGACTTTGAAGTCGTCAGTTGCTAGCCTAAGATGTTTTGCAGAATAAATGTTTAACGGGAGGTCAACTGATGTGCAGAATTAATGGTTACCGGTAGGTCAATAAATGTGCAGAATTAATGGTTACCGGTAGGTCAATAAATGTGCAGAATTAATGGTTACCGATAGGTCAATAAATGTGCAGAATTAATGGTTACCGGTAAGTCAATAAATGTGCAGAATTAATGGTTACCGGTAGGTCAATAAATGTGCAGAATTAATGGTTACTGGTAGGTCAACTGATGTGCAGAATTAATGGTTACCGGTAGGTCAACTGATGTGCAGAAATAATGGTTACCGGTAGGTCAACTGTTGTGCAGAATTAATGGTTACCGGTAGGTCAATAAATGTGCAGAATTAATGGTTACCGGTAGGTCAACTGATGTGCAGAAATAATGGTTACCGGTAGGTCAACTGTTGTGCAGAATTAATGGTAACCGGTAAGTCAACTGATGTGCAGAATTAATAGTTACCGGTAGGTCTACTGATGTGCAGAATTAATGGTTACCGGTAGGTCAACTGATGTGCAGAATTAATGGATACTGGTAGGTCAACTGATGTGCAGAATTAATAGTTACCGGTAGGTCAACTGATGTGCAGAATTAATAGTTACCGGTAGGTCAACTGATGTGCAGAATTAATGGATACTGGTAGGTCAACTGATGTGCAGAATTAATAGTTACAGGTAGGTCTACTGATGTGCAGAATTAATGGTTACCGGTAGGTCAACTGATGTGCAGAATTAATGGTTACCGGTAGGTCAACTGATGTGCAGAATTAATGGTTACCAGTAGGTCAACTGATGTGCAGAATTAATGGTTTCTGGTAGGTCAACTGAAGTGCTGGTTTTTATCAAACAGCATTCATGGATATCTTTATCTTTGTTTTAAACTGTGACTTTGATGTCCCAGTGTTTTACTTGGTAAATGTGATAGACGATAAAGTTAAGCAGGACTACTGCTTTTATAACCTAATCTTGATGAAGCGGACTACAAGAAATAGTGTCAAATCAAATTATATCCACAGATCTACATATTTTCAACTGTTTAATTTGTTTATTTGCAGAAAAGCAACATTCAAGCACTCACGAAAAAAGTGCAATTGGTAAGTTTTGTATATTTGGTTAATTTATCAAAGCTTTAATTTAACTCAGCTGCTAGAATGTTTGACTGCAAACATTGAAGCCATAGGTTTGAATGTTTGAAGATATTGAAGAAAAATGGTCTACAAGTTCCACTTCCCTATTTGACTTCAATTTGTTGAATTTGTAATACAATATAAATCTAATATATTTTTCAAAGTATTTGATGTGCATGTTTCTTCATTTTAAAATGAAAGAGGAAACAGCCTAAAGGAATGAAATGAATCAGATTTTTTGTCTGACGTGTAACTGGCTGTTATTTTAAACAACACACATTGAGACCAATCATCTGTCTGTGTCTGTATGGGTATGTTATAGAATCCAATACACCGAGGGGGGGGGGGGGTATGGACAATATAATTATATATATATATTCTTGGCACAAAATAGTTCTCTGTCAATAAAGCAAACAAAACCATGTTCATATTCATATTTTTCATGTAAAATATAAACTTTATATTCCATTAATTATTATCATAGGTGTTTTAATTATAATAAATTAACGTTTAATCTATTAATTTAAAAATTAAATTTTAGTCATCTAACTTAGTGGACGCTTTAAAATAGTTCACCGAAATTGGGCTTGTTATTGAGTCACTGAAGATTTGTTTATAACAACGTCATTTGAACAATCTAGTGAATGAAAATGTTGTGATTTAAGCTGACAAATGAATTTGGCAATTTTAACAATTAATCTGATTTTCTGTCAAAATGTAATATTTTGCTAACATATTTGAAGTGTAACATTGAATCTGTTGTTATTGTAGCCACCAGAGCCAGTGAAAGTGAAGAACTTACCATCTGATCAGGTAAAACAAGATTTGTAGTCTTTTAGGAACACTCATATGCGTATTGATGACATTCTTTCAGTGTATTACATTTGTCACTTTGTACATGTTTTGCTGCGTACCACCACTGCCTTGTATGTCTACCCTGTTTGATTCTGAGCACAATAAAACAGCAAGGAATAGTTTACTGCTGTATGAATCGTTTTGACATAATGTAAATATTGAGTGGTGTCCAAAAAATGTAGACAGAAAGTTTTAATCAAGAGTTACAACTAATATTGCTTCTCATAATTATGCAGTCATCTGTCAGTATTTGCTGCATTGACCCACTGAGAATAATTGGATCGGACTCAGAATGGATGAAGTTCCCCCTTTTATTGAACAAAGGGGGCGCCAGATTGTTTTACCCATGTAGGTCGGTTGGTAGATCATATATTTCCACACAATATCTCTAGTATCCTTTGGCCTCTCCAGTCCTAACTTGGTAGGATATTCGCCATCAATTGATGAACCCTATTGATTTTCGGGTCACCTGGTCAAAGGTCAATGTCAAACTGACCTATAGGTGGAAGTCTTTGTCTGCCCAATAACTTAAGATATTCAGCATTTAGACCATCATGATGAACCCTTGTACATCACTTCTAGGTCATCATATTTATAAAAATACTCTCACTGACATTGCCTCTTTGGGGTGGGGGGGGGGGGGTGGGGTGGCGGGTGCATAATGTTTTTCAAAACATAATTATTTTGTTCCCATCTTCAACAGGGGACTACTAAACAATCAATCACCTGCCTATCCACTGTTCATTGTTGTGCATAGTAATACCCTTATAATTTATTAAGAACTTGTGTGCTTTATTTTAAACATTAAGGCAGTACTCTTTTTCAGTCTAGTAATTCAGAGCAGTGAAAGCCTTATCTTTCTCCATCTCCATCCAACAACTGAATATATAAGTCATAGAAATTGTTGCAAGCATTTTGCTTCATCCGTCGAGTTCTCCACAAAGCTGATTCTGTTTAACTTTGAATATCAACTGATGTCTTCCTGTTATGTTAAAGTTCAAGAATAATGTACATATGAGCGCTGCTGTAGGATTTACAACCTCTCCTGTAAATGACGTCATTTTAAGAAAACGCAACATGTGAAGACACTATTTGCAAGCAAGAAACAATATTTACTATGTATGGTTATCTCGTTTTCATATTACCATATGGAGTAAATATTGCATACTGTCAGTACATGGTAATGTCACATGTGACGTTTTCTGGAAATTACGTCACTTAAAAAAGAGGTTTGGGAATCGTACAGCGGCGCTCATATATGGCCCGAAATAAGCTCTTTAGTACAAGTGCATGCATTAGTAACCCTATCTTTGCTTTGGTAACCGAAGGTAATTTGTTCTATCTCTTTGGTAACTTCTAAATATTTTTTGAGAATTTGTCCAACATTACTCTAGTATAATGTTAAACAATATGAACAAAACTACCCTTGGATTTTCCAGTTACCAGGTAACTGCACTATAGCTATGGTATCTTTGAGGTAACTTGTGATAAATAAGTCAATTCAGTGGTAACTTTTCTCATTCTAAATATGTAATGTAATGCTTCAATTATAAATGTGTCTGGCGATTTGATTAATGATTTTATTCAAATTATCTCCCTTTTCATCATAGAACGTTGACTCTGTATCTCATACATCGTATATATATAGCAGCGTATATTATGTTTTAAGGCAGCAGCTGCGCAAGCAATGGTAGTATGGACCATATATATATATATCTTTGACACATAATTATTTGCTGTCAATAAAACACACTAAACCATGCTCATATTCATATTATTTCATGTAAAATATTAACTTTATATTCCATTATTTATTGTCCAAGGTGTTTTAATTATAATAAATTAACAAATATAAGAATGCATGCTTTATGTATGGTAAGACCACGCCCAGCATTGCACACATGGTTTCGACGCTGGAGTCAGACTGATGGGCTCTGTACAAACATACTGGGAAAGTTTTACATCAAAACACTGACTTTTTCGTTCGGATCGGCCGAGTTAAATCCAGTTTTTGATGACCAGCCTGTTCATCTCACTTGTCCATACTTGACCGGACAACTTCAAGTTCTGTGTATTTCTCGTATTGGATACAAGTGATATTCCTTGTCTTCCTTCAGTGAAGTCTTGCATTGTTATGGTCTAAAATTTATTTAGAGCCATGAGATATTTTATTGGAATTGTAATTTCATTTGTCTTAAAGGTATGTTGTTTTTATTTATTTGACAAAATATTCTTAGTTATAAATATGAGAAAATTGGTGGTAATTGTCTTTATACAGATCTACTCTACAATGCTGCATTGTCACTTTTCTTACAAGTTTCACAAAACCACAAATAGTAGAGTCTGATACTGTTATTTTTTATCCTGAGCTACTTGTACTCAACAAGTGAGCACTAACGTAGGAAATACCTGTGTTGGACTCATGTTCCCCAGTTCCAGGAAACTATTAAGAAACGTTACAATGCAATATTTTATACTGTCTATGTGAAGACATTAACATTAATGTGAAGGCATTAGTTTTATTACTTAGCATATTTTGATAGAAAATAAGACTATACACCTTTAAGGAAAAAAATGTTAAAATGTTGAAAGATGGTGAAATATAGACTATATGTCTCATTGCCTTATTGTCATTGTACATAGCTGTTGATTCCCGAAGAACAAACCATATATCAGCAGTATAATTGATACATTTTTTATCTGAAGGTGTATAAAGCCAGTGGAGAAGTAAGTGTCATCTAGCGGATTGTGACTTGTAATTAGGCGTGTATAAAACAATTGTTGGTGTTCTTATTGCTGCATAGATACAGTCATGTTAGGCCACACCAAATTGATTAGTAGTTGTTCAGATTTTTTAAAGATAAAGATGGGGCGAGCGAGTGAAATTTTAAGAAAATTATTTTTATCTTCTCAAAATTTTACAGGCAGTGGATAATACAGATAAAAATATTTTTTTCTTCTGCCTAGTTCGATCGATTATGTTGATGATTGATCAGGGATGACGGTGGCTAAGAAAGAAAATAGTGGAAACTTTATACTTATGACAGAATACGCTATAAAAATTACTACAAAACATCCAGGTTGGTAAAAACTGTGCCTGTTGTTTCTCGACAATATGGTCATCATGTGGTTTTCCCCAACCCTCTCGCAAACTTTCACATTGGAGATAACAATTTCAAAATTGACTATGGCCTGTGTCAAAAAATCGGAAATCAGCCAATTGGTGGACTATTCTCATCCCTGATTGATAGTTAAGCTGAATTGTTGAATTATCATTTTGTGAACATCTCTTAAATTGTAGAGCTCAGTAGTTGGAGATCCACAGATTGGATGGTATAATTTCATGAATAGTTAGTTCAACACTTGGTGTAGAACTTCGTAAAGCACTGAGAGCACCAACATGTTGATTTTGGTTGGCCTAAATTTTGCTTTCTGTTGTAATGGAATAGTAGTGATGGTGGTTATAGTAATATGCTTCTATTATTTTATGATTTATGATGTAATGCTATGAATTAGTTGTGTTTAGACATTGGTTTGATGAAATCCTGATAGAAATCTTGTGTTGTGTTAGAACTGTATTTGCGAATTGTTTACGTTAAACTTACTTACATTAATGACACAGATGGAACAGCATGTATCTGTATCTCATTTTGCTTTATGTAAATATGAACACAAGAACTCTCTCTCACAAACACAAGAACTATCTCTCACAAACACAAGAACTATCTCTCACGAATACAAGAACTATCTCTCACGAACACAGGAACTATCTCTCACAAACACAAGAACTATCTCTCACGAACACAAGAACTATCTTTCATGAACACAAGCACTATCTCTCACAAAGACAAGAACTATCTCTCACGAACACAAGAACTATCTCTCACGAACACAAGAACTATCTCTCACAAACACAAGAACTATCTCTCACGAACACAAGAACTATCTCTCACAAAGACAAGAACTATCTCTCACAAACACAAGCATTATCTCTCACAAAGACAAGCACTATCTCTCACAAACACAAGCACTATCTCTCACAAACACAAGCACTATCTCTCACAAACACAAGCACTATCTCTCACAAACACAAGAACTATCTCTCATGAACAGCTATCACTGATGAATTGCATGATTGTGCTTATGAAAATGTACTTTTTTGTGTACCTGATAATCCTCTAGCTATTGTATTAGTTACTTTATGTGTGATTATTTTGATATTTTGTGGAGTGTAAGGGTGGTAACTCAGTTTCAAGTATCACAAGGGAGGTAACTACGTCTTACCTGAGTGTTTCAAATATCATAAGGGGAGCGAATGCTGTTTCAACTGGAGTCCATCCTACAAGTACAGAATTGGAACTTAGTATTTAGCCAATATTGTCTGCACAGTTCAACATTAGGACGATATTACTACAAATGCTTGTGTTCTATGCTGTGAAGTCAGTAGGCATTGAGTTGGTTTACACAAGATGAGAAGACAATACCATAGTTTACAATACAGAAACAAATCATGGTGGGATGTTTGCTAATGGAGAACAAATGATTGATATATATAAAAGCAAAGCTGTATTACATTTAGTGGCTACTGCTGTGCACTTAATTACACGTAGTTACACATTGCGCACAAACTGTGATATTACCGGTCTATATAAAGTAATGCATGATTGTGTATTGATAGTATAATAGACAGTACAGTCTTCAAATTATGTAGACAGATAATACACGTGTCTATTTCACGTTGCCTCTGTCGTTATGAATACAAAGTTTTTCAGGCAATCAACACAAAACCTTTTGAAGATTGTACTGCATATAGTTACGTGCTGTATTACGTACAACATTTTTTTGCATACCAGAGCTGGATTTCCCATTTTACACTGGTGCTGGAAAACTCTATATTACACCACCACCCCTGTCTGATGAGTCTTGCGCTGACGACGTCACATACCCTTAAATAATAACTAGATAGAATTTTGTAAAATAATATGTTACTATAAGAAAAACGTTAGGTCGTTTAATTTCATCCCTTTATCCTTTATTTGTTAAAAAGGTATGCAAGAAAAAGAATAATTCGCTGGCTTCCTGTCTGGATGGAAATCTCTGGCACTCGGGTAACTGTTTATGCGAATACTCTGCAGAGCCTCTTTCCCGCTAAAAAAGAGTAACCCTCGTGCTGGATAATTTTAACTGCACCGAAAGCCAGTGAAAGATTCTTACAATAACAAAAAATATTGTGTTTCATAGGTTACATATAAGGGAAACTCACACCAGGAATTTGTATACTATTGTTATGATATTATGAAAACATAGACAAACAATCTTGTAGTGTGATAGATTCCCCCTCTCTCTCTAGTATTCCTGTAAGTTATTCTGCTTGCTGTGTTTGTTTTATGTATGAAGTTAATTGTTGCTTTTTGAAAGCTATGAGTGTTCACAGTTATATACACTTCACAAAACTTATAAGTGTGCAGGTATATATATGACCGTATCTTGGTCAATATTAGTCTGAGCTTGCTGAAATTTTAACAAATATAGCGTAGATACCTGGCATAATATGTTATTTATTTCATGTCATAAATCCAAAGATTGAACAAATAAAATCAATAAATGTGATGATGCGTAAAAAATCAATACTGCAGCTCCCACTTAAAGATAATCTGATTGATTGGAAAGAGTCTAATAGCGCGTGTGCCCACCCTGATTCAATGCACTGTGTTATTTAAATCAAATTTGACCAGAGTATTGTAACCTACACAGCCAATATACAAACTTTTGTGTAGAAATGTTATTCGACGTTGAAAAAGTGCACACTTATAAGGTTTTTTTTGTGTAAGCATTATAAAATATTAACATTAATGATGCATTTAGTTTCAACTTATATAATTTACGTCAATTGTGTTATTAAAACTTGTATAAATCACTTCCAATGACTGTTGCCTTGGTTACAAACCTGTGCTCCTGCGTAATTCAGGTAATTATTGTGTTGTAGCTTGCCTGAGGTGAAATTTGAACTCACAACTGTTGGATGAAAAGTCGGACATTATTGGATTTGATTTAATGAACATATTTGTTAGCGTTATATAAAATAGTATTGATGTATTGTTAGTTTATTGTTAGAATTTATAAATATGCGTGGTTGTAAATTTACGTAAATGCTGGTGAAACATCAACTAAATTCATACAGAAACATGTCGATATATATGAAAATCTGTTTTCACCATTGCTCGGTAGATAAATCAGAAATTTGTAGTGAAAATCATCAAATATTTCAAGACACCTGAATGGTCACTATATGTTTAACCGTTTTCATACACACATAAAGATGTTATGTCATAGTGGATGTATTTCGTTTCTTGAAGCAGATCGGTAATGAGGCTTTTATTGTTTATTAACTGCAATACTTGGGTCAGGTTTTGATAAATCAACTGTAAGGTTGAACACTTGTATGTCCTGAATTCTACACAATAACATGTTGTTATTTCTATGATTATTATTCTCACGTTATTGTTCTTTCAGCAAGAAGCATGGGAACATAATCAACTTGCTAAGACGATAGACTGGGAGGGAGCACAGATTGATCCCGCACCATTCCAGCTGGTGGAAAGAACTTCTCTCCATAAAGTAAGTTAAGATGTGAAATACCATTTTAATGATTTACCCCCTGTAGGTACCCCACAGGCTTTGCATTCTGCAACAGGAGTATAAAACATTAACAAATTGACAAATCGAGCTCAATCCTTGCTCCATCTTTGACCTATATCCTTGCTCCGTCTTGGAGCCCTATCCTTGTTCCATCTTCAAGCTATATCCTTGCTACATCTTTGAGCTATATCCTTGCTACATCTTTGAGCTATGTCTGTGCTCCATCTTCGACTTCTATCTTTGCTCCGTTTCGAGCTATATCCTTGCTTTATCTTTGACCTCTATCCGAGCTCCATCTTCCAGCTATATCCTTGTTCCATCTTCCAGCTATATCCTTGTTCCATCTTCCAGCTATATCCTTGTTCCATCTTCCAGCTATATCCTTGTTCCATCTTCCAGCTATATCCTTGTTCCATCTTCCAGCTATATCCTTGTTCCATCTTCCAGCTATATCCTTGTTCCATCTTCCAGCTATATCCTTGTTCCATCTTCCAGCTATATCCTTGTTCCATCTTCCAGCTATATCCTTGTTCCATCTTCCAGCTATATCCTTGTTCCATCTTCCAGCTATATCCTTGTTCCATCTTCCAGCTATATCCTTGTTCCATCTTCCAGCTATATCCTTGTTCCATCTTCCAGCTATATCCTTGTTCCATCTTCCAGCTATATCCTTGTTCCATCTTCCAGCTATATCCTTGTTCCATCTTCAAGCTTCATTTTCTAAAGAAACCAATGTTTGTTTTAATTTTATTTGTGATTTAGAACTTTATATTCTATTGGATGCAACTAATGAGACACATCCTTATGTGAAGGAATTTTGAACAATGTTTACATCATATTTTGTCTAACTGATGTTATATTCTATTCCAGGTACATTCATTGTTTTCATTGCTTGGTTTGAATCATGCATACGTGACAAACACCGGTAGATTGGTTGGCGTGGTGGCTTTGAAAGAGGTGAGTGTGTATATATAATAAAGAACTTTACCTCATTGAACGTTACATTTATAAAACTTGCATTCTGATGATGAAAGTTGAGACAAAACAAGATATATATGTATATATGTCGGCAGGGTTTTCACAAACACTCCAATGAAATGTACTTTAATTGTACTGGACATGAGAAGAAAGTCTTTTTGGCACATTCAATATGAAAAACAGGTGTTTTATTGCAGTTATGTGACAAATCTTGATATTACGGCAGGTTTTTTGGAATTCCTATGCTTGATGTGTCCCACAGGGTCTTTAGATGCCGGGAAAAGTGTATTTTTCCATTTAACTTGTCTGTCGACAAGTAGAAACTTAACACACTCTCTAAACTGTTCCAAAAGTGACATAATTATAAACAGCATGTATGTGAATAATAAATGCTAATGCAATATTTTATTGGCAAATATGTATCTTAATTATGAATATTGTGGTATAGTTTACATTTGCAGCATTTTTAACCTAGTTGGTATAACTAACTGCTTTAAAAACTTTGTTGGTAGACAAGTTGAAAATTATGATTTTTCCGCGCCCTGTGTGGATACTGCATTGGAAGTATCAAGATTGTTCTTGCTTAAACATGAAGTTCTACAATGTTAGCGTTAATCTCTATTTGTTTCATGCTACCCGGTGGTTTACCATCAAATAACAGTGAATTATTATCAGATTATTCACAGTGAATTTATCAATGAGATAATGATGTCATATACATGTAAATGATGTCTTATGAAATATTGAGGCATTCAATGGGGAAATTTGATGTTATTAATGAATACAAAATAAAAAAGACCAAAATGAAAAATGAAATAAATAGAATAGTTTTGTTTCAGTGTAAGATTGAGTTATTTCAACTTGTTAACATCGGACTTAAATTTTCACTTGTGACTACGCTAGTCGTGAAAATATTCTGTCCGCTGCTCAGTCAGTGAAATAACTTTGGATCTTTCAATGAAACACACAAATATCTTCTACATCATTGTTCTGTGTACTTACAGTAATATTTCTCTGACTTCAAATTTTCCAGCTACGACATGCTATACAGGGACACATTGACGAACAAGCTGAAAGGAAGAAGAAGTATCATTCACGTACAAACCGGGAACCAGACGTGTCAGACTCTGAGGATGAACTTGTTGATCCACAGCAACTACAGGTTGTGCATTCCCAGGAACCAGACGGTTATAGACTGGTTAACCGATTCAGTGGAAAATTTGATGTTAGTGATGTTAATGAAAATTTAGATGAAACCAGTCAAGTTTGAAAGTCCAGTTTATGGAAATATTTGGACTGGTTTTCTTCTTCAGTTGATATTCTATGTGACATCTGTGCAGTTTTCAATGAGTCCAGTCTAATGAAGAATGATCAGTATGATAAGTTCATCAAGTGTAGCAAGATGATCAAACTGGACGACTATATACAGGGAACATTGGAACGAACATACTGAAGAAAATCTGCCAGGCATATATCTGCCGTGAAATACTGTTATATTCTGTCATATTTACCATTCAATGGTATTTGCCCTAGTCGCTTTGTTTATTATTACACACTATATATGTTCCAGTATTTAACAGTGATTCTATGTCTCACTTGCTGTTTAGTTAGATTCTTACAGACAGGTGTCTTATCGCTTGACTTTTGTCCGTCCGTAGGTAAACTTTGAAACTCTTTGTCCTTTAAATTATAATTCAGTGGAATTTCATTAAATATTTACGAAGATCTGCCATGACAATAATTGGTTAAGGGAGATAATTCAGTATGAATATAGGTCTCCGAGTTATTGCCATGTGTTACAATGTCACATGCACTAGCAGTATTGAAATGGGTTTTTTCATACATTTATGCATATTTAGTTTCTCCTATATTTGACTGTTTGTTGATTCTTTTACCATGGAGCTGCTGTGATGTGAGTTTTTTTTGTAGTTCAGTGGTAACATCTTTTATGTTAACAACGAATAACTGGAGGTTTGCAACAAAATTCATTTGTACGTATTTTTTCCTTGATGTCAATATATATTATATGCGTTATTTTTAAATATCATCATTGTTTATGCATTTTGTTCTATGCAATAATACCCGGTCATTGTTTGATATGTTATTTTTTTATGTTCTATATCATTGTATACTTTGGATAGTTGATTGCTTTTGTTTTAGTTACAGTTAATATTTAATTATAGTTGTA
This sequence comes from Mactromeris polynyma, assembly GCA_032209605.1. Lineage (NCBI taxonomy): Eukaryota > Metazoa > Mollusca > Bivalvia > Venerida > Mactridae > Mactromeris > Mactromeris polynyma. The sequence continues at coordinate 36,154,608 of JASFXZ010000004.1, forward strand.
TGATGTTGTTAGTTTGCAATGTGTACATACTTTATATTTCTGTGTAATCATTATGTGATATATGTTCTTATACAGAAAGGCTTTAAATCTTACACACACACACATATATCTATATATGCATATCAGTAATTATAATAGAATTATTATAGTATACATGCTTGTGTTAAAGAATCTTATCATAACGGACAGGCAATCTGGAGACCCGGGTTCGAATCCCGATGGCGCCATTGACCAATTTTTCGTGTTCCTCAAAACATAATTTTATATTATTATGTAGTGTATAACATTCTCATTGGTAGAGCCGTGGTCCAGTGGTTGGTGCGCTGGACTTGTAACCCGGCGATCCGGGTTCGATTCCCGGTCGCGGCAGGTCATACCCTTCCATGAAAATTTGATAAAAATGTCGATTTTCCTCCACATGTGGAGAAGTTGGTGGCTCCTTGTGGAAGGGTAAGTTAGTACTGGTTAGATTTCAGTCCAGGAAAAACTGGTTAGGTGAACCGGCCGTCGTATATAACTGAAATATCGTTGAGAAACGGCGTTAAACCCGATGAAACAAACAAACAAACTCATTGGTAATTGTATGTATTGGTTTATACATGTTCTGGTAGATTCATTTGTTTGAAATGTCAGCTTTAAATCAAATCTATGAGGATGTTTATGTCTGAAACTTTCTTCAAGTTGGTCTTAAATGAGAATATCAGGGTTTCTTTGTAACTGAGTTATGGCCCAGTTGGGGAGATATTGTCCATAACTGACTTCCTGGAACTGAATATCCTTGTGTATGTTTGCCTCAGAATCGTTTCCATGGTAACTGATGGAATTATTTATGTGTTCAGATAAATTTTATAAATATTAAATTTTATGTAAAGTTTTTTAATATATTTTTCCATAAAATACTGTTTTACATCATTTAAATAAAGAATAGAATAGAATCATATAGATTATTAGTCATTATATATTCATTTCATAAATGCATTGTCCCCAGAATAAATCTTTTGAATGTAATCATGTGTAAGATAATTGTTTTGTTTACTAATTACTTCACTCAATTGCAGTTTTTGCTACAAATAATCGGATTTATTCTTGTTGTCTGTAACTTTTGCTGTGAATCTCATTGTTCTAGTATTGATATGTTTTATAAAATTTTATTCTTGGAATTTAAGATTTTGTACACCTTGACGATTTATTTTGGTATTCTGATGTAAGTATTGTGTTTATAATTACATCTTGATGAGCTGACCAGTTTATGAAGATGGCATTGAACATCCCTCATTTAATAAGCATGGTTTAACAATCCACATTGAAAAGGGCACAATTTCTATCAACACTCATGGAAGAAAGCACATTTTTGACCAGTTCTATGGTTTGCACTGACTATTTTCTACAAATTATATCTGTAACTAAAGCACACATAGATATAAGTGGTTAAGTTAGTGACATGCAAATGTTTGCAAAGTCAAGAATGTCACAAGATTATTTCTGACGTTTTACTGTGCACTCATTTCGGTGATTTGCAAATATTTTTGCAGTCAATCTATCTGAAAGCATCGATTCGTGATATTTTGCCTTGTCGCAAAAATTATCCACTTACACAGTACATAGTGCCGTGAAGTAAGTAATATGTTTAGACCTATATCAACTACATTATTTCTCAATCTGGTTAAATTTGCACAGACATATTTTCTGATTGTGTTCAATGACGGAATATATCGGGATATATTGGGCTCAGGAGACTGGCCAATGTTGCACATAGACTTTGTTCTGTGGTCGTCTTATATAAAGTATGCCTAATTTCATGAATCATGTTTAACTAACTAGACTGCTGTGTCCTCATTGTTGGTATAACTCTTGTTGCTAAACATTGTCCTTTCATTATTTTTGCCATGGTAACTGAATGCATTATGTTAAATTGTATCTACAATGCCTAGTGTAAGACTCCTGGGTGCTTTGCTCTTCTGCCCAAGTTGAATCAATTGTTATACAGTCGGACATCGTTTATTCGACAACCTTCTACCCGAATAGTTAGTATCATTCAAAATAAATATCAGGTCCTGATGTATCTTCTTATGCAAGTCGCATTAAAACGGGATATTCAAAACCATGTATTATTCCAAATAAAATTTCGGGCCTGATGAATTTGAATGAACGAGGTGCGACTATATATGATATAATGGAAAATGTTAGAATAGAATACATTTATGTCATGCTCTAGTTTTTGTATTAGTTTTATAGATTTCTCAGGGCGACGTGGGAGAATCAGATATGTCTTCCCAGGTGACTCATAAATAACTGATGTGTTCATAGTTTACTTGCTGAACATTCCTACATTGCTATGTTAGGATATACCTTTGTTTTACATCATGTATACCAGATTTCATTTTCTACTCTTTCGTGTCTTTTGTTTACAAAGATGCATTGTTTTGTTTTGTTTGTCGGTATGTACACTACCTGGTGTCGGAGGGTAGCTGAGAAATACTCGGGTCTACAGTAGTCAAACTTGACAGGATAACTGTAATTTGAGGGCTCAACGCAACTGTATTTATGTATTTATATAGGCGTTACGACAGTGTTGCGCTGAGCCCTCGGTATGTGGTTAGTGTATAGAAGTGTTTGCAGTAACCATAGAAACAAAATGTTGCTCTTTTCTTTTTTGTATTTGATGAGTGCTAGGTAACAGTAAAGGTTGTAAATTCTTCTACGTAACTAGGTACTAAAACTTACATAATTGACACATGTTATTGCAGGGATTATGGTCATTAGTTTGTAGGTTCTGCTATGTAACTAGGTTCTAAAATTTACATAATTGACACAGGTTTATGCAGGGATTTTGGTCGCTAATCAGGCTTGAGAATTTTCTGTGAATTCCGAAAATTCACGAATTTGATGCTCGCAAGGGCTGTTTTTGAGACAATTTAAGCCATCTTAGACACTTAAAAGCCATAAGCTTCAGCGGCCCCCTGGACACCTTCTTGAATTTTCAGCTGATTTTTAAATTTTGCATTTTCATGCCTGCTAATGTTGTAGGTTATTTTACATAGCAAGGTACTAACCCGTACATAATTCACAAAGGTTTATGCCGGGATTATGGTTGTTATGTTGTACAATAGTGTGGAGGTTGTCTGTGAAGTCTTGCTCAAATAATCAAGTTGTTACAATGATTAGATTAGTTTGCAGAAATTCTAAACTTAACTTGGAATGCCAAAGGTGATGATAATGTGGTGTACTTCTATTATATACTGGTATGGTTTGTCTATGAGGGTCATATACAAGAGTTCTGTACTAGTTACACGTCTTTACAGAACACACATACAACTGTGTACAAACTTGTTCATCACCCCTCATTTGCTAAATTGTTCATGATTTCAACATTTGTGAAAACTGATTTTTCAGTGCATAAAATAATACATAACTCAGAACTTGAAGTAATCAGTGTGTGAAAAATAACTGTAGGACCAAAGATCTACACATTACTTTCTTACATTGTCTCAAATATTACATTGTATTATATCATATAATTATCTTGACATACCCTATATGGTGCACTATTCTATAAGATGCTGTTCTTAAATGTGTATTTGAAGTTTTGTTATATATTAGTCGATGGATTATTACTATGAAATAGCCTATTACTGGTATACAGTCAGACTTCGTTTAATTGACAACCTTCTATCCGAATACTCTGTATCATCCGAAATAAATATGAAGTCCCAATATATTGTCTTATGTACGTCAAATTAAAATGGGCTATTCAAAATCATGTATTGTTTGTGATAAAATTTCGGACCAAATGAATTCGAATGAACGAGGTCTGACTGTTTTTCTTATGTTTATTTGAATATGGTTTTGTACATCATACATGTATATAATTTAATAAATGGCCGATGTCATCACATAGGCAAGGATGGTGACACTTGCAAATAATCTACGGTACTTACTTTTTTGTGATTGTTTACATTTTTGATACAAATACCTTTTTAATTATATTTTATAGTAGCTGAATTTCCTCAAATCAAACCTTACATGTGAATAGGCATTTTCTGGGTCTAATGTTCTGATATTCTTAATTGCATGATGTTTTGGTTACAGATTGAATTTATTTGGATGTGTATATTGTTTCTATGTTTATGTTACATAAAGTTGCTATATGTTGTGTTGTGTAATGGAATGATCGTTGTTTCTATGTTTATGTTACATAAAGTTGCTATATGTTGTGTTGTGTAATGGAATGATCGTTTTTGGCTCACACTGTCTTTATTCGATGGTTCCTTTCATATTTTCTGACCAAAACTTTTTTTTAATTTTCAGTAATGTTTGAAAATCTCAATAAGTATTCCCTATGAAGCTTTTATGAAACTGTTGTTTTTTAATTGTCCGTCCTGTTTTGCATAGGGGACAGGAATGCTATTTTTATAAAATAAATGTGCGGTTTGCATGAAGAATGAGTGGCAGGTTGACATGATAAACCAAGCCATGATTACATTTAGCCTGACAATTTCTCAGTTTCAAACATTATCATGATCTGTTTACTGCATTGTAGATATTTGTGACAATATTTACAGCATACATTTGTTAATATTTTATGCTTATGTTTCAGTATACCCTGTTGAGTTTATACATGTATATGCTCATATCTTCATTTTTCAGATTGTCCACCTATGGTTTATTCTACTGTTTGTGTAAATAAGAAATACATATATCAACTGATGTATTTAAGTCATCTGTAGTGCCTACATTTATGTACAGACATTTTAAATGTTGATAATAAAAGAAAACAATTGAACAAAGTCTGTGTTTGGTTTTATAACTAGTAGAGTTGTGTGCTTCACTAAGGATAGTTTTGTACTTAATGTGTAGAGTTGTGGAATTCACTTAGTAGAGTTGTGTACTTCTCTGAGGATAGTTTTGTACTTAATGTGTAGAGTTGTGTACTTCACTGAGGATAGTTTTGTACTTAATGTGTAGAGTTGTGTACTTCTCTGAGGATAGTTTTGTACTTAATGTGTAGAGTTGTGTACTTCTCTGAGGATAGTTTTGTACTTAATGTGTAGAGTTGTGTACTTCTCTGAGGATAGTTTTGTAGTTAACTGTGTAGAGTTGTGTACTTCTCTGAGTGGAGATGTGTACTTTTCTGAGTAGAGATTTGTACTTTTCTGAGTAAAGATGTGTACTGTTCTGAGTAGAGTTGTGTACTTTTCTGAGTAGAGTTGTGTACTTTGCTTAGTAGAGATATGTACTTTGCTGAGTAAAGTTGTGTACTTCGCAGAGTAGAGATGTGTACTTTATTTAGTAGAGTTGTGTACTTCACTGTGTATAGTTGTGTACTTATCTGAGTTGAGATGTGTTTAAATTGCTTAGTAGAGATGTGTATTTCACTGAGTAGAGATGTGTACTTTACTCTGTAGAGTTGTGTACTTTGCTGAGTTGAGTTGTGTACTTCACTGAGTAGAGTTGTGTTCTTCATTACGGAGAGTTGTGTACTTCAAACAGAAACTCAGTACAACGGCTTCGATATACTGCAGGAACATGTACACTTAATGAAAAGACAGTGTGGTTCATTTTTTATAGAGGATATTTGTATGTTTCGGTGTAAGTTCGAAAGTTATTTTACCGAGTGAGCAGCCGTTTTGTAATAATGATTCAGTTTCTATCATAGCATTTCTTGTATACCATCATTGGTTAGATTCAAGGTCTCTGTCTATATTTGTATGTCTGTATATTAGGGACGTTAGTTCAGTAGCTTGTCCACTGTTAAACAATGCTTGACATGTAGACCTTGGTAAAGTTATACAGTATTGTGGTCACGCATTGTCGTCATTTTCCAGTTATGACATCTTCCACAGAACTTTTATCAACTAAAGTTTGTTGACAGCAAGGTAGGAATAGGATTGTTGGTGTCGAAATTAACAATGGTGACCATGACCTCTAAAACATGTATGCATTAATTTTACAGTATTTATTTATTATAAATTCCGTCTAGGGGTCCACTTAAATTTGTTATAACAGACGATATAATTCTAGCAAGACAGTGATCTGTCGTAAAGATCGTGTTTACGTAACTTCCTCGTTGGCACATTAATCTCCCGTTATCTAATATTGCCGACTATTGAATAGCATTCGAGGGTTTATAGCAATATGACACACGTATCCGTATGAATATAATTTCATATTATTTGGACTGACAAGTTATGATTAGAAGGATGGATCGTGCGCGGGTTGTTTTGATTGTTAATTTTGTATTATTGAATATATATTCAGGAATAGAGGGGGTTAACACAACGGACGAGCCATGGATGGGGTGTGATAGAGAAGGAGCAAGTCTCATCTGTGATTTTATACCGGACTCACTGCCTGAGAACACCGAATTTTTAGATTTGCGTAATCTGAAGCTACCGGGACGATATTTGGATAGAAGGTTAAAGAATGGGACCTTTTTATCGAAGATTTGGGGATCTTTGAGACATTTAACAATTTCAATAAATTCTTATGGAATTCATGATGAGGCATATTTCGAGCCGTATTGTTTTACTGGATTAAATGGTCTTGAAGAATTACATATTCACGTGCGTAATATACTCTATATTGAACCTGAAACCCTTTATGGACTTGGTAATTTGAAAGTTGTCGATTTCAGTCGTTGTCCAAGATTTCCATTAGAACAACTCACGTCGGCACTGGATGTTTTGGAAAATGTAACCATAAACAAGCTGAATCTGTCGTCATTTTACACACGGCGCCCTGGCATTGATCTTACCAAAGACTTTTTTCGGGTGGTGTCTGATAGGAAAGTAAAAGTGTTTGACTTTAGTTATACACAATTCATCATGATGAATTTAACTGCCTTATTAGAATTTTGTGATTACATTGAATACATTAACATCACAGGCACAACTATTACAGACTGGGCTTCTGTAGATATTCGACCAAAGCAATGTCCACGCTGGAAGCACCTAGATGCTAGCTCTGTCATTTTTCCACAATCGGCCATACGTGGCAAAGGACCAAATGATTTGGTCTATAAAGACGCAGTTCTACCATTGGACTTATCGGCTCTTTTGAAACCATTACTCCATTTAGAATATGTTGATTTTTCTAATGTCTTACCTATAAGTTCCCCGCTTTCTGTGGACAACGTCACCGTATATCTCATGTCTGCCGCAAAGTTCGCGATAAAAACGATTATTTTCCGTGGTAACAATATTAAAAGATTGAACATGAAATGGGTAGCTCCGAATATACCGCTAGAAAACGTGGATTTATCTCACTGCTCCATTAGTTTCATTCATCCAGACGTCTGTGCCGATATGCGTTCATTAAAATACTTGGATTTTTCAAACAATAACTTACATATGATGGCTCATGAAAACATTAACTTATTTTCGCGTTTGTTGAAGAATTTGACTAAATTGGAGAGTTTATCGCTCGCTCGTAACGGACTGACAACAATTCCAAACACGATGTTCTCAAATAACAGGCGTTTGTCGTCAATTGATGTCTCTAACAATCAGCTGGAGGAAGTGGACTTTCTGTCTGTTGATCTGTTGGGACTAAAATACTTGAACTTGAGAGGAAATGTTATAAAAACCATAGCTGATAGTTTATTGATTAAACTCGACGTTTTATTTCGAGAACAATCCAACTTGACACAGGACACATCGCTCGACTTACGCGACAATCCAATTAAATGTGCGAACTGCAACTCCTTCAATTTTATTTCCTGGATTTTACATCATAAAACAATTATTACCAAACCATTGGGAGTCACATGCATAGATGCGGAAGATAATGCTAACCCCATTGATGAACATGTTATGGACGAAGTCAGAACAAAATGTGACACACCGGAAGTGGTATTGACAGTTACCGTATCTGTCGGAGCGACTGTCATTTGCGTCACCATTCTTTCCTTCATTGCACGGTATTGTTATCGTGCTCGGAAACACGAACGACAAATGGAAGAAAGGGTCCATCTAATACAAGAAGGGGCAGCAGAAAGGGAATTCGTCGTGTTTCTGTCATATAGCAGCGAAGATTACGAATTTGCCACCAATAAGATACGTAAACCGCTTGAAGAGAAACTGAAAGAAATGATCGATGCTGATAGGGATCTTGTTTGTGAAGGTGATACTTATTTCAGACCTGGTCAGTATATCACTAACGAAATGTCTGAAATAGTGAGAAGATCCGCAGTGGTTCTAGTCCTACTGACTGACAATTATATGGCAAGTCAATATTGCCGCACTGAGTTTCAACAGGCGGTCATCAATGAAAAACCGGTCATTCTTATAATTAAAGATAACCTTGACCTTGACCGTATGATGCCGGTCATGAGGGACATTTACGAGAAGAAAACAAGAATACTGTGGAAGTATGAAGATGGTGAATATGTTCTCACAACCACGTGGGATAATGTTTGTACCTCTATAATAGAACTTACAGACGTTCATCCAGTGAACATTCCTTGAAAACACCGAATCATGAGAGAGTTTGGTGAGACATCATGCTTATACACTGTTTGGTGAGACATCATGCTTATACAATGTTTGGTGAGACATCATGCTTATACACTGTTTGGTGAGACATCATGCTTATACACTGTTTGGTGAGACATCATGCTTATACACTGTTTGGTGAGACATCATGATTATACACTGTTTGGTGAGACATCTTGCTTATACACTGTTTGGTGAGACATCATGCTTATACACTGTTTGGTGAGACATCATGCTTATACACTGTTTGGTGAGACATCATGCTTATACACTGTTTGGTGAGACATCATGCTTATACACTGTTTGGTGAGACATCGTGCTTATACACTGTTTGGTGAGACATCATGCTTATACACTGTTTGGTGAGACAAGCTTATACACTGTTTGGTGAGACATCTTGCTTATACACTGTTTGGTGAGACATCATGCTTATACACTGTTTGGTGAGACATCATGCTTATACACTGTTTGGTGAGACAAGCTTATACACTGTTTGGTGAGACATCTTGCTTATACACTGTTTGGTGAGACATCATGCTTATACACTGTTTGGTGAGACATCATGCTTATACACTGTTTGGTGAGACATCATGCTTATACACTGTTTGGTGAGACATCATGCTTATACACTGTTTGGTGAGACATCATGCTTATACACTGTTTGGTGAGACATCATGCTTATACACTGTTTGGTGAGACAAGCTTATACACTGTTTGGTGAGACATCTTGCTTATACACTGTTTGGTGAAACATCATGCTTATACACTGTTTGGTGAGACAAGCTTATACACTGTTTGGTGAGACATCATGCTTATACACTGTTTGGTGAGACATCATGCTTATACACTGTTTGGTGAGACATCTTGTTTATACACTGTTTGGTTAGACATCATGCTTATACACTGTTTGGTGAGACATCATGCTTATACACTGTTTGGTGAGACATCTTGCTTATACACTGTTTGGTTAGACATCATGCTTATACACTGTTTGGTGAGACATCATGCTTATACACTGTTTGGTGAGACATCTTGCTTATACACTGTTTGGTGAGACATCATGCTTATACACTGTTTGGTGAGACATCATGCTTATACACTGTTTGGTGAGACATCTTGCTTATACACTGTTTGGTGAGACATCATGCTTATACACTGTTTGGTGAGACATCATGCTTATACACTGTTTGGTGAGACATCTTGCTTATACACTGTTTGGTGAGACATCATGCTTATACACTGTTTGGTGAGACATCATGCTTATACACTGTTTGGTGAGACATCATGCTTATACACTGTTTGGTGAGACATCATGCTTATACACCGTTTGGTGAGACATCATGCTTATACACTGTATCGTTGTATGATACAGTAAAACTTCCAATACCACCTTTGGGAACCTTGAAAACTGGTCTTAGTATTGAGATGGTCTTAATATAAAGAGCAAACTGTGAAAATAGACTTGTAAGATGTGTTCTTAATTTTGAGGAGGTCTTACATTGAGGTGGTCTTTAAGTGAGGTTTTACTGTACACTTTTTTTCAGTTGTGAACGTTCTTCACAGATTCATATGCGCATGAGTTTGATACAAATGTCTCTGTTTATCAGAATTTCTATTTATTATATGTGCTATGTGACATGATTACTGTTATCAAATGTATGTGACGTATATGTGGCATGTGACATGATAACTGTTATCAAATGTATGTAACGTATATGTGGCATGTGACATGATTACTGTTATCAAATGTATGTAATGTATATGTGCTATGTGACATGATTACTGTTGTCAAATATAGGTAACGTATATGTGGCATGTGACATTATTTCTTTGGTCAAATATATGTATTGTATATGTGGTATGTGACATGCTTTCTATTATCAAACATATGTAATGTATATGTGGTATGTGACATGATTACTGGTGTCAAACATATGTAATGTATATGTGGTATTCGACATGATTTCTGGTGTCAAACATATGTATTGTATATGTGGTAAATGACATGATTTCTGCTGTCAAACATATGCATTGTATATGTGGTATATGACATGAGTATTGGTGTCAAACATATGTTATATATATGTGACATGATTACTGCTGTCAAACATATGTAATGTATATGAGGTATGTGAAATGATTACTGGTGTCAAACATATGTAATGTATATGTGACATGATTACTGCTGTCAAACATATGTATTGTATATGAGGTATGTGAAATGATTACTGCTGTCAAACATGTGTAATGTATATATGGTATGTGACTTGATTACTGGTGTCAAACATATGTATTGTATATGTGGTATATGACATGATTACTGCTATTCAAACATATGTAATGTATATGAGGTATGTGAAATGATTACTGTTGTCAAACATATGTAATGTATATATGGTATGTGACATGATTACTGGTGTAAAACATATGTAATGTACATATGGTATGTGAAATAATTAATGGTGTCAAACTTATGTCATGTATATGTGGTATGTGACATGATAACTGCTGACAAACATATGTAATGTATATGTGGTATGTAAAATGATTACTGGTGTCAAACATTGTAATGTATATGTGGTATGTGACATGATTACTGGTGTCAAACATATGTAATGTATATGTGGTATTCGACATGATTTCTGGTGTCAAACATATGTATTGTATATGTGGTAAATGACATGATTTCTGCTGTCAAACATATGCATTGTATATGTGGTATATGACATGAGTATTGGTGTCAAACATATGTTATATATATGTGACATGATTACTGCTGTCAAACATATGTAATGTATATGAGGTATGTGAAATGATTACTGGTGTCAAACATATGTAATGTATATGTGACATGATTACTGCTGTCAAACATATGTATTGTATATGAGGTATGTGAAATGATTACTGCTGTCAATCATGTGTAATGTATATATGGTATGTGACATGATTACTGGTGTCAAACATATGTATTGTATATGTGGTATATGACATGATTACTGCTATTCAAACATATGTAATGTATATGAGGTATGTGAAATGATTACTGTTGTCAAACATATGTAATGTATATATGGTATGTGACATGATTACTGGTGTAAAACATATGTAATGTACATATGGTATGTGAAATAATTAATGGTGTCAAACTTATGTCATGTATATGTGGTATGTGACATGATAACTGCTGACAAACATATGTAATGTATATGTGGTATGTAAAATGATTACTGGTGTCAAACATATGTAATGTATATGTGGTATGTGACATGATTACTGGTGTCAAATATATGTAATGTATATGTGGTATGTGACATGATTACTGGTGTCAAACATATGTAAGGAATATGTGGTATTTGACATGATTACTGTTATGAAACATATGTAATGTATATGTGCTATGTGACATTATTACTGTTATGAAACATATGTAATGTATATGTGCTATGTGACATTATTACTGTTATCAAACATATGGAATGTATTTGTGGTATGTGACATTATTACTGTTATCAAACATATGTAATGTATATGTGGTATGTGACATTATTACTGTTATCAAACATATGTAATGTATATGTGGTATGTGACCTTATTACTGTTATCAAACATATATAATGTGTATGTGGTATGTGACATTATTACTGTTATCAAACATATGTAATGTATATGTGGTATGTGACATTATTACTGTTATCAAACATATGTAAAGTACATGTAGTATGTGACATGATTACTGGAATCAAATATGTGTCAAGTATATGTGGTATGTGACATGAATACTGGAATTAAATATATGTCATGTATATGTGCTATTTGACCGTGTTGGTGTACACGTATGCTACTAGGAGTGCCTGGTAATATATACGACATGCCTGAGATCGGACTGAAGCTAACTTGTTAACTAAAACTGTCACAATCTATGTATTCCATGTTGTTATCTTGTTGAATAAAGACACGCATTGCTACGTTATGAATTGTATTAAACCAGAGCTTGCATGGAGTCTTTACCGGGGCCTGACTCAATTTCAATTTCATTATATAGTTGTGTGTATACTCAATCATCAATGATAATGTTTGTATTTAAAGGCAGGCACACTTGTACCTTTATTAAAACAAACTTTGTTTGTTTACATCATTATTGATATATTTGAGGGCTATTTCAACTTAAAACGTTCAAGATTATGTCGAAATGCAAACATGATAACATTGATAAAACACATCATTTATCGTGCCTTTGTTTGTCAACTTCGGCGTTGGTTATTTTATTATCAGGTTGACCCTACATTGCGGAAGTTTTCGAGTCGTCTGCAAATGTAAGCGTTATCTCCTACATTCGTCAATGGACGGAATCCCCCGATGATCGTTTAGGTGTAAACAAAAATATGACTGTTTTAGGTTTCCCGACCTACCCTATATTTTTGCCCCGACCCTAGAACATTTTTCGCGTGTGAACATTTTTTTATCTTTTTGGTAAAATTCCTTCTTTTTTGGTAAAATTTCTTTGTGTGAATTTTTCTTTAGGTTTATATTTCTGCCCAGTTATTAGACGCTTTACGAGTATTCCAGCTATAGAGCATTATATTCACATTGATTAAACATTTTCCATGTTAAAAGGGAAAGGGGATATGTCTTTTAGCATATTTTCATTTAAATCTATGTTTAATTTGCTTCGTTTGAAAATAAAAATAAATCTCCAAAAAGTTCGACTTTATTTTTTTGGGGCATGAAACCTGAAACAAACATATGTGTTAGGCCTTACATACATTATTTGCATTGAGATTCTTATCATGTGCCCCGTAATAACAATATTGGACTTCTTATCTCAAGCACTACGTAACTTGTCATTACCCGGGTATTTTTTTCGATTTTCTATCCTGATTGAAAATACAACACAGCTAAAATATTTGATAATCCCACATTTCTGTACTTCCGGCAACAACCGGAAGTTACCATAACTCAATAAGGGTATACTGAACAAATGTATTCGCAAATTCGGATTTGACCTTCTTCAACAATGTGGAACATATCGTAGCTGTAACATACGCGATATATTTGACGAGGAGATGGGTTATTGACTGTTGACTCACATATCGCTGTGTTAGCAAAATACGTATATAGATATATTTATTGCAAAAGGCAATATTGCCTATGAGCGGACATGCAAATATTAACATAGTTTTATTTGAACACTTTCGATCAATGTACAATTGAGAATAATATTAAACCACATACATTACCAAACAAACAAAATGTGTAATAGTTAAGAGAGGATTATCAAGTTTGGTAAGATATGTAATACGGAGAGAAGTGTTGTTTTCTTGTGTTTTGTCTCCTTGTCTTAGTAACATTTAGGATACATATAAAACAGAGTAAGTGCATGTATGACTTCAAAAATACATGTATTAGGTAATGCGTCATACAGCACGTAACTTCCATCGAGAAGAATAATAGTATCTCTATTTTTACTTCTTTTGTATTTTTTTGAATTTCTGGAATTTGCATATAACTATGTCCAATTTTGCAATAAACTACCAGAATTACTGTATTTAATAGATATTATATTACAGTACAAAATACCTAAAGTAAAGAAACATTGTATAGTGTGCAATGTGATTGTTGGGGTAAACTTTAAAAAAATAACAAACAACGGGAACTTTTGGAATCTGTTAATATCTCGTTCAATTTAACTATAACATTTTCAGAGTAGTTATTCTTAACGAATGTTAATATTGCAAAATCAATAACATAAATTAGAGAATCAGTTTATGATGCATAATGTAATATTAAAAATATTACAAACATTAAATGAATAAAAGTTGCGAATGTCTGGTATACTTTGGTTATACCTGGATAAAAACTAAACAATGAGAGTCACAGAAATGACATCTTTCAATATAACATGATAACATTATGCTATCATATCAAACAAGAAATGTGGTTTTGAGGTTAAAAGTTCTGAAAACACTGATAAATGAAATGCTGATTTCTTGAAGCCATATGAATTTGATTACAAAACAATTAAACAAGCCCAAATATGCAACGTTTTGATATTTCATGTTTTATACTAAAAGAGAATTTGTACATATACTTTATTTTCATAAAACTAACGTAAACATTTTAACATTGTAACATTTGCGATATTGGTTCCAAAAGTTCACATACATGACACTGAGTATTTAGTTGATTTTAGTTGCTCAGTGACTTAATGTAGCATAAGATATGCACAATGTTTTAGTCAAATGCCAAATATGGTCTGATGGCATCTCTCAGCTGACTTCTTTGCACGTGAAGCAGGCTGAACTACATTCAAATACAACATTCGTGTAGCTGCATGCTACTGTACGGCAGCCAGGTTGACAAGTGCACCGTACAACTTTCATCATGTGAGCAGGAGCTGTCGCTCTTCTAGTTGACACTGGATATAGTTTGTTACCAACTAGTTCCCAACCACATTCTAGCGGGTCCGAATCATTGAGTCCTTTCCAGTCCTGTATTTGTAGAAATACCCGCAAGCTATGGTACTTAGCAGCATCAGACGTAAATGGTAGTTGTTTTGGGTCCATATAAATTGATGTCTTTGCAACCTTTTCAACAAACGTAGAAAGGCATACAATGTTCAAACTTTGCTCCGGCTCACCTTTATAAAAATAGCAACAATATGAAACGTTACACGGAAATATTTCAAATATACATGTATTATCACAGTTCTTGTCTTGTTTGATGGTATTGCCTGTTTCCCGTCTTGTTTGCATGTAATAAACCTTATTTACGCACTCATGATTGGACTCGGTGTTTTACAATAGACGCAAACAAAACAACCTATAGACAATGAATACTTTGAGATACATAAGCCTATATAATCGTACCGTTAAATGTCTTGTCTCAGCTGATTTTAATTGAGACATTTCTTATTACATTCGTACGGTGGCATAATGGCGGCATGTGTGAAATTATTTTCATCTCGTGGCCACGACTTACTAACTCATTCCCATGTATTAGTATCTCGTGGTCACGACTTTACTATCACATTCCGACGTTATACTTAGTACGTACATTCGTGTTCGACCATACGCACGTCTCAAGTGCAATAAATTCGCTCCCTTCGAACCTTAGATATAATAAGGTACAATATACTTGTTTTAATACACCAGCCTATCTCAAGCAATACCGTGTACATGTTGTGTGTCTTTCATTCAGCTTGTCAAACAAAAGGTGAAGAAATTAAATACTTAATGACCTCAATGTGTCTGTTGCGTACAATATTCCTTATTGTTTTCGACAAAAATATTGTTGTTGGCGAAGTCGCTGATAAAAGGTTTTATCTAATTCCATGAATCATTGTAAATTATCAGTATGTTATATCATTGTACGCACTGACATTAAGCAAAGATAAGTACGGTACTAGATATAGATAGGTCACATATTTAGCTGTATTTAAAAGGTATAAATAGGAATATCCTTAATATTCACAACATTTATAATTGTTTATGCTCAAGATGCGACAACACGGTATATCTCTAGTGATAAGTCTCATTGTAAGTACGTTTCATTCCATCTTCATGTATGATGTTTATAACACGGACAAGATCGAATATTTAGCGTAGGCTCGAGAATTGGGCAAGTTACAACGAAAACGAAATGAAACATACTCTCTGAGCAGTTTCGGGTATTCAAGCCATTTTGATGAAGGCTTGTGCTCTCTGTTTGCCTGAATATAATTGCGTACTGTAACTTTATCTATTCTGATGGAAGGCTGAACATAAATGTTTACTACATTGTTGTAATACAAAATGTGTTATTAAAGGTTTCTATTGTTAGTTACTATATAATAAATATATCACGAATCATTTTTTTTGTAAATTTGAATTTGCTATATAACATATTACAATGATGCAATTTGCAGTTTTCGTTTACAACGAATTCTAGTTCGAAGATGAATGATATGTTTTGGTATAGACGTCAGTAGCAGATACCACACCTTATATTGTTTCATTACTTCTACTGACGTCAGATGTACAACCGGAATTGAACCATTATCTGTATTTATCCACGGACTGTGTGTATTTAGTACACATGTTTTATACTTTCAGACGATTCTTGGTATTTTGGAAGGACTACATGGTAACTTCTTTGCTTCTTGACTTTTTATTATATAATTTGTGATAACTGAACTCGACATTTTGTTAAGACAAGGTTCGAGTTACTTCCCCGCTGGTTATATTTGTTTGTAAATAGACATTTACTGCTTATGATGGAGCACCTCTATGATGTAATGGAGCATTTCTTTACCATCTAACGATGGAGGTTATTTTGTGTATTATTGTCCGAAACAGAGACGTAGAAGGACGTATATATAGGCCTACAGCAGTTAGTCTGACTTTTATATTTACAATTTACACCTTCTGTAATACTGAGACACAGCGCCGCATTATTTCCAGAACCCCATAACTTGTTTTTCGTCTTTTTGAGAAAAACAACTTTACAATTTAAAAAAGTTACATACGGGGTTATGGAATTGCATTTTATTAAAGTTATGTGCATTCCAGGACAATATAGTAATAACAGATAGAATGAGCTTGGAAAGACGGTTTTTTAATGATACCAAATACTCAAAACCGGCAAAAAATGAGTTACGGGGTTCTGGAAATAAGGCGACGACAGTTCCCTTACATACAATAAAAAAAGAATAATGTTCTAATGTTCTAATGTCTTTTCATCTTATGTGCATTGTATTTTTATTAAAGGCTGTTATGACATTTTTTCCAAACAAAACAACAGATGATTTGCCCTTTGTTTTTATTTACAGCAATATTGTATATGTGCATTTCTTACACAGTAATATTGCATGTTCAATATTTGCAACATTTTGTTTGTATTATTAGGTAACTTTTGTTGTATTATTTCTACATATTCCCTTCAAAAAGTTTACAATAATTATTCGGCTAAACGTTTTTCCGGCGACATTGATGCCTCGCATCATCTTTCTCTCGTATATAAAATGTTTCCTGTACTGGAGAACTGCTGTCAACAAATTGTGAAGCGTTCAGCCAATGAAAACAGGTTTTAGAAGATAGTAACCAATAGACATAGACAGACCGGAACAGTACGCGGACACCTTTTACAGCATTTTAATAACCTGGGTAAACTCAGCTGTGTTTCAAACCATCTGGTCTTTGTACCTTTCTAGATAAATCCTTGCTCTAAAAGTTATGGGAAATCGTGATTGAAAACAACCCACTGCGCATGCGCAGTTTGGCACCTTGCTATTTAACCAGTACGCGAACACCAACATACACTTAAAAAGAAAACCCCTAATGAGGAATCATTTTCAGAGAAGTTCCTTTGATGGTTTAATTTCAACATAATAACTGTATTTTAGCTAGTTTTGAATTCACTATACATAGCATAGCATAGCATAACATTTTGTTTTTGTTTCAAGAACAAGATTGCATACTTGGTAATAAGTATTGGCAGTATTTTTTAACATCTTTATAATTCTAATTTCTTTCTTTAAAAGTGAAAAATAAGATGTTTCTACATTATTTATTAATATGATTGATTTTGAGGACATATACAAACTGTTTAGATATTGATTAATGAGGATGAATAACTTACTTCTATACGTTAAAAATCTGATCATGTAGATTTAACACACCGTTATTGATTGTTGCTGCATTTTGTCATCTACTCGTTTATTCGACAACCTTCTATCCGAATACTTGGTGTTATCCGAAATAAATACCAGGTCCCGATGTATCTTCTTATGCATGTCGAATTGAAATGGGCTATTCGAAACCATTTATTACTCGAAATAAAATGTCGGACCCGATGAATTCGAATGAACGAAGTCTGACTGTGAATTAGATAGGCCTACTATCAATGAATCTTTTGTATATACAGTAAAACCTCAATTATAAGACCACCCTTGGGACCTTTGAAAACTGGTCTTAATATTGAGGTGGTCTAAATATCGAGGTTGAATAAAGAGCAAAACGGTGTAAATTAACTTGAAAATTGTGTTCCTAATTTTGAGGTGTTCTTATATTTGTGTTGTCTTTAGTTTAGGTTTTACTGTAATTTTACATTAAACAGGACAAAATGTCTCGACACAAGCACGACTAGTCGGTGGACACAGTAATGCTACTGGGTTGTTAGAGCTATTTGTTGATGGTGAATGGGCGACTGTGCAGAGGCTTTATTTTAGTTATAATGACGCTAAAGTTGTTTGCCGAATGCTCGGATACAATGATAGGTAAGATTGTAGAATAGTTGTCAAAATATTTCTAGTGCGTTTGTTTCTTTGTTACGTACATTAATACAAAACCTCGGCTAGATACGAAAGCCTGGTGGTGACATTTCAACTTCATATATTCACGAGTTCAACATCATACATTCACGAATTCTTCTTCACGAATTCACGATTTCAATTTCACGAATTCCACTTAACGAATTCATGAATTGAATTTTAACGAATTCACGAAATTAACTTCACGAAATCATGATTTCAACTTCATGAAGTTGAAATCGTGAACACGTGAAGTTGAAATCGTGAATTCATGAAGTTGAAATCGTGAATTCATGAAGTTGAAATCGTGAATTAGTGAAATTGCTAAATTGAATTCGTGAAATTAAAATCGTGATATCGTGAATTCATGAAGATGAATTTGAGAAGCCGAAATGTCACCGTCAGGCTTACGTAACTAGATAATATATTGACTTACATGTAATTATACTGAAATTCTCTAGTCACATTGTTCATAATGAAGCCGGGAACTAAATACTTAATTCAACTCAACTTGAATTTCAGAATTTGTCCGATACAAGTACGATTTCTTAGAAAATAGCTGAAAAATACCGAAATTAATGGTTATCTTTAAATTGTTTAAACAGTCAGCTCTTGTTAAACGGACCATATTTGTTCTCTGGAGGTATGTCGTTATATTGAATTAATTTTGTTGCAATATATAATTTGATGAAAGGAATATAAACATTTATTGACAAATAAATAGTTTTATGTAAGTCCCGTTGGGACAGGGTTTTACAATTTAGTCCGTCCCAGAACGGGACAGGTTTTTATCATTTTAGTCCGTCCCACAACGGGACGGGGTTTTAGCATCCACTAACACAAATCACAATTTGCTGTTCTCACGTTTTATGTAATTGCGCAGAAAAATCCGTCTTTTATCATTGGTATATTTGTTTATTTCTACGCTTTGGTGAGCTGAGAAGAACTAACTTTAGTTTGTATACTGTATTGCCATCATAAAGAAGCGAAGATTGTGGTTTAACACTCGTCTAAAGGTGTATTTGGGACGGTAAACTGTTTTACTATTCGTACTCCATCGATTCGTACTCAGGGCTTTCGGACCGGTGATATTGTGTTGCGTATTTCAGAATGTCTGTGTTATTTGTTGGTGACTCCAACGTTGTCAGGTTTAAACGTTACCTTGACAGGATTAACATGAGCAACCCGTTTATGTTAAACAGCGTGATTCCTGTACATTTACACGGAATTAGTGGTGGTTGTATAACCAATTCGAGGCATTTGACCACGTTTGGTGAGGAGATTAATAGCAAACAGCCCACATGTGTAGTGCTTTTAATAGGTGGAAATGATATGGACTCAATGCAAGCAGATGAGTCTCATGCAGAATTAATTGCTCTGAGATTGGTGTCGGTTGCGACATTGTGGTTGTCAAAGTACAATCTACAGAAATTGTTTATATGCCAGTTGACCCCGAGACAACGCACTCGTCATGTACCTGTTGATAATTATAATGAACTTATTATGGTTGCAAACAGGGCGATTAAGAGAGAGCTAAGCGATATTAAGTCTGTTGACTACTGGAACTTAAAAGGATTGAAACAGTCTAACATTAGTACTGTAACCTATGATGGTGTACATTTCAGTGATCATGGATTTGCAAAATTGCTCAGGAATGTTAGGGGCATAGTGTTAAAATTTATTTGAAATATGGCATCAAATATGTAACGAAGTGTTGACTTATTGACTATATTATATTATGATAGTGAATTGTTGTCAAATTGGCATTCACATGAATGAATAAGATTTAATTGATATCAAAATATGTGATATTATTGAAAATAATTGTTAACATCATGTTATACATGCTGTTATTTACTTATGAAGTGTTTACTAATGCACATATTTCACTGATTGTAGGTAATTGCCATCGTGTATGAGTGTTTATAATATCACTGACGATTATTGTTGGTTGTTGATCATATTGTGAGAGTTATCAGATAAAGGTATAAGAAGTTTATTTATATTTACGCATTATATTGTCTCATCTGCATGCAATGATGTTCATTGCTTTTTACGCAGTTGAATTTTCAATATATGTTTTGAATAACCATTTCTGATGACATATTGTCAATAGCTGTAATGGTATACAGATAAAACATTTATACTATAACAATTAGTTATAAAACATCTATGGTTTACAAGGGAATGTATTTAATGAAACATACAATTATTGAGTGACATATTGTCTGATAAGTGGTCATATTGGCTACAGCTCAATTGTTTGTTTGGCTGGACATTTTCAGTATTTAAAAGACGGATTTTTCTGCGCAATTACATAAAACGTGAGAACAGCAAATTGTGATTTGTGTTAGTGGATGCTAAAACCCCGTCCCGTTGTGGGACGGACTAAAATGATAAAAACCTGTCCCGTTCTGGGACGGACTAAATTGTAAAACCCTGTCCCAACGGGACTTACATAAAACTATTTATTTGTCAATAAATGTTTATTTATGTAAGCTCCCTGGTAATCACTTTATAACTCTGTTTGATGATACAAGTAATAACAAACACATGGGTATGATTGCGCAATTACATAAAACGTGAGAACAGCAAATTGTGATTTGTGTTAGTGGATGCTAAAACCCCGTCCCGTTGTGGGACGGACTAAAATGATAAAAACCTGTCCCGTTCTGGGACGGACTAAATTGTAAAACCCTGTCCCAACGGGACTTACATAAAACTATTTATTTGTCAATAAATGTTTATTTATGTAAGCTCCCTGGTAATCACTTTATAACTCTGTTTGATGATACAAGTAATAACAAACACATGGGTATGATTGAAATCTGTCATTTAATTTATAAATGACGAATATCACATAAAACATTATGTAATAACAAATGATTAACTAAACACATATATATACAATAATACATGTATCATCAAAGGTGGGGTTCCATTTATATGCCACCTATTGCAAACATCTTGAAACTAGTTGAGACTAGTTTCAAGGTATTTAGGAGTGGTGTGTCAGCGGTTTGGGTAGGAGTGGTGTGTTAGCGGTTTGGGTAGGAGTGGTGTGTCAGCGGTTTGGGTAGGAGTGGTGTGTCAGCGATTTGGGTAGGAGTGGTGTGTCAGCGATTTGGGTAGGAGTGGTGTGTCGGCGGTTTGGGTAGGAATGGTGTGTCAGCGATTTGGGTAGGAGTGGTGTGTCAGCGATTTGGGTAGGAGTGGTGTGTCGGCGGTTTGGGTAGGAGTGGTGTGTCAGCGATTTGGGTAGGAGTGGTGTGTCAGCGATTTGGGTAGGAGTGGTGTGTCGGCGGTTTGGGTAGGAGTGGTGTGTCGGCGGTTTGGGTAGGAGTGGTGTGTCAGCGGTTTGGGTAGGACTGGTGTGTCGGCGGTTTGGGTAGGAGTGGTGTGTCAGCGATTTGGGTAGGAGTGGTGTGTCGGCGGTTTGGGTAGTAGTGGTGTGTCGGCGGTTTGGGTAGGAGTGGTGTGTCAGCGATTTGGGTAGGAGTGGTGTGTCGGCGGTTTGGGTAGGGGTGGTGTGTCAGCGATTTAGGTAGGAGTGGTGTGTCGGCGGTTTGGGTAGGACTGGTGTGTCGGCGGTTTGGGTTGGACTGGTGTGTCGGCGGTTTGGGTAGGAGTGGTGTGTCAGCGGTTTGGGTAGGAGTGGTGTGTCAGCGGTTTGGGTAGGAGTGGTGTGTCAGCGGTTTGGGTAGGGGTATTGTGTCAGCGGTTTGGGTAGGAGTGGTGTGTCAGCGGTTTGGGTAGGAGTGGTGTGTCAGCGGTTTGGGTAGGAGTGGTGTGTCGGCAGTTTGGGTGGACCGGTGCATCGGCGGTTTGGGTAGCGAGTGTATAGGCGGTTTGGTAGACCGGTGTGTCGGCGGTTTGGGTTGACCGGTGTGTCGGCGGTTTGGGTAGACCGGTGTGTCGGCGGTTTGGGTAGCGAGTGTATAGGCGGTTTGGTAGACCGGTGTATCGGCAGTTTTGGTAGACCGGTGTATCGGCGGTTCGGGTAGCGAGTGTATAGGCGGTTTGGGTAGCGAGTGTATAGGCGGTTTGGTAGACCGGTGTGTCGGCGGTTTTGGTAGACCGGTGTTTCGGCGGTTTGGGTAGCGAGTGTATAGGCGGTTTGGGTAGCGAGTGTATAGGCGGTTTGGTAGACCGGTGTGTCGGCGGTTTGGGTAGACCGGTGTGTCGGCGGTTTGGGTAGACCGGTGTATCGGCGGTTTTGGTAGCGAGTGTATAGGCGGTTTGGGTAGACCGGTGTATCGGCGGTTTTGGTAGCGAGTGTATAGGCGGTTTGGGTAGGACTGGTGTGTCGGCGGTTTGGGTAGACCGGTGTATAGGCGGTTTGGGTAGACCGGTGTGTCGGCGGTTTGGGTAGACCGGTGTATCGGCTGTTTGGGTAGCGAGTGTATAGGCGGTTTGGTAGACCGGTGTGTCGGCGGTTAGGGACGGACCGGTGTGTCGGCGATTTTGCGTCTTTCTTGTATGCTTCTGATTAATAATAATTAACATGTCATTCAACTTACAGCGTTGTGAAAGTTTTAGATAACGGACGCGCATTGTTTGGTAGTAAATCAGGATCGATTTTAGCTCACAATTTTGGTTGTCGTGGAAACGAGGCAGATTTACGGCAATGTGGTACGTCATCAAGATGGTCTCCCAGTACATCAGGTTCACATGGTTACGATGCCGGTGTGAGCTGTGAAAGTAAGTGAAGTAAATACTTAAAAATGGAAAAAAGTCCGAGAAAAGCGGAACGTAACAAAGCGTGAAAATGGCGATGGCCACAGAAAATGCAACAGTAACTTGTACATGAAATATTCGTATGAAGGTTTTGAGAAACACCAATTGAAAGGTACAACTTCAGGAAAATACTAATGCATATCAGTGCTTGTATATACTATTATTATCTTAAGATAGTTTTAACTACATGAAGTTGTAGTGAACATTTTTTTAATAAAATAATGTTAAATCCACTTACAATTTTCAGGATGTTTAATAATTCTAGTATTTCTTAACATTTGCCTATGCACCGGTTAATAAAGAAGGCGCAGTGATCGAGTGTAGAGCCCTAAATGGTTAGTAGCCAGGAAGCAGTCATTGAGAGTGACTATAAGTTGTAAGAACTTGTTTCACAATCGATGTAAAATAAATATATTTAAACGTAAGTATTTAAGTGTCATAACACGTTTACATCATACATCCGTGAGAAAACAAACTCAAGCGGTTCTAAACCATATCAACCGCGATAACTGCTTCCTGGCTACCAAACTTTGGGATTATGGAGTTCGTGATCAAATACCTCTCATGGCTGGGCTCGAACTCACGACCTTCGGATCATGGGTCAGGCGCTCTACCCCTTGACCACTGCACCTCCCTACGGTTCAAATAGTGCTGTGTCTGCACAGGTTTGTATTAATTCAATATGAAGTGTACCATAAGGTTGGTCGTAAGTTCGATCCAAGATTGAGATCTGGAAAAATCTCAGTGTGTTCATTCCACTGTCAAATATTTACATCAATCATCACAGCATTACGCGGGAAAAATTCTACATGAAACTCCTTCACGGATTATATGTTTTAATCCGTTGCTATCAAAAATAAATCTTCATATTTACAGTTGTATAGACTCCTCTCTTTATTCCAGGAACCCAGCTACGACTTATGGACGGTGACAACACCCATTCCGGAAGAGTTGAAATTTTCTTCAATGTACGCACAAAATTCTACGATTTTATGGCCTTTTCAAGTCATTCTATACAAACTTATCACTTCCAGTTAAGTAATAGCAACTGCATATATGCAGTCAAAACACTAACAACATCATATCAAGAACTCACTAAATGAAACATTATCTCCATTCAAAACCGAAACATTCTCGTAAGATATTTCCCGCAATGTAATAATTATTATTAAATATGAATATATATTGTATCTATATAAGCGTTGATCTTTTAGAAGTCCCAGTCGTAATTACGCTGTTCAATTAAAGTTAGTATTAGTCACGTTTTAAGGCCAGCATTATTTTATTTTCTGTTTTACGAGAATTTTTTGAAAACAATTGGGTCGGCAGGGCCGAATAAAAACAAATTTCTCAATATTGAGCACTCGACCCAAAACAATAGAACATGAAAAAAGACATGTTTTAATACTAAATAATATTAGTGAAAAAATGCAATTTTATCATCTAACCATATGAACTGAAGTATTCTTTTCCTTACCATGCTTGAATATCCGATAGATATTTAAAGATATATTATGCTCATTTTTTTGTTCATTTGTTTATCTAAACAAACAAGAAAAATATACTTTATCTAGTTAAAACTTTAATAAATATGCATTATCACAGGATACATTCATAATGTATTTCTCTGTATTTGACGAAAAAAAGACATTTGTATTATCATAAAATTGAAAAAAAACAAGCGGTGTTTTTTACTTGTTTTGTCTCTTAGTAATATGATTAAAGGCAAGATTGCGATACATGATAATGGTTCTTATTTATGATGTTTTAGACTATGTTTCAACAATACTAGATGAAGTCCATTAAAAAAATTAGGGTCAGTTGAGCCAGATACATCTTTAATGGATTGTTTTAGGTTCTGTTTGTATATCGGTTTATAAGTAGAGACTAACCATGATGGGTAAAACCGAAAATGAAATCAAAGGACTGAAGGTCCTGGGAGGCGCTTACAATGCAAGACTGAACGTTTTCCATAGTTACGTATTAGCAATTAATACGCGACTATTCGGGTAAACTCATTCGCCAAAAATCATCCTGAAAAGCCGTTTATATCAAGACTCCCACCATTTCACAATTGATATATCCCTGATAAATCAGCCATTTTACTTATCAAATCTATAATAAAATCAGAGGACTTTACATGTACTATTTTCTTGAGACGATGAATATGGCAGTGCAGGCCTAAATAAGAAATATAAACATGAAATGTTCAGTTTCGCTGAAAACATTCCTTTAGTTAAACACGAGAGTGTTTATGTGTTTGAGACTTGACTTTGAGAACTATATTATAGGGAGAGTGGCATTCTATTTGTGATACAAGTTTTGACGACGTCGATGCCAGGGTGATTTGTAATAGTCTTGGATTTGCTACATCGTAAGTACAACATATTAGCTGCTTATATATCTTTGTCAACGAATGGCAATTTTGGTATTCGAATATTCGGTCAACCTTCCGAAGGAATATTCGATCATTCGACTTTTTTTTGATAAAAATAATACATACATAAATTCGACGTTGAACTTTTAGTTTATGCTTTTCAATTGTGTGTTTTAAAGAACAGAACAGAACAGAACAGAACAGAACATAATGATTTATTAATGTCTGGATTTAAGTAAAATACTTATCATCCAATATATACAATTTACAATAATAATATTGACATTACTCTTTAAACCAATCACTCAATGCGATAATGCCCAATCATTGAAATTTTATACACTTGCATTCAGCTTTTATATTGAAACTATATATTTTATCGAATATTCGAATGCCGAATCAGTATGGAGTTTTTGGTCACCAGTTTATACACACAGATTGTTGCAGACGAACGTGGTATAGTGTTGTGATTCATATCATAAATGTTTTAAGTCCTTATTAAATGTTGAAAGATATCTTTATATCAATCTACCGTTTCCACTACATAAATCATTCGCTAGCTTTAGAACCTCTTGCCTTAAAAAAACAGGATGATAGAGCTAGTTTAATATTGATAGAAATGATCGCTTTTGTATTTTCTGTTTATTGAACAATGCTCTACTGGTTATTGTAGATGAGTATCATGTATTTTCCAAATGTTCTAGATGTTCGTAAAAAATATTTGTTTACTTGATAGTCATATACTGGAAATACAGACATGGTAAATTTCTGTAATTGCATCTGAAAATGTAACTTATATTAAATAAAAATTAATTATATTGCAGTATATGTTCATAAACTCATGTTAGTCATAGATCATAGCTGAATTGGAAAATCAGAGGACACAACTATCATTCATATGTGAGCGCCGCTGTACAATTTCCAACCTCTTCTATAAGTGACGTCATTTCTAGAAATCGTCACATATGTGACGTCACAATTTAGGCCTACTGACAGTAAGCAATATTTGCCACATTAGGCAATATGAAAACAATGTGGCCATATGGAGTAGGCTTAATATTATTTCCTGCTTGTACATAGTGACATCACATGTGACATTTTCTTGAAATGACGTCACTTACAGAAGAGGTTGATTTTTAACACGTATTATGGCCTTTGATTGAAATATTCATTTCGTTCATTCGTTCTTTCTCATTGCACAGCTCATTTAATTACTGCTTTGTTTCTACTGGTATACAGGGCTGTAGCTCAAGCGTATACAGAATCACATTTTGGACAAGGATTTGGTGATGCCATCATTTCTTCATTAAATTGTCAAGGCACTGAAGCAGATATAAAACTATGTAGCGGAACATGGAGTCCAGTTGCGTGTAACCATAGACACGACGCTGGTGTCAATTGTGGAGGTAAGCAGTATTTCTCTGCAATTGTAGATCCATATATGATTGACACATTTTACTTGCGAAAATAGGACAATGTGTAACAGTGAAAAAAGGAGCACATAGAACGTCTCATACACAATTTAGACCTTTCTTAAACATATCTAGACACATGACTACATTACTTCACGACACAGGACTACATTACACATGACCTCACGGCACAGGGCTACACGACACAGAACTACACGACACAGGACTACACAAACAAGGCTACACGACACAGGACTACACGACACAGGACTACACGACACAGGACTACACGACACAGGGCTACACGACACAGGGCTACACGACACAGGACTACACGACACATGGCTACACGACACAGGACTACACGACACAGGGCTACACGACACAGGGCTACACGACACAGGGCTACACGACACAGGGCTACACGACACATGACTACACGACACAGGACTACACGACACATGACTACATGACACATGACTACACGACACATGACTACACGACACAGGACTACACGACACAGGACTACACGGCACAGGGTTGCATGACACAGGACTACATGACACAGGGCTACACGACACAGGACTACACGACACAGGACTACACGACACAGGACTACACGACACAGGACTACACGACACAGGGCTACACGACACAGGACTACACGACACAGGGCTACACGACACAGGACTACACGACACATGACGACACGACACAGGGCTACACGACACAGGACTACACGACACAGGACTACACGACACAGGACTACATGACACAGGACTACATGACACAGGGCTACACGACACAGGACTACACGACACAGGACTACACGACACAGGGCTACACGACACAGGACTACACGACACAGGACTACACGGCACAGGGCTGCATGACACAGGACTACATGACACAGGGCTACACGACACAGGACTACACGACACAGGACTACACGACACAGGACTACACGACACAGGACTACACGACACAGGGCTACACGACACAGGACTACACGACACAGGGATACACGACACAGGACTACACGACACATGACGACACGACACAGGGCTACACGACACAGGACTACACGACACAGGACTACACGACACAGGACTACATGACACAGGACTACACGACACAGGGCTACACGACACAGGACTACACGACACAGGACTACACGACACAGGGCTACACGACACAGGACTACACGACACAGGACTACACGACACAGGACTACACGACACATGGCTACACGACACATGACTACACGACACAGGACTACACGACACAGGACTACACGACACAGGGCTAAAACACTTTGAAGGAAACATATTGGATTGTCACCGAATAAAGAAAATGGCATTTAAGTCCGAAAAACACACGGTAATGTTTACAGAATGATGTACAACCGGACTTCGCTCATTCGAATTTACCGGGTCCAAACATTTATTTCGAATAATACAACATTGAATTTGACGTTCATAAGAAGATACATTTGGACCTAATATTCATTTCGGATGATACCGAGTATTCGGATAGAAGGTATAAACGAGGTCTGACTTTATGTGATCAGATTGAGATAACGTTGTATATCTCTGGTTGATTTGGTTGTCAACATGTACATCACCTTTTTATATCACCAGGTACCCAAATCCGTTTAGCTAATGGCCCAACAAATACATCCGGGCGAGTGGAAGTGTATCATGGTGGTAAGTGGGGGACCATATGCGGTTATGGTGGATTTGACAGTCGTAATGCTGAAGTCATCTGTCGTATGCTGGGAATCAATACAATGTATGTATCTCCTCACACCACCACGATTAAAGCCCATTCCAAACACTCACCTGTCAAAACTTACTTTTCTAAGTCTGAGTTAGGGGATTTGAGTTTTTTTATGAATTAATGCCGTTGAATATTCGTTTGTGTCCATTTTTAAGGTGTATTGAAATGTTCGTGTTTGTTTGTGAGCTTGACGGAGAAAAAGCCGCGGTTGTGTTTTGATAGAAAAGTGCTCCAAACATTTGTTATAGCTTGACGCATGCGAGTACTTCCTGTCCTAAATGGGCATGGATCGGTCCTGAACGTACATACACCAGATCGTGGTCAATTTAACAGCACCATACTTAGCACACTAGGCCATGAATACAAGTTTGTCTCATTGTCTATCCTGTACATGTCCGAACTTCGTTTAACTAAGGCCATCCTTAAAATATTGTTTGTTTGCGGTTACGCGACCCGAAATTTTAACAGTGGGTAGGTAAGCAGGTTTTTTAGGCGCAGGCGTACTAAGATGGCGTTGCTATTTGCATAGCAGTGTTGTGTAAACCAATCAAATATTACGTTAATCACTAAACCAACTTCTCTTCAATCGAACAACGTTTGTAATCTTGACGCGGATTGGTTAACCTTTCGATAAGGTGTAGGCTACGTTATTTTACCGAAATCCACTGATTTTCGGTG
The DNA here is from genome assembly GCA_032209605.1 of Mactromeris polynyma. Lineage (NCBI taxonomy): Eukaryota > Metazoa > Mollusca > Bivalvia > Venerida > Mactridae > Mactromeris > Mactromeris polynyma. The sequence continues at coordinate 36,184,368 of JASFXZ010000004.1, forward strand.
AATTTACCGAAATCCATTTTTGATCTGGAATGATTAGTAATCGTAACACCTCGGCATTTTTTATGTTGCATAACTAACATTAACCTTCAAAGTGCGCCGACCATCTTTTTTCAAGATATTTCTTGATTTAGCTTAGTACTGTAATGGCTTCGTGAACAGCCTACATGTGCACATATGTACTGATACAAATGTATCATGTTTATTTCCTACCATGTTGTGGCTTGTCCACTCATGTTCATGCTTACTTAGATACTTTATTTAGAAATTAGGCCAATGATTCATATAAAAGGAATAAAAAGTGTACATTCAATGTTGTCTTATCTTCTATTGTAGAACCAGTCTATGATTAATCTACGCGCAAGGAAAAAAAACGATAAACATTTTTATTCATCTATGAACCTGAAATATTAAATTGAGTCGCGGCATTTTTTATAAATCGATCGCGTAACTGCAACACACAATATTTTCAGCATGGCTTAAGTCAAAGTTGGGTTAAAATTTGAACATGATTTTCAGTGGGCTCGTTCGTGATTATTTAGGGCTTAAGGGAGTTTCGTTCTTTGAACACAATTTTGATAGAAGTTTTATTTAAACGAGGAAAATATTTGACAGTCGTTTATTAAAACTTGAATTGTGAACTCCCAATTGGGCGCTGCTATGGGATTTACAACCTCATATGTAAGTGACGTTAATTCAAGAAAACGCACACGTGATGTCATTATTTGCAAGTAGAAAACAATATTTACTCCTCTTCGGTTTCATTTTGACGTATCGGGCAAATATTGCTTACTGTCAGTACATGATGACTTCACATGTGACGTTTTTCTGGAAATGACGTCACTTATGAGGGGGTTGGAAATCGTACAGCTGTGCTCAATTATTTGTCATTGTTTCAGGAAAGCAATTGCTTACCCGGCAGCATTTTACGGAGAGGGGTATAATCAAATAATCGTTTCACATCTTGAATGTGATGGGTCGGAATCGGATGTAGCTGCTTGTAAGTCAGACAGTTGGGTGGTATCAGGCTTGCCTTATTCCGTGTGTTCACATCAGAATGACGCTGGAGTAAACTGTGCTGGTGGTAAACATGATTTATCTACATTGTTTGCAACTGTTAGGTGTATACAAATATGTTTGTTTCACATATCCCGACCTTCCCCTTTTTAGCCCCGACCCTAGAACATGTTTTCATGTGTTAACTTTTTTTTTCCTTTTGGTAAAATTTCTATGTGTGAATTTTTCTTTAAGTATATATTTCTGCCCAGTTATAAGACGCTAAACACGAGTACTTCATCTACAGAGCGTTATATCCACATTGATTAAGCATTATACATGTTAAAAGGGAAAGGGAATTTGTTTTTTGACATATATTCATTTAAATATATGTTTAATTTGCTTCATTTGAAAATAAAAAAAATCTAAACAAAAATAATTTTCAGATCTACCAACAGCATTTTTTGGGGGCATTAAACCTGAAACAAACATATTTGTTGGTCTTATTTTTTAGTTCTGTAGACTTATGAGGGATCAGTATGCTTGTACCAAATTTGAAAAAAATGTTGCGAAAATTGTAAAAAGTGGCATTGTCTCAATACATTCCGAACGAGCCTCGTACGCACTGAATTCTGTATCTCGAAATAATCTTTGTCTCTGATATACATGTACTCATTCAAATGTTCTGAAAACACCACTAAAGCATTTCGGCGCCTTATTTCCAGAACCCCGTACTCAAGTTTTGGCGAGTTTAAGTATTTGGTATCATTGAAACTGTCCCTCTTTATGTACTACCTATATATATTGTTCTGGAATGCACATAACTTAAATACAATTCAATTCCATATTCCCGTATGTAACTTTTCTCTACAGGAGGGTAAAACTTTAAAGATATTTTTCTCAAAAAGACGAAAAACAGGTTATGGGGTTCTGGAAATAATGCGACGATTTCTTTATCGATAGTGATGTTAGAAATAACACAACGTCGAGTATACAATCACCATCATAATTAACTTATTATGACGGATTGGAAATACTGAAAAGTCTTGACAAAATGTTTTGATTTGGGAGATATCTCAGTGAAACTCTTGCGTTAAACAAGATTCCAGCACCATAATTATTTCCGTTATGTGACGGACGATGTTACGACGTTAAACGTGTTACGTAAACAAAACGGCGTAATAACAATTTTGTGTATTTAATCTTTTATGACAGACCATTGCCTTTAATCTATGCTCTTACATCACCTCATATATATAACAAACACCAGCCACAGCTGAAAAGTTATTTTTATAAGCAAAACGACCCTTTCCTTATTTTCCCAAATTTAGAGTTATCTCCCATATTTTCCCTCTTGAAAAGGCACAGGCAGTACAAATATTTTCAAAATGAGAAATATTTAAAAAAACGATAAACGGCGCAATTTGAAGGTTTAGATTTGTTTTGCATCATAAAAATGCCGATAAGTTCACTGACATTCAGTGGATTTCGGTAAGGTAACATACCCTTTATCGAAAGGTTAACCAATCCGCGTCAATGCTGCAAACGTTGTTCGGATGAAGAGAAATTGCCTTGGTGGTTAACGTAATATTTGATTGATTTACACGACACTGATATGCAGATAGCACAATCATGTTAGTACGGCTGTGCCGAAAAATTAATGCATTCTTGCTATGTTTTGTCATTCAGTAACAGAGATTCGACTGAAGGACGGCGTGTCGGAGCAATCTGGTAGAGTGGAAGTCTTCCATAACGGGCATTGGGGAACAATCTCTGATAACAGTTTTGACAATCATGATCTTGTCGTCATCTGTCGCATGTTGGGTTACGAATACAAGTGAGTAAATATCTCATTTCAATTTACATACTCAGCTATTAGCTGGCTTATCGCAGTGGATTGTCTCCCTTGACAATGACCCGAAAATCCATATCGAGTTTCCAGCTCTACCAGTTTTGATCAATAGATTATGTAGGGAAATTATTTAACTACGTAAATTTAAACACTTTATCACAATACTAGAATATTTTAGCAGTTATGACAATATTCTTCAATTTCCTCTCTTTCATTTAGTGTAAAAATATTTATTCTAACTAAACATCTTCTTGCTTCCACTTTGAGTTTAAAAGTATCACCTTTTATTACATGGAACATTGAGTAAAAATCAGTAAAATTGTCCATTTCTAAAGGTTTAGGGGCTAATAAATAATATTTTCCAAGAGGAGAACACATTTTAGCAGTTTGAACCTCTGCAATTCTATAACCATGTTTGTAGCAATTATCTCAAGAGAGTAAGACTTTAAAGTAGTTTTTCTCAAGTTATGGAGTTCTGGAAATAATGCGACTATAATTTGTTTGTACTTGTAATGTGGGATTAAGTCAGATATACAGTGTGGGTCGTGTGTTAGGGGGGTGGTAGACTCCCAGGTACCATGTCTAGCTTTATTCTTGGTATGGACGGACACCTTGGAGACGTCTCCGTCTGTTGTTTAGAATTTTATCAAATGAGCGCTGCTTTATGATTTAAAACCTCTTCTTTAATTGACATCACGTGTTACGTTTTCTTGAAATGACGTCACTCACAGAAGAGGTTTTGAATCCCATAGCAGCGCTCAAATAATAAAATACCTTTATTTTTCAGTAAATGTTTGTGCTGCTAGTTTAACGCAACACAAACCGCTACAACTTGTGTACAGAACGTTCTGATTCGTTGTTTGTTATTTTTCAGTTCGCAGTCATTTTTCATGAAAGGTTCATACTATGGACAAGGTGTGGGAGAAATCATAGCCGATACTTTACAATGCAATGGTGGGGAGGATGATATCGGTCATTGTTCTGCTACATGGTGGCCATCAACTCGTACCACTGACCACACCCACGATGTAGGCGTGAACTGTGACGGAAGTACGGACATATTTGTAACCCCACCTGTAATGGTCACAAACAAAATGTTATTCCATGGATACAATGCTATAGATGATATAATAAAGAAAATTTATAATTTTAATTTCGCGAGTCCAGTCCGATAGTTATATTAAATAATAATTTGATGTTTGAGTGGAATGCAGTCGGACCTCGTTCTTTCGAACTCATCGGGTCCGAAATTTTATTTCGAATAATATATGGTTTCGAAAAGTCCATTTCAATTCGACCTGTAAACGACCATACATAGGGACCTGATATTTATTTCGGATAATACCAAGGTTTCTTATATAAGGTTGTCGGATAAACGAGGTCCGAATGTATTCCACTTATATCAAAATTAAATATTTTGTTTTTGTAACTTAAATACTTTTCAAATTACATTGGAGTATAGTAAAATATCACCGTCATTTACCCATTGAACTTCATTCCAATATTTGCAACAAAATCATAAATCAGACAGTGTTAAGTTGATCGAGAGAAAATATTGGTATATTTTAACCAGGAACACTCTTACTTTACGATCATGAATCGTTTCGGTGAAACTACGATTACGTACATATCGTAAACAACATACCATAAAACCAATTTCATTTTGGTGAATTTACAAATATAGTCCAGTTTATCTGCAAATATATTTATGATTTTCAGAAATCATTCCAGACATGTTCGTATGATAACTTTTTTCAGTGATACCAATAAAACTAGTGGGCGGAATTAACAGCACAAGTTCAGGAAGGGTTGAGATTCTACACAATGGCCAGTATGGTACAATTTGCAGTCAAGGTTTTGACCGACTTGATCTGATAGTAGTCTGTCGGATGCTTGGAATAGAAAACATACCGTACGTAGTAGATTCAATGTCCTCGTTCGCAAACCAACATAATAACACTGTCATGTCTCTAATAACACCACACATATCTCGTGATAACACAAAACCTGTCTCATGATAACACAGCACGTGTCTCATGATAACACAACATTTGTCTCATGATAACACAACACATGACTCATGATAACACAACACTTGTCTCATGATAACACAACACTTGTCTCGTGATAACACCACACTTGTCTCATGATAACACAACATATGTCCCATGATACCAAAACACTTGTCTCATGATAACACAACACTTGTCTCATGATAACACCACACATGTCTCGTGATAACACAATACAAGTCTCGTGATAACACCACACATGTCTCGTGATAACACAGAACATTTATCATGATAACACAGTACATGTCTCATGATAACATAGTACATGTCTCAAGATAACACAGTACATGTCTCATGATAACACAGAACATGTCTCATGATAACACCACACCTGTTTCATGATAACAACACACACGTCTCATGTATCGAACCAAGCGCCCTTACCAGTGAGCAAATTGGACGGGCCACAAACAGAATAGTATACTGACAGACACAATGTTGGAGTTTTTTGACGTATGTTGTAAAAGTTCAAAAATCTGTACTTTACTTTGTAACATACTAAATCTGAGCGGACATATCAAGGTTTCTGTGACTAGTTATTCATCCTAACATCAGTCAGCCATTTTCAGTTGTTGGGGAAGTATGGCGGGTAATTTTGATATGGGAAATTTGCATCATGAATCACCAAATATGAGTATTTATAAGGTTGATTTTTTTTAAAATTACTGAAGGCAAATATAATTTTGTTGTACGTAGTGGAAAAATATATACTTTTTCTTCGGGGAATGGGGCCCAATATCGGTCCCAAATATTCCATAAAAAGTGCTGTATCTTTACAGACAAACAGCATATTGGCGCACTGCAGCCAGCTATTCTCAAGGATTGGGTGAGATCATTGTCTCAAATCTCAAATGTAACGGTATTGAGAACAATCTCGGACAGTGTGATGGTGATTGGCCAGCTAACACAGCGTACCAATGTGACCATGGTGATGACGTTTATGTCAATTGTCGTGGAGGTAACACCATTGTTTACACATTAGTTTCAGTAATATACGGTAAAACCTCAATAATAAGACCACCTTTAGGACCCTTGAAAACTGGTCTTCTTATTGAGGTGATCTTGATATAAGTTGAATGAAGAGCAATACAGTGAAAATGGACTTGAACATTGTGGTCTTAATTTTGAGGTGGTCTTATTATTGAGGTAGCCTTTTGGTTAGGTTTTACTGTACTACATGTTGTAGTTTCATGAATATTGGTTAAGTATATAACCATGTTAAACTCCATCCGGCGAGCGTACTAAACGATTTATTATAGTACAAAATGAATATATTCTTGTCTTGCCCTCAGCTACACAATTTGTAAGATAATGCATGTATTGATTCACAAACTTTCATTTACCAGATTCGGAGACACTACGTCTAGTCGATGGTAAAAACCAGCATTCCGGACGAGTTGAAATTTTACATGATGGGAGATGGGCGACAATTTGCGACGAAAGTTTTGACCGTGCAGACGCTGTGGTTATATGCAGGATTCTTAATTTCAAAAATCCGTAATATATATTAACTAATTCACTTTAAAAAGTTTTGTAAACATAGTTGAGTTGACAGGGAAACTTTTAACCAAGCTGTGTAAGATATTGCGATTTTGAGCAACTTCGCATCACATGACTAACACGAAATATCTGGAAAAAAGATGTTGGGCACAATTTGTGGGTTAAGATTTGTTGTGCAACATAGAACACGCCGAGATGTTATGATTGCCGGTCACTCGAGATCCAAAATAGAAATTGGTAAATTCACCGAAATTCAGTGGATTTCGGTAAGATAACGTATCCTTTACCGAAAGGTTAACCAATCCGCGTCAAGGTTACAGACGTTGTTCGGTTGAAGAGAGATTGCCTTGGTGGTTAACGTAAGATTTGATTGGTTTACACAACACTGATATGCAAGTAGCAGAATCATGTTAGTACGACTACGCTGAATGGTGGTTCATTGAAATATCTCATTTCTGTTCTATGAGTGAAGTAGTGAATTGAATTTAGATTTTTTAGTATCTTATCCAATTTTATCTAGCTACAAAATATAAAGAAATACGTTTATATCATGTATCCGACTTGAATGTTTACGGTTTTAGTGTCAGCAACTTCCCAGCAGTGTCCGAAAACGTCTGTAGTTATAGGACACATTTTGGGAACAGGAACATATTATTTTGAGCAGTGTTTGAGGTTTATTTAGTCTGTTCTATGACGTCATTATGCTTTACGAATTTACACCCAGGCTACTAGAATGTTCCTAATGTATTTTTATCCTTTTCTATTTATAGCGAGAAAGCCGTGGCTTTCACTCGCTCACATTTTGGTTCTGTCAATGATACAGTGGATATTGCAATGACAAATCTACATTGTAACGGCTTGGAAACAAACATTGGTCAATGTTCACCAACATGGGAGCAACAATACTGCGCTCATTCCCGCGACATTGGGGTAGATTGTTGTCGTAAGTGATTAATTATCAAGTTAAGAAGAATCATGATCTTCTTAACATGTCAAATGACGACATCATTTGACCGCCCCACTCCATTGTATGTATCAGGATACCACGGTAACCATTATTTAACTAGCTCACCAAACGTCCATATCAGAACGGATCCCTACCGGGAGTCAAACCTTCGACCTCCCGCTCACAAGGTGGATGCCTTAACCACTCGGCCTTGGGAGACGGATGTATTATCTCCAGGCAATGTTCGCGGGAAATATCCGCCTCATTCTAGATCTGAACCCTGCGACAACCTGTATGCTCAACCGACTGAACTAACTGATTAACATTTCTATAGGTATACTGTTGGTTTATCAGAAGAAACTATAATATGTTTTGTTATTTATGAATCTGTTAATTATAACAACGCTTGTCTTCATTCTTTCTAAATGAGTATATTTCCTTTTTTCAGCTGATTGTCAAGCACAGGTCATTATCGGCTGAAGATTGTGAAGACCCTCTTGCCTAATTATATGAATATATACATTATGTTTAGACACATTGAAATAAAATGACTTAATGTTGCCGGGAAGTATTGGAATTCATAACATGCTTGGGACAACTCTGAATTGCCCGTTTTTTCTATATTGCATAGCACATATGAGCTCCTCTGTACGATTTCCAACCTCTTCTTTAAGTGACATGTGACGTCACCATGTATATTTGCCCCATATGGCAATATGAAAACGAAGTGACTATGGAGTATATCATGTGTTTCCTGCTTGTAAATTATGACAACACGTTGTGCGTTTTCTTGAAATGACGTCACTTACAGAAGATGTTGCTCCCAGAGCAGTGCTCAATTATATATGTGATTTTCCATCTTATCACGGAATTAACAGTAGTACAAACAACAATATATCATCGCGCACACATTGCAAAGAAAGTAGAAACAGGATTAAATGTCTGACCAAGCTTCAATAGATCTAAAAATAAACTTTGTTTGTACCTCTGGTAAAACCCAACTTTTATCGTAATCCGGATTTTATATTTTAATTTAATCATATCGTATTGTATTTATACATATAACTATAATATCTGCACATATATCCGCATAACTATTGTACATCCACATTAAATGGCTGGACCGAAATATTTAACAACATCAACTGGAGCTCTCCCCTACATTTGGCAGATTATAACTAGCAGAAACTATTGACAAGTACACTTCTTAGAAAAATATAGCACTGAATTTTTGGTTAATTTTTTTCTGAAACTACCCTTCAGTATTTCTCTAAGGCAACGATTTTCAAAGTCGGAGTTTGACTGTAAACGGCTCGAGTTATACAGCTTGATACCGGGGACATAACTCTTATATTTCAAACCGCCATTCCCAATGAGAGTAATCTCCCCTACTTACTACTTTCAAAATGGATGGATAGAAATAGATAGTTCCCACATCTACAATATGTACCTCCTTTGATCTTAATCATCAGCCATTTTGATAGGCAAAACTGATATGCACATATAGGAGTAATTTCCAAATATGTGATAATTGAGAAAATACCAAGAGAATTTGCATGTGACAACCACATTTTTTTCAACTTTCTGAACCACCTTCACCTATAAGCATAATAATCCGGTAAATATGCTTACAACAACATCAAAAACATACATTAAATATCATATTTCAGTTTCGCCTTTTTATTTTTTTCGATTTATCGTAGGTGTTGGTCACCACCTACAAGGCCTATAGAAAAAAAGAAATAAAAAATGGATAAAGAATGAAATAAAGTAAACAAAACAATAAATACTTACACACATAAATAAATAAATAAAGCAACACATCCAAACAAAAATGTGATTTTAACCATTATATCAGTAAACAGTCGAATGCATGTTGTCAAGGAGACTCGAACTCACATCCTCAAGTTTACTAGTCTACCGTCATGTCCGCTGGTCTACACGACTTGATGTCCGCTATGCGATGAAATATTAATTATAACCGTGCATATCGTGGTTAATTTTTCGTAAACCGTACGGCATTTATCGAAATGGGCCCAATTACTAATTTGTCGTATTCATATACCCTGAAGATATGAACATTTTGACAGGTCAATAAATCTATACAATACAAAATTGATGAAGACCGGAATTTGATAAACATGGATATTTACCTGGGGTACAAACAGATTGAATTTTAGAATTACTGAAGTTTAGACAGACGCTAAATCCTGTCTTTGTTTCAATTGTGATTCGAGCAAGATGCTAATGGCATATACTTGTTATAAGGAAAATTGCGTATTTATGCAATTCCGGAATATATGTATTCTAAAATTCTACTTGATACATTTGAGTAGTATTATTTTGTCGGTTAAATACTGTTTTACAAAAAACATGTACTCTCTGGTATTGTTAATGTCTATTCCATGTCCCTAATTGCAGTTTGATATTACTGGTTTTATAAAAAAGTATATTTTGCCATTTTTACAATGTCAGATAAACTTTTTTCCGAAAGAATATGCTACGGACCCTGTTGATATACCCAAAACTATCGACTGCAATTTCCTTCACCACAGAGCTGTCATCTAGCTTGACCATACTTCCAATGGCGGCAATGTTAAATCGAGCAACTGTGAAATTTGGTTGATTATTACTGTTTTCATCTTTAGGGTAAATTGTTGTTGAGTGAAGTTGGCGCTTCGAGGACAACATTTGGTTTTCAGCCCTCCCCCATCCCCACAAAAAATGTCCCCAATTTGGAGAAAAGCGCGTGTTTGGAGGGCGTGTACTATGTCTGTATTCAAATATTTAAAAAAAATCTGGAATAACGATGTACGAGCTGGCTCGTTATTCATCTCCAGATATGTATTCGCCGCGGTCAAGTTCGAATGTTGATGTCAGTGCTAGCTCTGGATTCGTTACTAGGTCTGAATTCAAATACGAGTATTTAGAAAACTCGAATAACGATGAACGAGCTGGTACTTTATTCGACTTCAGATATGTATTCGCCAAGGACCCATATTGAATGTTGATGTCAGTGCTAGCTCTGGATTCGATTTAAGATATGTATTCAAAAATATAAGTCGAATAACGATCTCCGTGCTGGCTTCTGTATTCAATCTGGGTCGGTATTCAATGTTGATGTACGTTGTACGATTGCCGCGCCAACTTCACTCAACTGTAAATTGTACCATTAAACCATTTGCCTGCTTTCACGGTATATGTCAATGACCTTGAATTTCAAGTTGTACTAAAATATCATTTCTATGAATAGACAACTTTATCGTACTCGTGTTTGCCGGCGTCATCAATTTTGCATTCTAGTTTTCAATTCATTATTTGTTCAGTAATTAAATATCTGCCTCATTCACTTTGGTTTCAGGCGAATATAGACGTAGAATTAGCGATTGGTCTTATGCATAATTTATGTAGTTATACTTGGAAGTGCCATTGCACTTGAAAACACCTAAAGCTGCCTCATTCCGTCCACGGTAAATTGACTCGATAATAAACGCTAATCAATTCATTTGATTACATTGTGGTGGCGAAAACGACGAGTCACGGAGTGTGTATTAAAAAGTGTAAGTGATTTTAGATTTTTGGAGGATAGTGCATGACAGAAGATGCCTAAGGTCCAGAAACACCCCTAGTTCTTTTACGTGCCCGATGTCAAGCTTAGTACACGGGATCTCGGTTTTTTCTGTTAGTACTGTCATTCAATGAACCGATAACTACTCCAGCGCGTTACCACTGGACCACGGAGCCGCTACAACTCTAGTGACGGTAGTTGTCGTCAAATGTTATATTGCTGATATAATGGTCCATTGATACCGTGACTCCCGGGCAAACTGTTTTTTATGACAAAACCAGTAACTTATACAGTAAACCGTTAATAATACGACCACCTTTGGGACCCTTGAAAACTGGTCTCAATTTTGAGGTCGTCGTAATATTGAGGTTGAATAAAGAGCGAAACAGTAAAAATAGACGTAAACATTGTGTTCTTAATTTTGAGGTGGTCTTATTATTGCGTTGGTCTTTATATGAGGTTTTACTGTAAACGTTGTTTGACCACTTTATACAGCAACATAGCTGAGTATTTACTCTGCTTTCTGAAAAAGAAATATCAATAAAAGTTCGGTCAATATTTGGATATACAGTAAACCTCGATAAAAAGACCACCATTGAAGCCCTTGAAAACTAAACTTCTTATTGAGGTGGTCTTAATATTGAGGTTGGGTAAAGAGCAAAACAGTGAGAATGGACATAAAAACTGTGCATTTATTTCGATGGGGTCTTATCACTGAGTACGGTTTTATTGCATATTTTACCTACATACGTTAAGTTTCGTTGTGACTTATTGGTAAATGACACATTTCCGTTGGATAACTGTACATTCTAATGTTCTCACCGAAACACACATGAAATACTGATGATTACGTGGGCAAGAACGGTCATTTAGCTGTGTTGTAGCATGTCAGCAACTGATAACATTACATTCATATTAAATTAATGTACATTTGTAGTTGTTTGTCCAGTAAGGGACCACATTAATGGCGGCATCACTGTTTGCTTCTACATGTCCCTTCAATCAAAGTCTTATTGCGTTGTCCTTGCATTCAATATTCATTACAGTAAACCTCACATAAAGACTACCTCAATAATAAGACCACCTCAAAATTAAGAACACAATGTTTAAGTCCATTTTCACTGTTTTGCTCTTTATTCAACCTCAATATTACGACCACCTCAATATTGTGACCAGTTTTCAAGAGTCCCAAGGGTGGTCTTATTATTGAGGTTTTACTGTATTTGTTGAAAATCGGAATTTAATCAAAAACAATAATATAACAAGTAGAAGCGGTAAATGTACGATACAAACCGTAATTGTCGTTTTTTTATAATTTTATCAAAGTATGCAGAGAATTTTTAAAAACTGTTTATCTCACTGAAATCGATTTATAAATTCGAAATGTGCGAACCATTATGTAAGATTAAACACTAGTTATATACATTTTGTGTATTTGTATTTGTGAAACTAACAACTTTTGAAGTGAGAGAAGATGTTTGAACTCTTGATCAAGGCGTTAATGTATCCTGGTTTCCACAAACACCTGGGGTTCGCTAGGATACAACAAGACATATTCCCCACTTTTCATTTTGTCAAGATATGAGGTCACATGTACTTCACAGATTAATTACCCGGGGACAGTTTCATATACAGTCAATAATTCATAGAAACTAATTAAATGTATAAACCATTGACAAATACAATTAATTTTCTATTATTAACATAAACGCGATACAATTAGCATGAACTTACATTTCCGTCATAAATTATTAATTCATTATACATATTAATTGAAGCTCTTGTTTCGACGAGGAAATATTGAGGTTTATGTATTTAGTATAGTTAACGAGGCTTCTGCGTAAAAGTGACAACTTTAACTAAACAATGTTGATGGTTAGTGCGTATTTGTGTTCATTTATCGTCGCCCACGGTTTCCCATATGCATGGACGGCGCCTCCGGAAGAATGTTATTCATTTACGATGTTTGGAGGAATGTGCATGAAACAGAAGATGTCCCAGTTCCAGAAACACTCTTGTTCTTCTACGTGCCCGATGTAAAGCATGGTACACTGGACCTCGGTTTCCAAAGTCTCGTCCGAAAGACTGTTAGTACTGTCAGTGGTGGAGCGGGGATCGATCCTGCGAGCCCTTGATTACTAGTCCAGCGCGTTACCACCGGACCACGGAGCAGCTAATTGCTGTTTAAACTTTTCTATGTATTATATACATTTATATTTACCTGTTGTTATTTCATGCTCAAGGTCTATGGGAAGTGTTTCTGTTTTATGAATGTAAACTTCCCTGTGTTAATCTTTCTGGTCCTTATAATAATCGATATGTTTACAAATTCATGTCAAGAAAACAATATTGTTTTACAAACAAAACAATGAAGCGGTCTGTTGATTTTAACATAATAAAGCTGTAAGTTTACACTTTGAAGCAGAATATTGTAAAGTCGATAAATATCAGGTCCCGATGTATATTCTTATGCACGTCGAATTGAAACAGACTATTCGAAATCATGTAATATTTGCAATAAAATTTCGGACTCGAATAATTCGAATGAAAGAGGTCCGACTGTATATTATTGTTACATCGACCTTTGGCATAGTTTTCGAAAAGGTGTCCAAAGTCACATATCATGGCGTATTTTTACACCATCCGACTGTTCTGTACGAGCCCAGGAAAACATTTTTACATTCAACCCGCGACACAAGTAATGTTAAAGATGTTTCCGGCTCATGTGAACATATTGTGTTTAATTAATTTCATCAATTAGTGTTGTTACATTGGCTAAACATACCTTGAAAGACCTACTGCATTGCACAGACGATTGTTGTATCATATTACTTACAGACAAAACTGGTAAAACAAACCGCTTGTTAAAAACTGGAAGAATAATGCAATAACACATTTTCCTCCCTATAATATTTGTGTGTGACCCTATGACACATATTACAGCTCCGTCCATCTAATTTGATTATAATTATAAGATAATTGTATATACGCTTCAACACGCGCTAGCATTTTCCCACCAGATTAAGAATTGATCACTGTATGAATAAATCCTGTCGGTCTTTTTTCATGTTGATGGTATTCTATTGATTGTAAAAAATAATCGTCATTGACACAGCTTGATCGGCAGGAATTCTTTCAGACGAAAAAAAAAAATAATCATTTTCTTTCTGTACTCTAAGAGAATGAAATCTAAAGACCACGTTATAAAAGGATTATGTTTGTTCGACAGTTATTAAACAGTGTTTCTTTGACATGGATCCGACATTGTCAGTCGTGGCGACACCGCTCGTGCAATTATGTTTCAGAGCAACCGTATTGTGCGCGCACTTGCTACAGAAGTGACGCACATTTTGTACAGCCGAACTTCATTTGTAACCTGATCGCTGGTTTGTTTTACTATGCACGTTGTAAACGATGAACTGTGAATAAAAAGACTCGTATTTCCTAAATTATGGTTTGAATATGGACATACGTATCTATGACTGTGCTACACATACTAACGGACAATAAACTAGTCATTTAAATACTGACGATATTATTGTCGCTGTTTTGTGTACTCTTTGCATCAAAATAAAACAGTGTTATGTTATTAAATGTAATTTAATCAGGCCAAGTCAACTGTAACTCAGTATGTTTCTATTGTTGTAATAGTCAAACGGATTTCATACAATACACAATGCAGGCTTTATAAAATTTAAATACCTTAGTTTGCTTATTTCAATTTGCAGCGCTCATCTTTATTAAATATGTTTCACGTTCCTGAAGATCACACTCGATCAATTTTTTTTATCTTCCACCGAAAGAAACAATTTTTCATTTTTATTTCATGCCTTTTCAATAGATTGTTATTCGTGAATTACGCATTAATGTAGAACATCCCTAATAAATTGAAACATCAGCCGATATCATTCCGTGACGAGTCCGTTGAAAATCGGTAGTATCCTACAATACCCGAAAATATTCAACGACTTAGTCACGGAATTAACAGATATTGGCCGATTTATTTTAGCAGGAATTTATTAGGCATGTTCTACTTAAACTGCACTTCATGCGCCGAGTTTTTATACATTTGAACTGTTCCACGAAAACACGTGTATAAGATGTGTAACAGATATGTTTCAAATTTACATAATATACCAAAAGTATTAAAATCGAACGTCTATTTGTCATTTTATAGCATTTCCAATATTAAGAACAAGATAAGTAAGCTACAAAATGACGACGTCGCACCAGAACGTGCATGATTCTTAAAAAGATCTTCTGCTCTTCGAACGTAAGAAAACAAATTATGCAATACTTCTACATATTTCCTCGTTCATTTGATTCTATAAATCACAATTTAGCCTCCAAAACATCTTCGGACAAAACGCTAAGTTTGTGACGTCAACATTTTGATTGGGAAATATTCGACGTCTAAACCAACATCACTAATACAGATTTTGTCATGACCTCGCTTTAATGTATTAAAACATTATCCAGGGCCTGTAGAGCTATTCACTACCTTTGGACTCTAATTACAGTTTAAGACATAAGCTTTTATTTCGACGAACTTAGATCAAAATTCAAATACACGAGAGTTGTTGCATTATGAAAGCTGGTATGAATGGTTCAGTAGCAATAGTAGATTTCTTGTTCAACCACTTTGAAACATGTTTAAGACTAAGTCTCAAATCCAGGCTTAAAATGTTAGTGAATACGGGCCCTGTTTTTGACACGTCGCTGTTATCAGAAACGTTTTGTATACTCATATAAACATAATCTCAAACGATCTGAAAGTTTATTGCTTTATGAAGAATATAGTGCAGAAATTTCACATGGGAAGTTACCTTACTTTATAATTAATTCATAGCTGATCTGAATTTCACACGAAGTCAGCAAGTTTGTCAAAATGATAGCAAACTTTAACTCACCGGTTTGTTACCTGATATGCAATATGATACTAAAAGTGTTGAGTTTGTAAAGAATAAACCATATTGAGTTTTACCCCCAATGTAAACCTACATATGAAGTCTTGTTATGATACAATAAAATACTAGCTATCAAATCCATCACAATTGGTTACATATGGACAGTGGAGCGTAAATATGTCAACGTAAATTTTACCATCCTTTCTTTTTCATAAATGTGGTAGTTGGTTAGAAAAATATAAACATTTTATCGTCATTTATGTTTACTAGCATACATACTTACATAGAGCAGTACAACCGTATTGTTGTATTGAAAGGCAGTATTACAGTGTCGCTATTGAACGATTCAGAAGGTGCAGTTAGTTGACAATGCTGACAGTGTGACTAGCTTGAGATTTCTATGTTTATAACAAATACATAATGTAACGTGAAATCAAGGAGACGTTTGATGGCTGCGGGTGGATGGAAGATGTAGTACTTTGTCAAGTGAATAAGATACTGTGATTGTGACAGAATTCCTTGCATCTTGATTTTAAATAGTTTCGATTTTAATTAATGACGTTTATTATGGAAAAAGTTTATTGAAAACAGAGGCTCTGCTAACTAGATGGGATTATTATCGGAATACTTTTATTTATAAATGTGTCATCTAGTTGTACATATTGGACACTACAGAGTCTCTATAATACACGACAGTAAGATTATCGCTATTAATTGACTCATTTATGAATCAGCAAAATTATTAATTGCGTTAATTTAATGGTGTTTTAATTAAGATGACGACATGAAGGGACGGTAATTTTAGATGTTTAATTTTCCAAGCAAATTTATTGGATTGTTGGATTGAAATGCGTGAATACTCAGCAAAGATATTAACACAAATATCAAGGATTGAAATGCGTGAATACTCGTATCAGCAAAGATATTAACACAAATATCAAGGATTGAAATGCGTGAATACTCGTATCAGCAAAGATATTAACACAAATATCAAGGATTGAAATGCGTGAATACTCAGCAAAGATATTAACACAAATATCAAGGATTCAAAAACATTGCAGAATTAACTTGAATTATGTTTTTATATTTTGTGAAATGGTTTCAATTCAAATAAAGAAGATTTTAAAGGTTAATGCAAACCGTTCATGATTCGTTGCCATAATTTTACAGTTGTGTACGTCATCGAAACTTTGTGACTTGTATTTAATTCAGTATTTCAGTTAATCCACATCAAAGTCAATACAGGATATATGCGTGGAATATACATGTATTGTTAATTACTGTGTCTTTTCGTTTTATAATTCATAAGTAACATACAGACGATGAATTTCGACATGTTGAATAGTAAAGTATATGTATGAACAATGGTGTGCATAATTATTTAAATTATTTAATTATGGATTAAAAAATTTACTTTCAAGTGTTGAATGTTGTTTTGATAAGACACGTTAAAGCACGGTTCAACAGATAAAACAATTCAGACATTGTGTATTTCAACATCGTCATTGTCTTACAATAGGCCACGAGATTACATAACCCGAACTCATGTCGTCAGATTCCGGAACACTGCCGGATGATGTCGAAGAAATTCCGGTGGCGTCGAAGGTTATCGAAGCAGCTGTTCTGATAATTATCATATCTGTCAGTGTGATTGGGAATACTTCGTTATGGATCGTCGTTCTCCGGACACGTCTGCTCCGTAATGTGACAAACATGTTCATACTGGGTTTATCCACTGCAGGTAAAAATCATTATCGCAATATCTTCTTCAATTCCTATACAATGTATATCTAGACCTATAAAACGTTCACACACCATGGGACAGATATCTAGACCTATAAACTGTTCACACACCCTGGGACAGATATCTAGACCTATAAACTGTTCACACACCTTGGGACAGATATCTAGACATATAACATGTTCACACACTCTGACACAGATATCTAGACCTATAAACTGTTCACACACCCTGGGACAGATATCTAGACCTATAAACTGTTCACACACCCTGGGACAGATATCTAGACCTATAAACTGTTCACACACCCTGGGACAGATATCTAGACCTATAAACTGTTCACACACCCTGGGACAGATATCTAGACCTATAAACTGTTCACACACCATGGGACAGATATCTAGACCTATAAACTGTTCACACACCCTGGGACAGATATCTAGACCTATAAACTGTTCACACATCCTGGGACAGATATCAAGACCTATAACATGTTCACACACCCTGGGACAGATATCTAGACCTATAAACTGTTCACACATCCTGGGACAGATATCAAGACATATAACATGTTCACACACCCTGACACAGATATCTAGACCTATAACATGTTCACACACCCTGGGACAGATATATAGACCTTTAACATGTTCACACACTCTGACACAGATATCTAGACATATAACATGTTCACACACTCTGACACAGATATCTAGACATATAACATGTTCACACACTCTGACACAGATATCTAGACCTATAAACTGTTCACACACTCTGACACAGATATCTAGACATATAACATGTTCACACACTCTGACACAGATATCTAGACCTATAACATATTCACACACCCTGGGACAGATATATAGACCTTTAACATGTTCACACACTCTGACACAGATATCTAGACATATAACATGTTCACACACTCTGACACAGATATCTAGACATATAACATGTTCACACACTCTGACACAGATATCTAGACCTATAACATGTTTACACACTCTGACACAGATATCTAGACATATAACATGTTCACACACTCTGACACAGATATCTAGACCTATAACATGCTCACACACCCTGGGACAGATATCTAGACATATAACATGTTCACACACTCTGACACAGATATCTAGACATATAACATGCTCACACACCCTGGGACAGATATCTAGACATATAACATGTTCACACACTCTGACACAGATATCTAGACATATAACATGTTCACACACTCTGACACAGATATCTAGACCTATAACATGCTCACACACCCTGGGACAGATATCTAGACATATAACATGTTCACACACTCTGACACAGATATCTAGACCTATAACATGTTCACACACTCTGACACAGATATCTAGACATATAACATGTTCACACACTCTGACACAGATATCTAGACCTATAACATGTTCACACACTCTGACACAGATATCTAGACCTATAACATGTTCACACACTCTGACACAGATATCTAGACATATAACATGTTCACACACTCTGACACAGATATCTAGACCTATAACATGCTCACACACCCTGGGACAGATATCTAGACATATAACATGTTCACACACTCTTACACAGATATCTAGACATATAACATGCTCACACACCCTGGGACAGATATCTAGACATATAACATGTTCACACACTCTGACACAGATATCTAGACATATAACATGTTCACACACTCTGACACAGATATCTAGACCTATAACATGCTCACACACCCTGGGACAGATATCTAGACATATAACATGTTCACACACTCTGACACAGCTATCTAGACCTATAACATGTTCACAAACTCTGACACAGATATCTAGACATATAACATGTTCACACACTCTGACACAGATATCTAGACCTATAACATGTTCACACACCCTGGGACAGATATCTAGACATATAACATGTTCACACACCCTGACACAGAGATCTAGACCTATAACATGTTCACACACCCTGACACAGATATCTAGACCTATAACATGTTCACACACCCTGGGACAGATATCTAGACCTATAACATGTTCACACACCCTGACACAGATATCTAGACCTATAACATGCTCACACACCCTGGGACAGATATCTAGACCTGTAACATGTTCACACACTCTGACACAGCTATCCAGACATATAACATGTTCACACACTCTGACACAGATATCTAGACCTATAACATGTTCACACACCCTGGGACAGATATCTAGACCTATAACATGTTCACACACTCTGACACAGCTATCCAGACATATAACATGTTCACACACTCTGACACAGATATCTAGACCTATAACATGTTCACACACTCTGACACAGCTATCCAGACATATAACATGCTCACACACTCTGACACAGATATCTAGACATATAACATGCTCACACACCCTGGGACAGATATCTAGACCTGTAACATGTTCACACACTCTGACACAGCTATCCAGACATATAACATGCTCACACACCCTGGGACAGATATCTAGACATATAACATGTTCACACACTCTGACACAGATATCTAGACATATAACATGTTCACACACTCTGACACAGATATCTAGACCTATCACATGTTCACACACCCTGGGACAGATATCTAGACCTGTAACATGTTCAAACACTCTGACACAGATATCTAGACATATAACATGTTCACACACCCTGACACAGATATCTAGACATATAACATGTTCAAACACTCTGACACAGATATCTAGACATATAACATGTTCACACACTCTGACACAGATATCTAGACCTGTAACATGTTCACACACTCTGACACAGATATCTAGACATATAACATGTTCACACACTCTGACACAGATATCTAGACCTATAACATGTTCACACACCCTGGGACAGATATCTAGACATATAACATGTTCACACACTCTGACACAGCTATCCAGACATATAACATGTTCACACACTCTGACACAGATATCAAGACATATAACATGTTCACACACTCTGACACAGATATCTAGACATATAACATGTTCACACACTCTGACACAGATATCTAGACATATAACATGCTCACACACCCTGGGACAGATATCTTGACATATAACATGCTCACACACCCTGGGACAGATATCTAGACCTGTAACATGTTCACACACTCTGACACAGCTATCCAGACATATAACATGTTCACACTCCCTGGGACAGATATCTAGACATATAACATGTTCACACACCCTGGGACAGATATCTAGACATATAACATGTTCACACACCCTGGGACAGATATCTAGACATATAACATGTTCACACACCCTGGGACAGATATCTAGACATATAACATGTTCACACACCCTGGGACAGATATCTAGACATATAACATGTTCACACACTCTGACACAGATATCTAGACATATAACATGTTCACACACCCTGGGACAGATATCTAGACATATAACATGTTCACACACCCTGGGACAGATATCTAGACATATAACATGTTCACACACTCTGACACAGATATCTAGACATATAACATGTTCACACACCCTGGGACAGATATCTAGACCTATAACATGTTCACACACCCTGGGACAGATATCTAGACATATAACATGCTCACACACCCTGGGACAGATATCTAGACCTATAACATGTTCACACACCCTGGGACAGATATCTAGACCTATAACATGTTCACACACCCTGGGACAGATATCTAGACATATAACATGTTCACACACCCTGGGACAGATATCTAGACCTATAACATGTTCACACATCCTGGGGCAGATATCTAGACCTATAACATGTTCACACACCCTGGGACAGATATCTAGACATATAACATGTTCACACTCCCTGGGACAGATATCTAGACATATAATATGTTCCCACACCCTGACACAGATATCTAGACCTATAACATGTTCACACACCCTGGGACAGATATCTAGACATATAACATGTTCACACACTCTGACACAGATATCTAGACCTATAACATGTTCACACACCCTGACACAGATATCTAGACATATAACATGTTCACACACCCTGGGACAGATATCTAGACATATAACATGTTCACACACCCTGGTACAGATATCTAGACCTATAACATGTTCACACACCCTGGGACAGATATCTAGACCTATAACATGTTAACACACCCTGGGACAGATATCTAGACCTTTAACCTTTTCCCTAATTTGCCTAATTGATCTAATTAAGCCCACTATCCCAGATAAATCTTAACGTTAATTGATTATACCTCACTATACTGTAACACCTCAATAATAATTCCACCTTGGGACCCTTGAAATCTAGTCTTACTATTGAGGTGGTCTAAATATTGATGTGGAATAATGAGTGGAACAGTCTCTATGGCCCTGAGAAGTGTGGTCGTAATATTTAGGTGGTCTTATTATTGAGGTGGTCTTTAAGTGAGGTGGTACTGTACTTGGATTGAACAAACAGATCCATGGAATGTTTTGAACCTAGTCCTCGATCTGCAGTTAGGTTTCATACTGATCGACGTACTTTTATGTTACTTTAGGTAGATTTAAGGCAATTACGATAGCGCGACGTTTAGAACCAAAAACACGTGTCTGTAAATCATTCGAATTTCATAAAATAACCGGGGAAACTAACATAATTAATGATTAATGTTCAATATGTCTGAATTCCAGTCAACCTTGCTGTGTCCTCTATGAACAACGCACGGTTCATCAATTGTTTTCAGTTACTTTGTAATTTCATAAATATTTGATTATCTAAATCATCATCAACGTTATCAACAGTAAATGCGGGGCTTTAAATGAACAAAAATTGAGCAATGCAAACTAATCAGGAAATATTAACGTCTGCCATGATCGATCGTTTTGTTAAGCGTCAACATTGCTTCGCTAAACCTAGCTACCTATTCGAAAAAAAACACACAAAGTCGTTTTGAAAAACCAAACACTGATCCAAATAATAGACGATGACTGTATTATTTCACATGTTTTGATGAGGTACACATGATAAAATATAACTAAACAACTTGCTTGTTTATAAAACATAACACGTCTAACAGAAAAACTGACTCACTCACTATTTTCAAACATGCGAGTTAACGAAATATTTACAAAACATACGTTAATACGATCCAGCGGTTACTTTAAAGATATACAAATGTATTATGCTCTTTCTTTGGTTCACGTGTTTACCTTAACAAACATGAGACATATACTTTATCTAGTTAAAACTCCAATACATATATGCATTATCACAGAATATATTTATAACGTATATCTCTGTATTTGTCTAAAAAAGACGTTTGTATTATCATAAAAAATTGATAATGTTAATCTATTTTACGTTAGTTCTTGAACTTAGATATAAAGTACTTTCGTAGCAACATATTATATAACGACATCGAACCTCGCTTAAACGACCTAAGGTCTAGTTATAACGAGTTTTTTAAGTGATAGTAACGACAATGATCTCGTTATAACGATTTGTATCTCATTAATTACGACTTTTGTAAGTGGATATAGCGATTTTTATTTCATTATTACGACTTTTGTAAGTGATAATGACGAATTGTATCTCGTTTTAACGACTTTTGTAAGCGTAAATTAAACAATTTTATCTCATAATTACGATTTGGAAAACTGCAACGTAATCTATCTTCACATTTAGTGTGTGTTCGTGTATGAGACAACTACCTGAAGTACTCGGTGTTTATGCATAATCTTACACCATCGTCTGCTGAGTGAATGTATCGAGGTGTTGGTGCTAGAACCCGCTATCTCCGTATACATTTATAAAGGAGATGGTAGATTCTGGCGCTAACCCCTGGAAATGCTACTGCATAAAATTGAATGTGATTGAAAACGGCATATATACTTAAAGCCATTAAAAACGCAACCGAAAATTGTCTGCTTCATAGTATGACATAAGGAAGAAATAATTCTGCATTAATTCAAAAACAAAATTTCCTAAACTTATTTAATCACGAAATACGTTTTTAATGGTGTTAAGTATATTTATATAATCATCACAGATGAATGGGCATGAACATCATGTGTACTTATTACTTCTAATAAAGCATGAAATTATACTGACAGCGCTAATCATCTAATATAGATTCCCCGGGTGATAATGAAACTGAATTTACGCAAAAATTATTCACTTTTCACCTCATAAATCGACTGTATTTGAATATTTAACACTTGATATTATCACCCGCTCAGTATGTATACGGTCAGGACGAATTGGAGACAATTTATAGAACATTCGTATGGTAATTCTTATGCTAAATGGACATGTAAATTCTGCTTGTTCATCGTTGGTATAGCAAACTAGTTTGAGAGAGATTATATATTGCAATTTTAAAAAACACTAACCGGTTTTGAGCCCTCTGTGGTTCATTTTCTACACATTATAATTTTTAAGATAAGAGTTCAGATGACGAAGATATTGTATCGAAATAGCCCTACGTATAAAACTCTCCCACCGAACAGGTCTTTGATTCCCTAACTAGAGAAATAATTTAAATCCCTTATGTCACATTTGCCTGCTGTCTAAAAGATGTTTTACTGTACCAACATTCACAGCGCTGTACGGTTACCGTTATGTTAACATTTACATCGCTGTACGGTTACCGTTATGTTAACATTCACAGCGCTGTACGGTTACCGTTATGTTAACATTCACAGCGCTGTACGGTTACCGTTATGTTAACATTCACAGCGCTGTACGAAAATAAGATGAAAAACTTGTAATACAAATTGGTAGATAAAGTTTTATCGTTAATTCCTTGTACCATCATAAGCCATGAAACATACTTATTTTAACAAAACACAGTATTCTAGCCGATTTGGTTGGCTGAGAGCATATCACGTGATATGTGATCAAACCGAATGTTACCTGTCATGTGACCTCTAACATGTTCAATGTTACCCGATAAAAGGGTTGAAAATTTAGTGGTCTGTGATCCTTAGTCCTTAGCATAAATCACATGACCCTTTTTGGTGTTATGGAATGAGCTGATATTGATTTCGTTGATACATAAGAGTTTATATATTAAGTTACTGTCAATGTTTGATATTATGTGTGGTCACTGGACACCGGGATACAGTAACAATGATTTATTTCACACTGTTGAAGGCGACAATATAATTATAAATGCCACATGGTGATACAGTAATATGTTCAACTTCAGGGAAGAACTGCAACTTGTGACGCAGCCGATAACATGTCTGACCAACCCTAACTTATGTAATATTTATCACACCCAGGGGCGTAGCCAGAGCTGGTTGAATGTGTACGTAAATAATCTAGGTGGAAAACATCGCTTTCTACAACGTTCGTTGAGCAATTTGATGACCTTTTCACAATCAATAGAGTAGATTTTGAAACGCTATCCCAAAGTGCATACAATACAAATAGTCAACTGTTGATTATAATATTTTCATTTTTTTTTCTGTTTGTGATAACCATGTGTACGCTCATTATTCTATACTTGCTTTCTCGTTATTCTATACGAGTATGACGTGACGTCATTGAGTTCTCTTTATTCTATACTTGCTTTCTCTTTATTCTATACGAGTATGACGTGACGTCATTGCGTTCACCGGGGTTTGCAGTAAAAGCTATCTCCCGGTTGACAGCATTGTCAGTTGATACCTGTAACAATGTCCCTTCTATGGTACATGGGAGGTTTGTATTGGGAATGAAACTGGTGTATGATAAATTGAAATGTTAACTCAGTGAATCCAATATAAATGATTACAGAACTTATGTTAACACGTCACTTTTCAAGTGAAGCCGTTTTTCAATAAACCACTTGCAGCGTGTATAGACTTTAAATAAGTGGGTTTCGTTTAAAACAAATATGATTGTTTTCCTTTAATGCATTTAGAACTGTTTTTACAAAGTCTCTTGTTGAACACGTATATTAACACTAATACATTAAACTGATTCGTACATGCCTCTTGGTATTTGTCATCATAATTGATACAATCTGTCTAGGAACATGGATTTTTTTACGAAATCCGGTATGTTTATCAGTTTTTTGTATCCCCGTTTCCGAATAATATCTCCACTTATTGAGGTTTTTCCACACTCACCGAACATCTTTCATTTAAGCGCGACATTGAACTACACTTTTAAGTGCTGTGTGATTGATGATTTCGCTTCTGAATTGTCAGAGGTTGAGGGAAGGGGGTAAGAGTTATATCTAACCTGTCTTATATTGTGTTTTTTGTTCATTT
Organism: Mactromeris polynyma; assembly: GCA_032209605.1. Classification (NCBI taxonomy): domain Eukaryota; kingdom Metazoa; phylum Mollusca; class Bivalvia; order Venerida; family Mactridae; genus Mactromeris; species Mactromeris polynyma. The sequence goes on from JASFXZ010000004.1 coordinate 36,210,205, forward strand.
GTTTACCTAACCAAACATGAAACATATATTTCCTATAGTTAAATCATTAATAAACATGCATTAACAAAGAGTGAACTCATAATGTATTATTCCATATTTGTTGAAGAAAGATGTTCGTTCATCATAAAATCGGGCTATTTTACAGGTTTTTACTGTTAGTAATATGATAAAAAAATATTTTTTCAATCGAGTTTACAGTGAGATAATGTTTAAGCCAATGTAACAACAATACTGGATAAAGCCAATTCAAACATTTTATGTTCAGATGAGCCAGATACATCTTTAATGTTAATATTTGTCTTGTTGTCACGTCCGAGGACGATAAAACTAAGATTGTTATGATAAATGATTCAATCAAATAAGTTACATTTGGAAACTTAATTTCCCTGTTACCACAAAACCTAAGTAATTGATATCCCAGTATGCGGTACATCTAATATATCAAAACAAATTAGTCATTGTACCAATTAGTTGATATAAAACCGGTGTTTTACTAATACGACCCTCTCCTAACAATATGTTAAGTACATCTTTAAAACGAAAACACAAGCTGTTTTTGTATGAAATCAATTTACGACTGTATGTGTATTAGCAATGTAGGATAAAGCATGGGAAAGTATTGAATACATCCGTCCACGATTATCATTGAACCATAACATGTTTATATTCAATGTCTTGTTTGTTTTGGATGTAGTATTGATAGTTCTTTTTCACTAATGATGTCGTATTGTTGGACTTTGATGCACTTTAAGTCTGATGTTATACCCGATTTATACCAAAATAATGAACATTAACTCGCCAGTGACTGTTATGTTATGTACGCGATAATGACCGAGAAATGCCGAATGTAGATTTGATAGTTTAGGTATAATCGTATTAAAAGTCTATGTACTTCGACGTCAGTGAAATGTCTTGTGAACTTTTGAATAAACAAAACCCCACATAGTGTCCGAATCTTTGATACAGTCAAATACGTGATCATTTAATTATGATTACATTTATCTGGATGTAATTGTTTGCTCACAAGATATTATTAAATTAACTTGTGATATGAATCTTCAGATGTTCATGAACTAAGCTTAGAGTGGATATATTTTCACACTATTCACTGGTCATACTACAAACAACGAATACTATCAAACAACTACTTGATATTGAACACTTTGAATTTTTCTCATGAGGCTAAACATTCGATGTCTGAACCTTTCACCTACTCGTGTACCAGGTCCATATCATGGGATAAATCATCCACTGTATAGTTACCTTGTGTAGGGAAATTGCATCTCATTTACACTTTATTACAAGAACGCATGATACACTGAAGTTGGTCGAATCGCTCCTTGTTTTATGGATAGAAGTGCATATTCATATAGGCCGTGCAGGTCGCGGCCTACATTTTCTTTCGAAAAATCGAAAAAATAAAATGTCCAAAAACTACAATAAGATATGTAAAGTATGTTTTTGATGTTATTGTAAGCATATTTTACCGGAACGAAATAAACACCAAAATGCATCTCTGACGATCTAGCTACAAAAAAATCCGGGGAAACATGCCCTCGGACCCCCCCCCGCCCCCCCTAAAACTAGTCCTTCATATCAATTTCAGCTAAGCTACACCCCTGATCGACATAAAGGGTTTGGCACAGGTCGTAACGTAATGACTGACTGTCTGTGAGACAAAGAATAAGAAATTAATAAAATAGTGTACAATATTAACCCTCAAAATATGTGGTATAAAGTCACCTCAGCGTCACCGGAGCACCATGTGTTGGGGTGTCTAGTTGGCAACGTGATTAAGGCGCTTGTATCGTACGAATCGTGGGGGTCGAAACCTTTTTTGCTACCGTTAGTGGGACAAATAATACGAAATTTTCATCCAACAGAATAAAAAATGTAAAGTTATATAATACGATGGACGACCCAGTGTAGGTGAAACATAGTACGCAGATGAAATGATAAACACCAAACGTTCCGAATCAACGACTCTTGCTCACCGAAACCTACAAACTGACACTTTTGTAATATTACATTACTCAGCATTATGCAAATCACGATGTCATTTATTGAATAATAAAGTATATAGATGTATCATTTTAACTACTTTAAAGCGAGCAATTACAATACAAAATGATGGTATCTGTGTATAGTTAAACATTATCAATTTTACTGACGTCCTTATTGTATGCGTATCCTAATGAAAGTGAGAAATTTTCATAAAAATACTAGTATCCCAAAATTCGTGAATGTCTGTTCCAAAATATTATGATAATTTATTCAGGTTATATATGAAATAAAAGCCGTGGTAGTGAATTATTTTTAAATGTTGAAGAAAAAAAATATGCTCAAAGTGTACACTAACAACCAGTTCATACTAACTGTTCCATTGTACGGTATGGTGTGGGATGCCCTCGACCCACTCATAGTGTACACTAACAACCAGTTCATACTAACTGTTCCATTGTACGGTATGGTGTGGGATGCCCTCGACCCACTCATAGTGTACACTAACAACCAGTTCATACTAACTGTTCCATTGTACGGTATGGTGTGGGATGCCCTCGACCTACTCATAGTGTACACTAACAACCAGTTCATACTAACTGTTCCATTGTACGGTATGACGTGGGATGCCCTCGACCCACTCATAGTGTACACTAACAACCAGTTCATACTAACTGTTCCATTGTACGGTATGACGTGGGATGCCCTCGACCCACTCATAGTGTACACTAACAACCAGTTCATACTAACTGTTCCATTGTACGGTATGGTGTGGGATGCCCTCGACCCACTCATAGTGTACACTAACAACCAGTTCATACTAACTGTTCCATTGTATGGTATGGTGTGGGATGCCCTCGACCCACTCATAGTGTACACTAACAACCAGTTCATACTAACTGTTCCATTGTACGGTATGGTGTGGGATGCCCTCGGCCCACTCATAGTGTACACTAACAACCAGTTCATACTAACTGTTCCATTGTACGGTATGGTGTGGGATGCCCTCGACCCACTCATAGTGTACACTAACAACCAGTTCATACTAACTGTTCCATTGTACGGTATGGTGTGGGATGCCCTCGACCCACTCATAGTGTACACTAACAACCAGTTCATACTAACTGTTCCATTGTACGGTATGGTGTGGGATGCCCTCGACCCACTCATAGTGTACACTAACAACCAGTTCATACTAACTGTTCCATTGTACGGTATGACGTGGGATGCCCTCGACCCACTCATAGTGTACACTAACAACCAGTTCATACTAACTGTTCCATTGTACGGTATGACGTGGGATGCCCTCGACCCACTCATAGTGTACACTAACAACCAGTTCATACTAACTGTTCCATTGTACGGTATGGTGTGGGATGCCCTCGACCCACTCATAGTGTACACTAACAACCAGTTCATACTAACTGTTCCATTGTATGGTATGGTGTGGGATGCCCTCGACCCACTCATAGTGTACACTAACAACCAGTTCATACTAACTGTTCCATTGTACGGTATGGTGTGGGATGCCCTCGGCCCACTCATAGTGTACACTAACAACCAGTTCATACTAACTGTTCCATTGTACGGTATGGTGTGGGATGCCCTCGACCCACTCATAGTGTACACTAACAACCAGTTCATACTAACTGTTCCATTGTACGGTATGGTGTGGGATGCCCTCGACCCACTCATAGTGTACACTAACAACCAGTTCATACTAACTGTTCCATTGTACGGTATGGTGTGGGATGCCCTCGACCCACTCATAGTGTACACTAACAACCAGTTCATACTAACTGTTCCATTGTACGGTATGGTGTGGGATGCCCTCGACCCACTCATAGTGTACACTAACAACCAGTTCATACTAACTGTTCCATTGTACGGTATGGTGTGGGATGCCTTCGACCCACTCATAGTGTACACTAACAACCAGTTCATACTAACTGTTCCATTGTACGGTATGGTGTGGGATGCCTTCGACCCACTCATAGTGTACACTAACAACCAGTTCATACTAACTGTTCCATTGTACGGTATGGTGTGGGATGCCCTCGACCCACTCATACATATAGAAGACATTTTTTTATTTATCTGTCCCTCCACAAAAAGAATCTAGCAAATGTTGACGACTTTGTGGAAGACGGGTTTATATTGATAATGGTTCACTGGTGTACGAGGGAGTGTGTACTATACCCCGGCATAGGAATGCATCAACAACTCATCTATACTCACAATTGTATGATAGTTTCCATGATAACAAACACATTCATGACGATCGTTTGAAGAAATGTTCGTTAAAAAGTCAAAGATTATTAAAAATTAACGTAACTGTTTATTTTTGGTGGCAGTTTTTCAGTTTGTTTACATCGAAAGTTTTATGTTAATACATCAAGCACCAGTGATCTGATCTTTCCTACATTATATAGTCTGTGGAAAGTCGACTACTATTTTATTGGTGTGGTCTTAGTCATTTACAAATGTTGATATAACTGAAACTGCCAAACCACTCCATCCATCGGTATGTCTTTCATGAGTAATATATTTTAAATATGTAAATTTTCGATTTTAGTGCTCATGGTCATTCAACTTCGACCGAAAAATAAAAGTTTCTTCACTTTAATCACTGATTCTGTACCTTTAACCAAATATTTCAACTGTTTGTTCCTTTTAACGACGTGAACAAAGTACCATATAATACTTGCTATTTAAATCATGCCTTGGTTTATGGCATTCTGATATTAAGATATTGCAACATGTTGTTACAACTGGCTCTTTGAACTATCCAAAATTAATCAACGCTTCACGCTTTCTGGTATAAAATATCAAACATAAAATGATTTGAAAACACAATTTACAAATTTATGACCAAACACCTTGTCACGGTAAACTACGCGTATAAAGTTAATGTTGTTTTGTCTCCCAAGACCTGGTTAACAATAGGTTCGGTGTGACATGCAGCAATGTGTGAGAGATGTACGTGTATAGTAAAACCTCACGTAAAGACCACCTCAATTATAAGACCAACTCGAATTTAAGAACACAATTTTCAAGTTCATTTTCAATGTTTTGCTCTTTATTCAACCTCAGTATTAAAACCACCTCAATAAGAAGACCAGCTTTCAGGACTCACAAGGGTGGTCTTATTATCGAGGTTTTACGGTTTAGAATACAGATGGTTCACATTTTACATAGACATTTAATGTTGTTTTCAGTACAACACGCGTATAATACAGCCTCGTAGTTTATATATAATTCTAGACAACTTTGTACTAAACATGACCAGTATTTCTCATAAAAAGGAGCCAAGCAGACAGAATGTGTTCTCCTGGTGCGTTATTCAGAAATATTATCAGACTGAAAGTCAGGCTTAAACTTTAAAATGTTACGTGTTCCCTTTGATCCTACGTTGTTATTACGATATCGATTTTAATAACAATTGGCCAAAGTTTTAAGAGGGTTACAATACTAATTCACACAAAATTTCATGCGTTTGGATTGAACGTGAACAAAATGATGGTTAATATCGCTTTTGCATTTTGAAAGTCTTAGTCTGAGTTTCAGACTTTAAGTGGTTGTGAATAAGGCATCGGTTGTACTCACGTTCCTAACTTACCTTACGAACACTAAATGACTTAAAAAGTTCAACATATATTCCCTAAACAGTGGACTAAGAGCTAGATACAAAATAGTTAAATAAAACAAGTCAACCGTCAGATTTAGTCACGCATATCAGACAATTATTTTTAAATCGGCCTGAAAGTTAGATAAAATATCATATCAGTGGCTTAACACATTTAATGTATTGATGTAACAACTTCCGTCTGAATTTACAATCTCTTTCATCATCAGCTTAGATAATTTGCCCATCTACGTTTTTATTTATATTGTGATTTTCCAACATGATCAAAGGATAAAAGGTAATTAATATTTTCACACACAGTCGTTCTATACGTCACTATGGCTATCAACGATTATATAGTTTTTCAATATTACTTATCAAAGTAGCAGACGAACAATGCAACATAAACACACAAAATAATGCAACATTCATGGAACACAAAACCATCCATATTTGCACAACAGAAGACTATATATAGACATAAACATTTTCTTATATTCCAATTAGGCTATAAAGCCCACGAGGACATACAATAAGCATACATGGATATAGTTTACTGTATGTAACATGCAACATGCTGATTACAAACTTCAAATATATATTTGGAGAAGGCCATAACATGTACAGTAGAGTTGCTTGCATTCAAATTATGTAACAGCAAAAATAAAAATATTATCATAAGTAATTCGTTTTACAATCTATTGACAAAGAATAGTTACGATACATTAATGAGTTTCTAATAGTGAATGCAGTATGTATTTGTATTACTGTGTTTATGAGGTCGCCCGTCGCCGCGCACATTTTTTATAATGGACTTTATGGTATTTTGGTCGACCCGGTATGTACCCCGCACACCATAAATATACTTTTTGAAACCGAAAGGGGAAATTTACCTGCCAGTAGAGCAGTATAGGTCAAACAGACAATTTTTGAAGCCAAAGACGGTCACTGCACAGTGCCAATGAGACCCATCGTACAGTTTCCATTTTCCTGGCATCTAACCAGTACTTTCCTGGTTACCTGCCAGTACTATGTTAGGTGGGAAACACTGAAAAGCGTTTCTGTTTTTATCCGGCGAGACGAGGGATCGAACTCACGACCTTCGTAGTCAGCAACGTTAACCACTGAGCCACTGAGCCAATATTGAATGCATTGAAGTACCCCATGTATATACCCCACGCCATTAATAAAGTAACTAAAACTTATCCGCGTCAGCACGGTGACAGTATAACAAAATAATTATATTTTAATTCTCAAATATAATTTCATAAACTTAATCAATTATTAAATATGAATACTAGAGCCATAGTTTAATTTACTTTATGAAGAATGATTTTCTCATTTGTAGCAATAAAATCTTGTGTAGGCCTACATGTGGAATAAAATGAAGGCTAAAGTGATATACGAGTACATGCAGTTATGTTTTCAATAGTAATATAAAAATAATAAAAATGATCAATTGTATAAAACATTCATAGAATTGTCGTTCCGACGTTCATTGGAGTAAGGTTGCACAGCGGCATTCAAACTATCAGTCATGCATACATGAATGTATCAATTGACAATAATATCATTTTTACATGATGATTAAAAACGAATAATATGCACTACTCTAAACTATGAGAGGGACATACTTATTTGACATTGACTGTCTATGGCTACATGTGAACAGTTTTGTTGTGTATTCGATTTATACAAACAGACCCCTGACTGTGACGTCATCAGCAGAATGGATATGTACCAAAACAACAATAATACACAAATGTACATCCCAAACGTGTAAACTGGGTGCAATAATAAAGACGCATACTTGACGCTAAGTAACTAACTTTTAAAGCTAAGTCTTATTTTGTATGAAGACATTCGCAGTACGCTACACATGCTGGTAACTAGATCAATGTTCCAATCGTAATATAACCGCCTAACTATACATACATGTCAGCGAATATTTGAAGTTCATCGTTGCCAACTTCACAACTATAACTTCCTTTACTATAGAATACATCATATGAGCGCCGCTGAACGATTTCCAACCTCTTCTTTACTTGACGTAATTTTCAGGAAAATGTTTGCACCATATGGCAATATGAAAACGAAGTGACGATCTATGGAGTGAACAGTGTTTACTGCTTTCCGATAGTGCCATCACATGTTGCGTTTTCTTGAAATGAAGTCACTTACAGAAGAGGTTGTAGATTCAATAGCAGCGCTCATATTATGTTGATTGTGACTCTTATAAAACATACCATTCTGTTTTGTGGCATTTGAGACAATTCGAGTGACTTGCAACTACCGCATATGCTTCTCAGGTGTTACTTTAATTACAAGCTATAGGAATATAACGCTGAATAGTCTCCTTTGTTTAAAATAAGGCATAACATTCAGCATTACATATCATAATTTGATACTCCCTATGGCAATGTCTGATACATATGCGCACATTAAAGTAACTTCGCGCGCGTTCCCTGCTGGGAAAACTTTAACCTGAACATAATTATAACAATGTGAATGTTTTTAAAATTTTGAAATACGAGGCGCACTTAGGTAAAATAAGCCTTGAAAATATTTCTTCTTGTCCAACAATTGATCAAATGTCACACAAGGTCATATCTTGTCATACAGCGATGTAATACGAGCTTGATAAACGCCAACTACAGAATTTACATAGCGATAATATTGGAATATAATTGTCTTGTGCAATTTATTAAGAAATACGAGATGACGTTTATGCTAGCAGTGTTTTAATTGTAACAATTATCACACCATGCTGGTGTTTGTTGAATGTGATTGCAACGTCTCTTGTTTGGGAAACACTTAATGCATTGATGCTTTTTTGCTGAGTTGTCAACTATTTCCATATTCGATGACGTTCAACGCTTGTAATTCATGTAAAGCATTATACAACATAATGCATGTTTTAACCAGCAGTGGTGTCGTAGTCACTGACTGCTCCAAGACGACACTCGATTGTTTCACACAACATTTATGTTTTAATTAAACCCCAGTATTTTTGCCGATAATTCCAAGGCTGTAAATCTGTATGCGATACTGATATCTTTTTACGTTTTTAGATGAATGTTAATTTCTATTTTCACCATGAGCGGATGGTTGACTTAATGTAATATTCGTGTGCTCCCCCTTTCGGCTCTTGGTCGCTAGCTTCCTTAGCTTGACCTGTGGTGTATTCCATCTATGTATCCCTTCCCCTTTAGTTGTCCCCTTAAATTTCGTTAGAATTGTCTTTTTTGATGATCAGTGAGACAATTCCTTACTTGTGCCCATTCCTATACATACTTTCCCTCACATCTCATCAACTCCTCAATGCTTCGTTGACTTATGTTCCCTTATTTATGTGAGGGAGGAATAGTCTCGTTTCTCCCTGTAGCAACTTGATCTCTATCCTTTGTATCATGTGTATTTATTACCGCTGTACTTGTTTATGCCACATTTAACATCCTCCAACTTGTGGTGAGAGATTTGTAACACAGTTTCAGCTCTACTGTTTCATTCACTTTTCTAAATGTAGTAATCTCTATTTACATATCATTTATTTTACGTAGATCTACATATTTGAGCGCCGCAGTACGATTTCCAACCTCTTCTTTAAGTGACGTCATTTCCAGAAACGTCGCATGTGACGTCACCGTGTACTAACAGTAAGGGATATTTGTCCCATATGGCAATATGAAACTAAGTGATAATATGGAGTAAATATTGTTTCCTGCTGGCAAATAGGGAGATAACATGTTGCGTTTTCTTGAAAAGACGTCACTTACAAAAGAGGTTGTAAATACTATAGCACCGCTCATCGATTATTTGCAATATGCATAAAACACAACATCAACATATCCGTAGTGGAGTTATAAGAGATGACAAAAAAAAACAGATCACAAAAGTGCTTGTCATTATAACTGTACATGTATATATAAAATAAAACTGAAATAACCCTGCTAACCCTTACAATAACCTTGCACATTTCATGCTACACTGTTTTTCTAATATGTATATACAGTAATACCTCGTTCATTCGACAACCTTCTATCCGATTACTTGGTATCATCCGAAATAAATATCAGGTCCCGATGTATCTTAGGCACGTCGAATTGAAATGGGCTATTCGAAACCATGTATTATCCGAACTATGATTTCGGACCCGATGAATTCGAATGATCGAAGTCCGACTGTACTCGTATATGTAAATGAATATTGAATCCATGTTTATACCCTCTTCGACATGTATATGTATGTGTATCTATGTTTATACCCTCTTTGACATGTATATGTATGTGTATCTATGTTGTTATGCACCCTGTTAAATGCATGACATATTTTTCTTTGTAATAATCCGCCATTTTGGTTATTTGGCGATGAACTTATCTGTTTATGACTAAAAATGTTTTGACTTGACTTGGTTTATTTGGATTAGATTTTGTGAAATAGTGTTTCTTCTTTGTTTTAGATTTGCTGGTGGCGACAACAAACATGCCTCTGACAGTATACACCATCATCTCCGGAAACTGGCTTCTCCATGACAGCGCATGCGTGGCTGTTGGTTTTATCAACATGCTCACCCTAGTAACCAGCGTTCTGTCGCTATGCAACATATCTATAAATAGATTCTTCATGGTTTGCAAACCGGCAAAGTTTAAAAATATATACACAACAAGAAATGCTATTCTAATGATAACGGGTAAGTTTATATTGTTTTTTTATTAGAATCCATTTATTGTGTTTGATGTAAGAACGAATCAGTCCATGCCCTAAGTTCAGAATAAAATTACAATTGAACATCTGATGTTTAATATTAAAAGACAACGTCATCAAATAATGTACATCTATATAATAATAGTAGGCCCCCTATCCCTCTACATGTTATTGATGCTATGATGTCATGATAGCTTGTACACGACCGGTTTATTATGATTGTCGTATTTTTGCCCAAGCATGTTCAGATATTTGAGGAAGCGGTCATTTAGCGACATGTCTTACCTTACAGCACGGAGCAATTTGAAAAAGTTACAAAACTTTGAAAACAAACTTTGTTAAAACATTGCAAAGTAATGCATATGACCGGATCGATATATTCTTTGATAAAATAAACGATTACCACATTATATCGACTATTTCAGGAACTGTGACATTTGCTGTGTTACTATCAAGTCCTCCGTTATTTGGTTGGTCGAAGTATGTTTATACACACACACATTCTTTCTGTTTTGCTGACTGGGTGAACCAGATGTCGTATGCCTTCTTCATGATAGGTTGTTGTTTTGGAATACCGTTTACTGTTATGACGTTTTGTAATATCTATATAATTAAATGTGTCCGTCAAAGCAGACGAAAAGTTAAATCGAATTCCAATTACCGCTCAAAAATATCTTCAACAATTTGCAGCGGGAACCATGCAGACGATTCTAGATATGAACATAGTGTGTATGACTCAAATAATACTAAAAATATGACGTCAGATACAAAGCTTAGCGATTCACGTGAAACAGACATAATCACGTCACGTGATACCAATATAAATGAATATCAAGCCGGAAATGACGCAGAAGTGACGTCAAAGGAAAACAACAATGTACATGACAGAGAATCCCCGCGGTTTCTTAATTTGTTAGATTCCGGGGAATTAATTCAAATGAGAAGAGCAAATAATGAACCAGCCATCCAAGAAACAATGAGACTCGAAGGTACCACGGGAAGTTGCTCAAATACAGACGTTTTATTAGACGACTCTTCAAATGAATCGAACTCAGCTTTAATTGCAGAAAACCGGAAGCGGAATCAATTATTTACCAATCGAACGCCTGTAAGGAGTAGGTCACAGATTAATTCCATCGACTCGGTTAAAACTAGAACTGGAACGAACTCAATCATTAAAGAACCTTCACTTTTACATCCTGGTTGGCGATCAAGTATGAGAAAGGCTCAAGATTCGTCCATAACAATGGATTCCGGAAGTGTTGTGTCAGTGAGTATCGTGAATAGAAGTGCTGACAATGGTACTGCCGCAAAATCAGTGGTGCAACCAGTCGTAAAGCTAAGATCTACACGATTACGTAGAAGGGAAGAAATTCGATTGGCGTTTTCGCTCATAGTTGTAGTCGTCCTCTTTGTTATCTGTTGGCTCCCATACTGTGTCAGTATGATGGTTTCAATATTCTACAAAGGTTACGTTCCACGTCAGTTCCACATGTTCACATTGCTCATTGGTTATGCAAACAGTGGTTGTAACCCGATAGTTTATGGCGTAATGAATCAGAGGTTTAAAGTTGGTTTTAAAAAGATATTTTGTTTTTGGAAAACTCACAGATTGTCACTTAACAGTAGTAGATCTACGTAAGGTGAATGTTGAATGGTAAGGAATTGATATGATATGTATTTTTTTTATTATCACACTTTTAATACTACTTCCTTTCGGTGCTTTGATCGTCTTTGAATGGTGTTCGATTAAATCATAATATAAGCTGCTATGGGATTTATAACCTCTTTTGTAAGTGACGTCATTTCCAGAAAACTTCACATGTGATGTCACTATTTGCAAGCAGGAAACAATATTTACTCCATATGGTCACTTCGTTATCATATTGCCATATGTGGCAAGTATTGCTTACTGTCACTACATGGTGACGTCACATGTGACGTTTTTTGGAAATGACGTCACTTAAAGAAGAGGTTGGAAGTCGTATTGCGGCGCTCAAATGGACGTTTATATATCACAGAACTACTAATGATGTGAAAATGACATGTATATTTGAACTACATATTCATGCATTAAACCCTATGTTAGAGTCTTGATAATGAAATCGTCACCTTATTTCCAAAACCCGTAACTCAATTTTTGGCGGTATTGAGTAGTTGATATCGTTGAAATCGTCTTTCAAAGCTCTTTCTATCTGTACTACCTATATTGTTCTGGAATGCATAAAACCTAAATAAAATGCAATTCCATAAACCCGTATGTAACAATTATCAAGTTGTTTTTCTCAAAAAGAAGAACAGACATGTTATGGGATTCTTGAAATAATGCGACGAACATTTTCTGTCACATTACCCGAAGGTGAGAAACTTTAACTTTAACCAATCCGTTACGACACAAAATGTTGTGCTTTATAAAGAATATGCTATATTTATTGTATACGTCTTGAAATAAAGTTATGTATCAAAATATGAACATGTGTTTCCAGCGTTACGCTCTCATTGTCAGGAATTTCAGTCATCATTTTGATCTAAATACAGTAAAACCTCAATAATAAGACCACCTTTGGTACTCTTGAAAACTTGTCTCATCATTAAGGTGGTCTTATTACTGAGGTGGTCGATAGATGAGGCTTTACTGTATGATAGTAATACAAACCGTTTCATTGTATGTGGCCATCTGTACAATAATATCTTTCTGGAGACGGTGACGCGGATGGAGAAAATGTATCAGGCAAGGCGGAGGAATTGATCAGGCGAGCCGAAGGGCAGCAAATGGGACAAATGACAAGATAAAAAATAGTTCCATTACGAAAATATGAAATGAGTTAACATCAGTAGATCATACAGAGTTCAGTAAGTCGACACAAAACCATTGGAACGATCGAAGCAATGACAGACGTAACCCTATGATGTTCACAGTGTCGATGAACTAATTATGTCTTGATTCAACAACAAAAACAGGGTGCGGTAGTATAGCAACACCTACAGATGGGAGTATAATATTCTCATATAGAATTTCGACTTCATTTTACATATATAACGCCTGTCTTTGACACTTTGATGTAAATACATTGATGTGAGAATACAATGCCGCCGCCATTTAACACCTTATGTAACAATGGGCTTATATAAATGTAACACATCCACACATGTCTTCCTTAAAGACAAACATACGCCACTGCAAGTATATATATATGTACAGATTGTCACATGACGCTCTATAGATTGTGTAATGCACAATAATATAATTTAGGAGATACAACCATTCCTTTGGTGGTCTGATGCCAAAGTGAACTAAGCCTCCCATAAGTCATTTTGAGAAAATTGACTTTAAAGTATTTTGCATTACCCATAGAAAACGATAATTTCTAGTCAACATATGAAGTTCTCATTCTGTTATTTGGTGATATAGCAATCAATTGTTGTTTAGTTGCAAACGATATTTATTTGCAGTTTAAAAAAATGATTTTTTGGGATAGTTCTTTTGAGCATGCATACTTAACTCCAAAATGTGAAATAATGCCAACGTGAACTACTGGTTCCTAGTTTAGTCAAGCTAAATTACGTGGAAGGACCTATAGTAGATGTGGGTAAGTACACCTATTCAAAATCTCCTGCTATACGTCTTAGAAAGCTTGAAACTATACCACAACAAAACTCTCCTTTTGAAGAGTAACACGCAGTAGATAAATCAATGTTCATGAAAATGTTGGTTAGCTCCTTTTGGCACCAGACAACTCTTTTGATCTCATTGATCACGGTTTGTATCTATATTTGGATTAAAAATTGACAAATATTTAGTATAGGCTTGTAGATAAAATATCAACAAGACAAATCTACCCTTGCGGATACTAAAACCAATTTAACGACATGTGGGATACATGTCGTGGTCAACAATAATGCAAGCCTACGTGATCACACCTTGCAATAATCGTTTGTTTTCCGTCATACACCAATAGACAGAGACAAACCATAGGATGTCAATACATGACTGTAACATATTGTAGAGCTATAGGATGTCAATACATGACTGTAACATATTGTAGAGCTACAGGGTGTCAATACATGACTGTAACATGTTGTAGAGCTACAGGATGTCAATACATGACTGTAACATATTGTAGAGCTACAGGGTGTCAATACATGACTGTAACATATTGTAGAGCTACAGGGTGTCAATACATGACTGTAACATATTGTAGAGCTACAGGGTGTCAATACATGACTGTAACATATTGTAGAGCTACAGGATGTCAATACATGACTGTAACATATTGTAGAGCTACAGGGTGTCAATACATGACTGTAACATATTGTAGAGCTACAGGGTGTCAATACATGACTGTAACATATTGTAGAGCTACAGGGTGTCAATACATGACTGTAACATATTGTAGAGCTACAGGATGTCAATACATGACTGTAACATATTGTATAGCTACAGGGTGTCAATACATGACTGTAACATATTGTAGAGCTACAGGATGTCAATACATGACTGTAACATATTGTAGAGCTACAGGATGTCAATACATGACTGTAACATATTGTAGAGCTACAGGGTGTCAATACATGACTGTAACATATTGTAGAGCTACAGGATGTCAATACATGACTGTAACATATTGTAGAGCTACAGGATGTCAATACATGACTGTAACATATTGTAGAGCTACAGGGTGTCAATACATGACTGTAACATATTGTAGAGCTACAGGATGTCAATACATGACTGTAACATATTGTAGAGCTACAGGATGTCAATACATGACTGTAACATATTGTAGAGCTACAGGATGTCAATACATGACTGTAACATATTGTAGAGCTACAGGGTGTCAATACATGACTGTAACATATTGTAGAGCTACAGGATGTCAATACATGACTGTAACATATTGTAGAGCTACAGGATGTCAATACATGACTGTAACATATTGTAGAGCTACAGGGTGTCAATACATGACTGTAACATATTGTAGAGCTACAGGATGTCAATACATGACTGTAACATATTGTAGAGCTACAGGATGTCAATACATGACTGTAACATATTGTAGAGCTACAGGGTGTCAATACATGACTGTAACATATTGTAGAGCTACAGGGTGTCAATACATGACTGTAACATATTGTAGAGCTACAGGATGTCAATACATGACTGTAACATATTGTAGAGCTACAGGATGTCAATACATGACTGTAACATATTGTAGAGCTACAGGATGTCAATACATGACTGTAACATATTGTAGAGCTACAGGATGTCAATACATGACTGTAACATATTGTAGAGCTACAGGATGTCAATACATGACTGTAACATATTGTAGAGCTACAGGATGTCAATACATGACTGTAACATATTGTAGAGCTACAGGATGTCAATACATGACTGTAACATATTGTAGAGCTACAGGATGTCAATACATGACTGTAACATATTGTAGAGCTACAGGATGTCAATACATGACTGTAACATATTGTAGAGCTACAGGATGTCAATACATGACTGTAACATATTGTAGAGCTACAGGATGTCAATACATGACTGTAACATATTGTAGAGCTACAGGATGTCAATACATGACTGTAACATATTGTAGAGCTACAGGATGTCAATACATGACTGTAACATATTGTAGAGCTACAGGATGTCAATACATGACTGTAACATATTGTAGAGCTACAGGATGTCAATACATGCAATAACAAAGTTTATATAATTATACATTGTAGTTAAATATTAGTACTAAACTGTTTACTTCATATGCAGCTTAATTGCCAAAACATCATCTTTTATATAGTTTATACATGAATCCAGGTCAAATCATCCAAGCTTTGTTTTAAAGGAAACTACTTTGAGCTTAGTCAGTAACAAAAAGTATGTTAGACCAGTTGTATCAAAAGTTGAAAGTAGACTGCAGACACAGCATAGGGCTATTCAAGGAACATTTTTACCCGGTTTGGTTTAAACTGCTCTAGCAGCTTTAGATATAATATCCAAAATATGTCAGCGAATCAGATGTTGGATGTAATTTTGGTACAGTACAATCATGTGCCATGTTCATAGCAAATCAGCCAAAGGGTAAATAGATTTTTTTAGAAAAAATGTCTGGCAATCAGAAGCCCAAGTGGCTATTTTGGAATTCGAGTGGGGCTGAGTGGGGCTGTGTGACACAATATTTGAGGACAATCATGCAATGAACAAATCTCGAATGAGTTAAATAATTAAAAAATATCAAAGTGAAACAAACAGCAATAAAACACCTGAAGACAGAGGCAAGACATGAATATTGCAAAAGCACATTAATGTAAGAACTGTTACAAGTATCAAAGACAAGCAAAGTCAACTATCAAAACACAGTACAATATATTCAAATAAGAGGCCCAAGCAAAAATTAAATCAAAATAAGGGAGGGCTTGGTTTTTTTAAAACTTTTGAGTGCTGACTGGCTTTTTTTACATGTGGTTTTTTGACATACTTAACTTTTGCCATACAGTAAAAAGGTATGTATGTATAGTATTACTGTGTTTATGAGGTCGCCCGTCGCCGCGCACATTTTATAATGCACATTATGGTAATTTGGTCGACCCGGTATGTCTGCCGCACACCATAAATATACTTTTTTGATACCAGTAGAGAAGTATAGGTCAAACAGACAATTTTTGAAGCCAAATACGGTCACTGCATAGTGCCAATGAGACCCATCGTACAGTTACCATTTTCCTGGCATCTAACCAGTACTTTCCTGGAATCTACCCAGAACTTTCCTGGTTACATGCCAAGGCGTATGCACAAATATTATAAATATTGTCCCTGAAGTAAATTTCATTGCACTAACAAGCTGATTTTATACATTTAAGAATAAAGGGCCAGAAAATACTGCACTCCACAGGATGCAATATATTAACCACATTACCTACAGAAATAAAGTTACTGCTAATGGTAAATTTCAATTTTTAAAAGCAACCAATGAAGAAAAAAATAAAGTGGTGTGTTAGAGGTTGTTGAGGGGAGTTTTTTTTTCTCTCTCTGAAACAGTTGTAAATCAAGAATAAAATCCACATTTTTTGTTTCTAGGGTTCCCTCTGTCATTCGCCAATAACATCAAATGTGAAAAAGACAATAATTTGGCAACAGGTTTTCAATTTTGGCAACAAAAATATTCCAAAAGAAATTATACTTGTAAGCAATTGCATAATTTTTCATGCTTTTTTTCAAAATTGGTGTGTACTTTGAATATGCCACAGGGAATCATGTCTTCAAATTAAAAAAAATTAGCACCTTCAATACCGGGATATGAATAAATACCGAATGATATCAGAAATGGAAGTATCTAGTTTTTCGCATAACTTTGATTGCAGTCTCAGTTGTTCCGAATAGATAAGGGATCACTGTCCTTGTAAGTGCAAGTGACACTTATGTAAGGTTTACACAAATCAACAATATGAAGGTCTAATGTTCATCTTGCATATCTGGGAACATCTGCTTCACCATTCCTACAGGTACCACAACTACTTTGTCATCTATTGATAAGAAGGAGAACTCATCTTCTTCCTGACAAACACTATCCACCTCATCAATTACGTCTTCTACTGGAAATTCTGTTTTCTGTTAAAATACAATAGTATAGGTATATTGTAAGGGTATTAATGAAACATATTTAAGAAATATCTGAACAATTTTTGCTATATTTAGGTGTTGAACCTTTCGCCTAGTGTTAAAGCTCTTTTTGATGGAGTGTGAGGATAAGTGACCCAATCGTGTTTATGATAAAAAAAATGTATTACTTTGATCTTGCTGCTGCATATACTCTTTGACGGTTTGTTGTTCTTTAATTGTGTATTTCTTTACTTTTCTGCTTTAACAATGGATTTAGTTACATGTTTATTATAACCATGACATATTAATGTCTCCATGTAAAATTTAATGGTATTAAAAAGCATTAGCCAATAACAATATATTTCAAAAGTATCAGTTGACAGCTGCTAAAATTATTAAACTAAAACTATCTGAACGGACAAAAAAAAACTTTATGCCTTTTTGATGATATAACTACTAACACGTTATATTTTAAAAAGGGACTTCGTACACTACTCCCAGTTTTACCCCCTGTTTTAAGACTTTTTCACGGTGTATTATGCATATAAAAAATGAAAATGAAGACGAAAAAGTACAAATGGCTGTCATACTCTCTTTATTTTCAAAATATTTTCAATAAAATTACACATAATTTCATTATCAAAACACACAAGCAGGCAATATCTTAGAACGTTCTAAGAGAAAATGACCAAAAACCTTAGAACGTTCTAAGAGAAATTGACCCAAAAACCTTAGAACGTTCTAAGAGAAATTGGCCCAAAAACCTTAGAACGTTCTAAGAGAAATTGACCGAAAACCCTTAGAACGTTCTAAGAGAAATTGACCCAAAAACCTTAGAACGTTCTAAGGGAAATTGACCAAATATCAGAGGTCGTTCTAAGAGAAAATGATCAAAAACCTTAGAACGTTCTAAGAGAAATTGGCCCAAAAACCTTAGAACGTTCTAAGAGAAATTGGCCCAAAAACCTTAGAACGTTCTAAGAGAAATTGACCCAAAACCTTAGAACGTTCTAAGAGAAATTGACCCAAAAACCTTAGAACGTTCTAAGGGAAATTGACCAAATATCTGAGATCGTTCTAAGAGAAAATGATCAAAAACCTTAGAACGTTCTAAGAGAATATGATCCATAAACCTTAGAACGTTCTAAGAGAAATTGACCCAAAAACCTTAGAACGTTCTAAGAGAAATTGACCAAATATCTGAGATCGTTCTAAGAGAACATTATCAAAAACCTTAGAACGTTCTAAGAGAAAATGACCCAAAAACCTTAGAACGTTCTAAGAGAAATTGACCAAATATCTGAGATCGTTCTAAGAGAAAATGATCAAAAACCTTAGAACGTTCTAAGAGAAATTGGCACAAAAACCTTAGAACGTTCTAAGAGAAATTGACCAAATATCTGAGATCGTTCTAAGAGAAATTGACCAAAAAACCTTAGAACGTTCTAAGAGAATTTGGCTAAAACCTTAGAACGTTCCAAGAGAAATTGACCAAAAAACCTTAGAACGTTCTAAGAGAAATTGACGAAATATCTGAGATCGTTTTAAGAGAAAATATTCAAAAACCTTAGAACGTTCTAAGAGAAATTGGCACAAAAACCTTAGAACGTTCTAAGAGAAATTGACCAAATATCTGAGATCGTTCTAAGAGAAATTGACCCAAAAACCTTAGAACGTTCTAAGTGAATTTGGCTAAAACCTTAGAACGTTCTAAGAGAAATTTACCAAAAACCTTAGAACGTTCTAAGAGAAATTGACGAAATATCTGAGATCGTTCTAAGAGAAAATATTCAAAAACCTTAGAACGTTCTAAGAGAAATTGACCCAAAAACCTTAGAACGTTCTAAGAGAAATTGACCCAAAAACCTTAGAACGTTCTAAGAGAATTGGGCTAAAACCTTAGAACGTTCTAAGAGAAATTAGCCCAAAAACCTTAGAACGTTCTAAGAGAAATTGACCAAATATCTGAGATCGTTCTAAGAGAAAATGATCAAAAACCTTAGAACGTTCTAAGAGAAATTGACCAAATATCTGAGATCGTTCTAAGAGAAAATGATCAAAAACCTTAGAACGTTCTAAGAGAAAATGACACAAAAACCTTAGAACGTTCTAAGAGAAATTGACCCAACAACCTTAGTACGTTCTAAGAGAAATTGACCAAATATCTGAGATCGTTCTAAGAGAAATTGGTCCAAAAACCTTAGAACGTTCTAAGAGAAATTGACCAAATATCTAAGATTGTTCTAAGAGAAATTGACCCAAAAACCTTAGAACGTTCTAAGAGAATTTGACCAAATATCTATTTATACAGAAACTGTTTGATCACATCTCTTATGTCACAACATATTCATCATTTAAACAAATGGAACACTGGACTGGTAGATACTATTCTACATTTGAACAATTACTGTATATAATATTAAATGTTGTAGCTGATGCCGTACTTCTTTTCGTTCAAAGTCATTGCACTATGTAACAAACGCCATTCGTCGAATTATGAGCTAAGTCCCACTGTAGTGAGGAGCATAGCCAATTCCAGTGCAGCTTACTGATGAACAACACTGACATTTTTCCTCCGTGGTTTTTAATCTGACTCTGTCAAAATCAAACTCCACATGATACACTGAAAGAAATCATCAAAGTGCTATACAAATATATTTTCTTAGATTACAAATTACGAATACATGGTCACATTAGTGTTTGTGGTAGACATAAGGATCAATTGGTAGAACACTATACTCATGAGTTGTATATTTTAACCACGAATCATGCCTGTGGTAAGCTTTAACTCTGAACTTCACAATCAAAGAATTAGAAGCCAGTGTCACATTGATGTAAAACTATAGAGTAAAACTCCATTGTGAAAGCCCAGTCCTTCGTCCAAATAGTAGTTAACCTTAATCAACTTTATATAAGTTAAATTTACACGGAAATAACGTCAGGTCGTTGTGGTGTAGTGGTTAGCATAACGGACCGGAAATCCGTAGACCCGTGTTCGACTCCCGGTAGCGCCATTGACCGATTTTTCTTGTTCCACAAACATGACTTTATTTTAATGTACTTGATCGTATTAGGAAGGCGTATTAGGAGAGTCTGCAGAGAAAAATAGCATAGGCATCTTTTAATAATGTTTTTTGGTTTCTTCAGATGTTCATTTGTAATTGTTTTGTAAGTAACATGAAAAACAAAATAGGTCCTACACTTCAAGACATACATTACTGTGATTAGAAATGTGGCTACAGAACAAAACAGACATGATGCAGTACATTAGCTGACTTCATTGTAATCAAATTACTGAAAACATATCATTTTATTACCAATTAGATAAAAGTACAATAAATTATGCATATAAATGAATTTCATTTATATATGTTATCACTGAATAAATTAACCGCAACCCCCCCCCCACGATTCAACTATTATGTGCACTCACATATAGAATAATACATTATAGAAATTATAACATGAACGATACATACTCATTTCAATTTTTTAACGATTGCCTAATAAGCACCCTCCAATCAACCACTTTGCATCCACACCGTCACCAACTTGAATCTAAAAAAAAAATATTTCAAGAGGATTATCAGCAGCAAATAATTTTTATTCGTTGTCATAATACTTTTAAGGCATTGAGTATAATATAAGTAGATATAGACCTCAAACAGCAAGTGCTGTAAACAATGCATGCACCCGAAAAGCTGGAGACATGAACATATAAACGTACACAACTATGTCGCTCATCAGATAAATGCAGCCGATGCAAATCGATATCGATGGGGCTACTGGTCAGTAGACGATTTGTCTGTCGGTAGTTTCCGTAAGTGATCGTAAATTTTCCGATGATCACCGACTGATAACTGGTATAACACAATAACACGTAGCCACGGGCTATCTTAGACCTATGTATCCAATAAACGCTTAAAACATTATGTTTTATGTACTTAAAGAGAAAACAAATGGAGTTCGATTTTGTTGATGAAACACGAGATTATTCTATTATTGAAAACGAACTATGTGATAGGCAATTTTTTTGCTCAGGATATAAAATAGAGAAACAAAACAACGAATTCGTTTCACTTAGCATTTTGTTATAAACACTTTGTCGTGCAATGTCCAATTAAAATTGCAAATACAAATAATTTTGGGTACTTTTTTTAATACAAAGATACTGTGGTGCCTGCAAATACCACGCAATATATATATATTACTATTCCACATCGTGGATTTGAATAATAATTTATATTTACATTAACATCCACCGGGTGCGAAGGGTGCCCTGGTCCCCAAATCGACTATGAAGTGACCAGATTATGTCTCAAGGTTACTAATTCTTGTAGCACTGCAAATGCTACACATCAATTTATTATCGATTTCCCCATTACTAAAGTATAAGCGGAAGCAAGTGCAATAAAATTTGACCCCCTGTTGTGCACATTAGCCTTTTGTGACCGTCCAGTAATCCGACAAATTATAATCGCCGACATGTTCGGAGTATGGAAAACTACAGTCGGATCATCTTAGCTATTTCAAAAGTACATTTCCGCAAGTTCGCAAATAGAACTCTTTAAAAAATGTTATCGAGGTGTTCCGACTGTAAACTATGTTGCAATGTATATATATATTAAATGATATCGTTGTCGTCATAATTAAAGAAATTCACATCTTATTCCACAATATAAGATGAATCTAATTCCGTCACTTGTGAACATAAATGGTGACATATATAGAAGTCTACATCAAATCTGATATAGCAGCATGATTAATTTGTCAAAATCGAACAGTTCTTTTTTGTTTGCTATAAGCAGCGTGACATTTTAAGATACGTATGCGCACTTACACCGTAAACTGTTCCGGTTATGGCAACAAATGTTAAAACAATTAGTGTCGGTGACATGGACATATATACTTTATATGTTTGTGATAATCAATTTGTCAGCAAGAAAAGCAAAATTTATCGTTTTAATAGCCATTGCGTATAAATACAATATAATTCATCCATTTGATAATTACATTAAAATTGTATTAGAAGTATATTAATCCATTACACACACATTTTTTTTAATTAACAACAACCCATTAAGCAATGGTGACAAAGAAGTACAATATTTTAAAATGTTATTAGCAACAGTTACATATATGATGTATGATGCATATATGTATGTAACATATCATTTTAACCAAAAACATCAGTACGATATCAAAATATCTTAGATTAGTACAACAGTTGACACGTGTCTGTGTAATATAACTCATAGAGTGCGAAATTTCGACTACAACTTGTTAGTTTTATACGGAAGTAAAACAAAAAAACACATTTATGGTACTTACCGCTAATACATGGAACGCAGATGATGGTGAACGTTTTTTAACAATTATCTTCTTGCCTTCCGCATGAACAAATGTTTTGTCTCTATCCTTAGGTGGTGTCTATTTATGATTCGCCAAGTGTCTTAATCCCTCAAAATATTCTATTAAACTAAACACGCGCCAAATTGTAAGGAAGAAAACAGAAGGACTCCGAGCGTATATTTCGCGCCAACTATCCACTGGACTGTGACAGATAGCGGACATCAACCGAGATAAGGATCGCAAGGACCAAACACATCAAAGGAAGGGTCGCCGACACAGACAGTTCTCAATGATAAACATAAGTGTAAGTATCTTAATGAGTGTCATTGTTCAATATTCAGTTTGCAGATGTGTTAGCGAATGACTAGGTAGATTTATTTGCCGACCAGATTCCTTAACATGATTATGTTGGAAATCTCTGTGGCTTGCTAAGATCTTCATTGCACGTAAGTGTACTGTTTCGCAATACTTAAAACTATGTTTCCATTAAAATAATAATGAATTATCTGTGTAATAATCTAATCTTAACCCGATCGGTGTATGGATCTTACTAATACTTTCTCATATGTCTTGTCATATCTTTCATAAGTACATTCTTTTATATGCTGAATAGTTTAGCATATTTAAACAAGTGTGAATCAAATACTTAATGTAATTGATGATATTATGTGACTGCATGAACGGGCAATACAATTATATTGTATACGTAACGCTTTGCTATAACATTGTATTGGTGTGACAATAACTTTTTAGTTCGTAAAGGTGTGAAATTGACCGCAGTAAAACTTCTTTACAATAGACATGATTTATGAAATCACTTTGTTTAAATGTATACTTATACCTGAAAATTATAATGCTATTAATTACAGATGTTACGATTTTTTGGACAAATAACCTACACAACTAGTATCACGGACCTATATAGGTCCGTGCTAGTATGATATAATTGTGAAAGTTTGAGGGTTGATATACGAAGTACATATTATAAGTATAATAAGTATGACATTGTTTTTCTGCACAGGAGAAGTCATTCAGCGACTAATAACATGCAATACTTTTAGTATGCATAAATCTTCCAAGTAAGATGGCGTGGCTTGTTTTTTGGTAAAATTGATAAAACCTCTTACATGTATCTACGACTCTGATAATATTTGAAAATGAATGCATCGAGATTGTATTCCTTTGTCATGGAATTATCATGATTAGTGCGAAAACCTGCTTTTTAATCATTCAAAGACGTCATTTCTGTACATGTAGGTTAGGTTTTAAATTGATAATAATGTACGCTTATATGTCTGCATGAGTGTGTACATGTAATTTCACTTTTATGTGAATGTGTAAGGCATTTGTAAATCACAAAAAAATATTTGCAGACAACATCATAAACATGATGTTATTTATAATTGAATAAAATCAAATCTTGTATTTTGACGAAGGCTGATACATGTTTCACGGTTTGCATATATTATGCTAATACCCGAAAATAAATAATGCAAAACTACATAGAACAGAACAGTACAGAAAATATTCAAATTACAGACCTAAGTGTAAGAAAATTTGCCCGGCGTAACATTGTACATAATACATCGAACATAAATAAATATAGATTTACTATCGATTAGATATAATCATCAATGCACATTTGGTGAAATAATTATGCATTTCATCATCAAAAACTCAAATTCGCGTTTTTTATTGACAAAATAAGTACTTTTGTCGGTCAATGTCATTATTGAAAAGCAACAGGGACAAATGTATGTCTGAAAGCTATGTAGCCACCATTATACAACCTACCTTGCCGAAACGAAATACAAGGCAAATGTAATGGTGCATAATTACATAAATCGATATCATTTTTAGATAGATGTTACAATAAGTACTATGACTGTAAAATACATACTGATAAATCAGTACAGCCCGGGGCAATTTCAGCATGCTTGCTAAACACAGCGGGGATGGCTTATTTAGTCGCGATCGATAATGATCAGGAGACGTTAAAGTAGAGTATATATAATTGGTTATATCATAATGATAGCCAATATCAAGCAGATCTGGAGTATCTTGCGACGAGCAAGAAAGTTGGACATGTTTAAATACAAAGAAAAATCAGGCAATTTTTATTGCTTTCATAACCTGATTCATGTTGTTAAATTTGCACTCAAGCTCATTTATCTCAATGATTCATGCAATTTGTCGATATATGTTTGCGAATATTTTGGCAAGACCGTTATTCTTATAGGTCCCGAATTTATTTTAGATTTTGTTTTTCACCATGTCGTAAATAACTAGTATTTACACCTTAACATTATAAGGTAAATTTGGTCCCCTTACAGGTACACGTGATTATAACAATGTAATATCAAAAGTGTGGTCAGTATCGATATATTATATATAGTGTAAATGTTACTTTGATAAATATCTGGCTCAGTGTACATAAAACAATGCTGTTAAAATGATTTGTCACCGATTACCACACGCATAAAAATGTAATTCAATAAATCCTGATAATTTAGAAACTTTTGTATTTTTCATTATTCTACATAAGGCAAAAAAACAATCAATATGATCATGTGTTAAAGGCATTAATTACATCTTAAATACGATTCAAAAATCAACAATACAATAATGGAATTTATGACAGGCTCTCTATAATCCGAATTAAATTGTAATCGATATAAATGCTTTTACACATATTAATCTTATCGTATCAGTGTTTGCGTAATAGTTGTTAATTGTGGGGGTAATTATCACAGCAGGGCGTAGTAGGTCACATTGATGCAGTGGTTATATTACACCACTGTATTGAATAATTAATCTATAATGCAGTGTTGCACGAAATTATAACATCTATTTCATAAACTATACAGATACGCTGGTGAATCTTTATTTTCAAAACGTGTAGTGTATTTCTGCAGCTGATTGTATATATACAACAAAACTTGCATTTAAGTACAGTCAAATTGTTTAACTATCTTGCATGTATTTTAATTTTGATTGCAGGTGTATTAAAATGCAACTTATTGAAGGAACGTTTATTAAATATATCACTTGCCTACACTTCTTGCCAAATTATACTTTACACGCGTTTGTCAGATTTATATGTGTTCAGAAGACATTTGTGACTTGGCAAGATGACATCACATTAACTAGACGTAATGTTGTACATGTTGTATTTAATTCGATTAATATTAATCTACGAATTGACTGTGAGTAAATAACTATAATACTAGTTTGAAGAATCGGTACACTATGAAAATCAAATAATTACGTCTTATGTATGTGGCGTTCCTTGTAGCAACGTACTCTCTCTTTCCGAGATGATGTTGAATGATCATTTTATTTTATTTCAGGTCATAAACAAGAAGATGAAAACAACAATGATGCAAGTTCCACCAAGAGAAAGAGAAGAATAGTATAAACTATAAAATAACTTGCTACAGGGAACGCCACATACGCAAGACAATGCCTCCCCACACAGACCTCTGGGAAAACTAAGGTATACATGTACTGTTTACACGTAATCTCGTTTTATAAAGAAGTTTTAAGTTTAAATAAATAAGTCAAATACACAGCCTGGGTAACGTAGAAACTATTCCAGTTATCAGGGTGATGAAAACTCCAGGCAGACACCTGAGTAGAACCATCGACCTGCCGTCAACCTGCTAGATGGCTAGATGGGATTCGAACCCGCAGCTGCCAGGGGCATGCGTCATGAAGTTAGCGTCCATATCCTCTCGACTATGGAGGCCACTACGTAATTTGTATACCATATATGATAATATACGTATGTCACCGTAATATGACTGTGCATAAATAATGTGCTGTACAAAAATGTTTCGGCAACCGAAAAATATAAGATGATATTGTTTGTGATATAAATCTAACAAAAGTCAAGCGTAGCAAATGGCCAACTACAGATTAGTGAATTTGGCTGAACTGATACAGATACAACTAACGGAAACAATGTAGGCAAGTTGTCTTCATGTCTGATATGATATTATTTAGATTATCAATCGACGTCGCGGTGGGGACATTTCGGCTTCAAGAATTCTCAAATTCAAATGCGAGAAATTCACGAGTTCAACTTCATGAAGATGGAATCGTGAATTAGCGGAGTTGAAATTATGAATTCTTGAAATTGAAATCTTGAATTCGTGAAATTCAAGTCGTGAAGTTCAAATTGTTAATTCGTGAAGTTGTAATCCTTAATTCGTGAAGTTGAAATCATGAATTCAAGAAGTTAAATTCGCGAATTCACGAATTTGAAATCGTGAAGTTGAAATCGTGAATTCATTAAGTTGAATTCGCGAATTATTGAAGCTAAATGTCACCACCAGGCTTTCGTACCCTTGCATTTGAAGTGACCGAAATTTTAATGACATTTAACTTCATTGTCTCTATTTATGCTTATTTTTTTCTTGCAGAAAGTGAGAAGGTGATTCGGAAACAGACCTCAGGAAATATAATGATCTCGTTAAACAATAATCATTAGAACAACAACATGGCTGACGACATTTGTTTTAATTTCTCTGTTTTGTATGTTTATTACGATGACCATACCAGAATTTTACAGTGCTGTTTGACATACATATGTACATTTCTGATGAAACACGTCAGCCACAACTGGGTCCTAACAAATTATATATTAATATTTTATGCATAACGCACATTTAGTGAGAACTTAATGCCAATTGTTGAAATTGTGATATATAATAGCACACGTGTGGTTGCTTGCGTACTTCTGCATAAACGTATTCATTTTTTGTTGGGTCAATTTCTCTTAGAACGTTATATGATATGTTGGTCAATTTCTCTAAGATCATTTTAAGATTGTTGGGTCAATTTCTCTTAGAACGTTCTAAGGTTTTTGGGTCAAATTCTCTTAGAACGTTCTAAGGTTTTTGAGTCAATTTCTCTTAGATAGTTGTATGTTATTTTGGTAAATTTCTCTTAGAACGTTCTAAGGTTTTTGGTCAAATTCTCTTAGAACGTTCTAAGGTTTTTGAGTCAATTTCTCTTAGATAGTTGTATGTTATTTTTGTCAAATTCTCTTAGAACGTTCTAAGGTTTTTGGTCAAATTCTCTTAGATAGTTCTATGTTTTTTGGTCAAATTCTCTTAGAACGTTCTAAGGTTTTTGGTCAAATTCTCTTAGATAGTTCTATGTTTTTTGGTCAAATTCTCTTAGAACGTTCTAAGGTTTTTAGTCAAATTCTCTTAGAACGTTCTAAGGTTTTTGAGTCAATTTCTCTTAGATAGTTTATGTTATTTTTGTCAAATTCTCTTAGAACGTTCTAAGGTTTTTGGTCAAACTCTCTTAGAACGTTCTAAGGTTTTTGGTCAAATTCTCTTAGAACGTTCTAAGGTTTTTGAGTCAATTTCTCTTAGATAGTTATATGTTATTTTTTTCAAATTCTCTTAGAACGTTCTAAGGTTTTTGGTCAAATTCTCTTAGAACGTTCTAAGGTTTTTGAGTCAATTTCTCTTGGATAGTTGTATGTTATTTTTGTCAAATTCTCTTTGAACGTTCTAAGGTTTTTGAGTCAATTTTTCTCAGCTCGTCCTATGTTTTTTTGAGTCAATTTCTCTTAGAACATTCTATATTGTTTTGTCAAATTCTCTTAGAACGTTCTAAGGTTTTTGAGTCAGTTTCTCTCAGCTCGTCCTATGTTTTTGAGTCAAATTCTGTTAGAACGTTCTAATGTTTCTGATCAATTTCTCTTAGAACGTTCTAAGGTTTTTGGTCAATTTCTCTTAGAACGTTCTAAGGTTTTTGAGTCCATTTTTCTCAACTCGTTTTATGTTTTTTGGTCAAATTATCTTAGAACGTTCTAAGGTTTTTAATCGAATTCTCTTACCTCGTTCTATGTTTTTTTGGTCAAATTTTCTTAGAACGTTCTAAGGTTTTTAGTCAAATTCTCTTACCTCGTTCTATGTTTTTTGGTCAAATTCTCTTAGAACGTTCTAAGGTTTTTAGTCGAATTCTCTTAGAACGTTCTAAGGTTTTTGGTCAAGTTCTCTTAGAACGTTCTAAGGTTTTTAGTCAATTTCTCTTACCTCGTTCTATGTTTTTTGGTCAAATTCTCTTAGAACGTTCTAAGGTTTTTAGTCGAATTCTCTTAGAACGTTCTAAGGTTTTTGGTCAAGTTCTCTTAGAACGTTCTAAGGTTTTTAGTCAATTTCTCTTACCTCGTTCTATGTTTTTTGGTCAAATTCTCTTAGAACGTTCTAAGGTTTTTGATCATTTTCTCTTAGAACGTTCTAAGGTTTTTGAGTCAAATTCTCTTAGAACGTTCTAAGATATTGCATGTATTCGTTGTTTGCTGATGAAATTATGTGTAATTTTATTAAAAATATTATGAAAATAAAGAGAGTTTGTACACCATTCGTACTTTTTCGTCTTCATTTCCATTTTTTATGTGCATTATACGCATTAAAAAAGCCTTAAAACAGGGGGTAAAACTGGGAGTAGTGTACGAAGTCCCTTTTTAAAATATGACGTGTTTTTTATAGTAAAAAGCGACTTACAGTAATGTGCATGTAACTATGCAATTGTCGGCCTGAAATAAAAACGTTTACCCTTCACTGGCCCTGATCCAGCATGTTGTCTCATTAAATAAAAAAAACATGTATATTACCATTCTCTTGTTTCAAGTAAAGAAACGATAATTGTATCTAAATTTGTTAAATTTAAATTTGTTCAATACGTGTACATTTCAAGCCACTATCATGGATGTACAAATGTTACGAAGCCAGTCACATAGTTCTGGGTCAGTCAGATGTGTGTAAATTAGACGCATTTAAAATTAATGAAAATCTGAACATATGATGGATGCATCCTGTAAATGAAACCTTAAAACAAATGAATAATTTGTAGAATTGTGTCGACAAATCTATTTGCTATGGCAACAGGTCGGTGATGCATTGTAGTATTTGATTACCACTTGCATATTTCAGAACGTTTATTGCGAAATATAATTTATTCTTGGCAGTTTAAACAAATGTATTTCCTTGCATGCACTGTTCGTTAAACAATCGATATTTAATTGTATCAAGTTGCATCGTTTTTGTTCTGTGAAGTAAAAGAAATGACACGTTAAGTGTAAAGGCTTGAAGTCTGTCAATATTTATTCCATCATTTACGACATTTCACGTAAAATAGCACATTACAATCTAGTAGCAACACATTAAACACATATACAGAGAAATCAAACAACGTCATGGTACCAGAAGATTATAGGATTGATGTCAGCGTAAGGTTTACGAGCAGAATGAATATGTCAGCAATTTAAATTACTTTAGTTATACAGCAAAACCGTGTTTACGTGTAGATGCTAGACTGTTTTGCTACACTCTATATTTCCTAAGATGACTGAAATAGAACAAAAATATCTTCATCGTTTTTCTCGAGTAGCTTCTTCGAAAGAATTTAATTTGAACAACATCTCCATCGTAAACACGTAAATAATTAAAATAGCACTAATAAGAAGATCTAATAGTCCTTCAGAGATGTTTGAACTGTTTAATCATTTCTGTTCTCGTTTGTTTCCACCGCTCATCTAACGACAGCAAACAAAAATGAAGGATACAAATATAATTACATCGGAAATGAAACAGATGATTCCATGCTATTTTTTATTGTCTAAAAAACCCCTACCATGTTATTAATTGGCAATTTTACAATATACGTTACGTTCAATACGGCAGTATGTTGCAATAGCATTTGCCCTGTGGTCCTAACCAGTAGTGAAGTGTCCTCATGTGAACAGACATTTCCTGTCCGACTTCTGCATTCACTTGTTTCATGCAAAATCATAAAAAAGACTTTGGATGTTATTCATCAGTGAAATGTTCGACTCGAGATGCTCTAACCTACGATCGTTTATAATTGACAGTCGAGCACCAACACGCGGGTGTCATTGGAGTTACGTTTCGTGATAAAATTTAAATATCCAATACAAATCATACTTCAGAAAACAATAGTGACGAAAAATCAACTCACATACAATATCACAAAGCACGCATAGGTAAATGGTCAGTCGCGTATTTAGTATGAAGAGGAGTTGTGCCACATTGGGCGGTATTCCTGTCCTTACACACCACAATCAGTATGAAGAGGAGTTGTGCCACATTGGGCGGTATTCCTTACACACCACAATCAGTATGAAGAGGAGTTGTGCCACATTGGGCGGTATTCCTGTCCTTACACACCACAATCAGTATGAAGAGGAGTTGTGCCACATTGGGCGGCATTCCTTACACACCACAATCAGTATGAAGAGGAGTTGTGCCACATTGGGTGGTATTCCTGTCCTTACACACCACAATCATAATTGCTTTAAGTGGTATCTTGAGTTGTCATATAAGTTCCTATGTCTTTAATAGAGTGAAACAGTTTAGTAGAAACAGTGAAATGTATTTTGTCTCATCATCCATAATTTAGAGAATGATGCTAAAGATTGTGTTATCATCCATAATTTAGAGAATGATGCTTAAGATTGTGTTATCATCCATAATCTAGAGAATGATGCTAAAGATTGTGTCATCATCCATAATTAAGAGAATGATGCTAAAGATTGTGTTATCATCCATAATTTAGAGAATGATGCTAAAGATTGTGTTATCATCCATAATTAAGAGAATGATGCTTAAGATTGTGTTATCATCCATAATTTAGAGAATGATGCTAAAGATTGTTTTATCATCCATAATTTAGAGAATGATGCTTAAGATTGTGTTATCATCCATAATTTAGAGAATGATGCTAAAGATTGTGTTATCATCCATAATTTAGAGAATGATGCTAAAGATTGTGTTATCATCCATAATTAAGAGAATGATGCTAAAGATTGTGTTATCATCCATAATTAAGAGAATGATGCTAAAGATTGTGTTATCATCCATTATTTAGAGAATGATGCTTAAGATTGTGTTATCATCCATAATTTAGAGAATGATGCTTAAGATTGTGTTATCATCCATAATTTAGAGAATGATGCTTAAGATTGTGTTATCATCCATAATTTAGAGAATGATGCTAAAGATTGTGTTATCATCCATAATTTAGAGAATGATGCTTAAGATTGTGTTATCATCCATAATTCAGAGAATGATGCTAAAGATTGTGTTATCATCCATAATTAAGAGAATGATGCTAAAGATTGTTTTATCATCCATAATTTAGAGAATGATGCTTAAGATTGTGTTATCATCCATAATTCAGAGAATGATGCTAAAGATTGTGTTATCATCCATAATTTAGAGAATGATGCTAAAGATTGTGTTATCATCCATAATTTAGAGAATGAAGCTTAAGATTGTGTTATCATCCATAATTCAGAGAACGATGCTAAAGATTGTGTTATCATCCATAATTCAGAGAATGATGCTAAAGATTGTGTTATCATCCATAATTCAGAGAATGATGCTAAAGATTGTGTTATCATCCATAATTCAGAGAATGATGCTAAAGATTGTACCATAGATTGAGTTATCATCCATAATTCATAGAAAGATGTTAAAGATGGTTCCATAGATTGTGTTATCATCCATAATTCAGAGAATGATGCTAAAGATTGTACCATAGATTGAGTTATCACCCATAATTCATAGAAAGATGTTAAAGATGGTTCCATAGATTGTGTTATCACCCATAATTCATAGACATATGTTAAAGATGGTTCCATAGATTGTGTTATCACCCATAATTCATAGAATGATGCTAAAGATTGTACCATAGATTGAGTTATCACCCATAATTCATAGAAAGATGTTAAAGATGGTTCCATAGATTGTGTTATCACCCATAATTCATAGACATATGTTAAAGATGGTTCCATAGATTGTGTTATCACCCATAATTCATAGACATATGTTAAAGATGGTTCCATAGATTGTGTTATCACCCATAATTCATAGACATATGTTAAAGATGGTTCCATAGATTGTGTTATCACCCATAATTCATAGACATATGTTAAAGATGGTTCCATAGATTGTGTTATCACCCATAATTCATAGACATATGTTAAAGATGGTTCCATAGATTGTGTTATCATCCATAATTCAGAGAATGATGCTAAAGATTGTACCATAGATTGAGTTATCACCCATAATTCATAGAAAGATGTTAAAGATGGTTCCATAGATTGTGTTATCACCCATAATTCATAGACATATGTTAAAGATGGTTCCATAGATTGTGTTATCACCCATAATTCATAGACATATGTTAAAGATGGTTCAATAGATTATGTTATCATCCATAATTCATAGAATGATGCTTAAGAATGTGTTTTAGATTGTTTTATCATCCGAAATTAATAGAAATATGGTTCCATAGATTGTTGTAGTGTCCGTCTTTTTTACAAATTTTAACATTCTGAAGTTTTCAGCTCGGCTTTCATAGGTCGGTCGCCATTTTCTTCTTCCAAATCGGATTCGCTACGGATTTTACGGTTGCCATCTATGCTCAACGCTTTCAGGAGTGTTCGGTTGAAACCTTTTGGATCAGACACCATTCTGTGGAATAAGTTTCTCCTTTCACACGCCCGCTTTAGAGAAATCATTTGTTGATCGAATATAAGATCTCGGTCAAACAGCTCCCTATCAAATACTTCATCCTCGCTCTCAGTTTCTGACAGCTCACAAATCTCGTTACGTCCATGAACTTTCGATTTTTCAAGCTCAGATTTCGATGACATCAGAGATTCCGCGGCGTCACTGAT
Source organism: Mactromeris polynyma (assembly GCA_032209605.1). Lineage (NCBI taxonomy): Eukaryota > Metazoa > Mollusca > Bivalvia > Venerida > Mactridae > Mactromeris > Mactromeris polynyma. Next base: position 36,244,219 of record JASFXZ010000004.1, read on the forward strand.
GACATCCCACGCGTACTTTATGTCGTCATCGGAAGCGTTCTCTGCGCAGATCGCAAATCTGATGACGTAGTTCTCATTAACAAGTGCGGGAACCATGTGCAGTCGTCTGGACTCGTTGATGTTTTTGAGTAAACGGACAGTCAACGCATTGGGACCCTGTGAATAAAGATATATAGCATCAAGAAACGAATATAAATTATATATACAGCAGTTATACTCATTATACATGACAGAAAAATCAAAAGTAGTATCTGATAAATTTTGTAATTTACGTATACGATTGGAATGCTTCGTCGGTATCATATTTTGTAAGTAACCATCTTCATTGTAGAAATTGGCAAATTTCGCCCATACTAACAGCTGTATTCCACGCAAGGCAATCCTGAATGAATTATCGAAAATATTACACGGCTGTGTTACGACATAATGTTAGTATGTCTACTAGATGAATTACCTTCAATCGGAAACACACTAAGCCCATAGCAACATTACCAACAACTTCAAACAATGGATCACGTCTTAAATGTTCTTCCATTAGTTTGGCCAGCCGAATGTGCTGAAAGTCAAAATGTACAAATGATATACAGCGTGATAACTGTCTGATGTTACATATGTCATCCTGTATCCTGTCCAATGTATGTATACAGTGTGATGTCTGATGTTACATATGTCATCCTGTATCCTGTCCTATGTATGTGTACAGTGTGATGTCTGATGTTACATATGCCATCCTGTATCTTGTCCTATGTATGTATACAGTGTGATGTCTGAAGTTACATATGTCATCATGTATCCTGTCCTATGTATGTATACAGTGTGATGTTACATATGTCATCCTGTATCTTGTCCAATGTATGTGTACAGTGTGATGTCTGAAGTTACATATGTCATCCTGTATCCTGTCCAATGTATGTATACAGTGTGATGTTACATATGTCATCCTGCATCCTGTCCTATGTATGTATACAGTGTGATGTCTGATGTTACATATGTCATCCTGTATCTTGTCCAATGTATGTATACAGTGTGATGTCTGATGTTACATATGTCATCCTGTATCCTGTCATATGTATGTATACAGTGTGATGTCTGATGTTACATATGTCATCCTGTATCCTGTCCAATGTATCTATACAGTGTGATGTCTGATGTTACATATGTCATCCTGCATCCTGTCCTATGTATGTATACAGTGTGATGTCTGATGTTACATATGTCATCCTGTATCTTGTCCTATGTATGTGTACAGTGTGATGTCTGATGTTACATATGTCATCCTGTATCTTGTCCTATGTATGTGTACAGTGTGATGTCTGATGTTACATATGTCATCCTGTATCTTGTCCTATGTATGTATACAGTGTGATGTTACATATGTCATCCTGTATCCTGTCATATGTATGTATACAGTGTGATGTCTGAAGTTACATATGTCATCCTGTATCTTGTCCTATGTATGTGTACAGTGTGATGTCTGATGTTACATATGTCATCCTGTATCCTGTCCTATGTATGTGTACAGTGTGATGTCTGATGTTACATATGTCATCCTGTATCCTGTCCTATGTATGTGTACAATGTGATGTCTGATGTAACATATGTCATCCTGTATCCTGTCCTATGTATGTGTACAGTGTGATGTCTGATGTTACATATGTCATCCTGTATCCTGTCCTATGTATGTGTACAGTGTGATGTCTGAAGTTACATATGTCATCCTGTATCTTGTCCTATGTATGTGTACAGTGTGATGTCTGAAGTTACATATGTCATCCTGTATCCTGTCCTATGTATGTGTACAGTGTGATGTCTGATGTTACATTATGCCATCCTGTATCCTGTCCTATGTATGTATACAGTGTGATGTTACATATGTCATCCTGCATCCTGTCCTATGTATGTATACAGTGTGATGTCTGAAGTTACATATGTCATCCTGTATCCTGTCCTATGTATGTGTACAGTGTGATGTCTGAAGTTACATATGTCATCCTGTATCCTGTCCTATGTATGTGTACAGTGTGATGTCTGAAGTTACATATGTCATCCTGTATCTTGTCCTATGTATGTGTACAGTGTGATGTCTGAAGTTACATATGTCATCCTGTATCCTGTCCTATGTATGTGTACAGTGTGATGTCTGAAGTTACATATGTCATCATGTATCCTGTCCTATGTATGTATACAGTGTGATGTTACATATGTCATCCTGTATCTTGTCCAATGTATGTATACAGTGTGATGTCTGAAGTTACATATGTCATCCTGTATCCTGTCCTATGTATGTGTACAGTGTGATGTCTGAAGTTACATATGTCATCATGTATCCTGTCCTATGTATGTATACAGTGTGATGTTACATATGTCATCCTGTATCTTGTCCAATGTATGTGTACAGTGTGATGTCTGATGTTACATATGCCATCCTGTATCCTGTCCTATGTATGTGTACAGTGTGATGTCTGAAGTTACATATGTCATCATGTATCCTGTCCTATGTATGTATACAGTGTGATGTCTGATGTTACATATGTCATCCTGCATCCTGTCCTATGTATGTATACAGTGTGATGTCTGATGTTACATATGTCATCCTGTATCTTGTCCTATGTATGTATACAGTGTGATGTCTGATGTTACATATGTCATCCTGCATCCTGTCCTATGTATGTATACAGTGTGATGTCTGATGTTACATATGTCATCCTGTATCTTGTCCTATGTATGTATACAGTGTGATGTTACATATGTCATCCTGTATCCTGTCCTATGTATGTGTACAGTGTGATGTTACATATGTCATCCTGTATCCTGTCCTATGTATGTGTACAGTGTGATGTCTGAAGTTACATATGTCATCATGTATCTTGTCCTATGTATGTATACAGTGTGATGTCTGATGTTACATATGCCATCCTGTATCTTGTTCTATGTATGTGTACAGTGTGATATCTGATGTTACATATGTCATCCTGCATCCTGTCCTATGTATGTATACAGTGTGATGTCTGAAGTTACATATGTCATCATGTATCTTGTCCTATGTATGTATACAGTGTGATGTCTGATGTTACATATGTCATCCTGCATCCTGTCCTATGTATGTATACAGTGTGATGTCTGATGTTACATATGTCATCCTGTATCTTGTCCTATGTATGTGTACAGTGTGATGTTACATATGTCATCCTGTATCCTGTCCTATGTATGTGTACAGTGTGATGTTACATATGTCATCCTGCATCCTGTCCTATGTATGTATACAGTGTGATGTCTGATGTTACATATGTCATCCTGTATCCTGTCCTATGTATGTATACAATGTGATGTCTGATGTTACATATGTCATCCTGTATCCTGTCCTATGTATGTATACAGTGTGATGTCTGATGTTACATATGTCATCCTGCATCCTGTCCTATGTATGTGTACAGTGTGATGTCTGATGTTACATATGTCATCCTGTATCCTGTCCTATGTATGTGTACAGTGTGATGTCTGATGTTACATATGTCATCCTGTATCCTGTCCTATGTATGTATACAGTGTGATGTCTGATGTTACATATGTCATCCTGTATCCTGTCCTATGTATGTGTACAGTGTGATGTCTGATGTTACATATGTCATCCTGCATCCTGTCCTATGTATGTATACAATGTGATGTCTGATGTTACATATGTCATCCTGCATCCTGTCCTATGTATGTATACAGTGTGATGTCTGATGTTACATATGACATCCTGTATCCTGTCCTATGTATGTATACAGTGTGATGTCTGATGTTACATATGTCATCCTGTATCCTGTCCTATGTATGTGTACAGTGTGATGTTACATATGTCATCCTGTATCCTGTCATATGTATGTATACAGTGTGATGTCTGAAGTTACATATGTCATCATGTATCTTGTCCTATGTATGTATACAGTGTGATGTCTGATGTTACATATGCCATCCTGTATCTTGTTCTATGTATGTGTACAGTGTGATATCTGATGTTACATATGTCATCCTGCATCCTGTCCTATGTATGTATACAGTGTGATGTCTGAAGTTACATATGTCATCATGTATCTTGTCCTATGTATGTATACAGTGTGATGTCTGATGTTACATATGTCATCCTGCATCCTGTCCTATGTATATATACAGTGTGATGTCTGATGTTACATATGTCATCCTGTATCCTGTCCTATGTATGTGTACAGTGTGATGTCTGAAGTTACATATGTCATCCTGTATCCTGTCCTATGTATGTATACAATGTGATGTCTGATGTAACATATGTCATCCTGTATCCTGTCCTATGTATGTGTACAGTGTGATGTTACATATGTCATCCTGTATCCTGTCCTATGTATGTGTACCGTGTGATGTCTGATGTTACATATGTCATCCTGCATCCTGTCCTATGTATGTGTACAGTGTGATGTCTGATGTTACATATGTCATCCTGTATCCTGTCCTATGTATGTGTACAGTGTGATGTCTGATGTTACATATGTCATCCTGTATCCTGTCCTACGTACGTATACAGTGTGATGTCTGATGTTACATATGTCATCCTGTATCTTGTCCTATGTATGTATACAGTGTGATGTTACATATGTCATCCTGTATCTTGTCCAATGTATGTATACAGTGTGATGTCTGATGTTACATATGACATCCTGTATCCTGTCCTATGTATGTATACAGTGTGATGTCTGATGTTACATATGTCATCCTGTATCTTGTCCAATGTATGTATACAGTGTGATGTCTGATGTTACATATGACATTCTGTATCCTGTCCTATGTATGTATACAGTGTGATGTCTGATGTTACATATGACATCCTGTATCCTGTCCTATGTATGTGTACAGTGTGATGTTACATATGTCATCCTGCATCCTGTCCTATGTATGTATACAGTGTGATGTCTGATGTTACATATGTCATCCTGTATCTTGTCCAATGTATGTATACAGTGTGATGTCTGATGTTACATATGACATTATGTATCCTGTCCTATGTATGTATACAGTGTGATGTCTGATGTTACATATGTCATCATGTATCTTGTCCTATGTATGTATGCAGTGTGATGTCTGATGTTACATATGCCATCATGTATCATGTCCTATGTATGTATACAGTGTGATGTCTGATGTTACATATGTCATCCTGTATCTTGTCCTATGTATGTGTACAGTGTGATATCTGATGTTACATATGTCATCATGTATCTTGTCCTATGTATGTGTACAGTGTGATGTCTGATGTTACATATGCCATCATGTATCATGTCCTATGTATGTATACAGTGTGATGTCTGAAGTTACATATGTCATCATGTATCTTGTCCTATGTATGTATACAGTGTGATGTCTGATGTTACATATGTCATCCTGCATCCTGTCCTATGTATATATACAGTGTGATGTCTGATGTTACATATGTCATCCTGTATCCTGTCCTATGTATGTGTACAGTGTGATGTCTGAAGTTACATATGTCATCCTGTATCCTGTCCTATGTATGTATACAATGTGATGTCTGATGTAACATATGTCATCCTGTATCCTGTCCTATGTATATATACAGTGTGATGTTACATATGTCATCCTGTATCCTGTCCTATGTATGTGTACCGTGTGATGTCTGATGTTACATATGTCATCCTGCATCCTGTCCTATGTATGTGTACAGTGTGATGTCTGATGTTACATATGTCATCCTGTATCCTGTCCTATGTATGTGTACAGTGTGATGTCTGATGTTACATATGTCATCCTGTATCCTGTCCTACGTACGTATACAGTGTGATGTCTGATGTTACATATGTCATCCTGTATCTTGTCCTATGTATGTATACAGTGTGATGTTACATATGTCATCCTGTATCTTGTCCAATGTATGTATACAGTGTGATGT